>OY744517.1:97411526-97521526 GCA_963556195.1 Sepiola atlantica
AATTTCTTAGAGTATTTTTGCACAGAATAATATTACTTGTTCTTTTCGTTAAATAGAAACATTGATTCATCGAAAATAAAAATTAAAAAATATGCTTATTTCAATCAGAAATCTCGAATATATATTTAAGCTAATTCAGTTATACACACTAACACGCATACATAAACTGACACTGCAACACACTAAATTATAAACGTATATATATATATATATATATATATATATATATATATATATATATATAGTTTTATAGTGAAATAAATCCAAAAAAGAAATCCTGGTATATGATTAACAGAGCAAGCATAAAATAGTAACACAGAATCACACCACCAGTGCAATAATTTGTTTCAACCTACCGACATTATCAAGCATCCAAGTGAATTCCGGAACGTTGAAATAAATTATTTCAACGGTGATTATGTGGTTCTGTGTTACTGTATATATATATATATATATATATATATATATATATATAATTTCATAAGCCAGACGAACAACACAGATAAGGAGGACTTTTTTTTCCTTTCTTTAATAACTAATATAAGTTAGCAAAACATTTATACGGAACAAAATTTAGGTTTAGTATACGGAACGTTTATGTTTTTGTATTTTAATGGAAGTGTGGTCTGATCAACTCTGCTGGGAAGCCATGAAATTAAATATTGTCTTGTATTTCAATTCCCGAAACAGTTTTTATGGTATACAACTGATGATCCCTTAAATAATGTTAGAAGCAAACTAATAAAATAACTGAAAAAGTTAAATTGACTTACATGAGTGGTTTTCCACTGAACGACTTGGGACTCAAGGTTTTTTTTTTATTTGTTTTTTTTAAATATAGTTTTAATGGTGGAGACACTTCTAAGACTATATATATATATATATATATATATATATATATATATATATATATATATATATATACGCTAGCAACACGAACTGAAGTAATCCTAATCATGTGTACGCATTACCCTATACCTTAATTATATAGTATCAATTAAAATTTCTAAATTTCTAAACTACAACATGATCTGGCACTGATAATAATGATAATAATGATATTAAAAATAATATTTTCAAATATATTCAACGTTAGTTCATTTATACCGGGCATAATGTGCTTTTCTATTTATTTCAGCATATACTGAGTATTACATATTTTGAAATAAAGAAAGACAAGATTATTATAGTTATGTAGTCAAAGTAACATTTAGACACGTTATTCATCACGTTGTTTATAATGTTCATACAAAAATATTTAAAGATTTTAAAGTAAATGAACACATTTTTGTTAATATCATTGTAGCTTGATTTCGATAATCTTATTTGATAACAATAACATTCTACTCTTCGTGTTTTTATTTTTAAACATTTTTTTTAATCATACATATATATATACTCAAATATGTTTATTTATGAAAACTATTTCCACATATTTTTGTAAAACATGATTGTTTTATGTATATATATATAGTTCGTTTAGAATCTGAATTGATTGAGTACATACGTTATTTTGTTGAAATGAATAAATCGTATATATATTTATCATTATTTTTTATTTGAAAAAAGCTTTATACTTATGTTGGTGGCATTAAAAAGTATATCGACTGAATTCACAAAATAATGTTTTGAAAGAATATTAAATGGTTTGGTAGTTTGGTAGTTTTGTTTTACGGCATATCAACCCTTTTTGGGTTATTTAATGCCGAATCTGGTCTTGTTTTCTTCTCTTTTTTGTTTCTTTCCCCTTTTAATATCTGTTTCTATTTAACCCATAGTTGGGACCCTAACAGGTACTACCACTCCGGGTCAGGGTGGACCTGGGAGCAATGGTAATGAAGAGGAGGCTCCACATTCCCCAAAGTCCGTAAGCCGGATCTCACCATCGGATGTAGTTTAAGGTCATATCCAGGACCGGGAGTAGGGTAGGAAAAATAAAAATAAAAAAGGGGAGGGAGAAAGGGAGAGGGGCTATTGTTTTTGTTTTTGGTTTTGTAGAACATAATTAAGTTTTACAAAAAAAAAAAAACGTCAATGTAGGTGAATTTCGTCTCAGGGAGCCACAGGGTAGCCTGATCTGGTATCACCAGTGAATATTAAATGATGTTTACACAATTAAAGTAAACATGAGAAACAACGTTGATTTTAAATAGATCTTTACATGAGAAAAATATTGTGTGGAGTAGAAATCAATAAAATTAAAAATGTTACTAATTTCTTAGGTCAGCTAATTATAATAACATTAAAATATCGATCGTTTTAAATAACAATTCATGGTTATTTAAAATATTGGTTTCTTTTACTTCAACAATTTCTGTCGATTATTGATATTAGATACAATGCAAATGTATGAACAAATCAGCAACAAGTTTCATTTTAAATACAATGTAATACGTCCCTACAACTAATTAATCTTTTGACTGAAACAAACTTAAAATCTTGAGACAATTATGTCGGCCATTCTTTAACCATATAAGAATAGACCGTTCTACAATTGTACAGCCTAGGTGAGTTATGCAATAATTTTTTCCATGCAAGAATAATGCAATATACATGATTTACAGTTATATTTCATAGTAACATTTCAGTAAATGCTACACACCACAATATCACAATTGTTATTTGTCATCTGTAACAGATTAATTAATAATTTTAATTAGATGGTAAATATTAACGAAAGTCAGAACATGTGAGTCATAATTGCCAGAGAAAAACACTGTAGATAACTTCAAAACAAATATTTACCGAGATTCATGACAAGAGCTTCAAAATGTCCAATAATGTTGTGATAGAGTAATTATAATCACAACGACCCAAGTGTGACGGGAAATAAGCTGTTCTGGAAAAAATGTTTTCTGTTATGTATCGGTATTTTTTTTTAGATTATAATTGATAATTTGTATTATTTGGATTATTTAAACTAATTCTCTCATATTTGATGTTATTCTCACAACGCGTGGGTCTATGTGAACTCCGACTTTCTTCAGGTGCATATTGTCAAACTGGAGAATTCTTCTGTCGAATTTGTACGGAATTACGAACGGAATATAAAATTTGATAACAGGGGTAGTTTGTTCTCGTCTCGTTAGTCATAAGCGGATAGAAATAGGAAGTAATTTACAAGTGTATTCTTAGTATGGCTTCCATTTAGGGTAGCACCTTCAACATTCAGAACCCTGTCACTTCAAAATAATTATATTTAGTAATGTTATCCGTTACACCAGGGTCCTTGCACGATAATATACAGGTTGCGTATGGGTTGCGGAAAGATATGAGACGGATTAATGTTGGATAATTTAAAAGATGCTTGTGCAGCCACGATTTCCTTAAGCAGCTATGAACAGCGCGAATAAAGTAAGTCAGACTGGTTATAAGAATGTTTACGAAGATGAGAATAACATTGTGACGCGAATTCTACAAAGAAATGAACGGTGGAAGAAGATATTTTTTGATATTGAATAATGCAAAAAAGTTCCACTCGTTGATTCTACATGAGAGATTGTGTTCCTTATAACACCTTTTGAGATCTGTAAATTATAACAATAGCACCAATAATTAAAACGATAAAACATCGATAAATAAGAACCTTTACAAATATGAACGACAACTCTTCGCAAGTCGACCTTCGTGTATGAAGTAATCTTCTACGGAGTTATACATCACATCGAATGAATCGACCACATTCTCAATAGTAAGACTTAAAATTAAATATAAACATCCTGTCAAGGCACCGATAAGGACGATATCCAGTTAAAAATGCTTAACGTCGAAAGCAATAATGTTTGGGAATCAATAACAACTTTAATAACAAGACGTGAGAATGTAGCTGATATTCGATATGAATGGATGAATAGTGTTATTCTTATCCAGATGGTAGGATAAAAATTCGCTGTGTGATAACTATCGAAGTACAACATGATTGCTGACTGTTTGAAATATTCTTAAAAGACTGAAAAACAGATATTTGTTCTTTGGCTATCTAAGTATCTGTACCTGGTGTGTCTTATAGACAAAGCAATAGATGCATTCATGTTGTCCATTACTAAAATATGTTTTTTACATTTCATGTAAGAAAATCAATTCAATATTCTGCGTGGGTATTGCTGTGTGCACATGCATTTCGTATGTCCTACTATTGGTATATTATAATATTGACTGGAATTTCGGAAAGAATATCTTTATTCGCAGAATGTATACATGCAATGCAGTTTCTAAATCGATATACACATAACATTGAACGTTGTGCAATCTGTAAAATCGATCAATCTCTAATCCTGTAAAACATCGATTATATGAAGTCGGTTCGATTTATCTTAACCACATGTCTTCTCATACAGGTATACTGTTTTTTATCATGCTTGACCGAATATGAAATGTTTTTCAATTCATTGAATAAAATGGCATACAACGCGTAGATATGGAGAGATATTATATATATACAGATTGTGTTCTTATTTTCAGACATCTTATTCATAGCAATAGCGTGATCACCTAGATACAATAATATAATGCTTCAGAATTTTTTAGATAAGCGTTGATAATTCGTAGAATTTGGTATATTCGGACTACTGTCCTCATCTTGGGTGTTTTTATCACAACGTTACGGCCGACGTTACCTCTGACCTTCTTCAGATGTGCTTTGTCAAACTCGGGAATATTTCTGTCGAACTCAGGAATCTGGACGGAATTTCGAACCCCCGTGGATTAAATGAAGGGTTCCGTCCGAAATTCCGTCCAGATTGCCGAGTTCAACAGAAATATTCCCGAGTTCAACAAAGTACACCTGAAGAAAGTCGGAGGTTACATCGGCAGAGACTTTGTGATAAATAAACACCCACGATTAGAACAGTAGTTCGAATATACATATTCTATAAATTAATATAAGTCATCCATAGAATATCATTTATACAATGTCTCTATTTTTCATGAACTTAAGCAATTTTGGTTTCAATGAATAGTATTTTGTTACATTATATTTTACCTGGCGGTTACCAAGAGGTTTCTAAGTTCCCTGATGGTTTTGCTCATTGCCTATTACCACCGTTTTCTACATTTCTCTGTTACTATTATTGAAAGAAAATTCGTATGTAATTAGAATATTGATCTACCAATAACATTTAATAGGTTGTTATATCGAGGAAATGTAAACAAAATAAAAATGAATTAAAAGTCGATAAAACGAACTTACAAATGAACCTACAATACTTGAATTTACTAGAAAAACGAAAAGAAAATGAAAAGAAATACCCGTCTCTTTTATGTTATTAAGCAGCGTGATAACATATAAGCGTTAATATGGCAAAAGAAATAGCCAGCAAATGAATTATTGGACTTGTAGTTGACTTTCGGCAGCTCCGTAGCTCCCTCTTCCCATTATTTTATCCTTCAGTCTTCACATTCCATGAGCGGTGATACTATCAAAGACGGAAATGTTGCTGTTTTTCTGGGTCAGACTCCATCCATAACACTTATCGTTGGCTAGTTTCTGACGTTTAAGTAATATTTTCTAGCTCTTTACATGAAATGGATCCATTTTTTTCTGGAACGCTTTTCATAAAAATGTTTAACCTTGTGATTCTCGACGCTGCGAACGTATTTATCGAGCTTTTTCACCTGATAAAACTTTCTGCGATCGTAGGACGGATAACAAATGCTAACTTTAATGACCATATAATTCACGGTATTTTCAACTGAGTTGTGTTCAACAATGTCATTCAATCTTTCATAGCCGTCCTTAACGCTTACCTGGTTAACAATTACCATTGCCACTATGACATTTCTAAAAATATAATCAAACTGTACAATCATCTGTGGGCTATTTTACACAGGCACTCTTCATATCTATACCAGATTTGGAAGCATTATAAACGATGTTAAGCTCATGCAATAAAAAACAAACATGTTTCTTCTTGTTTCTATCTTTTTCGAAATACGAAGATGATTACATTTATTAAAGAGTGTCAATCAATTATTCCGCATATAAAATGCCCATTAAACACGGAAAATAGAAAACTTCATCAACATTTTAATGCAAGTCGGAAATACGGCTATTATCTTCCGAACAACCTTATAATTCGAATAAGAAAATTATATATTTTTTTAATATGACAGTCCTAAAACCAAAAACAATAAAGCTTGAGTAAATATTAAATAGCACTAAAATGGCTCTATATTTTATCGTTTATTTAGAATATATAAAGGTAGTTCCATGTTTACCAGAATAGATATCCAAACAAAAGACGATCCTTCATTATACCGATCAAGTCATGAATATAGATGTACACGGTATGTTTAAGGTGATAATTCTGATTTATATTTCTTAATTTATATTTAGCATATAGAGGCGTTAGAGGCTTGCCTTACATACTATTGCGGCCAAATATGTACGCAATTGTATGACCAATAATAAGACACCGGTAACAGTTCGAAATAATAAACCACGGAATATATATTTATATATATATATATATATATATATATATATATATATATATATATATATATATATATATATATATATTGTTGAATATAAGAGACAACTAATGTCTAGATACCCTTTGGTAGATCCTTTCAATAGTTCGAATTAGGATCTTAGTTTCGGAGGAGAATTGGCTGATGAATTTGCCATAATTTGCATTAATCTCCCAAGGACTTTAGGCACAACCTGGGTCCATCTTCGGTGGGATGAGGTTAATCAGGTCTAGACCATGTTTTAGTATTTATAGTAGTTTTTTGGCAGCAATTATGTACTAAGATCGAAACTATATTGGAGCTATACACATTTTAGAATAGTAGTACTGATATTAAAGTTAATTCTATTAATTAGGGGTGTTTGCTGTTTATATATAGGGCTCCTAATATCTAGACATGAGTTGTCTCTTATATTCGACAATACTTGCCTGCAAGAGAAGATGCTGCTTATATATATATATATATATATATATATATATATATATATATATATATATATATATATATATATATATGTATATATATATATGTATATATATATATATATATATATATATATATATATATATATATATATATATATTTATATTTTGGTATTGCTAGGGATGGGGCATCCAACCAGATCCCTGACATTCACCTGCTATTTTAAATACCTTAACCGAGAGACGCTTTGAGAATTCTAACCGTCTCCGTAAGTGCAATTGTTTGTATGTCTCTTGCGCTTGGTTCATTGAGTTTATTCGCCAGGTATTTTTTAAAATAATTTTTATTAGCCCGGTTTATCCTATGATTACTGGAATGATGGAGATATTCCTGAAGTTCAAGTTTATTTTCATGTCGTACATAAGTCATTGGTATTTAGTTACCATTTCCCTCACATTTCTGTTTAAGTCAGCAGCCTTGAACTGGGATTGCTAGTTTTCTTCTCTTGTCTCGTATTACTCAGTCAGGTTTAATAACCTCCATTTTCTAGGTGTGTAGCTGTAGGGATTGGATAGTCGTAGTAAATGGTGTATGCCTTATTTCCAACAGTTATTTCTGGTATGTCTTCCCAGGACATTCTGATACGCTGGATATCTAACATTTCACAGATGGTCCAGTGAAGATATTTACACACTCCATTCTGTCGCATGGTATAGCAGCCACCTCCAGCAGAACCTTACAATTGGACGTCGAGTGGCTTACACCCTCTACTTCTGTTTAGCTGCACTTGCACTTGTTGCCGTTCTTGAGACCGCTCATCTATTTAAATGCATTGGTCACCAAACCTCAATATATATATATATATATATATATATATATATATATATATATATATATATATATTAAAGAAGGAAAGACGAAGATAAAAAATTACATAAAATTGATACAAATTGTATACATCGAAAGTTCAGATGCAAGGAGTTACACTAATCCTTCAACTATGGTTTTTCAAAGATAAAACTCTTCTCGTCACAGGATAAAATTCGGTAATGTGGTATTTATAATAAATGAATATTACCTGTTCCATTTCACTTTGAAAATTGAAGAAGAAATAACAGAAAAGGTTGGGGATAAAGAAATAAATGGCCGAGAAGGAGAATGGTAGCAGTATTGAGTAGCCATTACTATAGCCTTGCATTTGAACTTCCGATGTAATAAAATGAGTATCAGTTTTATGTAATTTTATGTAAGTTCATGCAATTTTTTATCTTCATCTTTCCTTCTTTAAAATTAATTGCTCTACTCAACGTATTGAGCTTTACTTTATCAGGATAGATCACTTTACGATACTTCACTTATCGGTAATTCTATTATATATATATATATATATATATATATATATATATATATACATATATATATATATACATATATATATATATATATATATATATATATATATATATATCGGTTGGTGTATATTTATAACCTTAAAATGATATGCCTTCTTACACAACTGCATAATTGCTTACATAACACAATTATCAGGAAAACGTTCTGAGAGAACTTAAAGGGTAGGGAATACTGACATTTTGAGAAGGCTTATTGTCATTCAACTTCCAAGTGATTTCGAACTAATCGGGAGATGCCTATAATAATGAACATTTATAGAACTCATACGCCAGTCAACCCCATCTGTTTTTTGCCGGTTCGCTATCTCTGATAATGACACGTGCAAGAACTTTGTATTAGCTCGAATAAAACTGGCCTATTGCGCGGCATTTTGGTTTGGCAAAAGCTTAAGTTTCAAGGTCAGCACATTGACAGTGAGTGAGCATTTCCAATGAAAGTTATTTTTATTGTCTTTTGCGGAAAATGTCTTTGCCGGTTAAAAAGACTCCATCCTCTTAAAATCTGAATCAGAAATTTACAATTGATACGAATGAATAATCTTCGATTTGACGAGTGTATGTTGAACCTTGAACATCGGACATCCATTTACCAAGTGAGCGAGAACAAATCGATATTGCAAATGCAAGGTCGTAGTATTTATGAAGTCTTAAGATACAGCCATGTAGCTTTTTATCTTTTCAAATCATCTGATGCTACGTGGGTATGTTGCTCTGTATTTTCAGTTTGAAAGAAAAAAGAGTTCATCGCTAAAAACGCTTGTGTAATGCATTTTATTTTGGAACGGTTCGTACATCAGTGTAAGTCGTTCTTAATACCAAACACTATTTCACGTTTACGTTTGAGATCATGTATAATTGTTTGTCTGTCACAGTTAAATTAGTTTACAATTCGTTCGCCACGCTTAAGTTTTGAATAGAATTTTAATCGATAACCACGCAAGTTAAATGACCGGTTATCTATATATTAATACGATAGCGTGTGTGTTCGTGTGTCACGCTTCCGGCAAAAGCTCTGCGCATGCGTGCCGCACCTAAATTTTGAAAAACATTCAACCCGCCTTATTTTTGAAACATTTTAAAAATTTCCATTTGGCGCAACGGTTAGCGACGTAGTATTTTTGACTTAGGCCCGACTGGTTTATAGTTCGATCCCAACCAACCTCTAAGGTTTTTTTTCTACATTTCGAGGGGAAGGGGAAAAGAGGTAGGGAGGGGACGACCGGGAATACATATATTGTATATAAAGAAGTTTGTAAATTGTTTCATGTATTGTTCATTTTTTAAAAATAAATATAAAAGTCAAAATCTTATCATATTTTATTCAAACATATATAGGTTAGGAACAAGATAATTAGTATTAAAAACATCATTTCGTGTTATTTACACGGGTCCCGCTAGTAACATAATATTCGTCCAATGATCTTGAAACACATATACTTGTCGTCCAGTATGTCACATCTGATGTCGTGCCATAAATAATATGTCCATGAATATATGCGCAAAATATACCTTAAATTATGCAGGCTATGCTATTCTAAATAACTAGAAGCTTTAGATTCGTGTATAATATACACAACAAATATAGTGGGTCACGGTCAAATAACATAATCAATGATCAACTTTCCTCAAGTGTGTCTGTGCTTTTATAGGTTGGTTTTATGATAAGGTTTACGGCATGTCAACACTTGCCGTAAACAAAGCCGTAATATTGTTTTGTTTATGATTGTCTTGTAAAATTATTTTCTGTCAAATAGAATTTCTATTTCACACATATGTATGGACACTGGCAGTTCCAACAACTCTGGCAAATATATAATCTTTGCGTAATGATAACTAAGGCGTGACTCTAAAGTTCACACAGTTAATAGATTGTGACCTTACCACTGCATGCAGTTTTGTGTCTTACCCATATTTGTAAGAGGTAGAGACGGAGTAAGTACTTTATATGCTTAGGGAAATAGGATAGACTATAAAAGTCTAATAAGTGCTGTTTAAAATCGATTCCGAGTAGAGCATGGTGTAGAGACGGACAGAGTGTCAGAGGCAGTTTAGTGTCGTATCGGGGAAAAATTACTCTTTTATCGCCTCCTTATCGCGCTTGTCGAGTGATATCCCCAACACTATAGTTTCCCTATTGGAGTACTTCTCGACGTCGATAAAATACCCCCAGCGTACTAATTAAATGTATATCCACTTACGGATCTTAATATTGTAATAACCATGTGATACATGCCCGTGTCTCATGTAATTACAAAGAAGGCTTGTGACGTTCCGAAGTTGTCAAAAATATAGAAATCTTAGGCTGTAATAAAGTATTATCGATCAAAGTGATTCATATTTCTTTGTATGTGTAAAGTGGGAAGAGAAACCGTTAATGCTAATAGGTGGAACTTAGCATAGCCTTTTATGAATACATTTTGAAATACCATAAAAAGAATAACTATTTGGAAATTACAAATTTGTTTTCATAAGTATTTAGAAATTTCTAAAGGTGTTATTAAATATTTGGAAATTCCAAAATAATTCTCTTTGAACACACACACACACATACACACACACACATATATATATATATATATATATATATATATATATATATATATATATAACAAATAATACTTAACGAGTGACGAGGTGTTGGATGGTTATTAAGTACAACATTTGCTCTATCAAAATAACTACTTAGCTTATATCAGCCAGCTGTTGTTTAAAGAAATAGTCTATCATAATCTTTTATGAAAAGTTATACGTTTATACGTAGTGTTGGCCAACCAAGCGTATTTTTCTACATTCCATCTAAATCCACGTCCAGTAAAAGAATACGAGACAAGCAATAAACATAGTTGTCTAATCGTGGAAACGAAAAAATGAGTACAGATTTGAATAAATTGCTTGACATAGAAAATCAGCGAGTATCGAGATGTCCGTATTTACGTGCGACCCAACAAGGAAAGAGTTGGACACAAGGTCGGAATTCTATTTGGTAAACATCTATCTCTCCGAAGGGACATTTTGGATTAATTGATACAGTCAATAACGGTTCTAAATGCTAACACCGGATAGAAATAATGACGGGTAGTGTCGGAAGAGATAGTACATCTTTTTCCGAGTCGAAAAGCCAAAGTGTACAGAATAAGACATGCCGAAGAGAAAAAAGTGCGAAAGGGAACGAATGGAAACGACTACGTTATAAGATTGAGAGTATACATGAGTCTCGTTCTCATCGATAATTTAATATCAATATACTTGGTAACTGTTTACCGGGAGTTGAATGAGCGTAGATTGCTATAAATATCTTAGACCATCACTAATAAAACTAAAGTTCGAGTATAAAAAATGAATGCTTAACAAGTTATTCGCTGGTTATTTTATTTACTATACATACCGCTGTTGCTTATATGTGTAATAATACAAATGCCAGCTAATTAATTATTTATACTTTTGAAAATAATTATGCAAATTATGCATTCTATTTTGAGTAACAGTAATTGTATCTCATTTATTCAATCTCTGTATCTTTCTCTGTCTCTCTCTCTCCTTATATATATATATATATATATATATATATATATATATATATATATATAATTTAAAAAAAAACATGAATTGTTTTGATGAGCCGTAACTTGCTACTAACGCAAACACTGACCGATCTTTTCTCTATTTATCGCTATCTTTCAATCTATGTTGTGCGGCTTACTCTCTTCTTTAATATGATGTCTATAAGACTCTCTACTGTCACATCTGGGCTCAACATTGCTAGGGGAATAAACTCACTATACTATTCAGGATTAGAATAGTATGTTTTCCCCAAAACAAATATCAACACACGTGAAATAGTATTTAATCCGTAGCAGAAGTATGTAGAAGAGCCATAAACAAATATAGAAGGCATATATATATATATATATATATATATATATATATATATATATATATATATATATATATATATATATATATATATATATATTCTAGTAAGGTAACACGTCATTAAAACAAAACAATGCGTGTGTAACATTTTTGTATTAAAACTCACATGTTTCTATATGTCTATTTATGTGTATATCTTCCCGTTCCCTGTATTTTTGGTATACATCTTAACTATCTTTGCACAGCCGTCTCGACTCTTGTTTAATATATGGAACATAATAATGGTGTAAGTCATTCACCTGCACTTTTAGCTTACTAGTGAATTCTCCCAGGTAACACTGAGTTTCTCGCACCCCATTCCTAAAAATATGATGCACATTAAGTGTCTTATCTTCCTCTTCTCTTTAATAATATAATGAAACCGCTATTTATTTAATATATCAGGACACTGAGTTTTTTGCCTTCTCCTTCACCGTCAAATATATACCAAATAAGAAATGTACTACAGTATTATTTCAGACATCTGCTCTGTTTACGATATGGATACTGACCTTCGAGTAACGCATACTACGATTACTGGTATACACTAGTATACAGTGTAAAACTTTCTGCCGGGCTACGCGGCGTTCGAAAACACCTGATATATGTAGGATTGCTCTATCTATTATTTGATGACTTCCGGGCAACACCGAGTAAACACGTCTGTTCTATGTAGGATATAGAGTACTTTCGATTAACTTATACTAATTACAAAAGATAGTACTGATAAAATAATATACGGTACTATTACTATTATAGCTCCCGGGAAGAACCGAGTTAACAAAAAAGTGAGAAGTTCTGTGAGTTTAGAGACGTTGCATTTTCACGGGTCTGCTCAATCTAGTATGTTTCGCACTTTTGGGTTACTATATACCGCTTATATATCTTATTTTTCTTGCTTCAGTTTAGAGCTCTACTGAAAGCGCCAGATACAATTAAGGATGCCTCTAAAGCACAACTAAACCACTTTATTCGAGTGTTTTTCCCTCCTTGTCCCTAGTGCGAAGAGAAGCTTATAAAATGTCCCCCACCACCGGCGTCTTTTGCGGTCGGGAAACACACGCGTCAAGAAAATTGGGCAGATGAGGTTGGCTTGATAAAAGGCGCCATGTGCGCGTCATCGTTTCTCAGTTTCCCGAGACTTTGCCTGACACCGGTTTGAATCTGTAGTCGTCGTTGTGTTGTGATCAAACAGTCAGCCGTTGACAGGAAGACAGCAAAAACGCAGCAAATACCTGGTTGATCCTGTCAGTAGGCATATTCTCTATCTCAAAGCTGGAGCTGTGCAATTGTAGCTCAACAGTATGCATTAGAACAGGCGAAAGCGCGAATGGCTTAGAAACCGGACATAATCATCTGGAACTGTTTTCCTGTTCGGAGGCGATGAATAACAGTGGAAATTAAAGAGCTAATACATGTGACCGGCCAAAATCGCCCGGCGCATTGTTGTCGCCTCGCCATGCGGTCTAGGCCTTATGTCGGCTGTTCCGGATCGCGGCGATACATATTAAAGCGAAACCGATTCCAGTCATTCTGTCCTCCCGTCGTCGTCGTGAGTCGCTGCTCTGGTCGGTGACAGGGCTCGTAGGACGCCGTGCACGGCTTTTATGACTCTGGATGGTCCAATTAATAAACTGTCGATGGGCACTCAAGCAGTGGATATAGTACTAAGTATAATTCAGTTCTAAGTGATAGTCATCTGAAGTCAGGATGAGTACAGTAGTCGAAATATACCCAATTCTACAAAAGATATAAACTATAAGAAAAACACCGATAATTCTCGGACGTTTATTTAATCTGTGATGAAGTAATTGCGTATGACGATCCAGTGGTTATTCCTGCAACATTGCAATCGATAATATAAAAAAATTTGTATGTATGTACGCTTAGAATTTTGAGAATTAAAATCACATGAGAAACTATGTGCATTGGACAAGTATGGGCCAACAAATTGAAAATGCGGTGAAACTCTGCAGAGGTTGTTGTTTCGCAGCGAATACCCCGACTATGAAGTTCAGCGCCTGGCCAAAAACTGATTGACCGTGGTTTAAAATCAAAATCGACCTGATTGTTTCTATAACTTAATGGTGGTAGACATTTTCTCAAAATCGCCGGAAACATTAAAGTGTTAAAAAATAACATCGGAATGAAAAAAATCATTAGTTTTTTTTTACATGAATTTTTCACCTTGTCTGCGGTTGTTGATTATATTGTATCAGACAACGAAACGCAATTCACGTCCAGTTACTTTAACCTATTCTGTCAAACATGTGTAGTCAAGCATATCACGATCGCGCCATACCATGTGATAATCAAGTGTCAGACACTACGGTACGTTGACACGTTCAAAGAAGCGCTTACGAAAGCGAAAGATACACTTATCGAAAAGACAATTACAGAATTGTTTCTATTATCCCTGTCACTTGTAAAAGCAATGTTTTCATGGAAGATTAAAACAGTGTTACGAATAGACGCGTGAAATTTGAAAAAATGTATTTCAGAGTAACTCTAATATCGTTACACAATGCACTGTTTAATAATAACTTATTTTGTAGATACATAGTCACTGGGTCTTCAAGAGGTTTAGCATATATTGGGTACGCCTAGATAATCCGTCAATATTAACAATGTTAGGCGATGGGAGGAAGTCAATTTTATAATTGTAATTAGGAAGAATGGTTCCTATCTCTGCGGTCGTTTTACAGAATTCGTTAGGGATCATTGGATGTCGTATTCGACACATTTGAGATGCTAATCCCACAAACTAGTTCTACATAGCGAACACCAAGAAGAAGGTGGAAAGTTGCAACTTAATTTTAATAAATCCTAATAGTTAAAAGTATTGACTCCATAGGGAGAAAGACAAAAAAGGGGGCGTTATGGTGTGATATGGTATGTACATACTTTCCTTTATATATGGGCTCTTCTACACATTTTGTATAGAAGAGCTTACGACGAAAACGAGCAATCTTTATTTACATAATATTCTGTACTTCTGTGAATAAACACTTTTATAAATATACCACGTGATCTCTTCTTAATTATCGGGCACAAAAGAAACATATATATATATATATATATATATATATATATATATATATATATATGTGTGTGTGTGTGTGTGTGTGTAGTAAGAAGGACTACAAAGAGGAACACTGATGTAATTAATAAAGGCCATAATTACAGAGAAAGAAAGAAAGTAACACAGAAGAATGGAAATGGAGAGTGAAATTAACATCGTATGAGAAAATGAACGAACAAATAAGTTCTTGAAATGAAGAGAAAGAACAAAAGTACAAGAAATCTTATTTTGTTCAAAGCACAACGAAAATAGAAAAGAAACAACTTAGGCAGAGCGAGAGATGTTATGCGTGTGCGACGTTAGTATCTCTTCTTGATCCGGCTTAGGCTCCATGTGCAGCTGCGTTGGTGAATGATTGTTGTTCCCAGTCAATCTGACGTCGGCGCCATGGGTACCAGCACAACAACCACCGCTTGTATTGTCAGGTGGCCGAATGTAATCTGTGTTCGACTTCGGATACGTTCGAGATTGAAATATACAATCACGTACGCGTATTTAAATAAACTGACACTTGTAGTTTAGAATAAGTTGAGTATGTGAAGGAGGAAATAAGTAAAACATAATCTAAATCAACAAACAGAAAAACAGCAAGTAACTATTTCAATTGAAATGAATAGACAGCTATGCAATGTTAACATATCATAAACGTACGTACACATAGAAAACCAGCCAATACATACATCCATAGAGGGATATATATATATATATATATATATATATATATATATATATATATATATATATATATATATATATATATTGTATTTTTATGTAATTCTTTTTATTGTTGATTGCAGCGTTTGTTGTTTTTTGGCTTACTATTATTTCGATTTTATCACTTCTTAAGCGATTAAGATGCGGAAAATTACATAAAAGTAATCCATGGACATGTTTTCTGGCTAACAGCCGTCATTAGCATGGATAACTAAGACAAGGATCGAACCTTCGATATTGATGTCTATAGTCCAGCGTCTTTACCATTGGACCAATATATTTGTTGTATTTTTTATGTAATTACTTTTTTGGTAATCGCAGCGTTCGTTGTTTGTTGGCTTACTACTATTTCGATTGTCTCACTTCCTAAGCGATTAAGATGCAGAAGATTGCAGTATTAGTCGCCCTTAACTTCATAGGACGTATTTTTCGTTAATATATACATATATTTTATTAATTTTAAATGTACATAAATGTAATCGATGGGCACGTGTTTCTGGCTCACAACCATCATCGACATGGCAAACTTTGACTTCGATATTGATGTCTATAGTCAAGCGTATTTACCATTGGACCAACCCGACCTCTCTAGAAATATGTACGATTTGTATCACCTAACTATTTAATGTATTTTGTTTACAATTATTTCGATTGTCTCACTTCGTAAGGGATTAAGATATATATATATATATATATATATATATATATATATATATATATATATATATATATATATATATAATATAAAACTAAAAGTATACTTTTAGTAGTTAGAACCTATAGTGAAATGACTTACGCTCAATATACAGGATAGATCAATTATAAAGATAGATAAAAGAATTATAAATAGGTACGAATGACAAATTTATTTCAACTTTGGTTGTTCAATGCAAGGTATACTCGGTAAAAATATGTTTATTATTCTTTCTTTAAGTCAAAGCTTTTCAAAGATTAAAATCTTATCATCGGAGGAATTACATAGATAAATAAGTTAGCAGCGGAAAAGACAAAATTGCCAATTTGAAAAAATATTAAGTATAATCAGTGAAAGTTACGACAATGCAAACAGTTAAAAATATTATGAAATACGAGGTATTAAAATATGAACAATTTAATAATTAAAAATATGCAAATAAAATCGACACTATTGAAGAAGCACAGAAAGGTGGTTTAAACAACTACGATGATTCAAGTCATGGAGCAAATGTAACGGAAAGAGTTGAGGTAATCTACACACCCGAAGTTGTGAATGCTCCATTTTAGGAGATAGAGGTATTCAAATCCAAAGTGATGTTTGTAGGCAGTACAATGAACTACCAATTAAAATATACAGAAGAATATTCCCCGAGGAACATAGTAAAAGATTGGTAAAAGTCAAATAACAAAAGTGGCAAAGTTATAATTTTACTTCATGTGTCAGGTAAAAAATGGTAATGTTTGTTCAAACAGAGAGAGAAAAAGAATGTCGTTATTTATACTAAAATATATTCTGTTATAAAATAAATAACACAATCAGAAAACACAGAAGGGCAAACGAGAGATGCAAAAGTAATTAAGTTGGGATGAGAGAAAAGAAAAAGTAAGATGAAAAGGGGTAAAAGAAGGAATGCATAGGAGGGCGGAGAATGAAAAGACAGTGATGCCGAAGAGAAAATGGGTCGAACCTGATTTACAAAGGTCAGCGGATTTTCGGGAATAAAGTGTGATACAATTGATACTAGAGATAGATGGCGTTAACGATATAAAGCTTAGATTAAAACATTCAGAAAATCTATACTAATCTAGAAGAAAACTAATACCAACAAATAATTAAAGGGGTCTTAATTTTAAAATACAATTTCAAATAACTTTTTAAGTCAATGAGAATCGATAGTAAACATGATGTCATATTAGCAAAGCATCATATAAGTAAATAATTAAAAGCTTGTCAAGGATGTATAGTTTATAATAAAAAATAATATGTTTAGGGTAGAATCAACTGAATGGTAATGTATATATAATATATATACATTATCATTCAGTTGATTATATTATTTATATTAGTATCAATCAAGCAGGTTTATTTAAGATAGAATTAAACTAAAAATAAAATTAATATCAATTATTGTAGTGAAAAACTGTATCACGTGTTTGATTATTTACACTTAACGTGGGAGAGGCAACTGGCTTTTAAATTAAAAAAAAATATTGCTAAACGGTTAAGATTGGAAAGAAGAAAAAATAGTGTACTAGGAGGACAGAGTAACTCAAAATATACACAATTGAAGGTGTTAGTTGAATGATATAAATTAGCGAATATATAAGGGTTAACTGAAATCACTTATACAAACAATATTTATCAAATACACATAAAGCTAGGATATAGTTAGATTATGGTTAAACATATCATATGTTGTATGATAAGTACGATGATTTAAATATGTGGATGAAAATATATCAATGGACCGATGTAAAAGTATTAACATTTCACAATTACTATAGAATATCTTTTAGTGTATTTTACAATCAGTTAGAGGGTCTAGATTTAAATTATATATGAGATGTTTAAATTAGAATGATAATGAAAGTCATTATCAAAAATATATCTTCCTGCTTAAAAAAGTTTAACGGTATTCCACAAATTTGAAAAGATAAACATTTTAGGGAAGTCATCCGAAAATATAGAAATTGGTATTTAAAAATAAATTCATCAAAAAGATATTAAACATTCATAAACGCATGCATCTTAACGAGATATATTATAATTCATGCATACTATTTTTCGAGTAGACTGGAGGTGACATATCAGTTTGAATTAATAGTTAGCTATATTTAAATTCTATTTTATGTATGCATGCCGAAAAAAGTTCGTTTGCAGAATATATTATATGTTTACTCTTAGAATTAGTGATTATAATTACAGCTTCGGAGATAGACAATTGACACTATTTAGATCCTACAGTTAAAAAAATTGACGTCTTCAGCATCGGCCAGTGTAGTAAATATGGGATATTTACTCGATTTCAAATTCGTAATTATATTAGTTAGAGATTCCCTTAATTCTTAGTTTTGTTTTTAGAAGATATATTGTGTAAGATACGGTTTTTCAGTAGGTAAGTATATTTCCCTATATAAGTGTTTATTTTAGTTGGCGTCATTATAGCGTTGAGTATACCTTTTATATTATTGACTCCATTAGGAGAAGGCCTATTGATGTGCTGATTAAAGGGTGAGTTTTAATTGTTTCAAACGGTTATTATATGGTGCTGATTTTTTTCATAAGAAATGCTATTAACTGATATGGTAGAATTGGTAATTAATAATTAGAGTCACATTATAGAGAATTGATTTGAACTACGTAAGTGTACTTGATAGAGAAGGTGTGTGTGTACTAGTATTTTTACGAAGTAAGCATAATGAAGAAAATACCCTTACACTGCAGGCATATATTACATCATTGTGCATACGATCATTATTGAGCGACCATTTTCGGGATCTTGGAAATGGCAATTATTAAAATGGGCTAAAGTGGAGATGGATGTTTGAGCAGATTATTTTTTATTGTTAGAAGTTATTATTGTTTGGGCTATCTTGAGCATTGTCTAATACGAAATTTGTATAGATCAGTTTCAAGATAGAACTATACCTGTGTTGATATTTAAAGGATTTTTTAATAGTGTGAAATGATTCGCTTGGTATATTTGTTTTCACGTTTTTTTGTAAGGTATTTGAACCAGAGATATTTTCTCCTAAGTTGATTATGTTGTTTATAGTTTTTAGGGTAGTTTGCTTATAATCATTAGTGGGATACCTCCGTCTATTATTATAGAAGTTATTATTATCAGTAACTATTCTAGTGTTATTACTTTTTATATCTCATAGTGTGTGATTATGCTTAATGGTTTAGTTTCCTAGGTTAGTGAAGTTATGATTATATATATATTTTTAGAACATCGTGAATTACGTAAATCATTATTGACACAAGCATACTTTGTTCAAAAATAAATTTGTTGGCTAAAATATAAGATATACTATTAGAGACTAAACAGACTATACGTGTAATGAATGAATGTGATTGGTTAGAAAGGTTTGTTAACATAATACGATGTAAATTAAAATTGAAATAAAATGTCAATTCGATGCTTATTATTAATAATGAAGACGATTCTATATTTCTTAATGAGTGCGATTGATTGGTTCATGTGAGTCACGTGTAACAGGTCTTGGCGGCGAGTGGAATCCAGTGGCGGTATGTGGCACCGACAGAAAGTGTTGTCGCGCATCCTTTTACTACTAACCCTAAGTCTGGGCGGTATAAGTCACACACAATTTGAAAAATGAATGTATTGTATTACTTATCTTTAACAATCAATGTATTGCATTACTCATCTTAAAGAATTAATGTATTGTATTACTCATCTTTAAGAATTAATGTATTGTATTACTCATCTTTAAGCATTAATGTATTGCATTACTCATCGTAAAGAAGTAATGCATTGTATTACTCATCTTTAAGAATATATGTATTAAATTACTCATCTTTAAGAATTAATGTATTGAATTACTCATCTTTAAGCAGTAATGTATTCTATTGCTAATCGTTAAGAAAAAATGTATTAGATTCCTTATCTTTAAGAATTAATGTATTGAATTACTCATTATCAAGAATGAATGTATTGTATTACTCATCTTTAAGAATTAATGTATTGTATTACTTATCTTTTAGAATTAATGTATTGAATTACTCATCTTTAAGAATTAATGCATTGTATTACTCATCTTTAAGAAGTAATGTATTGTGTTACTAATCTTTAATAATTAATGTATTGTATTAATCATCTTTAAGAATAAATGTATTGAATTACTCATCTTTAAGAATTACTTATTGTATTACTTATCTTTAAGAATTAATGCATTGTATTACTCATCTTTAAGAATTAATGTATTGTATTAATTATCTTTAAGAATTAATATATTGAATTACTCATCTTAAAGAAGTAATGTATTGTATTACCCATCTTTAAGAAGTAATGTATTGTATTACTCATCTTTAAGAATTAATTATTGTATTACTCATCTTTAAGAAGTAATGTGTTGTATTACTTATATTTAAGAATGAATGCATTGTATTACTAATCTTAAAGAATTAATGTATTTAATTACTCATCTTTAAAAATTAATGTATTGTATTACTTATCTTTAAGAATTAATGTATTGATTTACTCATCTTTAAGAATTCATGCATTGTATTACTCATCTTTAACAATTAATGTATTGAATTACGCATCTTTAAGAATTAATGTATTGTATTACTCATCTTTAAGGATTAATGTGTTGTATTACTCACTTTTAAGAATGAATGTATTCAAATACTCATCATTAACTATTAATGTATTGTATTACTAATCTTTAAGAATTAATTTATTGATTTACTCATCTTTAAGAATAAATGTATTGTATTACTCATCATTAACTATTAATGTACAGTATTACTTATATTTAAGAATTAATGTATTGAATTATACATCTTTAAGAATTAATTATTGTATTACTAATCTTTAAGAATTAATGTATTAGATTACTTATCTTTAAGAATTAATGGATTGAATTACCCATTAATAAAAATGTATGTATTGTATTACTCATCTGTTAGTATTAATGTATTGAATTACTCATCAGTAAGCATTAATGTATTGTATTAATCATCTTTAAGAATTAATGCATTGTATTACTCATCTTTAAGAGGTAATGTATTGTATTACTCAATTTTAAGAATTAATGTATTGCATTACTCATCTTTAAGAATTAATGTATTGCATTACTCATTCGTAAGAATTAATGTATTGTATTACTTATCTTTAAGAATTAATGTATTGTATTACTCATCATTAACACTCAATGTATTGTATTACTTATCTTTAAGAATTAATGTATTGCATTGCTCATCTTTAAGAATTTATTATTGTATTACTTATCTATAACAATTCATGTATTAGATTACTTATCTTTAAGAATAAATGTATTGAATTACTCATTAAGAATGTATGTAGTGTATCACTCATCTTTAAGAATTAATGTATTGAATTACTCATCATTAACAATTAATGTATTTTATTACTAATCTTTAACAATCTATGTATTGTATTACCCATCTTTAAGCATTAATGTATTGTATTAATCATCTTTAAGAATTAATGCATTGTATTACTCATATTTAAGAATTAATGCATTGTATTACTCATCTTTAAGAATTAATGTATTGCATTACTCATCTTTAAGAATTATTGTATTGTATTACTCATCTTTAAGAATTAATGTATTGTACTACTCATCTTTTAGAATTAATGAATTTTATTACTCATCTTTAAGAATTACTGTATTGTATTACTCATCTTTAAGAATTATTGTATTGTATTACTCATCTTTAAGAATTAATGTATTGCATTACTCATCTTTAAGAATATATGTATTGAATTACTCATCTTTAAGAATTTATGTATTGTATTACTCATCTTTGAGCATTAATGTATTGTATTAATCATCTTTAATAATTAATGTGTTGAATTAATTAACTTTTAGGAATTTATGTATTGTATTACTAATCTTTAAGAATTAATTTATTAGATTACTTCTCTTTCAGAATTAATATATTGAATTACTCATTATTAAGAATTTATGTATTGTATTACTTATATTTAAGAATTAATGTATTGATTTACTCATCTTTAACAATTAATGTATTGTATTATCACACCGCGAAATAAATGCGGTGTAAATAACACCACGAATCTTTCCCGTTGATAAAGAATAGGATTCACTCAAGTCAAAATATTTACCTGATCAACACACAAACATTGACCGACAACAAATACAAGGTATTTGAATTATGTAATTCATTTAAATAATAAAATAAACTAATTAATATATTACAATAAGCAGCTTTAAAAGGGATGGATGAACGTGTGTATGCATGATTTATGTTTGTAATAACAAAAAAGTAACCTAGAGTGCGTTATCTGTTTTCTGTTTGTTTTTGTGTTTCTTTATTTTTATCCGTGTCACACATAGTTTGTCATGACGTGATCTGAAATCTATAGTAAGGTTTCCGCTCCTTTCAAAATTAATTTTGCATTTTCTTGCTGTAATATAAGTAATTTCTGGGAGCTCTATTATTTGCAATAATGAGAAAGTCGGTCTTCACTCAGTTTCAAATTTGTTGACATTCTGTATCAATTAATAGTTTTGTTGATGAGTTAAGCTTCCTTTACATTGTTCAAAGATGATGATACTCCCCTCGTATTTCCTTTTTCGGTTCCAAAAACCATTTAAAATCGATGAAATTTGTGAATATTTTTCTCGAGGTTCCTTCCGTGTGAGATATACACTGGCTCTAGGTAACGCCGTTATTAAATTCATTATTAATTCAGTGCATTCCTTACTTGGACAAGAACGCCAGTTATTTATTTTCCGTCTGTATCTTTGAAGCGCCGTCTCATGCGCAACGCGTAATGTTCAAAGCTTTTCGCACGAGTACTCTTCATCGCGAAAGGAAGAGTAAAAAGTCAGCCTCCGCTTATACGAGTAAAGTAAGAGGGAGGGTTAATAAGAAAAACAAATAAGTGTAATTTCTACTTGTGTGTACGTGTATATGTTTTTCGTTTTGTGTATTTATATTTATTAAGATTGGCATTTTCCAAGATAAGCTAAAAATGTAACAATATATATACGTGTATATATATATATATATATATATATATATATATATATATATATAAACAATAATATTTATGAATAAATATTAATTAATTATTTTAATACCTACAGACATATATATGTATATATATATATATATATATATATATATATATATATATATATATGTGCGTGTGTTTGTGTATATTGTAATTGTGTTTTATTGGTGATAGTAACTGTCAGATTCGTATTTCTTCTACTCTATAAATACTAAAGATTAATGCAGAAGATTTAATTTTAGTCGCTTGTAACTTTATATATATAAAAAAGGTAGAGGCAAAATGCCTTCATAAAAACATGTGTTAGATGCAGATATTTTTTATTCAAATCAAAATAAAAAATTCTTCTCCTTACTCTTGAAATAGTTATATATATATATATATATATATATATATATATATATATATATATATATATATATAAATTAAAGGCGACCAAAAATGCAATTTTTCTGCTTTAATTTTTATCGATTAGAGGGTAGGCTAAACATACAAATCTGACAGTTACTATCGCTGATAAAAACAATTACTAAAATACATAATTTAGGTATTTAGGCCATGAATAGAATACATATTTCCATGCAAGACGTACTAGATTATAGTAAGACGCCGTACTATAGAACATGCTATCGTAGGTTTGATTATTGTCTATGTAAGTCATTCTGATGACGGGTGATAACCAGAAACACGTGTCCATGGAATACTTTTATGAACGTAAAAATATATGAATATATATTAATACATATTATATATATATATATATATACATATATAACGCTCTTAATTTAATTTAATTGAGCACTCTGCTGGTATTTCCCTTTTATTCTTTTTTGAGTATACCTTTATACTTTATATATATATATATATATATATATATATATATATATATATATATATATATATATACATTATATGCGTTCTATAATGTTTACGGAGACTGAAAATGCAATCTACTGCATTACACTTTACCGCTTAGGAAGTGGAAAATACAAATCAGGCAATTATTATCACTAATAAAAACGATTGCAAACATGCAATGCTTAAATATTTAGGTGATAAAAATCGTACATATTTCTAGGCAATTCGGCATAGTCCAGTGGTGTATCTCCAGACAATCGTTCGATCGATTCTTGTAAAAGTTAGCCGTGCTAATGACTTTTATAGCCAGGTGAACGTGTTCATGCATTACCTTTATGTACTAATTAGATTATATATATATATATATTTATATATATATATATATATATATATATATATTAATAAAGTTCGAATATATTTACAAAATGACACAACACCAATATTATTTTAAATAATGCTCAATACAGAGTATAGCTGTTATAAAATTAAATACACGTGGCATGACAGTCGCCGCCGATTAATTCGTGTTTAAAAGTATTTACGTTTTTTCAAGACTGACAAAAAAGTTGAATTCGGTCCTGAAATTATCTCCAAAATTTGACAGAAAGGAAGAATAGAGTAAAGAAAAGATAAGACCATCAATCAGAAGATACGTTGGTCAGGGTAGACTATAACTTTTTAAAGACATATTTCACCTTAAACAAGGCAGGCCGCCACTGTAGACGAAAGATGTTACTGAGAATTAGAGTGTAGGTATTTAGTGTCTTTCTTAAAATGGGAGCAATGTAGCGATATGTCTTTTTACATTAGTTTTAAACATCTGCATGTCGGTAGAGTCGGGAAAACTTCGAACAAGGAGAGAGTTCCAAAGATTGGCAGCACGAGGAAAAAAGCTATTGGAGTAGAAAGGCGTCTGGGAACCTCTACAGTGAATGAATGCGATTTAGCTGATTGTCGAGTTGGTCTAGTGTATTTACGTCGGGGGTCACCAGAGTTGCCAGTTCATCGGAGCACAATCCATTGAATTATTTGTAAAACAAGCACAAGGATGCAACATTGCGGCGATGGGACAGGGGCTTGAGATTAGTTGATAGTAAATGGCCTATTAAGTTAACGCCTATGTTTTGGACCTTGTCAAGGAGGGAGAGATTAGTGGATGATGCACCAGCCCAGATGCGGATAGAGATACAGGATAATGTTAGGTGTAAGGAGTTTACTAGCACGGTAGATTGAGCCAACATTCTTTGCTGCAGCCTTGGCAATGGATTCAATGTATTTGTTGCAATTCATGTTAGCCGTGAAGGTTAGGCCGAGGAGTTTGAATGTTGAACTTTCAGATAGAGTGTTTTTTTTTCGATGACAATTTGTGGTTGGTAAGGTGTTTTGTAGTTATTGAAGGAAAGGAGCTTTGTGTTTGCGGCATTAAAAGTTTCCAACCATTTATGACCGCACTCCACTACAGCCTGGAGGTCATTTTCTAAGGATTCAGCCATTGCCTCGGATATGATCGCGTCTGTTTTCCCCACATGATGAGAGTAAAGCGTGGTGTCGTCAGAAAATGTAACAATCTCAGACTCAATGTCATCACAGAAATCGGTTATGAAGATCAGGAACCATAAAGGAACCAAGGATAGCTCCATGGGGTACACCAGTATTTATTTTATGTTGCTTAGATGAACGGCGATCAGGGACAACCTGGATCTTTTTTTTGCTTAGGAAGGATCTCATTATATTTAATATTTGCTTAGTAATACTATAAGAGCGTATTTTAAAAACAACCCCTTTATGCTGTATGTTGTCAAATACCTTGGATATATCAAACGTTACTGATCTAGCTTCACCTGTCTTGTCTAGTGTAGTATATATGCGTTCAGAGATGACCGTTCGGATGTCCGCAGTTGATCGTGCTTGTCTGAATCTATACTGACGGCCAGAAAAAAGGTTGGTACTAAATGTTGAACTATCGCTAGATTGATTTAGGTTTCAAAGATGTTAGTAAAGATCGGCAGTAGATTGATTATGCGGTAGTTCTGAGGATCAGTTCTATCCCCAGAATTCTTGAAACTGGTACCACAGAGGCAATTTTCTAGCCATCGGGAAGCCAAATTCAGCTAGGCATTTGTTGTAGAGTTAATATTCAAATTATCTAATTAGATGATAACCATTCGAAATCACAAAACCTCATAGTTTATATCACTAGCAAGATACAGGACGATATCAACTTAACCACAGTATAATTGTATGCTTGTGAACAGTATTTTTATCATTTTAAATATCCTACTTCTTACCATCTTCGCATTCAAATAAGTGGATGTCATACAGATAATCCTAACTGTATCATCAAGTGTTAAGTAATTAAGCACTGATTAAACCATCACATTGCATAACAATTTTACTACGTCTTTTAAAATCTACTCCACTTTAAAATAGTGTAGACCATATAGATAATATTAACTGTATTATTACTTTTTTAATTTTTAGTGTCATTAAAATTAAAACTCCACATTTACTGGTTAACTAAAAATGTATCATACTACATTAAATTATGTTGATACTCATCAAATGATGCTTGCATATTTTTGGTATATTTTATTGTTTGTTTGGAAAGACGTAAATATGTAGAGACGCGAATTAATTAGCGTCGCTGTCATGGTAATTTTTATTATATAAATATACATATATATATATATATATATATATATATATATATATATATATATATATATATATATATATATATATATGATCAATTCTGCTGGGAAGCCATGAAATTTAATACTGTCTTGTTTTTATATTCCCGAAACAGTTTTTCATGGTAAACAACTGATGATCCCTTAAATAATGTTGGAAGCAAACTAATATAATAACTGAAAAAATTAAATTGACTTACATACGTGATTTTCCACTGAACGACTTGGGACTTAAGGGGTTTTTTGGGTTTTTTTTTTTAATATAGTTTTAATGGTTGAGAAACTTCCAAGACTATATATATATATATATATAGAGAGAGAGAGAGAGAGAGAGAGAAAGAGAGAGAGAGAGAGAGAGAGAGACAAAACGGAGATTGAGAGGCCGGGTTTTATGTAAAAAAATAATTAAAGAAAATCATATATTGAACACAATAACGCGATTTACGTCATAATTATGTGTAAATTCATCGGAAATGCTCTGCTACTTCTCTCTCTCTCTCGTTCTCCCTGACTCTTTACTTTTATATATACATATATAATAAAATATAATATATGTTTCTATTGTTTCATTTTCTCTGAATATTTACCGTTATGATTCTATTAATTTTAGGTGTTCACATCGACACCTGCTTCGATATTGATCTACAAAGGAATCCATTTAGACGCATTATAAGTGTAATAAAAAAATATGTTTTTCTTCACTTTGCTTCAGAATGCGCAAATATACGTTCCATTTCCCAAATGCACATTTAACATTTTCAGCCAATGAGTGTCAATTGGTGCATTCTCTCTGTATCAGTCTATAAACTATTAACGTGAAAACATTTTACTTTTATATTCGAAGAAACTGTTAATAAAAATAGTTTGAAATAAATAAATAAATATATCAACGTTTTAAAAAATTAACGAAAAAGTTCAAGCATTTATTTCGCCAAAAATGAAAATGTTTTTATTAAAGCGACAAAAATCAGTTTTTTTGGAAAATATTTTAAACCTATTTCATTTATTCCATGTTTGGATATGTTTGCTTTCAAAATACTTCAACATTTTCGAATTTAGATGCTCATGAAATCGAGGTCACATCTTTGTTTCGCTGACATTTTAAAGTTTCGCATTCATGGTTTTAGTATTGTGGTTATACGATCAGCGTTCTTTATTTTATTATAAATTTGTTATATGCGGGTTGGTATCTGAACGACTAATTTTCTATTACAAATAACGCTAATATAAGTATTCATAATGTTATACCTTTCTGCGGGAGTAACCTGAGGATTGGAACAGATTATCTGGTCAGTAGGATAAGAAATGGAGAACAGAGAAACAGAAAACTACACCTGGGGCAGTGTCATTCACAAAGCCAGTGTGTTGCTTGGAATAGTATGTGGTGAACTGGAAGAGGGATTGAAAGAGATCTCGGCTTCGGAGCGAGCAACAACTTCATTACTAATAAAATCGACCTACAATGCAATGCCTTCCCTGGTGAACCTTGTTCGATGCAGAGCAGGCAATAATGGCAAATGCAGATGTGAGGAAGTAAGAACTCTCATGCATATTTTGTCCCACTCTGAATATGCACTCAGTCGGAATACGTGCAAGCATAACAACGTATTAGAACATATATTACATTATTAGAAAGTAGAGAAGTTAAATAGAGGAAAACTACCAAATATAGAGAATGTTAAGGAAGATTGACTTTGTTAGAAGTGGAAAAACAGGAATGGTGCAAAGTTATTCAATGATACAGGTGTCCGATGAAAGATAGTAAGGAAAATGGAACTCGGTAGTTGACTTCCAGAATACCTTCATCAGTCATTGCTCCTTACACAGCAAATACTAAATATGTAGTGTGGAGCGAGGAAAAATAGGTTGGATTTATGTTGGAACTGACTGTATCCTGGGAGGATCATTTTGCCATTGCAGAAGACAATAAGGCTAAGACATATGCTGAACTACTTACCGAATAACAGAAAATGATGGAATTTGGAATGCTATCATTTTGCTGTGGGAGTTACAGGATATGTAAAGCTAAATCGTTTTTGTTGTATGAACACATGAGTAAACATTTTGTGATAGACGCAGCTGATAATGTATGATACTTGATCTGGTTAAAAAGAAACGCTGAGTGTTTGACATGAAAATAGCTTACATAAATACATATAGGAATCTCTGATGAAGAGACTCCGCCACTTCAGCGATTCAGTATGGTAGTAGTAGATGAACTGTGGTCTGGTTCTTCCTGATGATCGTGTTACTGGATCCGATTGCAGAAATGTTAGCTACTGTATACTAAAGGTGGTGCGTGCAAATTACAGACAAATTTGATCACTTCATCAAATGGATATACTTTGATGCAGTCCTTTGTGTCAGCCAATTTAAAATATTTGATTCTCTCCAGCTTCACCTATAACATGAACCCATTATTTTTAATGTATACTAATTGTAGTAGGGGATTTGACTATTGCTGATTACAGTGTACTTAACGAGCGTTCGGAAGATCTATACAAGCACATAAATTACAAAATAGAAGATTATAAAATGTCACCCGTAAAGCTTCTATGCGTTATATGTTAATAATTAAAATGCACAATATCAGTGTTGCTTCTATCATATTAATGCGATAATTAATCCGCCGGATGTAACATTAAAACGAGCTCAATTAAAACATATGTTAACTGAAAGCAATGTATCAAACTTTTATGACACCACCTGTGAATTTCTATATTTTCTTTTTCCTCTCTTTTATTAATTTTATTTTAATTGTTTTATTATTTGTATTTTTATTCTTTATTTGTATTCTTGTTTGTATTGGCATTCGGATGCTCTCTACATTCGCTTGATTTATTTCCCTTTGTTAGCTCCGACACCACCAGGTCATACGGTCTGATTCGGAATACCGCGCGAATGGGAGGGGGTAAAGTTTTGCTAGTTTCATCATATCATGTTATTTATCTACCTCCCACAGCGGTAAGAAGTGACACAAAGTCGGGAAAGTGCAATTTGATAAACAAGCGCTCAAGAAGTTGAGCACTCTGGCCATTAAAAATTGCCTGGGCAGCCCGGTCGGCATTCCCCGGTAGGTGCCCCTCTCTAAGGGTGAGAAGGCAAAGCCTGGGAGGGTGGACCTTCTAGAACTGCACAGGACAGACCCATAGACCGGCGTAAATCAAGCCCCGAATGCCAAGACAATGGGGTGTAGTATCCATCAGAACAGATACTACACTTTCATCTTAGCCAAAAGACCAAAGATGATTTTATCATGACATATATGATTTTTGAGGTAATCACCGACGTAATTTAATAAAACGGTTTTCATTTTACTTTATCCCCCCCCCAACTTGAGATACATATTATCTGACATTTTTATATTTCCTTCCCCTTTCTTTTGAATTTAACTTAAGTATGTTGTTCTTCCCCCTTTTTTGTCACCCCCCTTTTTTGTCATATTCTATCTGATTATGCTATTCCTTTTTTGATTGGTGAATATTTTTTTCGTCATTTCCAATATGTAACTGTCCCGTTAGCATTCTGAAGAGGCCAGGAGGTCGAAATTAATCATAGTGTCGGCAGCTACAATGTGTGTGTGATTTTTTCATTGAATGTTTTATTCTTTTCAGCATTGGATTCTCTTACTCGGATTTCTTACAAAAATTATTAACTTTAAGACACTATATATATATATATATATATATATATATATATATATATATATATATATATATATACATATATATATATATATTGTATTCCTTTCCTTCAGTAGAAGTTCCCAGAAATCAAGGTTCCCCCTATATGAGATCATTAGATATTCGAATATTCTATTAAGGGAATCCTTTATTACGGACACGTTGAGTTAGTAAATAAGTTAAGAACATTAATTTGCCTTTCACCAATTGACCAGTTTACTATGTTACTATGTAATAGTATATCCTTCTTGTGGTGTCTTTGTCTTACCAGAACCCAGGACAAGAATTCCTCTAGTCATCTAATGTATATATATATATATATATATATATATATATATATATATATATATATATATATATATATATATATATATATATATATATGTATGTATGTATATATATATATATATAAATATATATATATATATATATATGTATGTATATATATATATAAATATATATATATATGTATGTATATATATATATATGTATATATATATATATATATATATATATGTATATATATATATATATATATATATATATATATATATAGAGAGAGAGAGAGAGAGAGAGAGAGAGAGAGAGAGAGAGCGAGAGAGAGCGAGAGAGGACGAGAGAGATGTGTGTGTGTGTGAGTTGAAAGGGCATACCTTTCACGGAATTTTATTTCATGATATATCGTGCATTTTATCTTCTTTATATAAAGTAATGTGCACACACACACACCCACATATACATATACATATATATATATATATATATATATATATATATATATATATATATATGTATATATATATATATATATATATATATATATATATATATATATATAAGTAAATTTTGCGTACCATAAATATCGTATAATAAATTTCAGAGGAAATATTAGTTTATAAATCAATTAAACAGGCGTGTGTGGGAGGAAAGAAAATTGCTTAAATTTTCCTTAAGGCTTTATCGTCCGACCCTCTAAGAGGAAACGTCACAATGATAAATTCAAAAATTAAGAAAATCGAATGAGATATGAATGGAAACATTATTTAAGTTGGAGAAAATGATTGAGAGATGAAAACAAAAAGTAAATCTCTCAACGTTATGGTGGATTTAATCATTAAAGATCTCCAACTGATGCTTCAAAATCCTTTGCCTACACAGGCTAGGTTCAGAATTGTTAATAACCAACGCCTCAATAATATTGAAATGGTAGTTCGACCTGGCACTGTGTAAAACAGAAACCCACCCATCCAAATACTTCTCAGAACAACTATTTGTACTAACCAGGTGATTACCGATGGCTTATTCCTGCGCCTGGAAGTACCCGGATGATCTCGAAACCTTGTGTAAGCGAATATCACGTGGTATGTGTTTGGATATTCTTATTTCTAATCTTTTTTTAGTATAAAAAGGCTTGGTTATATGTATATTTAGAGTAGGATAATTGCAAAACGGTTTTGCAAAGATGTCAGAGGCAGTTTAGAGCCATGCCCAGGAGAGTAACATTAAAAGAATAAATATGCATGTGTGTATATGTGTGCAATACCAAGAGTATATATACTGGTTGTACGCAGAAACAGAGTGAGGCTGAGGCAATAATTTCGTGTGTGTGTGTGTGTGTGTAATAGTGAACGAGATAGATACATGAATAGTTATTATTCCCTCTGGGATATTTCAAGACCTCTTCAATTCATATTCATCTCTTTGAAGATTATCGCCCTTGATGTGTTTGTGCGACTGCATTTTCTTTTGATGAGAACTGCACTTGTAATGTAGACGTTGACCTTCGTTGAAAAGAGAAATGAAAGGACAGAAAATCGTAAGCGATACTTGACTTCAATTAGAGTCGCATGCACTGAGGATAAAATGCACGCAAAAGATACACATGAAAGATACACAAATAAGATACACATACACACACACGCGAACCTTCGGTCTATTGAATACTTTGATTGCAAAGACTTGGACAGATTTTAGCATTAACAGATGCATGAATGTTCTGAAATGTCTGTTTTTTTTCTTTTCAATGTTGTGTTTTTAGGAAGTTCGAATACATTCTGTTTATAGAAGTAAATTATCAAAACTATATGCGTCAAGCCAAACAGAACAAGACATATCGTCAACTAAGTCTTCTGATGATTCAGCGTAGTAAGGGTGAAATCTCTCTCTCTCGCTCTCTCCTTCTTCATATATATATATATATATATATATATATATATATATATATATATATATATATACAAAAAAAACGAAAAAACGGGACCCGTTTGATCATCCATCGAGGTCGGTTTGAAATGTTTGAATCAGTAAAGAAAATTGGGTATGTAATTATATTCTCGAAAATAAATACACCCGACAGTTTAATAGTTTAGTGATAAATTATTAAGTGTAATAATAGCAGTCAGCTCATGTAATTGTTGTGAATCCTTATTTTATGGGGAAAAGTAATCTATATGAAAGCAACGTCTTTAATCAAAATGAATCATAATATCTAAGTATTTCGCCTAATGAGGTTTTAGAAGATATATTGTAAGTGGAGTTTGTTTTTACTATTATAATATGAGCGTTTCGCATATTTCCTTTTTTTATGTACGATCGGTGCGAACACGGACCCTATTATATAATTTTCCTCCTTTTGATTAAAATGAAATACACATATCCGATACCGTGAGGAATGTTTTTTTTAGATTATACATTTATATGGAGTCTATCCCCCAAATTATAAGAGGATACTGCGACGTATTTTTTTTTATATACGTCGGTATTCAGTAACATCTCACCATATCATTGTACCGTATTTGATCACAAATAAATATACTTTTACATGGAAGTCGCTCCAGACAATGCATAACACTACTTGATGTAAGTAGCTGAATAGAACGAATAAGTTCATGGCAAAGACACACGATGCCTATTAACCTAAGTTATAAAAACATAGGTAGGAGAAAGACCGTCCACAATAAGATAGTTCCATAAGTCTGCAGTCCTTGAAAAGAAGCTACTGGAATAAGAAGTTGTATTATAACGAGGTATACACACAACGAATTTATTAAGACCACTAGACAAACGATTCAAACGAGCTGGGGCAAAGAAGCAGTGAATAAATTTGACAATTCTGAAAGGCACGTTCTATAATTATACAAAGTAGAGACTGAGACTAGCAACCCAAGGTATGTAAGAGAGAGGGGTCAGACAAGTATAAAGAGTGGGCCAACCAAATGACAGATACGTTTCTGAACTGTTTCAAAAACCCTTAAATAGGATCGAGATTCACCAGCACACATATTAGAACAGTAATCCATACAAGGTATGCTGGTAGATTTGCAGAGATACGAAACAGCCTCAAGAGTGAGACTGTTTTTGGAAGATAAGGAGAACCAACTTTACGCAAAGTTCTAAAGAGATGTCGCTTAATTTTGCTAGGCCGGGAGAGTGTCACCGTGAACGAACTACATATACTGACCTTCAACGGAAGAGGTAATGCCTAATATGATGGTTTCATTACTCCAGAAAACTGACGGATCTTCCTCATAAAAAGAATAACATCAGAAAATATACTACTCTCCCTCCCCCTCATATCCTCCCAAAAAAGAGAAGTTAGTTCGTGGGAAGAAAGTTTAATGGCAACAGAGCATATACAACATTAAACCTCCTTCAAAGATGGATGCAATACCTGGGAAGATTACCACCAACCCCTTAAAAAAAGCGAGTTGATTCCGTCGCGTAAACGAATACAATGATATATTTAATGATGTTTTTATTCATTTAAACATGCATAGTCATAAAACATTATGTTGATAGTTTGATTGTTGTTTGGAATTTTCAAAAATAATACGGCGTCATTAAAAGAAGATGTGAAGAAGGGGTGAGTGGGGTCGCAGATAGCCAGCCAATCACTATCTCGCTTGCTAGCTAGCCACCCCCTGTCTTGTTCTTTCCGGTAGAGAAAAGCTCTCGCGAGCGATGTTAATCGTTTTACTTAAGTTTATCCATAGTTTTATTTAATAATGTTAATTAATTACTGTTATTATTAAAGAAGCAATTGGACATAGTTAGATAAAATAGTTTAATAAAATCAGAAATAAATTACATCAAATAGTAATTAATTATGAAATATTTAAAAAAATAGATATTAAAATTAGACTCATATATGTCCTTTAATCGTCCGTCTCTACTCTATATAGAGTACTTAATATTACGACGTTGTATTAATGATTTGAATAACAGTAACCTATTTTGATGTTCATATAAAAGTGATTAATGAACATTTTTTCGCATTATTCATATAGATGTGTATGGAGGTCTATGCAATCATCGTAGGGTTTTGTGAGAAATGTCCTTTTCATAGACGTCCGGTTCGAACATAAACACACGCTATTATTTTAAATAATCGGATTTAACTTCATCTTTTCACAAAGGAGGATTAAATGACTGCTTATTAATTGAGTGCCCATAATTAATGAAGGCTTTCCGACGAGTCTATATTAATGGGGGTATTTCAATCCTAGGTTGCCCTTTTCGGGGAGCTGGATTTTCTCCAAATTTCAAATATGATCTTATACTAGTAAATGCCAACAATTTCTTTATCACTATCTCTCTCTCTCTCTCTCTCTATATATATATATATATATATATGTATATATATATATATATATATATATATATAAATATATATATATATATAAATATATATATATATATATATATATATATATATATATATATATATATATATATATATATTATCATCCAAATGAAACATCGACAGGGTAGTAATCCAAAGAATTTCAACCGGGTTTATAAAAAGTGCTCAATATCAAATAGAGCTTTTATATATGATTATTTTTCTTTACACAAACATGTACAACATCTGCGACACTGGCATGTCGATATTATCGATCACCAGTTATTATAAACTGAGATCTCATCAGGCAGAGTTAGAATCCGATCTTAACCTTAGATCATACTTTGAAAGAATATATATATATATATATATATGTATATATAATTGACTCTCTTTCTCCATTTCTGTCTGAATTCATCGGTCCATTTATTGTCCTTACTCAACCTTACTAGTGAGTCCGAATTCGTTTCCCCTCCTATTGAATAAATATAATGAAGAAAAACATGAGTTATATTTTAAAGGGAACAATAAAATAGATTGAACAAACAGACTAGTTTCTCTCTCTCCTTCTCTTTCTCACACTCTTTATCTCTCTAGAAATCTCTATTTTGTTATTTCACTCTATATCTTTCCCTGTCTATGTTAGCTCTGTTAAAAGACCTAAATAAAATATGATTTTCAAATATTCCAGAACACTTATTCACATGAGATAACGTCACTTTTTAATTATTTGGATTGGTACAACCACTCTGCTTATCTTATATGTGATTCGCAAACGGTTTCGATCGAGATAATCTTTGACCATCCATAAAAATGAGGTACTTGATCTTTTGCTTTCTGTTTGTAAATTTGTATCCGGCATTACATCCCATTAGTTGAGTAGTATCTTAGATATAATAGAAGAATATAGTGGAGATACAGAGTCACTTTTACTAGATACACTCATCCAGCTCTCACATGGCCATGTTTTTATTGCTTTCGCCATGAAGTTGATATTATTTATGCCATGGTGTCTAGTTTAAATCTTAAATTTACAATATTTGAGTGACTGTCGTAGTGATTTATCTAGTGAATCCATGTCATAGTATGTACTTTTTTATGTCTTTTTTTTAATTTTATTATTATTTCGTCGATCTATAGTAGTTTCGCTCTTCTGGATTTCGGATATAGTTCCGGTTCTATTGGCATGTTGTCTGCAGTTATTTAAGTTGTGATGTTAAGATATTTAGCAAGTTTGGTAGGCAGAGTATCCATCTTTAGTTTTCCATGACTTTCCTTTCTCACTGTATGTTTGAATAACTGTGGTTCCTCCCTAGGTAAACAACTCTGGTATATAAGTTCCATATACATATCTCTTTATTTTTCTGCTTATCTTTCATATACAAATTCCATTTACACGTTCCCAGTCTCAGACTTCGCCTTATCCCTCGATCGATTACATTGCTCGCTTTGCTGCATGAAAATTTAGCTATTTATTCAATGAGCTTATTCACAGTAAACATTTATGGTCTTATAAATCAAGTAACATTAATTAGAACAGCTTTAGTGATAGGTGTATGTTCTTATCTATGCTTGTATATATGCAAATTACATATAGAGTTATATATTTCCTAAAGCAGTATCCATAAGATAATAACCTATTATTGATATATATATATATATATATATATATATATATATATATATATATATGTATAAACAAGCAAATACTATTAGACGCACTGTCATTACTATCTATAAAGAGGAATAAAGAAACACGAGAAAGGGTACAAAGATGAATCGCTTCGTAACTTTCTTTTTTTTTATCTATGAAGATGTTTTTTAACGAGTATTGAGAAAAAAAAGGAGGTAACAAAAAGTAAATAAAATTACCGAGACGTCTTTCAATCGACACCTTTCAAGGTAATCGTCGACTATGTGCGGTAATCACATTAAAAACGTGGTCAAAATACCATAAATAATTATCGAGGGTATAAAAAAAAGAATTTAAAAAATCATAAAAAAGAAAAATGGGAAAATACGTTCTTTATTCCTCTATCATAATATAATTTATAATAAAAAAATCTTCACTATTGATAATAATGACAGTGCGTGTAATATTATTTGATTGTTTATTAAAACTTTGTACCTACAAAACTATTTTTAGCCTGAATATTTGTACCTACACAAATATATTTCAGCCTGGCGATTCCCCCCGGGGATGAAATGCGGGAGCCTCTGTGTAGCTTAATTGCCATAAATATATTTTCTATAGCTTACTATATATATATATATATATATATATATATATATATTGATTTTTGATGTTTTGATTTTTGATTTTTAACGGCCCTAAATCACGTGACCCCCCACTTTTTGAAATGTTAAATTTCTTTTATTTTCTTCTCTTTCTTTATCTCACCATTTCATTCTCTCCAAATATGATCTGAGGTTAAGATCGGGTTCTAACTCTGCCTGATGAGATCTCAGTTTATAGTAACTGTTGATCGATAACATCGAGATGCCAGTGTTTCAGATTTTGTACATGTCTGTGTAAATAAAACACATATCATATATAAAGCTCTATTTTGATATTAAGCACTTTTTATAAACCCGGTTAAAATTCTCTGGATTACCACCCTGTGGATATTTTTTTACCTGGATTATTACCATTATATATATATATATATTTGATATTTATGTATTTAAAGTGCCCTAATCTACTATTTAGAATTATTTATTCCCATACTATATTTAATTCGATTTAATAGGTGATTGTTGGGCAACATATAGTGATACGTTGTAACAGTACACACCTAAAACAAGCTTATGTTTAAATCTCATAACTTTCATTCTACAATTACCCACGTGAGCTTATGATGCAACGGATAAAGGCATTGGATTGCATCAATTCTTAATAACATTCTATTGTAGGCTTAAGATCTAATCTTCACTGCAAGCGATATCATCCTAGAATATTATTTTTTAATAGTAAACACTTTTAACCTGTCATGGTTGAAGTAACGAGAACAATTCACCACGCAGATCTAATAATTCTGTTAAATTCCAATGTATATTACCAAATTCGACATAAAGATTGTCAAGTTCTACATAATGCATCGGTAGAAGGGGTGATGTTACATATTCCAGAATGTTGTGACAAAACTAACGACGGTGAAAATAGAAGTCCAAATAATCCAAGTTACACAAAGCGGAATTTTTACCTGTAAAATATACTACGGTTATAAACTTGAAAAACTATGCATATTTCATCAGATCTAAGTATAATTCTGCATGTCAATGGTAAGAACGATACAAAAGTAATAATTCAAAAACTGATCAAGATAAAATGATGTGTAGTAACGTTGAAAACCGGATTGTTACCGTGCGACTTTCAAATAAATACTTTTTTATAATGGATCGCTGTCAAGTGGCTCCGCACATGATTACAGGTAAACCCCATAAAACAAAATAAGCTGACACGCATTTGGGTGTGATGAAAATATAAATATTATTGCATTAATTGCTTTTAGCGAGGAGACTGCGTGGGGCCTCAGCCACACAGACAGATTTAAAAACCGTTTATTTAGAGTTCGTAGAAATAACTTCCAGTTCCAGGCATTTAACCGAATTCTATCAATGTTGTTCAGCTGCTATGCAAACTATAATTATTCTTCCTTTCTAAAATATTATCTTTTTCCGTCGTGTGAATCAGATGATTCTCGTGTTGACATTAGTTTCCCTAATGTTTTTTCTAGGTGGAAATCATTCTGGAAAGACATCGGGTACTTACGGGAAGAACCACGAGAAGGTTGCCAATATTCCGAAGTGAAAGTGATACTGTGGAATCGACTGGTTTCGAACTTGGACCATCCAGAGCTTCAGTACGTGTCTATATCAACTTAACCACCGTCACCTCCCTTAAAATGTTATAATGCGTCGCAAGTTGGTTAATTCTATCTTGATTTCTTTGGATATTCTTTTAGTCTAAAAAGTGTTTTCTCAAAATAATCTAAACACGTTTGATAGTGAAGACGATGTTAAACATGTTACTATATTAAACATTCAACTTGTATTTTAAAAGTAAAAAATGTTGTCTCCATATACATGTATATTCTACTATAGGGTATAAGGTTATTTTTTTAGCAATTCTGATAGGCTGACTCATTTAAATAATATCGATAAGTGTTGTTTCGAAACATTTCAGTACATTGAACTTCATAAAAAAATGATAATTACAGTACAGTTTGTGTGAATAATATTAACGATGTTGACATCAACTCCAATCTTCTTTCCTGATTTCCGGTCTAAGAAGGGGAAAAAGAGTAAAAAAAAAAAGGAATTTTTTTTTTAACATTACAGTAACCCGGAGTTGACGAGTAAATCATTGAGGTGTTCTCGCTAATTCAGAACTTGCAAAAACACTTAGCGTTACTTCATCAATCAATCACGCTCCTCTAGCCTTGCCCAGACATCTACCACTAACTGACCCGTTCTCAGCTATTGGCGATGCCTGTCAAATAAAGTTGGTGATTAATGAATACGTATTGAACTGCATAAATCGATATTTAGATTCAGGCTGATTCGGTTTATTGGTAAAATGTCGCCCTAGAGGATAACCTCCGATAACCTATTTTATATCAATTGTTATCTTTCTAGCTTAAACTTTGAAAAAATAAATAACCAGTGAAGAATAATATCTAATTCATGATTTAGATAGTTCCACCAATATGTCCGAGATATTATATAATTTCAAAAATACAATTTACACTATTAGATCATTATTACTATTTTAATTTCTATGAAGACAAGATTGGCAGACTGAAAATATAATCGCATGTAATTACTTTATTTTACTAAATACTTACTTTTATTTATTTCCACTCCAGAAATGTTTTGAGGATGTTATCATTATCATAATTGTAAAGATGGGGGAGGGACACGTTTTCTTTTTCTATTTTTACCATGTGATATATTTAAACATTGACTTTCTAAGTAAATCACAAATGGACGAGTTTTTTAATCTATAATGGGGAGGGTGGTGCTGTTAGATGAGAAAACAAAACAAACAAACAATAAGGCTTGAAACAATTGTCAGAGAAAGAAAAAGAGAGTCAACAGATGACGATTAGAATGAAAGTGACGCCGCCGTTACTGACATAGCGTTGCCACGTTATTGCAATTTCAACCATCTGGTATTCCCTATTTTTTCAAAGGGATTACATAGTAAATGCTGATATATTTTTCATTTCTTTTTCGCATGTTTACTTTTAATGTCTTGAGTATTTTATGACACATGTAAAAAGAACAACATTATAGCAATTCTGTTATAAACATCAGTTATAATAACTTGCTAAATAAAAAATAAATGCAGTTATATTTGATATGGTTGAAATATGGTTGCATGGCGTCGGAATAAGAAGCATTCATATTCATTTATAGAGATGTTCTGGTCTGTCATGTATCTTTATATAAACGGCACTTGTTCGGTGTGCCCAACTAAAAATCAGAAACTCAATATAAAAAAGTTCCGATATTGTCACTTCCATATACGATTTGGATATGATATAAAGAAACACAGCGGTGTCATATAATTTAAAATGAACCATAGATTTAAGTTATTCTCCAAGGTATTACCACCTCTATTCAGAGACAGCCGTTGGGGTTCTCCTGTTGTCTGCGACGCTCTTATAACTAACCAATACATTTCCATGTATCGGTCCTTAGACTGCTAATTCTCTTTTAACAGTTCTGTTACACATATTACATGGCCAATATTTTCGTATTGTTTTTGTATTGCCACACAGAGTATGGGTTAGGGTTAGGATATATAAACTACGTAGCGTTTGTCTTATTTTGAATTCACCACATCTTACAAGATAACTGAGACGATTATCTAAGGTATTAGCAGCTCCTTTCACAACGAGAATGAAAAATGACTCTCGCCCGATGCGGATCTATTCGTGAAGTAGTTTAGTCGGGAACAACCATTATATTTTAGAACCAAATTTAATTAAAGTATCCCTAACACTCTAAATTGGCTTTTAGTATGTTCGTTACACCAAATATGTGTGCATGCTTTTTATTTATGTGTGTTTCATTCTACGGTTTAGCGTTAGTGATAGGGTTAGAAAAAAGCGTATATTTTAAATAGGGTTTTGTGATTATAGATCAAATTCGATGCAAATTTGAAATATTTGCATTTCTGAAATAGAGATTGTGTTCATATTATGCTTTATAACGACATTTTAAAATGCTACAAAGAATAACATTTTGAAGAATATGAATAAATTGATGTCTAATACCTAATGTAAACATTTCACGAGGTATCTGAATTTTCACCAATGTCTTTCACCTTTTTTCAACCTATTTTAATAACACTTAATTATACTTAATATAGCCCACAGTATGACCCCTTACCTAGCAGCTATGTTCTAAAATCGATAATAATCAGTTTATTAATATAAGAGTGAATCATGTTAAGTAATTGTCGTATCTCTGAAATGAGGTGTTTTCATTATGGATTTCAGTGTTCGGACTAACTTTCTAATCTTGGCTGTCATGCTGACAATATTTCGCTCGTTCTGCCCTCCGGCCTTTATCAAGTGTCCTCTTTTAAAATCGGGAACCGTCTGTCTGGACACTCGAACAAGATCCCTTTATTGGCACCGGGCAGTATCGAACTTCAGGGAGGTGCTTCTGCGGTATATGAACCTGAGGCTTCTGTGGTATGGTACCTGAAAATCCTTTTGTGGTATATGATCCTGAGGCTTCTGCCTTTGACACCTGGGGGGTGCTTCTGCGGTATAGGACAACCAGGCTTCTGCAGTATGGCACCCGTGTGGGAGGTGCTTCTGTAGTATAGGAACCTGAGGCTTCTGCGGTATGGCGCCCGAGGGGGTACTTCTGCGGTATAGGAACCTGAGGCTTCTGCGGTATAGCCCCCCAGGGGGGGGGCTTTGGCGGTATGGCACGAGTGGGCACTTCTGCGGTATAAGACCACGAGGCGTCTGTGGTATAGCAACCGCGGGTGTGCTTCTGTGGTATAGTAACCGGGGGTTCTTCTGCGGTATAGCAACAAGGGGTGCATCTGCTGTATAGGACCACAAAGCTTCTGCAGTATAACCAGAGGGAAGGTGCTTCTGCGGTATAGGAACACGAGGCTTCTGCTGTATGGCACCCGGGGGGTTCGTCTGCGGTATAGGAACCTGATTCTTCTGCTGTATGGCACCCGGGGGGCTGCTCCTGCGGTATGGCACCGAGGGGGGGCGTCTTGCCGTATAAGACAACAGGGCTTCTGCGGTATAGGGACCAGGGTGGGGCGCTTCTGGTGTATAGGGCCATGAGGCTTCTGCGCTATAGCAACCGGTCGGGGGTGTGCTTCTGCGGTAATGGACCGGGCGTGCTTCTGCAGTATAGGGCTACGAGGCTTCCGCAGTATAGCAACCAGGAGTGCTAATGCGGTATAGAACCACAAGGCTTCTGCGGTATAGCAACCAGGGAGTGCTTCTGCTGTATAGTGCCACGAGGCTTCTGTGGTATAACAAATGGTGGGTGCTTCTGCGGTATTGGACCGGGGGTGCTTCTTCAGTATAGGGCCACAAGGCATCCACAGTATAGCAACCGGGAGTGCTAATGCGGTATAGAACCACAGGGCTTCTGCGGTATAGCAACTGGGGTGTGCTTCTGCTGTATAGTGCCATGAGGCATCTGTGGTATAACAACTGGGGGGTGCTTCTGCGGTATTGGATCGGGGGTGCTAGTGCGGTATAGGGGCATGAGGCCTTTACGGTATAGCAACCGGAGAGTGCTAATGCGGTATAGGACTACGAGGCTTCTGCGGTATAGTAACCAGGGGGTTCTTCTGCTGTATAAGACCACGAGGCTTGTACGGTATAGAAACCGAGGGTGCTTCTGCGGTATAGCAGGTATAGCAACCGAGGAGGAGGTGCTCCTGCGGTATAGGACCACAAGGCTTCTGCCGTATAGCAACCGGGGTCTTCTTCTACAGTATTGGACCTGGGGTGCTTCTTCGGTATTGGGCCACGAGCCTTCTGCAGTATAGCAACCGGGAGTGCTAATGCGGTATAGGACCATGAGGCTTCTACGGTATAGTAACCGAGGGGTACTTCTGCAGTATAGGACAACAAGGCTTCTGCGGTATAGCAACCGGGGGGTGCTTCTGCGTTATAGGACCATGAGGCTTCTCTGGTATAGCAACTGGGGGGTTCTTTTGCGGTATAGGACAAGTGGTGCTTTTTCTTGATTTTCCAAATACTCGGCGTTATCCGGGAGAAAAGTGCCCAATATCCTAGATGGACCTACTGTAGTGATAAGATTGAATAATATCTTAATGCCATCTACGTTTCTCTTCGGACTATTTGGCAGATGAAAAGGAGGTGGGATCAGTAAGAGTGATTTCAGTAGTGCTCCGGATTGGGGGGTCGGGGAAAATTTTAGGGGTCAGGCCAAACTTTTTCGGGTGTCGGGCCAAATTTTTTTTTTTTTTTTTTAAATTAAAAGATTTCTCAGGGTTGGGGGAGAGTAAAAAAAAATTGGGCGGGGGTTGGCGAGATTCGGGTTCAAGGAAAATTTTAGGGGTCGGGTCAAACTTTTTAGGGGGTCGGGCCCAATTTTTTTTATTTTTAACTTAAAATATTTTTCAGGGTTGGGGGATAGTAAAAAAAAATTGGAGGGGGGGTGAGGTTGGAGAGTTGAGGAGGTCGGGGAAAATCTTAGGAGTCAGGCCAAACTTTTTAAGGGGTCAGGCCAAATTTTTTTTTTTACTTAAAATATTTCTCACTATTTTTTTTTTTTTTGACATGACAGGGGCGCATTAATATGAGTTATTTGGTATGCCAACTGGGCTGGAGATAGGTACATATATAGTGTGTGCACCCTTGTAGAGATAGGTAAGTATGTAGTATGCACACAGGGGCGGCGATAGGTACAATATATTATGCGCACCGGAGCGGCGATAGGTATATATATATATATATATATATATATAGTATGTCCACAGGGGGTGCACTGGGTACGTGTATAGTAGTGCATAGAGGTAGCGATAGGTACGTATATAGCATGTGCACAGAGACGGCAATAAGTACCTATATAACATTTGACAATTTGCTATTAAATAGTAATGATGATATGACTTACAACTCCTATTAATTTTATAACTGTAGTAGTTGGCATCAAGGGTGATGTTTAGTACATGAGGATACCACTGTCTATGTTTCCCTACTCTTGATTTTACGTGTGCGCTGTAGTCCCGTTTTACGAATCGTGAAATCAATCTTGTCTATATTTTTCTACCAAAAACTAACGTAATATAGGTGTTCGAGTTACTTTATTACTACATGTTCTACATTGCTGTTATGGAAAGCATAAAAAATAAATGACAGGACAAATGCCTTCTTTTCCCGACATTGATATAGGATCGATAGTTTTTAATTGAGATACTATTAGCAGAAAAATGCAATATAATTTAAGAAAAAGGTCACTATCTTTTGTTTTAGCCATATTTAAAATCTAATCGGAAACCTTAGAAACTTTAAGGCTAATTACAAATTTACTTAAAGGTGAACTGACTAATACTTCGTTCCAACCCAATAAATTACTTTTTTCCTGATTACGACTTTTACATTTACGTGTTAGAAGATTTGACGTAATATAGTAGGTGACGCACGCGCACATATCCGAGACAATGGCTAAATCTTTAGAAAGTGACTTCCATTCTGTAGTTGAATGGGGTCATACATGGATGATTACACTAACAGTGCCAAGTCAAAGATCATTCCCTTCAACAACTATAACAATCCTCTCCAACTACCAATTACAATGGAAAATAACGCCATACATGAAAGTCCAACGTTCAAACTCCTCGGCCTAACATGGGCTCCTTCTACCGTGCTAGAAAACTTATCACCCCTGACAGTATCCTATATTTCTACAAAGCCATTATCCGCCCATGCATGTAGTAGTGTTGTCACATCCAGGCTGATACACCATCCACTAGGTTTCCCCTCTTAGACAAGATAAAAAGAGCATCTTATTGAATAGGTCCCACACTATCCACCAAGCTCCAGCCCTTGTCCTATCGCCACAATGTTGCATCCTTGTGCTTGTTTTATAATTACTTCAATGGGATGTTCTCCGATGAACTTGATGTGCTGACCCCCCTCAAGTTAACCCAATCGACAAACCCGACAATAAACTAAATCCCATCCATTCACTGTTGAGGTTCCTAGATGTCAGAGAGCATTAAACCCAAATAGCTTATTTTTCCAAAGTGCAAGCCTTATGGGCTCCCTCTCTGATCCCTGTTTCCACGACTGTACCGGCATGTAGAAATGTATAACAAATGGGAACACGTATCTTGCTGCACAGCCTCTAATTTAGTATGACTTTTAAAAAAATCATCCATATTCTCAGTAGTTCCTTACGTATACACTGGCAACTTGTCTCGTTATGGGTGCCGTAAGTTTAAAAAAGAAACGGTGACGTTCTTTCGTTCACAAACGTACATCATATGTTTAATATACTAAGATGATTATATGAATTGAAACTAACCTGGAGTCTCGGTTTCTACTGTATTATCTATTGAGACCATTCTATCTTATATTATTTCGAATTATATACCTGTTGTCAGTAGTGTTCCAATCATTGTCCAGGTCTATACCATTTATATTTTCCTTGTCATATAGTCCAGCGTCATTCACCGGATTCTCTATTTTTTTACATTTCTTTACATTTCATTGTTATTTCTTTCGAACAAACGGTAAACACAACTGATCCTATTATTAGTAATATTGAGATTTTCATATCATCAACCATCATCGTATTCTGGTTAAAGTGCTGACCTTTCGGCAGGTACTTATAGTTTATATTTGGCCAACATTTTCAAGTTGTTTATCGAGAATCACTTCTTGACTTTCTTGTACCATTGGCCTCTTCAATTGAATGTCAGATAATAGAAGTACTTGTGAGCGCTTTGCTCAAGGCTTTGACTGATGCTTCGATGAGCAGAGGCTTGCCAGTATATCACTTGGTGACGTCACTGTAAGCTGTACTATCTCGACTTGAATCAAATGTTTATTAATAATAAACGGCCTTCGGTTATTAAAGTACTCTTATATTCTACAAACACACATATGAATACTTACTTAAATATAGATAAATATGACATGTATGGCAATGCAAAAAGTACAAAACTGCTAAATTAAAATTATAAATACATAATCAAATTCGTAAATTAAGTAACTAATGCATGATGAAAAATAAAATATTGATATTATGCTTCGGAATTTTTGATATGTGGAATAATCATCTGCATTAATTGGTGCATCCGGACTACTGTTCTCATCTTGGATGTTATTCTGTAAACGTTTTCACCGATGTATCGTCCGACTTGCTTCAGGTACATCTTGAGAGACATTGAATAACCCCCCATACCTACTTTTACAATTTTTATTTATATATATATGGCCTTCTCTTCCTTCTCTGTCATAAATTATGTAATTCCCCCTCACTACATAATTATAGATTAAATATGCTTCAAATTTCCTCCTCACTCTAAATATTATTGGATAGGTTGTCACTCCCTCTCTCTCTCTCTCTAATTATATTTGAATTGTCGAGTTTGAATTTCCCCTTTTTTCAGTTTCAAAAATGTAGTCATCTAAATTAGATGCTTGACAATACCACAAGGTTGAAATAAATTATTGCATCGATGATTATGTACTTTCGTGTTACTACATTTTATTATACATATATATATATATATATATATATATATATATATATATATATATATATATATATTTGTTTTAATTTATATTCAAAAATCGTTTCAGGACTTAATCGTTTTCATAAATAATACTTCCGTACGAAAACGTTTTTGCATACAAAATTGGGAATTTTTTTTCTATAATGTAAAATCTTAAAGCCGGCACAATATAACTAAAATAACGTTAGTAGATTGTACTTTTACATTTAATTCACGGAATCGAAAACGGTAAATCTCGTATCAGTTCTTTCGAATTAAGCATACGTTAGGGATTTCAAATATTTATGTCCTCAGAGTAAGAACTATGACGATATTTATTTGATTGGTTTTATCATTGTAGCTTTTTGTGAATTTATAAAGGTCGTTAAGACGGTATCAATATTTTCACCCGTTTAAATATTAATTTTTTCGGTATTTACTTTTATAGCACATCATTTCTGTTTTTTTTGTAATTTTATACAAATTAATTTATTTTAGTAAAACGTTTTAGGCTTCAAATTAATGTCCCTTTCATAGGTGTTTATATATATATTTTTTTTTAACAAAGTTAACCGCAAACAAGGCAGACGGCACTGTAGACGTAATGGGCTACTGAGAAAAAAGGGTCAGAGTTTGTTTTTTAGGGGGGGGGGTCAACCTACATTGGGAGCTATGCAGCGATATGTCTGTTCACATCAGTTTTAAATTTCTGCATGTCAGTACCGTCGGGAAAAGAGGGAGCAAAGAGAGAGTTCCAGAGTCCAGCAGCACGAGGAAAGAAGCTTTTGGAGTAGTAAGCTCTTCGGCATCTGGGGACCTCCACAGTGAATGGATGGGATTTGGCAGATTGTCTGGTTGGTCTAGTGGATTTGCGTCGTGGGGGTACCAGAGCAGCAAGTTCATCAGAGCACAGCCCATTGAAGTACTTGTAGACATTTATTTTTTAAATAAACAGTCTGTACAAATGGATTCTTTTTACTCATTATAAGTGCATCTATTACGTTAAAAGTTAAACCTAACTATCAGATATAGTTTAAGTTCATCCCTAAAACCGTGTTATTGTTAAATGTCCTTAAATTAAATAGGGAATAATGTTTTAAAATAGGAATGAAAAATAGGAGAAACATATATAAACGAAAAGGAAATATGTAATTCGAGATAGTTGTGCCAAGTGAGGTGAACAGTTCGCTCATGGGGTGCACACTTAGTTTAATATCCAAAAAAGAGGTGTTCATAAAAGTCTAATATAATGACAAAAGTGTGTCTGTTTTAAATAGAAACACTTTATATTATTTTATCTGGGGCAAACTGAGTTGGGCATGTCGATGGAGATGTCGACGCTGAATGTTATATGCAGCGCAAGCGCTTATATTTCTGTGCGACTTTATGTAATACATCTACTTGTATTAATATCCATAACTATGTAAAACTTAAGTGTGCTTACCTAAGTCGTAAATAAAGAAATCTCTGGTGATGTACCTCCATGTTTCAGAGACGCTGTACTTACAACTATTTGCATGAATGCAAATCTCTCAGACATGACAGGAAAATGTCAATTTTATTTAGTTTTTTTACTTACTCGGATATATTTCATTTAGATTTTAGATAAATCCACACAGTCTTATGAGGCGTGTTTTTTGTCGATGCTTGCTCCATCTTTTCAGTTGTTTTCAAATAATGTTTAAAGAAAAATTAAACGATAAGCCATTTTTACAACATGTGTTGGTTAAGATAGACGCCGTGAATATGTGTATGGATGTTCGGTACATTTAATTTAAGAGTTTTAAGACTGTTTTAATAATTTAAGTTTTGAAATACTATATTAATGACATGTTTTAAACCTTTATGGAAATCGTTCAAGTTGTGTGTTTTTTTACTAGCCATTAATTGTCTATGTTAAACCATGCCCTACGAATGGACCGTGACACTCCCGCATAGAGGGCACTAGACTTTGATGTTACTGGCTCGCAAGCCTACCAACCGCGACTAGGACGGCACTGCACAAATCTGCTGGGCCCACCACCAAGCAGGTGGGACTAGGACCACTACGTACAGCGACACAACGTCATTGCCTACGACAACTTGCGCATGACACGGCCAGATTGGCTGGGAATAGCATGGAGGACTGATTGCAGCTACGGGATATCATTTGACTACCGTAGCAGCAGAACACAGTTTTAATAAATAAAAAATTAATGCGTGCATACAAGTGTAGGTTACATTGCCTGACTATGTTTTAAGTTACTTTGAAATAGCATATATTGCTCTCTGTCTAGATCAATGTATTAATACCACAGTCTTTGTTTTACCACGATTACATAATAAGCGTGTACATATAAATGATCGTCGCATTAATAGAAATTGTGATACTAAATTAGCGTCATATAACATGATGTAAAACTAGCCCGTTTTTATCTCTAGGATTATCTTACAGCTAATGTCTACATACACAATTCCCAGATTTTTTGTTTACTGCAAATGCCCATGCCACCCAAAATAAGGGCATTTACTCAAGAGTTGAAGAAAAATTACACGTCGTATCTAGGTGATGTCTTTCAGTGAACGGCTATGAAAAAAGAGTGTCGGAAATTCATGGTCTACACTTGCTGGACAAACAAGTAATAGTTTAAAGTTTATTTGTTCTAAACATTGCTGGATTGTTGTATGATTGTTAATTCTATTAACAATTAATTTATAAATATCTGAATATTTTAACAATTGAAGTAAACATATTTTACAAAAAATGTATGAGTTTTGAATTAAATTATTTAAGTAATATTAAGCGGTCGTAATGATAAACAACCGAGTCACTAAATAAGACGTGGGTGCCAATTTTGTCGAATGAGTAAATGAAGATAGTAATAATTTTATTCCGACGATATTTCATTAAAAAAATATCAGTTGAAATAAAGTATTAGACGACAATTAGTTTACGAAAATTAGTCCCCCTTTGTTTACTATTTTAATAGTATGCATTTCGCAAATCGGTTGAATTGGCGATGCAGCTTCTGATGCAAAAGCAATTCGAACAAAAAAACGTGTCTTGGTTTTAAATTTCTCACATGATTTTCATGACTCAGAATAATCAATATATCATCATACAATTAAGCTGGGGAATATTTAAAATTAAAAGGAACTATCCCCTGCTCTAGAATAATGATCAATGTGTATCTAATTATATATATACATATATATATATATATATATATATATATATATATATATATATATATATATATATATATATATACATATATATATATATATATATATATATATATATATATATATATATATATATATATATATATATATATATATATAATTACACCCATATTAAAAATATGGCGACTTAATGCAATATTCTTTACCGCCTTAGAAGTGGAAATATACTTAGGAAACAGCTATGTTATTATCGCCAGTAAAAACAATAACAAAGACTATACACCCCCATATATATATATATATATATATATATATATATATATATATATAGAGAGAGAGAGAGAGAGAGAGAGAGATAGATAGATCGATTGATGGAAACATATTCTCTCTTTTCGCGCGATAAAAATACCACGGTACGCACGAAAAGGCTTCAGGTGTGGAGAGGAAGGGAGAAAGCAAATAACCAGTCAGAAATCCCCCGAAAATGTTTCGTAAGGATGTGTTTTTTTTACTTTTATTCGTTTTTTTTTCTATACCGATTGACATTATTTTGATTTTCTTTCCAATTTTTGTTTTTTTTTGAGAAATTTTCTTTTCTTTTTTTTTACTTTCCCCTTAATTCCACTGATTTAGACGTTACTTTATATGAATATTTGTGTGAACACTAGCGAAATATAACTTGTTCCTATTTTTCTGTTGACAGAAGCTGTAAACTTGTATTTAAATTATATTTTTTAACTTGACACCAACACTACACATAAGAACGTGTTATGCAAACCTCTGTGTTCTGTAAGTGTGCAAATTATCATAATTCTGCCATGGTTTTGCTTTGGCTTCTAATTTGTATGCATTTCAAATATTATCAACTTTGAAATTCGATTAATCTATTATTTTATCGATATAGAATAATACTACTATTGTTGTTAAGCGGGTTAAATTTTGTCTCGGGTATGATATCTGATTTTGTTGTTCAATACCCATCTTGTTTGGGTTATAGAAGAGGGTATGATATATCCTGGCTGTGAGGTCTCGTATTTCTGTATATTTCATTCATTTACCAATCAAACTACGCAGTGCCAATTGTATAAATATATTTATGTAATATAGTATACAGATTATTCATCTTTTTGAAAGGAAGAGAGGAATAGCTGAGCTATAAACACCCACTCGATTACACTCCTTGAAACAAACGTTGACCCTCCATTATGTCTTCTCGTCTCTCTCTCTCTCTCTCTCTCTCTCTCTCTCTCTCTCTCTCTCTGTATGTATATATATATATATATATATATATATATATAATCTCCGAAACAGTTACATGGTAAACTGCTGATGATCCCCGTGTTAGATATTAGACACTTACGTAAATGTCTCCTGTTTCTGTTTCACTGTTAGATACTTACTCCCCTGTTTTTATTTTATTTCTTACTATAAAAAAATTTTATTCATGAATTTTCCAACGAATGTTCAGTCTGCAATATTTCGGATTTAGTTAGTTTCTCTGGGAATTTAAACTGCATTTTCCTTTTCTTTTCTTTTTTTTTAAATAACGCAAAGCTTCTTTAGACTATATATATATATATATATATATATATATATATATATATATATATATATATATATATAGTAAACATAATTTTAAAATACTAGTTACTCTCCCATAAAAAACGAGACATACAATTCTCGATTTAACATCCACAAAACTTTTAAAAATCCGGAAAGATCAGCAAGAATACATTTTCAGATAGATTGCGATTTTGTCTGTTCGATTCCAACTCACACATTTCTAATTTTAACATCTAATAAAATCACAATAAATAGACGATAGTTATCTCCGCAGCATCTGAAAAAATCATTTTCGTAAATACTTTGAATCCCAGAATTTACATCATAACTAAAAATAATTAACATCCATATATCTGTCGGCGATGTGAAGAAACGCATCAAGAACTTGGGGTCTGCAAGGCAACTAGTTCTGATAACATTACAGGCATTGTGTTTAAGACTTGTAGACGGGCATATATTCTATCATTACACAGGTAGTAAAGTGTTGCTTAAATTAGAAATGAGTTCCACGTCTGTAGAAAGTTCCTCGGTTTGCACAGTATTTCATGATACTGAAAATAGGTCTTCTGCATCATAGTCCTGTTCTAGAGTTGATTTTAAACCCAGTATTGGTTTCTGATCTTCAATAGTGATGTACAAAAAATATTCGGGCAGACGATACAACTGTCTATCACAGCACTTCGAAAAGCGTTATTGATCAATATCTAGCTGACCAAAGTGGCTTATTAGTTGTATCACCTTTGATACAAAACTTTGCAAGATTTACAACTGACTCTTTGATCCTCATCTTTCCGTTTTGAATTAATAATTCGCTGCATGAGGAAGCCGCACGCTTTTCTAAGCTGTTAGGATCGCTTTTTACGCGAGACCTGAGATGGAAAACATATACACAGTGTTTCAAAAGGTAAAATATTTGGATCATTCTATCGCTCCAAAACTATATGTCTACTGATGAAATCCTGTACTTGTATAAGAGGCAGATATGTTCTAATATGGGTTCCATTGACACACCTGAGGAGGTACTGGTTAAAACAGTTGTTCCTACCTTGAACAAGTACTAAATAAACATCGCAATATAGTGAGATGATCTCTATCCTTCCCTACTGCCTCTTTCTCAGTAAGCAAACGTTGCAAGTCTCAGTTTGTAGTTATGTGCATGGTAGGTAATTGGCTGATTTCCAATATTGTGTTTCCTTGTAAAATATTAACGGAATGAATTGTCGAGCTACTACTTCCAAAACTACTTTCGTTCTACATTTGTGCTTAAAACGAAACAAAACATCCATTAAAAGTTTCTATTAAAGAAGGTCTAATCTGTAGAACACATTACAAATGGAATGCTTCCCGATAGATTATGACATGGTCATCTTCATGTCAAATGTCTACAAATACTTGTCAAGTCGTACTCTTAAGTCCTAAATGCCTGCACATCTTATCAATCGTTACTAAACATATCATAGTATTTTAATCATTTAATTGAAAATCCCATAACCCTTATCCTCAAGTAGATTTTAGGCTTGTTATGTTTTTACATATTATATATATATATATATATATATATATATGGATAAGATACCCGACTGCGAATCAAAGGCGATTTGTGATCGGGGTTCGCGCCTACCGACCGTTGAGACTGAAGATTGCGTTAGCATGAAACATCGATGTATCTAGGTATTTTAAAAATAATTAATATTTATTCATAAAAATATTATTGTCTTTATATATATATATATATATATACATATGTATACATATGTATACATATACATACATATACATATATATATACATATATACATATACATATATACATATATATATATATATATATATATATATATATATATATATATATATATATATATAGAAATAAGAGTGATAAATATGCGACGATTGTCCAAATTTATTTCGTATTTCAATTGTGCAATGCAAGGTGTATTCAGTAATAAACTATTGTTTATTATTCTTTCCTTAAGCCAAGGCTTTTCAAAGAACGAAATCTTATCATCAGAGGAGAAATACAGATGGATAAGTTGGTTTTCGAAGAAACCAAAGTTCAAATATTTGAAAAATATGAAAATTATTATTAAAAGAATTTTTGTTAAAAAAACGTAGTGAATGAAAAGAAAAGTTCCGTGAAAAAGATATGCAAATATATATATATATATATATATATATATATATATATATATATATATGTATATATATATATATATATATGTATATATATATATATATATATATATATATATATATATATATTGAAATACATTGTATTACAGCCCATTAGATACTCATTTATGTTATGTAATGCTTCTTATAAAATATCAGCAGGATAACTTTTGTTTAGCAGCATTAAAATATCCCACCTCCTGAGATTCAGCTTCCATGCAAATAGTATAGTTACACGAGAATAACGCGCCATTAACTATTTGTAATGCGTTCTATCGAATATAACTAAAATAGCTTTACCCAACTGATTGGGCATGAATAGTTAACATGAGTAATTATGAAACATTTCACAGATGTTATTTCATCATCATCATTTTAATCATCACCATCATCTTTTTTCAAGGTTTAATTAGTACATTATATTTGAGTAAATGAAACATTTAATGTTGATCAGGCTGACTTCTTTTTAATTTTGCGAAGGTAAAAAAAAAATATCGATCAATATTTACAGGTTTCTAAATTTATAATTACATTAAGATTACTTATCATAGTTAATATTTGCATACGTTCTTCTGAACAGTCATATAAAACATACACCTTGCTAAATATATATGATGAATGATAATCAATAAGTGGTAACGTCATTAAATAAAAAATAGACAAGAATAGAAATACGCAGATAATAAATGGTCAGCATATATAAAATTCATATTTTAAAACGATCGAGTTCATCAAGTGAATTTCAAAAGGCATATATATATATATATATATATATATATATATATATATATATATATATATATATATATATATATATATATATATATTAGCAACGCTGTGATGAATGTCAGGTCACGTACGATAGTGTACTCATATTAATATCGTTTACACTATAACAAGGGCGACACACTATCATATTTTAATAAATAGAATATGATTAATTCAAAACAATATAAGTATACTTTATTTTTATAATACGAAGCCTAGCTGTTCATACTATTAAATTCTTAATCGCTGAATGTTAATATTGTTTAAACCGCCACCTGGAGTGAATTATCTGAGTAGAGCATATTCAGGTTCATTCTACATGTGAGTGCTATATTTGCTGAAAGTAAAACAACACTATTTACTAATGGTGTATATAATATCATAATAATAATGATAATAATAATGATAATAATAATAATAATAATAATAATGATAATAATAAAAATGATAATAATGGAATTCAGCCTGAGATAAGTCTAACTTAATTGAGTCAACACGTTTACAGTTCATAAAAAAGAGAAGGTGTTTGATTAACTTACACAACTCATAACATAAGGCTAGATAATAGAAACAATTGAAACGATGTAAGAATACTAAACAGCTATATGAAAGCTAAACGACGAAAGATAAACATAATATAAAAAGCAACATATTATTAAATAATGTTAATCACTAAAAAACATAATATTTTGGGAACATAACAAAAAACAAGATAGAAAACAACAGTACACATACCACATTTCTTTCTAGGGAGTCATGTTACATCAGACGAAATCGAAACAACTTTCTTGTTTTATTGTAGAGAAATTATCCTCGCGTTTTCTGGAAGCATATTCTACTCGCAAAGCTGGTTTATAATTGAACACTCAAAAAACACAAACGTAAATTTAATCGATTATTTTATTGTGATGTTAATAAGATATTTCACATTCTTTTATTTTATGTCCGATAAAAATGAACTGCTGATAGTACGCCGCCGACGTTTTCACAAATCGGTTAAAACAAACGTTGTAATCTTTCTAGATATTCACTTGTTATTTTTGGTTTTGTATACATCCAATTGTTTGTTATTCTACATCATTTCTCGTCTAGTAAGGTACTAGAAGAGAACTCACTGTTGTTAATTATTTTAAATAGTATGTTCGCATTTCATCGACGCATCCTTTCCTAAAATTAAAAAATTGGAAACATTCTCGTTACAATTAGTATCACCATCACTTACCCCCACCCCAATCTCGTTGCACAGACATGTAAATATATATATATATATATATATATATATATATATATATATATATATATATATATATATATATATAAAACACCCTGTACTATTTGGATTTATCGGACAACTGTTCTGATCCTGGATGTTAATCTCACAACGTTCCGGCCGATGTAACATCTGACCTTTTTCAAGTGCATCTTGTCGAACTTGGCACTATTTCTGTCAAACTAAAGAATCGTTACGGAATTTCGAATGAGAAACGCTTACTCTTGTCTCATCAGCCATGACCTGGTAGAAGTCTTAAGTCATTTGTAATTGTATTATTAATATCGCCGCATTGAGGATTGAACTGTCAACCACCACAATACTGTCACTTGGAACTGATTATCGCTTAGCATTTACTCCGTTGTGCTTCGGGTATTTATCTAGTCATGGCTTACGTTCGATTCGAAATACTGTACAGGTTCCCGAGTTTAATAGAAATACTCCCGAGTTCGACAAGATGCACCTGTAGAAGGTCAGAACTTATATCGGCAGACACCTGGTGAGAATACCACTCAAGATTCAAACAGTAGTATGAATGATATAAATAATACAACATATATATCCTTATCATTATTATTTCGAAACATAAACATTAGCTTATTTGTAATGTAATACCTAATAGTATCATATCCTGAATTAGTGATATTTCAACGAATATGTATATGATATATTATTTCATACTCCTGTGTAGTTCATCAGAATACTTCGTAAGATATGTTAACTTTGATCTAATAAGGGTATTGAGCAATCTAAATTAAAAAAAACTCCTTACTGATGTAACTCTATGAAATATAATAAAGGCGTTTCATCTCCAAGTCTTATGATTAATACTCATGAAAGCGAATACACTTTAATTATTTAAGTTGCCTATTTTATACTTTTCTATTTAATGGTAAAATCAATTAAATGCTAATTTCTTGAATGTTATGTCGTGTCAGCTAAACAAATGAGTTTAACGTTTCTTATATTTCAGGAATAAAAGTTACTGCATTTTGTCTTTCATCTAAATATTATATCGTAAGTCTATTTTAATCGTAACGATGGTGTTATTCGATTCACTGATTGCTATTTTCTTACTATCGATCTAAATATGCATGTGAATTGCTCCACTTTTTTAATTCTTCAAGCAGTTCAAGGAGATTTGCAACTAAATGTGTACGTATAAGTAATCACACCAACATAAGCCTTGCATGTGTGTATGTATTTTTGACTAATTGGAGAAAAGAAAATCTAATTACCCTTTGAGTATATTCCCTGACGAATACCAGCGTTTGCTTGACAATCGGTTTTCTGACACATATTCGATTTGTTTCTTATTTGTGGTGTTGATGATATCGATTTTTATTGGAGACGAAGATTGAATCACAGACAACTTCTTCCCAACGATGGCCTTATTTCGAATCTCTGATGCACTGTGTAGTTGAAGAAATCTTAGCAACAGATACAACATCAACCTATAATGTGTGTGTGTTATTATGATTGATTATTCTAGATGGAATCATAATAAATTGTACTAAGCTAAACAGGTTACTGCAGTTTACAGATATTTTCGAAAAAGCCAATACTTGAACAATACATGAGGATTAACATGCGCAAAATGTGATGTTACGTGTATATTTGTATACTTTTAATTAATGACACATTTTAGAAATCCATCAGGTATACACCTGATGATCGGCAATGCTGTAGAACGGAATTAAATCTTAACGATAAGTACATATTATTACATTTTCTTTATTGATCTAACTGTTTTTGATAATTTATCGAGCCATATGTTTGTCCAAAATCTGCCCTCTCAATTCTGCTCTGTTATGATATTGTGGAGTTGACTTTCTTGTTGTTTATAGAGCACCTGGTAGGGGAAATTGAGCCTGTCTGATTCTTTAATGTTTTTATGTTGCGTTTTTAAGTAGTTTTATTGATATAATTTTCTATTTTAGTCTTTGAGCTGCTAAAATAGTCTCTATATTTAATAGAAAATATCACATGAACACAAAAGCATTTGAATAACATTAAGAAAACCAAAATTTGAAAAATTAGAAAGAGTCGCTGGTAGATTAAATAGATTTTTGCTATCTTGAATAAGATCCTGCTAGCTCATTGTCCACAGTGAAAATAATTGGTAAGCAATATGAATTAACAGGTAATTTTAAAATTAAAACAGGCCCAAGTCATCCCAAATTCGTTATTAAAAAATGAAAGACTATAAATTCCAACTTTTTGTTTTAGGAAATATTTGACCAAAGATTTCAAGAACTAGGCTGAAAGCAAGGGATACATCATCAAAACGGTACGCGAAAGCCTTGGTTATCACAGAAGAGTATACTTAATAGAATGTATTATTTTTTTACGGACTACAGCGCTTTCTGCTATTAATGAACTATTTGATTGAAATAGTCACGGTTTTATGTAGTGCGTGAGTCTCCCGACAATGTCTTCGAATATCAGGTGAGAGAGTCAGGGTTGACTGTATTCAAACAACAGTTATTCATGGCAGTGGACGCGTTATGATTTGGGGACATTTTCATCGCTTGGTATTCTGAGAGATAATGTTTTGTGAAGAATACATTTCTATTTTAAACAAAAGACAATTCCCACAGTTAAAAAATGTTACTTTCGTGATCCCGGTAAAATGTCTTGTTTCAACTCGTACTTATGGTATTATAACTTTTTCTAGCATAATGCTCTGGTCAAGTAAATATCTTAATCATAACCCGATCGAAAACTTATAGAGCACAACTAAATGTAAATTCGCTGTAAAATAATTACCCAGCAAAAAGTTTACGGTGTGAGGCAGCAAAAGTAGGGTGTCATATGCACAAAATATAAAGTGATTAATAACAATTGTCAGCACTTACTTTTTTAATATGTTAGTAACTTACTAAACTGTATTAATTATTCAACTTTCATGTTTGTCTACTCTGAGGTCTTTCTTGGCCTTTTGGCTAAGATCAATGTGTAGTATGTGTTCCGATGGATACTGCCCCCCATAGACTGGTATTGTCTTGGCCTTCGGGGCTTGATTTACGCCGGTCTATGGGTCTGTCCTGTGCCGTTCTAGGAGGTCCACCCTCCCAGGCTTCGCCTCCCCTCTTTGGGGAGGAGTAGGTTTATTGCTTAATGCCTGAGGCGCCCCTACCGGGGAATGCCGACGAGGCTGCCCAGGCAATGTTTAAACCCCACATTCCTGACCCGACCTTAGGTCACATCTTACTTGTGGGAGTAAGATAAAAACTGGCTTTGTGCCTAACTCCTGGAGAAGAGTAAATCAATACTCTGAGGTCTATCTTGGCTTTTAGGCTAAGATCAAAGTGTAGTATCTGTTCCGATGGATACTGCACCACATAGACTGGTATTGTCTTGGCCTTCGAGGGCTTGATTTACGCCGGTCTATGTGTCTGTCTTGTGCAGTCCTAGGAGGTCCACCCTCCCAGGCTTCGCCTCCCCTCTTTGAGGAGGAGTAAGTTTATTGCTTACTGCCTGAGGCACTCATATCGGGGAATGCCGACGGGGCTGCCCAGACAATTTTTAAACCCTAATATCCTGACCCGACCTTGGGTCACATCTAACTTGTGGGAGTAAGATAAAAACTGGCCTTGTACCTAACACCTGGAGAGGAGTAATATAAGTAGTTTAAGCAAGCTTATTGGGTTTGCTTACTTGGCCTTTTGGACCGAATCAAAGATATTTGTTGTCTCCGATTCTTTCAGGATTCTCTTAGGCAATCACCTGGTGATTGCCTAAGGTGCAAAGTTACTCGGGCCCCGCCCAAGTTTTAAGCTCATTTTCAGGGGACTCTCTCTGTCCCCTTAGACTGGCCCCTCTTGGGCAATTTGTCTCTTCTCACCCCTTTTGTGTGATCACCCCTGTTGGATGATTTGTTTAATCTTTTTGTTCCCTTCTTTTGCAGGTGTCCAACTTCCAGGCTTGACTTAAGCAGCTGGCAGGTTTCGGGTTGACTTACGTACCTTTTAGGCGACGGTCTTCCTGAATCCGAATCGGCGGGTCATTACCGGGAGTTGGATGAGTGGAGAGGGGAGGAGTGGTCCGGGCTTTGCTGCAGAGTCTTTGTCTAGCTCGGGCTCCTTTTCCGACATGAGGCCTTGGTCTCATGTCGGGGGCGGGAGCAGACCTCAAACAACTGCACGGCCATGGTACCCTAAGCACCATGCCCAGTACGGCTGCCAGTGCCGTCCCCGGCACTGGATGTAGATCAGGGTCTACCGCCTTAAGCGGTAACCCCGCTAGTTCTTACGCTGCTGTCCCCGGCAGTGTAGGTTTTGTTAGACCGACTACGAGAGGTGATCTGGGTCAGTGGGATAGACTCCCCACTGTACCTACTTCTCGACGGGCTTCAACCGTCAGCCCGCCTGCTCGTAGGAGGAAAAGTCTCCTACCTGCAGGATTGAGACCAACCAAGTCAGTGGAGCTCCATGAGAAAGGAGCTACCGACCCAGATCAGCCACCAGCCCAGGACGTCCGGGACTCTGCTCAGATGCGGATTGCAGACCTGCACTTCGAGCTGCTCGGAGAAACTGTTAGCAGCGACAGCAGCAACATCAGCAGAAGCAGCAGCAACAGCAGCCGATGCAGTATGGATGTCTCATCCCAAGGTCCGGCCAACGCTGGCATGCGGCAGTCCAGGCCGAGGAAGATGGGGGTCGCTTAACCTGACCGAAAGTCTGGGGCAGTTGGCGTCGCTTGAAGGGCACAGCAAAGGAACAAAAGTGGCCACTCCCAAAGTCTCAACACCGTCAGCACCTCCCAAGGAGTGACCGTCCCTCTCATAAACAACAGTTGCGGAACCCAATATGTGGAACCACCCATCCCGGGCAAAAGACGCCGCCGCCAAAGCTGTCAACACCAACACCATCAACGTCGGCGGCAACCAACTCTCCTGCCCAATTATCATCACCTAGCAAGACCAAGTGGGGGCCCAGTCCCAGCTTAGCCCCTTGGAGTACCGTCGGTTGTTTGAGACCACATACAAACAGCTAACCGACGGTATTATTATTAAAGCAGAGCCCGGAGCGGTGGACCGTCTAGCGAAACGGATTGTCTCGCTAGTCACCATCGACTCCAAGACCAAGGGGTTGGCTGGGGTCACCCCAGAAAGAATGGCGGACCTTCTTTTTGAACTGAAAGTTCCTGCATCGTATCTGTGCAAAAGAGGGTTTGCCACCTGGGACATTTTGTCCCAACTGAACAAGATGCTGAGAAGGTGGCCAGGACCGACCTGAGGCATAATAATTTAATCATCAGGCCGGAGTACTTTAGCAGGCGAAGGACTACTGTTACAGTCCTTGGCGTCCCCTGCTTTATAGATTCAGAACAGCTTGGTGCCGTTCTGAGTCAGTATGGGGACGTCGAATCCATAATCCCGGTCCGTGGTCCCCGTAACCTTATGGTAGGGGACTCCCAAATTAAAATGCGACTGGACCGGGATGACTTCAACAACATCCAGCCCCTGCTCAAGTGCGACTCCTGGACCATATCCATTATTGTAGACGGCTAGAGGCCACATTGTTGGCATTGTGAACAGAAGGGGCATATGGCTAACAACTGCCCTAAAAAGAGGCCAGCAAAACAGACCCCTTTTGTCACAGTCCCTCGAGGAGTTCCAGCAACGCCAGCAGTTCCTCCACCATCGACCGGAGGAGGCACAGATGCCGATGAAGACGGCTGGAGCAAGGTCGTCAAAAAAGGAGGGCCTGGCTCCAGACCGCAGAAGACCTCTTCCAAAACGGTGCAGCCCCCTGACGGAGTAGGGATGCGGTGTCCCGTAAAGTCGTCCAAAGAGGATACGCCCACCAAGGAGCCGCAGCAACCCTCTGTCGCGGCAGCGGCGACGAAGAGGAAGACCGAGGTCCCCTATCGGCAACATCTTCATCAGCAGAGTCTGGGAGAAGATGGAAGACGACGCCGGCTCTTGTGACAGAGTGCAAGAACCAACGGGGAAAGATAGTGGCCAAGAGGAAGTCCAAAAAAGTAAAAGAGGCTGGGCCTAACCCCCCGCCCCAAAGCCCGAAGAGATGACTATTTCTTCTGCTCAGTCCCACGAAATGCCAAAACTCAAACCCTCCACTGAGCAGAAATCCCCATCTCCCACTGAACCCCCCCCCCCAGCTGGCTCCCGCTCTCTGTCACAAAAGAAAGAGTCGGAGCCCAAAACATCAACATGCAGAAATGCGTCACCCTCCTCAGTAACGAAAGAAAAAACAAGAAAACTCCCATTACTACCGGGGGACCTCATCTGCCAAGCAGATATTCACCACGCCGCTGCCGACCTCAACGCTCGGCAGAGAAAATCAATCCGGCTGCTGCAGCTCCTAACTCAGGCTCAGGGACTGGATGTTACCAACCCATCCAACTTCCGGGATGCACCATTGCTGATAACCTTTGTGCGTAATGCGAAGGTAGGACGCACGAAGGCTATGTTTGGTGGAAGAACGGCACGACTCCCTCAAAGAGTTGGGGGATAAATGCAGAGGGCGGGTCCCCTTATACGTCCACCCTTCATTTTATAGAGCCCTTAAAATAACCTTCCTCTTGGATGTCGGGGGCATTTCCCGAGACGGCCTTGCGTCGTCAGAATTGCTAACTGGCAATATTGGGCATGCCTGCGACATCCTAACTTCAAAAGATTTCAAGCCGTTGATTGACACTGTCTAGTGTAACGGATACGAACTTGAAGTTAGGAAGCTTGAACGCAAATGGCTTAAGGTCCTTAAGCAAAGCAGCCCGCATACTGGGAAATCTCAAGTCATTTGACATAGATGTGGCTGCGGTACAGGAACTCACTATGTTTCGATTGACGATTATCGACTGCTGTCGGAACATTTCGATGTTTTTTCAGCATTCGGTGACCGTTTTGCTCGGGGAGTTTCCCTGTTAGTGAGACGCAGACTGTTAGCAAGGGTACACGTTGTTCACGCGGATGCTAGTGACAGACTGGTCGTGGCTGATGTTGCCGATAAAAGTGCCAGATTTCGAATCGTCGCGGTGTATGCACCTTATATCATTCGGGAGAGGGTTTCCTTTTTCCGGGGATTGGAGGGGTTCCTAGGTGGTTCGGAGCGGCTAATTTTACTGGGTGATTGGAATGCCATCCTTGATCCCAAAATAGATCAGGTAAGGGGACCTAGTGGGTCGGATGGGTGTGAGACAATTCTGTCTGATCTGATGGCACAATGCGATCTGGTCGACAGATTTCGTGTCGATCACCGGGGCGGAAGATGTGGACGTGGCTATTTAATGGGGTTCCTGTTCCAAGTACTTACTTGGATCGGTTGTTAGTTAGAAGAGGCAAGGTAGACTATATCACCTGTCCCACGTTCCACTGGTTATGCCATACTGACCACAAATTACTTGTGGCCAGTATGGATTTAGGTCCTAAGTCTAACAAGTTAGCTGCGTACTGGAAGTTAAATACCTCCTTACTGGAGATACATGACTTCCGGGATAGGCTAACTCTTTACTTTCAAAAGAGATTAGTGGGGGCGGTAACCGGGAGTAAGTGGTGGGTTAACGCCAAAGTTGGAATTCTGCGCTTTTCTGTTCAACATAGCCAACGCCTCGCCTTAAATAAGGCCGAAGCAGAAAAGCGTTTAGAAAATAAGTTGGCCCGGGCGGTGGCTGGGGGGTGGTATTCCCTAGCCATAGTACTAGCTAAGGGTGAGCTGAAACGTGCGGCTAACGTGCAGTATGAGGGTCAAGTAGTTAAATCTAGGCTAGAAAGAGTGTTGACGATTCGTCGCAACTCGGTCGGTTTCATTCGTCAAGTCAAACACCCGGAAGGACACACCCTTGTGTCGACTCGGGAGGGGGTTTCGTGAGCATTACGTGGAGCGTTTCACCCAACTACCGCGTCGAGGAGTTTGGCAACTATTTAGCTTGCTCGCCCCGCCTGGAGGCGGCCCGAGCGGCTAGTTGTGATCTGCGCGTTACGGAATGTGAGGTCTTTGCTGCGTTGAAGCAGGGAGGCTACGACAAATCTCTGGGACTTGATGAATTGTTCTTGAGGCTGTCGTACATCTTCGTACCTATTCTGGTCAATGTGTTCAATCACTGGTTTGAACAGGGTTCTATCCCTGGTCAAGTCACCAAGGGAGTGATCACATTGCATCAGAAAAAGGCCGGAGATGGTGGGGGCTTAGATAATTATAGGCCCATAACTCTGTTAAACACAGATTTAATGATTTTGGCCAAAGTTCTTGCAAATCGGTTGCAGCTTGTTATCGGTGTATTGATCGAACCTGATCAGAACTACGCTGTGAAGAGGAGATCGATTCAGAACAACTTGCATCTGATACGCACGATAATAGAGGGTTTAGAAGACGACACCGAAGCCGCGCTGATCAATTTTGATCAGTCCAAAGCTTTTGACAAGGTCGATCATCGGTTCCTGGGATCTGTTTTAGAGGCCGCCGGTTTTACACCGGACTTCCGCAGATGGATCTCTATTTTGTATCGCGGGCCGACGGCAGTGGTGCCGGTGAACGGGATGCGATCGGAGTCGTTTGCCGTCTCTCGGTCGGTACGTCAGGGATGTCCGCTGTCTCCCCTGCTTTACGTCCTTGCCTTGGAGCCTTTTCTCCGCAGGCTTAGGATGGGGGAGCCTGGACTGGCCCTACCCGGTATTGCTCTTCCTGGCGGTGCGCGAGCCAGGGTTTCCGCGTATGCCGATGATGTCACCGTGTTGATGTCGTGCTTTCAAGACATTATAGCGGTGATTAAGGCTCTCAAAAGGTACGAAGAAGTTACAGGGGCCGTAGTCAACTTTAGCAAATCCAACGGCCTAATGTTTGCTGCCTTGAGTGGCGCGGCTGCGCTCCCGGGCCTTTTCAACTGGACAGATTGCCCGGTTCGGATCCTCGGCGTATGGTTCGGACCGGGTCTCCAGCTTGATAAGAACTGGTCGGAAGTACAGTCTAAGGTCGAAGCGTCTGTGCGGATTTGTCTTCGAAGAAGGCTTTCCCTTAAAAGTCGAGCTGAGGCGTGCACCACTTACGTTTTTCCACTTATCCTTTACCGATTGGCTGTACTACCTCTGCCTGCCGACCGCCGAGCGGTTTTGACGCGTCTGCTTTTCTTGCTTTTGTGGGAGAAGGGGAAGCCGCTAGTCCGTAGACAGGTCTCTACTCAACGTCCTGATGTGGGGGGGGGCTTGGGAATGCCAGACTTGGCGAGCCATATGTATGCCGAGAGGTATACATTCCTGAGCCGAACGTTGACAGAGGAGTCTGCGTGGGGCCCTGCGGTTGGGAACGCTTTTCCCAACCTCATCCCTGACTCCATTCTTTTTTGCAAGGAATTTACGACTCTTTGTAGCATATTTGATTGATTATGAAATAAATATATATAGAAACAAATATATAAACGAACAAATTTAAAATAACAAATAGCAGTAATTTGAGAGTAAGATAACAATTATCAAAAGTTCATAGTATTTTGTGCTTCATATGTAATAATTTTAAATAGCTAAGTGAAGTGACTTATGAATCACCCTGTATATATAAATATATATAATTATATATGTATATATAAATATATATATAATTATATATGTATATATAAATGTATATAAATATATAATTATATATGTATATATAACTATATATAATTATATATGTATATATAAATATATATAATTATACATTTATATATATATATAATTATATATGTATATATATAAATGTATATATAAATATATAATTATATATATGAGCATTTTTATACATATAATTATATATTTATATATATATAATTGTATATGTATATATAAATGTATATATAAATATATAATTATATATGTATATATAAATATATATAATTATATATGTATATATATATAATTATACATACATATATATAAATATATATATAATTATATATGTATATATAAATATATATATATATATAATTACATATGTATATATAAATATATATATATATATAATTATATATGTATATATAAATATATATATATAATTATATATGTATATATAAATATATATATATAATTAGATATGTATATATAAATATATATATGTATATAATTATATATGTATATATATGTATATAATTATATATGTATATATAAATATAAATATATATTTTTATATAATTATATATGTATATATAAATATATATATATATATATATATATATTATATATGTATATATAAATATATATGTATATATGTATAAAAATGTTCAGTTTATCAAAATAAAAATAAATAATTGATTTCATCTCAAGTATATTTTTCTGAGAAGCTATTTATAGATTTCCTTGATTTTTGTTTTTGTGGTGTATCTTTCTTATATTACCAGTTCTCTCGGTCACCCGCTAAGATCCAACAAGAATGACAAAGAACAAAACGTGTAGGAAAATACGTTGTTTTTCTTTATTTCCCATACCAGATGGTTTACTCTGGCTACGCACCACATATAAATAAAAATCTTTGACATACTTTTGTCACATGAAATTATTTTTCTTGCTGAGGTCACAGACAAGATTTCCGTCAGAAGCTCGTTCATATATACACCCTAGTGGAAAGCAATTTGTTCTGCATTGTGTAGACGATCGTGAACTGAAGCAATTGTTCCACAAGAACATCCAATTTTGTGTTTGATTAAATACAAACAAGTTAGAAGGTTCCTTCACATACCATCTTGCTTATCAGTCGCATTTTTAGTTAGCGGACACGAAAGCCTAACAGCAAGACGGGCTTGGGTATTATAGCTTATAAAGCTTCATCGGTGCCATCAACATCGGTAAACTCCCATTCTTCCGGTACTTCGATACTCCGATCACCAAGCGCTCCGGAACTTTTTTTTTACAATTATCAAATGGCTTTCTTTTTTTCTCGACGTCCCACCCACAATGGACTCGTCCACGATTCATTTTTCCACTCTTCATTATCTTACATTTTTACATCATTGAATGAAACAATTTTGTCAGAGGAAAATATGTGTAACTGTTTTTTTAATAAAAAAGGATTGTAGCAGCACTCCCCTAGACAATACATAACTAACATATATTTTTGTCGTGCTCATATTGTCTTCAAACGAATTAAAGAGGTGCTGTGTTATGAATACTAACTCGGAGTAAATGTGTCACTCATATATCCCCTCCTCTGTTTCCATACGGGGACGGCTGACTTGTGGCAGCGCGTAACCAGTCAAAGGGTTGGCTGAAGTGGCAGCTCTCAGAGTGCTCTGATCTGATTACTTGTCAGTGACATGTACGGTATTTTGCGGTCGGGGAAGAGTGTTTTTTACATTAACAATCTGTGTTCTGATTAGCTTTAATTTTCTATTGTGAATAATTTTTAAATTTTGCAAACTCTACTGACATTTCACTTTCATAAATAAATTAAATATTTATAAAAAATACGGTACTTCTATCGATCCTGACCCAATTTCCGTGAACATCGCGTGCGGCGTAAACACTCGGGATATCACGAACAGAATAGTTGCAGGCGATAACTTCGATGCGTTGCCACGTTTTATTTTTTGTATTTTTTTCCAAGAAAGGTACAAGAAAAAACACAACTAAAACCAAACGAAGAAAACAGCAAAATTACTGTTACTAAATAAATATTTTAATATACTTTTTTTTTGTAAATCGTAATCTCTCGGGTGTTTACGTAGCATGCCCGAACGTTGCCGCTGCGAAGTTCACGGAAATTGGGTCAGGATCAATAGAAGTACCAACATTACAATAGTCATAATTTTAATCCGCTTTCATTTCATTTGCAACTTAGTGATGTCATGCCCGAAAGGGTTACTTTGTTCTTGCAGAGAATTAAGGTTAATAAAAACATACTAAAACTGTGTTTGAACAAACCGATTCTAAAATAAGGAGTTTTGAGGATCTGAAACACAGCGTGGGCCGAAGGAATGTGACTTTTGGAGTCTTAAAATATCACAAAATATTTGCTGGATAAATTCGTGTTCTGGCCTCTAACAGACGTCCCACATTGCCGCACCCCCAGCACACCATAGCCTCACACTGTTCCACTAGAAATAATATAGAATAATAGCCACGTGTTCTATTATTTTTATAGATTTTTGGGTTTAGCAACTCTTATTAATAACGTTCTTATTACAACTTTGTGTGGTCGAATTAACTATTAGAAAATAATGAATTGTTGTGTTCTTATTAAGATAGGCAAAGAAAGCAGCTAAAATATTAATACATATTCGACCTCAATTAATGTGTAATAACATTCTTCTATTTATCGCAAAAATATTGGCAACGCATTCATATACCAACTAAGAGAGAGATAGGCAAGCACGTTTAATTCATAGGTAATTTGAACAGCGTCTTATTGCTGTTATAATGTTTTAAATGATGGCTTTAACGTCGAAATTAAAGCTCACATCTGCTTTATCCCCCCTTTTATTACTCGCTTGTGATAAACAAGTAATTGAATATTCATCAAGTATTAAATGTTTAATCGAAGATTATATTCGTGTCATTGTTAATAGATTGCAACGGATGCAGTAAGTCTTGTGTCTAAAGGAAATAAGTTGATCACGCGGTGATACATATCCTGACGTGTCTGTCTTAGATTTCACGAATATAAGTGATATAATGTGGGATTTAACGCGATCAAATTCCATGGATTGTTGTGAAATTCTCTTGGATAATTTATCAGCTTAGTGTTATATCTCACCGAAATAAATATCCTGATATTTCTTGCTTGATTTATTTATTTTCTGACAAATCTATTTTGTGTTGTTGTATGCGGAAATATACTAACGCTTGCAATTGATGTATTGTGTGTGAATAATTAAAAGAGTGTCATCCTTTTATACATTGCTCGTAAAAGCATATGCTTCTCGATTTATCAGAATGAATTAGTGCTCTAGTCATCACACTGACATCTGATGTGAATTTAACTCGGCATTACTTAAAAAAAGAGCCACATTCCTGTATCTGAAAAACTATTGTTTTACACATGAATACACACATTAATTAAAATTAAAAAAACGCACATATATATATATAACTATATATATATATATATATATATATATATATATATATATATATATATATATAACTATGTATAAATATATATATATATATATATATATATATATATATATATATATATATATATATATATATAAGTATGCCGAAAAAATTAAAAATAAACATTCAGCTAAAAGCCTCAGTGGAATGCTTTGACTATGTCGTTTAGTACTATCGAATGTTGAGATATTTATACTTGTGTCCTTCAGTGTTTATATCACATAATTTCTTCGTTAATACGTGTACAATCTCTCGTGGTATATTTTTACTAGGTGAACACTTACAGGTCCAATGTGGTTATGTGAAAAAGGTTCGCGCCCTATGACCGTCTTAGATGTGTATTTCCCTGCGCTGATGAAGACAATGAACTCGAAACGACGTCGTACGTATGTATGATGATGAGAAAAAAATTGTATTTAATATTTAATAGTATATATATATATATATATATATATATATATATATATATATATATATAGTACACGTATTGTATTAGTTTCTGTAGATGTAAATCCTTTGAAACTCAAGTGATTATAAAAAGTGCTCAAGAACAAGTAGAGCTGCTCTTTAGTATACATTTTTATTCACACAAAAAATATTGGTTACATACTTGCATACATGTTTCGGTTGTACTCTTCAAAAAGAGTCAACCTCTTCAGACCAAAAAAGACAGATACATCTTATCTGTCTTCGTTGGTCTGAAGAGGTTGACTCTTTTTGAAGAGTACAACCGAAACATGTATGCATATATGTAACCAATAATGTTTGTATAAATAAAATATTTATACTATATATATATATATATAGTATAAATATATATATATATATTTATACTATATATATATATATATATGTATACATGTATACTTGTAGAATACCTATCCTATGACGTGTAAAATTAATTACACGGACAGAGCAGTTATGCACCACATTTTTAATCCCTTCTGAAGATCAATATTCAAGAATTACGTTACTAACCTTTATGTACAGAATACTTATTTCAAAATCTTTTATATAGTTTTGATTTTAGAAAATGTCTGCAAAGTAAGACCTGATCTTACAGGGTTATAAAATGAAAGGTTAATTAAAGGGAAACATTTGACGTATGACAATTCATTAAATTCAATGCAAATCTGATATATGTAAATTTTCTATTGGGAGGTTTTAGTTATAGTATACCCCCAGATATCTTCAAAATTTGTTAAAGAAATCGAAATCAAGCGAATATTGTACACATTTCACAAAAATAATAATACTCTTTATTTTAACGGAATAATTTCACCAGCTTTTTATTCCATTTTCATGAACTAAATTGAACTAAATATAGAAAATATTATCACTTCATATGCTTAGCAGCTGTGTTCAAAAATTAAATTAGTTTTAAAGTCATTCTTGTATATATATATATATATATATATATATGTATATATATATATAAATGATAAGTCAATGAAAATAATTAGACCTGCAAAAGGAAGCAGTTGTTCAGAACAAGGACATTTAGTGAATAACAAGATTTATTTTTCTTCTCTTTCATTCCTTAAGCCAGGCTTGTTAAAGATTACAATGGTATCATCAGAGGAGGTTAATGATGGATATGTTTACAGATGAGGACAGTCAATATTCGAAATTTGAAAAATTCATGATATATATATATATATATGTATATATATATATATATATATATATATATATATATATATATATATATATATATATATCCATGAGTAACTTTATATAGATAGATATAATATCTTCGAAAGTAATATATACATATATTATTTGAATATATGTTTCGGTAATACATTAAATAGTGATCAATAGACGAAGCAAGCTTCTTACTAATATTACTACTACAAGTACCGTCATTTATACTGGCATTACTGAGACACACATGTTTAGCTCGAACAACTTCATAAGAAAAAAGGGTAAGTTCACTTTTTCTCCAAAAATATTATTTTTTTGCTCATCATACAACCCTCTTATTCTGAATAGGCCCTATTATATTGGCCAAGACGAGTCTCATTCACCAATCAACACACACTTAATTTTGGCTGAGTGAATCAGAAAAGCCCTTATTCCTCCTCTTTGAATCTTTTCGTAGTCTAGTCGAAAAACAACTCTACAAACAGCTTATCTCCGGAACTAAAACTTAATCACCAGCTACAACGTCATTACACATTTGGTTCTTGGAAAATTATTAAACGGGAAAATAAAGCAAAGCTCTTAACTGGAATTAATGCAAAAAGTCAAGTTTTTAGAATAATGTCAACTAGACAAATTCGAATCTTTAAAATGTTATTGAATAGACCTACAACGAAAAACAAAAATTAAAATTGTCAAAAATATTCTCGACTAGACGAGGAAGAGTATACCAAACTTAAAACGAAAGAAATGATACATGGACTTTTCTTTTTAAAATTATTCAAATATTTAACTTTTGGGGCGAAAATAGATCCAGAAATGGCATATTTTAGACATTTTATTAAATAAATAGATAACAAAGTAAGTAAATAGTGTGTGACGGAAAACCGGATCTGGTTGTAATAATAATAATCAAAATTTAAAATATCAGTCAATCAGAAGCCGGAGAATTGTACACGCCTACAATTTTTTACGTACATGTTTTTGGCCACGTGTTGCTTTGCATGCAGGTTGCTCGTAGCTAGAGATGTGTGTTTGTTGATTTTATTAGTCAGTCAATTTCGTAACTACGGAAAAGAGAACTGTTGTGTGATTGCAATGTACGTGACTATTGAAAAGCGTTGGTTGAAAGAAGAATGTGTGTGTATGTGTGTATGTGTGTAGTGTCTCTGTGTGTGGGTGTGTGAGAGAGAGACAGATGGAGAGAGAGAGAGAGAGAGAGGGTTGTAAGAAGTCGACATTAACCTACGGTCGAGGGACATACATCTTTGTCGAAAATGTGATCCCTGATAACGTCACCAAATTATTGTTTTATTTAAATGTGTTGTTCTTCAATTTAAAGTGCGTGTTTTCTTTGAACATACTTTTTTGTAAAGTCTATTGTGTACAGGTGTTTTATTGTTTCCTCTGTACGGGGTTGTTTATATTGACGGAGTGCTAATAATTGGCCACTCTGATAGACTACGCGAATTTTGTTTTTGTGTTATTGTGCAATTGGAGTCGGCATATATCAGGGGCTAAACATTCTGGTATACTACATGTATTTTATTTAGTTGGTATGGTCATCCCCTACTGCAAAAGGGGGGAAAGTTGGGATTGAAAAGCCAGTCACTTAAGATAATGTGAGCGCTGGGCCACACAAATGACTGATCAGCACTGTGGACATTTACAAAAACGGGCGCATCAGGCGATTAGCAATAAACTAACCGCTGTCTCAAAGAGAGAAGATAAATACATAGGGAGTGAAACTGTTATAATTGCACAGAACAACAGAACGAGATAAAATGGTCCAGACTCTGTCAAACTGATTGTAGAGGACATAGGTGTACTTTAATTAATGTTCGCATTCTGTTTCAACGAAGTCAATTACATCGAACAAATGTTATGTTGAGACACCAGATTATGAATACCGACATAATATATGTGTTCAAATCATGGTGTGCAAGTTACTGTTTTTAACATGCCATTTATATATATATATATATATATATATATATATATATATATATGTATATATATATATATATATACAGTAAATACATTTCCCCTCTATCAGCAAATATTGTAAAACACCACACATATGCGCTACATATAATTCCAAGGTAATCCAACTTCATGCCGATATCTAATGCGTGTTTCCGGAAAATACCAATCAGTTTTAACCAATAACATTATTTCCTACATTAAATCTTACTGAAGTTACTCTCACAGTGAAAACATACTTAGAGGAAGTAGAAGTTACTGTCACCCTCACCAAAACAATCTACTAACAATCCCTCATAATTCATCGGCCCTTCTTTTCCAGTGGATACTTTATATACCTTCAACCGTTATTGCTTCATATTCTTATCCTTTATATAAACATTCACAAATTACAACGAACGTGAGTAAACACGGATCAGCCCATTGAGCTTCTGCAAATAGTTTTACGGCGCTTTGATTGGCTGTATAAGAAGATAATCTTGTAAGATATGCGTACATTTGCCGAACACAAAATAAACATGGCGTCGTCTATTATTCCATTAAAAAAAGACGGCCTACTCAAAAACAATATCTAAAACAACACTATTTCTTTATAAAAAAACTATTACTTTCACGTAAAACTTGTAAACAATAAAATAAATCACTTAACGACCCTTCTATCATTTTTGTGATCTTCTTACAATAATTTAAGAATATATTCGACGAATGAAGGAATATTATCGGAAATACATGCGTACGCTACATATTCTTATGAGAATAGAACTTGACGGATTTTCAAACATTTCTATAAATTAGTTGTGTGATTTTTGCCTGTTAAAAAATCTTTGAAAACTGCCTCAGTTACACGCGACCATATCAGTTAACATATGACAGGAAGTTTCACAACATAACCCTAATAGGTTTAAGCCTACGTGACAGGATACTTCTACAGTTTCCGGATTACACTTTTTTTGTAGGATTTTCAAGGTCCATTGGATTTTACGGTATCTTTTGGTTATTACACAATAAGGTAAACGTACCGAATAGTTAGCATGTTCGTTAAAAACATACAGTACGCCACCAACCACTGTATCTATAAATGTAAATGCGTAAGTAGTAATTCTGTAGTTTCCGGACAATGTTATCATTTAGAAAAAATATTAACATGTTAACTATTTTGTATATTGGCATAAAAGTTTAATAAACAAAAAATACCGTAAAAATTACATTCAACTTGTATAATAAGAATCTAGAGAATTGCATGCGTGACGTAAGCAGTTCTAGCCATGAACGAAGAAAGCTGAATCTTCTTTCGCTGTTCCAAATTCAAGCTAAATTTACAAATACTAATTCGCTTGCTTTTCTCTTACCAGACGACATTATTGAAATAAAATGAGCAATTACCAAATGTAATTCTTATAACAATTTCCATTTTGAAAGTGTGTATAACAGACATTTTTATTCAATTGGGAAAATCAATTTGTTTCTTAAATTTTTGCCTACATTTTTCTTAACACTTTTGCCTTTATTCTTGTTTTACTGTGTTAAAAATGTTTGTTTTGTGTTTTTTTCGTATCATTTTAGTGATTTTAGGACCAGTTGCTTCATTTAATTCGTAAACTGGCGGGTTAGTGTTTGTTAAAATTGCAAATGATGTTCATTATGAAAATAAGAAATATGAAAGAGGTCGTTACATTTCAACTAACAAAGCCATTTAGAAAAATACTACAATTCCACATACATGTACATCATCCACATTTATTCACCTATCAGCCCATCAAGAAAATAGACAGCAGATATACTTTAATAAATGTACTGCAGTATATAGAGTTACACATCCACTTGGAACAACTCCGACTGCTTTCTACAAAGCACGTATACTGTTGTACGCTTATGTTCCTGTTGATCTTACGTGGGCAAAATAAGGTAATCAAGCGTTGGTTATAGAGTAGGTAAGTTCCAGACAAGTAGTGCGTTAGAAATGACAGAGGTTTTAAGCATCGTATACACGTTGCATCAACATCTATTTGAAGGCTTCTGTTTGAGACTGCTTGTACAACATGTTAGAGATCCACGAATTTGTAATTACCATAAAATTGTCAACGGTAAAGGTGCGAGTACATTAAGCTATGCATGTAGTGCACACGGACTACTTGAGGATGGGAATTACTGGTATGCTACATTACAGTTAGCATATATTTTTGAATCAGTGGTAATTTGAGACATTTGTTTGCTATTATGTTGACTACATATGCAGTGTCTTGTCATGACTTTGAGATGCTTGCAAATACGCATTCCATTGCCTACTAGACACACTCCTCAACTAGCTTCGGTTTCTTTACACATGGGTTTGCCAGGATAACCTGACATAAAGATACCTAACCATACAAGTAAACCCTGACCAAATATTCAAAATAACATAGTATTCGAAGCGCTAATAAGACCTGTTCGGTTTAGAAATTCGTCTATACGAATGGTGCACCGTCTCCTAGTGATGTTACTTACATGTTACAGCACTTAGCTTGATACTCCACCAGACTAGATAAATTCATGTCATGAAATCTGGTATGATAAAGCGACCAAAAGAAATATATACTGTTACATTACCAACTGGGCAATTGGGGAGAGGAAAACTGATGTTTGTTACTTCTCTACAAAATCAACGCAGAAGAGAACTTTGATGACACTCGAATATGTATGTACTCATATAGAGATTAAGTTTTAGCCACCGGAAAGTGGCCCCTTCGTTTCGTAGAACTTTGATTGCAGTAAAATGAAACTGAGAGATCAAGTGTTAGCATTGCTTACTGAGAACTTCGGCTGAGGTAAAATAAAACATGGATAGTTTAAATTACCTACAAGGAAGGTTAAATTATTACTAAGCACCATCCTCGAGTGACTTAGGTCTCTCTGTATAAAGGTTTGCCAGAAATACCTGGCATGTGTATACTGCCCTCTACAAGTTAACGCTGATAAACTATTCAAATACCATAGTATTCGACGCCCAAATACGCTACACAAGACACGGCGAAACACTGACCCATACGAGGAATGGTCCACCATCTTCTGCAGTTTACAGCACTTAGCTGGATACTCCATCCGACTAGATAAATTCCTGTTCTGGAATCTGGTAAAATCATGAGACCACAGGGAAATATACTATAACATGGTCAACTGGTCAATTATAGAAAAAAAATAACGTTGTTTACTTCTTTACTAACCAAATATTTGACAGGTTAAGAGGAACCTGAATGGAACACTCGGATATGTATGTATCTCATATAGAGAGCAAGTGTTAGCCCCAAGAAGGGGCCGCTTTTTTTCTGAGAACATGAAACACAACAATGGAGAAAGAGTTTGAATTACCTACTAGACACCATACTTGAGTGTATTCGGTTTCTCTGTATAAGGATTTACCATGACTACATGGCATGAGAATAGCGTCACCTATCAGTACACTCTTACTAAATATATAAACCCACATAGTATTTGAAGCCCAAATAAGATCCCCTCGGCACGGTTATACACTGGCTCATACAAAGAATGGTACACCTACTCCAAGTGATGTTTCCTATAGTAAAACACTTAGGTGGATACTTCACCAGACTACATTAATTATCATTCTAGAATAAGACTAAGAGACAGCAATAAATATATACTATGACATAGTTAACTGGTCAATTCGCGAGAGGTAAATTGATAGTCTTAAATATCTTACTAATTCGGCGTTTGAGAGGAACTTTAATGAAACGCTCGAATATCTATGTATCTCATAGGAGCATCGAGTGTTAGTCCCAGAAATAAGTCCCTTGATTTCTGAGTACTTCGACTGATATAAAATGAAAAAAAAGCATGTTCTTAGGGAATGCAATCAAAATCCTGAAAGTGATATAAGCTTTCCAGGCAATATCTTCAATATAGCTCTTGTTCATATCGAAGATGTAACTTATATGATGAATGGTAAAAACTGATAAAATTGGGTTTAGCCTCACTTGATCGATCTAATACACATCCCATCATTACTGCTGGACACGTAAAATTACTTTCAACCCCATGAACCAGCACCCATTTTTCAGGAAGGTGTCGCACAATTAAATAATGAGCAGATTTATGTGTTTCGTATAGTAGTTATTGCTGTAGAAGATCAGCAATGGAGCCTTATATTCATTGATGTATCTGGAGGTACAGGAACTACATTTGTCACTGAGTTAATTATTGCACAACTTAGGCCAGAAGGCAAAGCATCTGTAGCTGTGACGTCATCAGGTATTGCATCCACTATTATTCCTGATGGTCGAAAAGATCACTCGACACTTAAATTGGCATTATCCTTAACAACAGATGCTGATCCGATTTGCCAAATAGAAAGAGGATCAGATTCGTCTGAAGTTTTACAGAATCGTTTCTTGATCGAATGGGATGAATGTGCAATAAAATATAAAAAAAGAATCTGAAGCTTAAGACAAAACATTGCGTGATCTCAAGAGACGTGATGTTGTGATGGGTTGCCTCACACTATTATCAGTAGATGAATTCTGACAAACACTGCTTATTTTTCCACGTACAAGACCCGCTGACGTGATCAATTCTTGCATTAAATTGCCATATTTGTGGAAGTTCATCAAGACTGTAACAGTATTTGCAAGTATGCGTGTGCATATTACTAGTAACCTAATAGCTACTGAGTCTGTCTGCATACTTCTAAAATAGGTTATGGAAAGATTGCAACAACCAACGATGGCAAGATTGTTATTGCTCCAATTGTTTCATCACTCACAGGACCTAATAGCAAGGTTTACCCAAATTTGGCCGAGAACTATTTGCATATTAAATGCCTAACGGAGATAGCATTTCTAGCTCCTGAAAATAACATTGTGCTTTTCATAAATCAACAATTTCTTGATGAGATTCCACGTGATGAACACACTTCCAGTTCTCTAGAGGCTACTTCATGCTGCACAATACCTTACATAATTTTAAAATCCAGTAAAAATGGCTGGTATGCTAACACACAGATTTAAGCTGGGATCTGGATATCCAATTATGTTACTCGGGAATCGTGAGGTTCCACGGCTATACAATGGAACACCACTATGTGTTAAACTGGTGTGACAAAAGGCGAACTGACATTCTTCCCAGGAATGCCTATTATCTCGTGTGATTCTACAAGTGAATTTAAAAAGCTTCAGTGTAATTGTCTTTTGCTCTGACTATTAACAATTCCCAAGGGCAATCCTTGGCGGTGGTTGATCCCAACTTGATTTAGGAAAGTGATTCACTATTGTGGCTATCAATGGTTCTGAAATGCAAGTCGTAGTGCTAGTCAGACTCTATTCACCTTTATTGTAAGATTTTATTTGATATAAACTTGAATAGTTTCAACGTAATGTTTTCCAAATTGTTAGTAATGTTTTAAGCAGAGTAATTCAATGATAATCAGTATTTACATTCAGACTAGTAAAGCTTACAGCATGAGCATGTAATTGGTCAGATTGTAATATTTTATATTCTACACTAACATTTAAATGTTTACTTTTTAATCTAATAAATTTAGTTTACAAATAAGATGCAAAACTATGTCTGATTTCTATGATTACATTTGCCCTTTGTGATCAGCCAGCAATTACTTATTGTAGTATAAAATGTTGAAGCGATGCCTCTCCGCATGTCATTATTAAGAAACTGAAATATATACAAGACGTATAGTGCTTATAGAAATTCAGTTTATCAATAAGAGATTTATTTATCCAGTCCGACTTTTCTTAAATTGCAAGATTCGAATGATTACAGTGATAAACGACGAAGGCAATACATTTCGAATTAACGATACTCAATTCCATCGTTTATGACGCGGAAACTATAAGATAAACTTGCATAAGTAATGCCGTTGATTTTATATTATGATAGATATACTGATTTAAGTGGAATTCTTTAGGTAGATCTTGCACAAAATTAAACCTACGTTGGTTATTGTTGCGGCCCTGTAAAGAGACCGGAAACAAACCAGGAACTCGGAGTTAAGAGAAATAAATGTATTGAACAAAACTATAATACAACATATAACAGGAGTGGCTCTACCTCTGTATTGACTGCCAGTACGAGACTGGGTCGGTCACAACACTGAGAGGTATTTGCTTCTATTCTTGCGGTGAAATCTGGCCCCTTTCAGCTACAGCCTTGATGGTCCTGTGATGCCGCTCCAAAATTCCGTTTCCGCCTGGTCTATATTCAGCCCTGAAATAGCGCCGCACTCCCCACTTATCCAACACATTCTTCAGGGCTGCTGCTGAAAGGGGCCAGATTACACCGCCAGAAGCTGTCTTCTGGTATAATATGGCTCCAAAGTCAAAATCTTCTCGATATGCGGAAGACTGGTGAGCCATTACCGGATTGCAGGATGGCTACGGACTGCATGTAGTTACATCATGGTGGATGAGACGGTAGCAACTGTGAAGGACGTAGTAGAGCACCTCAACGGCTTTGGGCTGATCGCAAAACGCCCGGAATCGTTGGAGGGGGGAGCGGCGTTAGGGCTCCAACTAAGGAAAGACCTTGAAGAGTGGCCATTTGGAGGGAGATCAAGGCGGAAAACGCAGGTTAGATTGCAAAGGTCCTGGAAGAGCTGTTTTTGGAGAGGGGTCCAGTGACGGAAGTGCTAGTGAAGCGAAGTGAGGGGATGGAGTTGATAAAGAGACTGTGGACATTATGAGAGAGATTATTGAAGAGGTGAAGAGGTAGGATCCAGTGAGAGGTGTTTGGCACGTACCCAACAGTGCAGAAGGTGTTGTGTGGTGTGATGCAAGCAGTATAGCAGTGGGGGTTACCTTGGAGATAGGTGGTGTTATTGCAGAAGATGCTGCTTGGTTGCGGAAGAAGGACGACGTGGCTCACATAAATGTGGCGGAACTGGATGCGATTATGAAGGGGATCAACTTAGCCTTGAAATGGGGGCTACAGAATGTTGAGGTGAGAACCGACCCGACCACTGTGTTCTCTTGGGTCCAGTCCGAAGCTACAGGAGAAAGGAGGGTGAAGACAGAAAGGCGCCGCCGAGATGCTCGTGAAGCGTCGATTGATGACGTTAAGGGAGCTGATTAGGGAATTTTATCTTCAACTCAGGATCAGTATCGTCCACTCAGCGAAGAACAGAGCAGATGTGATGACAAGGGTGAGGAAGACGTGGCTAAAGGCACCGGATGAGGCGGCTGCTGCAATATGTGGCTTGGCTGAAGACACACCGAAGGATTTGCATGACATGCACCATTTCGGAGTGGATAGAACCTTGTTCTTGGCAAGGAAGGTGGACCACAGAATCACAAAGGAGGCCGTCAGGACAGTGGTTGAGAAATGCCACCGGTGTCAATCAGTCGACCGTGCGCCGAGTAGACACGAAGGTGGTGAGGTTCAGGGGGCAGAGAACTGAGCAAGGTTTAACTTGTCGCTAAGTTGCAGGACATCGCGGATGTAGCCAGCTTGATACCGCTGTATCTTGATGGGGATGCTCTGGCACTATATCTGGAGATGCGGGAGGAGGATCGGCTGTCTGCAGATACCATTGAAAAGAAGTTGAAGGAAGCATTTACTGAAGGATCATTTGTGGCATATGGCAAACTAAGCCGTATGGTATGGACTGGAGAGTCTGGCGATGTTTTCGCCAACAACATCCGGAGGTTGGCGGGACTAGCAGGATTCAATGATTTAAGATGGGCTTCATAAATGGCTTTCCAGACCATATTTCCATAGCTCTGCAGCAAATGTCTGGTGTAAATACCATGGAGGTGGCGGAGTTGATTACACAGGCTAGGGTGCTGGCCAGGCAAAAAGAGCGTGAGCAGGGAAGCGTAGCTGTCGCTCAACGAAGCAAACTGCAGCCGGAGATTGTGAATGACGAAGAGCCGAGAGGGCTGTGGCAGAGACCCAGGTTCGCTGGCAGATGCTACCGATGCCAAGGGCCGCATATGGCGAGGAAGTGCAAAGAGCCGAAGCCGAAATAGCTTGTGGTCAATCCGTAAAGACAAATAAAAAAATATCTGGTGGCAAACCACAGTGGTTAATCTCTTTCAACGTCCAATCGGTATTAAATAGTTCAAGAACACTTTTTTGTACTTCACAGTCTCTTCTTTCAGCCTCACATTGCTCTTCCTACTGTTCTTCAAAAGCTGAATGAAAAGAGTACAGTTTTTATACTACTTATTGCCCCACCTATGCAAATTGACGGTCAACCAGAGGCATCTAGCTTTCAAATTCTCCAAACAGCCAATTTGCAAAGGGGGACAACTCAAACCACACTTTCCGGATCCATTCCTGGCTGGGGTAACTTTGCTAACCACATATTCATATTGAGTGAAAGTGTTAATGGTGTCCATAAGGCAAGGTAGCATAGGAGTTATCCAATTGCGATACTATAGGTTGTTTACTTTTGATTGCAATACTTAATTGATGAATTGTTATTATTTACCGATTACCCTGGAGTAAATGCCGTTGACTCAATATTAAAATAGATACAATGATATTAAATGACAGTATTTTGCTTGATCTATCGACAAATCAAACCGATCTTTGTTATCGAATGCTGAAATTATAAGTTGTTTACGTTTGAGTGCAATGCTTAATTAATCACATGTTAGTATTTTTCCGGAAGCCCTGATGGAAATTAGAGTAAGAAACATATTAGTTTCTTTAAGGTAGTTCGATGGGTTCTAGTAGACATAATATGGGTAGACCCTCACATATCAAAACTGAACAATAAGAGATTTTCATAACATCTGATCCGAATTTATTAGACCTTAATTACCAATATTTTCAGAATTCAATTTCCTCATTAAACTTCTTCAGTTCCAACATAAGATTTTAGATAGTTTCTATGATAAAAAAAGCATGTAATGAATAATTTTCAAAATTCAAATAATGATTCTAGACCAAAAGATTCGTTGCATTACATCTTAATCTTAATTTTCGTAACTGAACATTTTTCTTATTTTTTTTATTAACAAACTTCACCCCAAACAAGGCAGGACATCACTGTAGACGTAATGGGCTACAGGGAAAAAGCGTGAGATGTTTTCTTTGGTGTGGGGGGGGGGATTAACGTAAATTGGGTGCTGTGCAGCGATATGTCTGTTTACATTAGTTTTATATTTCTGTATATCAGTACCGTCAAGAAAAACAAGGAGCCGGGAGGGAGGTCCAGAGTCCAGCAGCACGAGGAAAGCATCTGGGGGCAAATACAGTGAATGGATGGTATTTAGGAGATTGTCGGGTTGGTCTAGTGGATTTCCGTCGTGGGAGTACCAGAGCAGCAAGTTCATCAGAGCAGAATCCATTGAAGTACTTGTAAAACAGGCAGAAGGAAGCAACATTGCGGCGGTGGGACAGGGGGTGCAGCTTGGTGGATAGTGAGCGACCTATCAAGTTAGCGACTCTTTTTTGGGCCTTGTCTAAGAGGGAGAGACAAGTGAATGATGCACCAGCCCTATATGTGGCAACAATACTCCATGCATGGGCGGATGGTGGCTTTGTATAAATATAGGATAATGTCAAGTGTGAGAAGTTTACTAGCACAGTAGAGGGAGCCCACCTTCTTTGCAGCTGCTCTGGCAATGTTTTCAATGTATTTGTTCAATGCATGTTATCTGTGAAAGTTAGGCCGAACAGTTTAAATGAATAACTCTCAGGTATGGTGTTATTTTCCATGACAATCGGTAGTTGAAGTGGTTTCTTGTAGTTATTGTAGAAAAGTAGCTTTGTCTTTGCGGCATTAAAAGTTACCGTCCATTTTTTACCCCAATCCCCTACAGACTGGAGGTCATATTCTAAGGATTCAGTCATGTCCTCAGATATTTGCACTTCAGTTTTGCCTCCATGACGAGAGTAGAGCATGGTGTCGTCAGCAAATATTAATATCTCAGTCTCAATTACATCAGAGAGGGCATAGTGTAACACTGTTCTTTCCGGGAATTAGTTTTACTCTTTCTGGGACCAATAGTATTCTACTTCATATATATATATATATATATATATATATATATATATATATATATATATATATATATATATATATATATATATGTGTGGGGGTATGTGTATGTGCGCGTGTGTGTTATACAGGTGGTTATTCTACATTGAGAACTCTAACAATTTTTAAGTTTCTAAGTGTTAAGAGTTGGTAGTTAATCACTCCTGCCATCTTAAAATTAAACTAATCGTTTAGCTTTTTTTTATGATAACTTGCTGATTAATAATTCAAAACGATGGAAAGTGTCTGCATTGTTTTGTATTAAAAGTTTTGCAAGGGTTTTAAATAATCCGATTAAAATAGACAGAGATTCTGTTTTTTCTATATTTTTTTGTATCTCTTTTGAAGTTATTCTGTTTTGTCACCTTTGAAACATCATCTTAAATCGAGACATGGCGTTTGTACTTTCGTACTTATATTTTTGTTTTGTCGTCCGACTAAATTTTCTAAAACAACATTTAAAATACAAGACATGTCTGACTTTGTAATTTTGTGGTGCAATTTGAAGATTTCCTCAAACATTAAAAGAATACAGAAACAATAGTATTCATTATATACAGAAAAAGTTTAGAAACATACAGGAGAAAAAAAGTAAGATTTATATATATATATATATATATATATATATATATGCATATATATATATGTATACATAGATATATATACATATATATATATATACATATACATATATATATGCATATATATATGCATACATAGATATATATATATATATATATATATATATATATATCAATTAAAAAACAAACGTATACTTTATGTATTTATTAAGGTTTAATCTTTATTTCAAGAATTTATCAGTATTACTAATCCGGAGAATATCACACAAAAAAAACAACCCATTTGAAACAATGGTACTGGGAGTAAAGCTTAAAAAGACAACTAATGGAAATATAAATAATGAGTTACAAATAGATAGTAGCATTCGGCGAAGTTGCGTTAACTGTGGAAAGTGTGGAGAAAAATTGTAGCGGTCGAAGTTATTTAACCACTAAGAGTGAGGTAGTGCGCGTGAGTGATGTAAGCCGAAAAAAGGTCGACAATGGGAAGATGTGTCATGACCTCAAAACAATGGTAGCTGTGATAGACGTAAACTTAAATGCGGAAGGTGTAGAGAGGCAAAAGTTATTTTAACCATGATAAAGGATGATGAAACACGTGTCATGTTAATTAAAGTGATAAAGGTTATTATCGAATCAGGAGGAAAAAAGGGTTAAACATGTGTTTCTATTTTAATCATAAATATATATATATATATATATGTATGTATATATATATATATCTCTATATATGTATATAATATATATATACATATATATATATATATATATATATAGATATATATATAGTAAATGTATTATATTAGTGTCTGTAGATATAAATCCGTTGAAACACAGTGTTTATAAAAAGTGCTTAATGAAAAGTAGAGCCGTTCTTTAGTACGAATTTTTATTCATACATTTTTATTACATCCTTGTCTTTTTTGGTCTGAAGAGATGGACTCTCTTAGAAGAGTACAACCGAAACATGTAGGCACAAATGTACCTGATAATATTTGTATAGATACACAAATATACTATATATATATATATATATATATATATATATATATATATATTGACAGAATATTCCAGCTCGATAATCAACATTAATATTTCTTTATCTTCCGAATCACTAATTTCTATTGAAAAATTTGCACATGATGGACACATAGTTGGTTTATTTAAAACTTAAGGCAGAAGTTAGTATTTGAAAAAGATTGGAATTATTTAGATCTGATTGATTGTAGACTATTTTCCTTCAATAATGCAGCCACGTATTTATCTTTGTTTGTGTAAATGATACGTAATACACATACAATAATGATAATTTCAAAGTTTTTTTTCAAAATGGTTGCGATAGCACATATATTTACTGAATACTTTTTTTATTTACCCACATGGCTACCATTGGGTTGCCTTACACTAGTTAGTTCAGTACGCGAGGAATTAGTTACTTTGTAAAGCACAACACGTGGAACTGCTTAGTTGCAGTATCCATGGATTCTGCTGAAGTGTATTGTAGTGAAAATTGACGTCCATCGCAATAAATATTTCGTTTGCTGATAGCTTTAAACTTTCAGTCGGATTAAAATCGGTACATGATGTGCTGCAGATCATCAACTTCACATTTTAAATGGCCAAACGCGCTACGAGTTCTTGGGTCGCAAACGCACGTTTATTTTCTTGTTATTACATGCAGACAGACATATATACATATGTTTTATCTTACGAAACTATGTTTACTAAACATTATACGTCCGTATATTTATTTAACTCTATATGCTAACGCGAATAGAAAAGCGTTTTCATAGCGTTACATATCAATACAGACGGATAATTGACAAGAAGGCAGAAGGAACACAATGACAAATTCGACGTGGGTAGAACCATATGAATCAATTTCTCCGAGCTTACCCTTCTCGTCTCTTTTCTGTAACATCTCTTTCTTTTATCGTTGTTTTTATTTTCCTTATTCGATAAGTTCACTTATCTAGTTGTAATGTCATCCTCGTTCCAAAACAACACTAATCCCTGTGCTTGCACACAGCTGAACAAGATACAAAATATACCAATACGACGTATGGATTTAAATAAATATAGCCTAATTTACATCATCATAAAATTACAAAAACACACACATAGAGGCATATATATAAATATATATATATATATATATATATATATATATATATATATATATATATATAATTATTACATCTATTATATCGAATACACTTGTATACAAAAAAAGACAGCCATACACTGGAAGTTCTCCATATGATTTCACTCCTCTATTGGGCTATTGAATAAAAGACAACTGAGTCATCGTTATGCGAATATGCAATTATGACACTGAATAATTGAAACACCAACAATATTTAGTCTATAAAAATGTAACTTGTTTAAAACTAGGACGCAATTATGTCATCCGCTAAGATATTTCATACAAAATAAATTGTAAAAATTTGCAGAAAAAAAGGAATAATGAAATAAAGAAATTGAAATATTTTCATCAAAACAGATTCTATCGTAGTTGATAGATACGTTTCTTGTGTTTAAGACATTAAACCAACAATATGATGCTAAGAAAGTATGTTCGGAACCATAACATACAGAAAAATGCTATTTTTACAATGTGCAAGAACGGGTCTAAGTCTAAGAACAAGACAGCTGTCTGTCGGTCGCTTTTGTCCATTAATTTGCCTCTGCGTTACAAAACTGGTACCTGCATGTAGAGTTGCTATAACCACTTTTTTCTGTCAAGTTTTATTGCGAAACGACACACGCACGGGCCCCTCGTAAGACTTACCCCAAATGTTACACAAACGACCGTTACTTATAATGGTTGCATATGTGGAATAATATTTGGATAGCCACAACTATTTTTTTCAGTAGCAAGATTCCTCATACAGCTTCTCAGCCAGATAATAAGCCAATAATACTTTCTTTTTCACTTGATCCTTAACAGGTGTTAAGACCGAGGCAGTATACTCCGAAGAACACTCACCTGGAACCGACATAATGTGTTTTCCTTCTTTGGGCACCCCTCTCATTATTTGTCTAAACCAGTGGTTTTCAACCAGGGTTCCGCGGAACCTTAGGGTTCCGCCAGTACAGTCCAGGGGTTCCGCAATTTCTAAATTAGAACAACTAACAAATAAACAACATATTAAATTCAATTTCGAAAATCTATTTTATTAATATATGCATATCTTTTAACCCTATACGGTCCGACATATGAAAACACGCTTTAAAAATGTTTATATTTATACAAATACAAGTATACAAATATTATTATTATTTAGTGTATGTAGTTATAAAATAAATTGTCTATATGTAATTTCCAAGAAAACTATTGCTTAAATATGATTGGCTGATAGCTTCCACTAATTATAAGTATTTTTCATTCTAAGTATGTATATTTTATTAGTTGCCGTATGGAAACTGTGGACTGTAAAGAGTTAAATCTTTTAATATGATTAAACTCGTTACATTCATTAAACTCTTTTACAGATTTTACAACCATGGATTGATTTGTGAAAAAACGCAAGACAGATGCGGATGAAGAGACACAGGATCTGAGGCACTCCTTTGAAGCTGAAACCACTACCAGTGATGCTGCCTCATCGAAATCAAGAAATGATGGAATTAACCTACAACTAAAAGTTCGTCAATATTGTGAAAAGTACATAGCTCTTGGATTTACTTGGACTGGAAACCCAGAGTGCCTTTCACCTTTGTGTATTGTTTGTGGGGAGAATCTGGCTAACAGTGCTATGGCACCAGCCAAACTGAAACGACATTTAATAACTAAACATCCAGAGTTGTCGAGCAAAGATGAACAATATTTTCAACGAGAAATGAAATGTAATAAAAGGCAGGTTTCTATGTTTGCCAACAAGTTAAAGTTGAGTGACAAAGGACAAGACGCAAGTTATTCTGTGGCGGAGATAGTTGCAAGAAAAATGAAATCTCATACCATCGCTGAAACTGTAATTTTACCTGCATGCTAAGAAATAGTGAGGATAATGTTTGGAGAGGATGCTGTATCAGAGGTAAATGAAATTACACTTTCTGACAACACAATAAGTAGGCGCATTCAAGACATGTCAGGAGACATTGAATGCAATCTTAAGTCAGAAATACTAAAACATAACTTATTTGCACTTCAAGTTGATGAGAGTACGGACATTAGTGGTAAAGCACAACTCCTTGTATTTGTTCGATTTATTGATGATGAAGCTATTGTAGAAGACTTCCTGTGTTGCAAGGAATTGCCAGGCACAACGAAAGGACAAGATGTATTTGATGTTTTGTAATTCATATTTAGAGTATTGTGGATTGAATTGGAAAAAAACTGTGCTGGTATTTGTACAGATGGTGCCCCTGCAATGACAGGATGTCTTAAAGGCTTTGTCCAAATCTCACAAAAACAAAATCCAAATATTATCCATTACTCATTGTTTCATTCATAGAGAAGCACTAGTAGCTAAAACTCTTGGATCTGAACTAAAATCTGCATTGGATATGGTAGTTAAAATAGTTAATTACATCTAGATTCCCATTGACCTTTTTCATATGAATAAATGTAATCTATTCAAACATACACATTTTTGTTTTCATTTCATGTACAATACTCTGAACATGAGTATTTTCATTTTATTACGAATTTTTTTTTTTTGTATAATTAAATGCTGTTTTGTGCATAAGACAACCAACATTTTGCACAGGGGTTCCTCGAGCCAGTGGAATGTTTCCATGGGGGTCCACTCCAGCAAAAAGGTTGGAAAGCACTGGTCTAAACTATAAGTGAATATCTCAACAATTCCAACATTAATATACAGGTATAAATAAATACATGTCTTTATTTTGTATCTGTATTTCTCGCGTTCTCTTCCCTTTTTCTTTTTTTCACTTGTAATGTTGACCATAGGAAATCTCTACCTGGAATTCAGCTATTCTTCTCGTTGATATGATAACGAAACATCAGATTGATTCGAATAGGAATCAGTGTCCAAATACTAAAAAAGAGCTCATTATTGAATTAAAAAAATAAATTGAGCTTGAAATTAATATATAATCATTTTAAAATCTGACTTCAATTTTTAAATCGATTATCCGATGATCCGAAATAAGCTCATCATATCGGCATATGACTGATATAGGATTAATTAGTCATCGATATCCGTGTTCTCTATCTTTTTAAATGTGCACACAACATCCAGTTTATGATAATTTGTAATACATAAAGATTAACATGGAGGATATTAATGCTTAAGAATGTTCTCTCACGAAAATATAACACATGTTGCACTATCTCCCAAATAAAAATGGAGGAAACAATGCTAGGAGTGTGGTATCATGACAAGAAAACATATAATAAACTCACGCTTCAAACAAAAGAAGAGTACAATCTCTGGAGTCTGGTCTCATTACAACAGCACAGATAGTGCATTACCCACCAAAAATGAAGTTAATCCGATGGCAGCAGGACGAATAGTATACAACACTTAAACCGCCAGAAAAAGAAAATCCTCTTTTGAAGGATTGTCATATGAAAAAATAATGAATATGAAAGGCAGGCGAATAATATCGTGGCAAACAGACATGTGCATATACAATATCAGATAATGCCTGGGAAGATCGTATCATGTCGAACACCAATACTACTAAGGAGGAGGAGGACATTCTTGGGAGGATGGTCTACTGACAAGATAACATACACTGTTTCGCAACTCTGGGGATAAAGGATTGATAATTTGAAGTATTTAGAGTATCTGCACTACTGTTCTCATTTTGGATGTTATTCTCACAATGTTTCCGCCGATGTAAGCCTCGACCTCCTCCAGGTTGGGCTGGTCGAACTCAGAAATAGTCATGTCCAACTCAGGAATCTGTATGAAAGAACACGTGACGGAAAGAATATAAATGCTCAGTAATAATCAGTTTTAAGTAACAGTCTTATGGAAAGTAAATTTACAATCATAAGTATGGGCGATACTAAGAATACATTTTCGAGTTAATTAAGACTTCTAACCAGTCATGACTGACGAAACGAGAGCAAGCTACCCCTGTGGATTAAATAAAGCTTTCCGTCAAAAATTCCATACCGATTCCAAAATTCGATATAAAATGTTCCGAGTTCGGCAACACGGACCCGAAGAAGGTCAGAGCTGACATGAGCCTAAGCGGTGTAAAAATATAATCCTAAATGAGTACAGAAGTCGAAATAATCTAAATAATACAAACAAAAATGTATATTACATTTTCCCTCTCTACAAAATAAAAACGAGGTAATGTCTCAGTGGATTGTCTCATGGTGGTGATTGTGGGGACGGCGATAGTGGTGGTTTTACAAAAGCATAAAAACATGGTACAAATCCCCAAACCATTCCATACAATCTTCCACCAATAAACCGCTGTCCATGCTGCTCTCCAGGTTGTTCTGTTATCACTCTCAACGTTTTTCTTTTTATCAGCTGAGATGTAAATTTCCCAAGTTTAAATATACGACATCGGCTTATTTGTCGTTTATGTTGGGTGATTGTCATTCGCGTTGACCATTATGTTAGTGAATTGGACGGATAAGTCTACTGATGGTATTGCTGGCAGTTTCCGATCCTATTAATTCATGTGGGGTATTTTCTATTCTTTGTTCTTTTTCATTCTAATTTACCTCTGGTTGGTTGTTGTTCCCTTTTGTGTTGGTTGGTTTCTACATACCAGGATTATCCTTGATAGTTCGGCAGTTAACATCAGTGCCGTGCGATGTATAGCGACAATTCTCCCTTTTATTTAAATTTATCCAGTTGTTATTTGTTCTGTGCCAATTGCTCTTACGATTATTCACTTTGCAGTAAGTGTGTTCATGTTCAACATTCCTCTAAGCTCTCTAGCAAGTCCAATGATTTTGTTAATTTTCTGCCTTGTTGCTCACACCAGGTCAACCGCTTTACAAAATTACAGGTATTTTCTCTCAAATTAAAAAAAAACATCACATTCGTTCGCCTTAATCTCAGAGGTGTAACTGTTAGTAATTACCATAAAACCGGGCCATTTGGCACAAGGATAAGTTTTTGTTTCTAGGCTAGAGTTCGATACTTACTCAAGTCATGAGCTAGGAGTGAAAATAATACTTGATGCCCCTTGTTAAACACTTAGCATTATAATCCGAGGATCAAGGCTAAATGGAGTAGCAGCCAATGAAAAGAGAGCCTTTGAGACGCCCTCGACTATGGTCGACCATATTACATTACTTTACCTCTAAAAGCATTGTAGGATTTTCATTTTAAGAATATAGTATTTGATTCTTCCGTATTGAAATATGGCAGATGTGTGCATTATGCACAATGAACTGCTTTTCACACGCAGTCCTTCGTATTTTTTATTACTTTTCCACTGTATTTACATTTACTTTTTTCACATGTTTTGTTTATTTTGACTTTAATATAATATTTCGTGGCCGTATTTTTTGTGGGTCTGTCACTAGCGATTTTATTTCTCTGTGGCAGTGTATTATTGTAGCCATGCTCATGTTGTGTTGTACGCTATTTGTTATGTTAGTCTTATAGCTATTCAATGTAGCTTCTTTCCCTTTAATTAATTTTTCTTATTTAACCTTTTATTCAGTTTAGTTTCCCTATTTTATGTTTATTTTGCAAGTATTTGTTTCTGAAAAAAATAATTCTTCTTTTATTTCGGACTATGTGCTTTCTAGTTCCTTTGCCAGTCAGACTTATATACCTACCAGTTTTCCATCCCAATATTTCTTTATTTGTCGATGTTTTGTTATCTTACGGCTGCAGTGCATTTCCCATGGTCAGTAGTTTATGTGTCCTTTGATTTAGGTGTACGTGTGTGTTTGTCCAGCTAATGAAATGTTCGGAATATCTTCCTAGCGATACTGCCAAGTAGTGATATTTTTTATTATGTTTATACAAGATAGTTTTGATTTGAAGAGCTTCCCTGCTCTTCAAAGTTATCTTTTTTCTAAGCTTTTCTTTTATTTTTTGTATAATTTAGCCTGCACGCATCTAGAGCTTATATATATATATATATATATATATATATATATATATATATATATATATATATATATATATATATATATATATTCATTGGTGTCGTGTTGGCAAATCCAAAGGTGTTTAAAATATTATATTATACATTAAGAATAAATAACTAGGTATGTATATGAGCCAGTATGTGTTTTAAAACGTTATTTCAGTGGGTGTGTAGATACACATTGCAGTTTTAAAATTAAAATACGGCAATAATATGAGGTTTATATACTTTACATTATTTTAAAAATACGACAGGTTATCTTTTAGAAATATGACTACAGAGTGTATATTTATTTGAATATCCACATATATATTAATTGCAATATTGATATTACATAAGAGCATTTATTATCTAGTTTAACATTTCAAAAATAATCTAAAAAAAACAGCATTATTATTGAGAAACCTGATGTAATTATTTTACAGTCACTGTCGCATGTGTAAAGCAATCGTTTTCGGCAAATACGTAGATACTGACAACAGTATTGAACTAAATATGACAATATTACGGGATTTTACGATTTTTTAAATACAATAATCATATGGTTTAATTCTAGTATATATTAAATATTAAATATGTTAAACGCCAATATGTTGTGAAAGCAAAACTAATTGTTTTTAACTATTAAAATAATTTTCAACGCTATTTATAATGCAGCAAGGGGACATGTAGAGCGAACTGCTGTTAACTTATTTCAACATCGTATTTACTGCAACAACTCGGAATTAATTAAAGATCTTCAGGAAACAACAGTAAAACATGTTATTGATATGGCTGAAGTGAGGTGATACGAATTAGAAAGAAAGGGTCAATTTTTGCTAATGAAAAAAGGGGGATGAAAGAGACGGTGCTGGCGCCTTATGCACGGTAGTTTATGACGTCATAATGCAATCAAAATCAGTTGTTGATGGTGACAATGGATGGAAGCTGTATCTGGTTTGAGAGCATTTATGAGCAGGTGACACCAGTGCTACATCACCATCCCCTGACAGAGGCGCCCCGCAACTGCATACAATCAGTCGAGGAATACTATCTGAAATTGCGGAGTGGTTCTTCCTTATGATTGGGTAGTGCTTGATCCGGAAGCGGAGATCTCAGCTTCGAAGCACAAAAAGACTCTGCCACTCAAAGGTTTTCCTATTTATTTATTTATTTATTTATTTATTTTAATTATCGCTACTGTTTGAATTCATATTTTAAATATGATATACATCACATATTGATTACGTCACGCAAAAACTATAATTATTTTGCTATGGTAAGTTGTTAAGCTCTATTTTTAAGAAAATTCCACATGACCCAGTTGATAGAACATCAAATGTCACGTCTACGGATTCGATTTCTGATCCTAGCATCTGCTTGATTTGTTGGTAAATTATTATTCTCGGTTAATGCAATATTTTACCATTTCTGAAAGTAGTTAGGTACTCTGATATTTCAAAATTGAGACCAAATTTTCAATGGATTTATTACGTTGAAAAAATTGTGACTGAGTGAAATATTGTGACTGACCGAGAGACGGACACCATCTCTATTCATATACGATGAAAAAAGTACATTTAAAACACATGACCTTGTTGCGTTTACAAACCGATTATCTACCGTAGCGTGTACGTAAACACTGACAACGGTATTAATTCAACACTTATGTTCGTTTTTTTAAGTTTGAGAATGTTTGAAAATGTCGCACAATAACACATATTGTTTTCAATGAAATGTATCTAAGTTTGAATGCATATATTGATAACTGCATGAATAATATAAGATCACAGACTACTTCAATTCTATCAAATTGTACACATCTTTGAATATATAGCATAATATATGCGAGAACATTTACTCAGTTTTGCGTACACACAGCCTGTTTTTAATGAATGTTATATCAACACCTACGTAGATATTGAGAGCAATATTCACATTTATCTAACCCAATCATTCAACTTGCTCGACATTCTTAGTACTTTTCTCAAATATTACTTAATAATCTTTATTTCATTAATGCATATTATGTTAGTAATTACAATTCCGTTTATTTTTCAATTCAGTTCAATTCAATAAATTAGGCAAGAATACACGAGCATGTTTCAGTTGTAATGTAGGGAAAGGGGTTAAGAATTTACACGGACAGCCCGGCTCATAAAATACATATACACCCTTTTTGCTTTAAATGAAGAAAAATTAATCATATTAACTAGAAATCATAACATTAGACATAAAAGTATTATATTACTTTTTAATATCAATGTATAGATAACGCAACAAGGTTTATTTATAATAATAAGCAGTGCCTATGAATTATACGCATTAATAAGAGTTTGTTTTAAAATACATCTATCTATGAGTAGACTTCTCGAGTCGCAACGATTTTAACGTATTAATAACACGATAAGAAAAAAGATAACTTTTGTGTCTCCGTGTTTAATGTCTATACGATATTTGATAAATACAAAATTAATTATTATTTGTGTATATTCTGTTAACCAAATACTTATGAAAAAGAGAGAACTATAAAGGAAAAGGAAATGAATGTTTAAAAATCTTACGGATACAAAACTATATCCAGCGTTTTATGATCTAAAAATGAACGCGCAATGTGTAGTCATTTCTGTTGCATTTTAACTTTACTTCAATGAAACAGATTCACATCTATATATGCATGAAACTATGAGATGAGCTCTCGACATAATGAGATGTGTCTTTCTCGCGTCTACGTTACTTCGATTAGAATAGATTCATGTATTTTTTTAATCTCTATTAATTCAATACATATTGCAATCAAAATAATAGAGGGGAAATAAAAATATATTTTGGTAAACCATTTTTTTTAATTGTAAAAGTGAATCAGACCGAAACTTGCAAATGTATCTCTCGCCAGCACAGCAACGAGTTGTATGATATAATAATATACTAATAAATATGTATATTATGTTTAAGTCTAAAAGAATGTGATCTTAATATGGATGAAAAGTGAATACCAATTCTCCAGTATAATAACTAGCAAATATCTGTTCTCTCTGGTCGATTATTTTTACAAGCCTGAATCAATTGTATGGTGACTACTCTGTTTATACTACATTACCTTCCAAAAAAGAGAAGCCATAGCTGGAAATATAGTATAATTAAAACAAAACAGATACTAAAAATCCCTCTCGAATATTCAACCCAATATAATACATGTTATTTTCGTATATTTATTATAGTGAACATCGTGCTAAGAAGTAAATACATGTACACAATTTCGAACTCTACTACACTACGTTTCGTCTATATATACGAAGTACGATACTCCAATACTTGTAAAATCTAAAGTGTTGTCTTCAGACCGACAGACACATTAACTCTATTATTAATAGATGAATTTATTTGATTTGGATGTATACCTAGTAAAGTATTTTGTTTGTAATTTCCTCATGTTTGTCTCTTGAAACATTGCCAGTCTATATTTTTTGTCCGTTTGATTTTGCGAGGGATGAAGGTGAATGAATTCCTTTTTGAACCGCTTTTTGTTGAATCTCGTCAGATATTTTCTCTTCGTCTGTCCATCGCCTTGTCAGTTGCTTTCTCGAGGTTCGATGTCTAAAATTAATCTTTCATTATTTTGTCTTGTACATCTCTCGAAATCTTATGACAAGGACGTCAACACAACAGACAAGCTCCATTCATCTTTCACCCCTTATTCTACCTTCATAGTTGCTTTTTTCACATACATTTCCAGGTTGTTTACGTCCGATATCCATTCGGAAAATTGTCGCTTTCGTTTTGTTTTTCACATTCATTACTACTACCGGCACTTCTTTCTTAGTTGTTATTATTAGTATTGGTGCCCCGATTTATAAAATCGGGGGACTTATGTTTTGAGGCATGTCCGTCCATCCGTCCGGATTTTTCTCCGCAACCATCCATTGAATTTTTCTGAAATTTTGCATGAAGTGTTAACTTTGATCAGATTAGAAAGTGACATTCTCCGATTTTTGAAAAAAAATCTGGTTAGCGCCCCAGGGGATCTAAAACCCCGAAATGGCAAAAACTGACATTTTATGCCCCATAACCTTTTATTCATCCATTCAATTTCTCTGCAACTTGGCCAACATGTGGAGGCAATTGTTCCTAATAGAAAATACGTATCGCTGAGCTTAGGCATAATCTGGGTCGCGCCTCCAGGGGGTCAAAAGCCCCATAAATGGCAAAAATTACCCTTTCCTCCCATAACGTTTGATCCATCCATTCAATGTTTCTGAAACTTGGCCAAAATGTAGAGGCAGGGTGCTATTTGCCATGACAATCGGTGGTTGAAGAGGTTTCTTGTAGGTATTGCAGGAAAGTAGCGTTGTCTTTTTGGCATTAAAAGTTACCATCCATTTTTGACTCCATTCCACTACAGACTGGAGGTCATTTGTAAAGATTAAGCCATTGCCTCAGATATGTGCGCGTCGGTTTTGCCCACATTGCGATAGTAGAGTGTGGTGTCGTCAGCAAATATTCCTATTTCAGTCGCAATGGAACCATTTATGAAAATCGGGAACAGTAGAGGGCCAAGAATAAATCCCTGGGGTTCACCAGCATTTATGTCATGTTTCTTAGTATTATTCTTGTTGTTATTGTTATTATTATTATCATTTTTATTATTATTATTATTATTAATTTATTTTTATTATTGTTATTATTATTATTATTATTATTATTATTATTATTATTATTATTATTATTATTTTTATTACTATTATAATAATTATTATTTTGATTTTTATTATTTTATTATTATTGTTGTCCAAATCTTCTTTTCTTTATTATTTCCTCTTCATTATCATCACCAATTTATTCATTGTTTTTTTTGTTTTCACATCTTTCCTTTTTTTTCATTCTTAAGCTTGATATAACTTTATTTTCCTTACTCTTTTTCACACCTTCTCTTCAATTATGGTTTCGGTTTTAGATGTGTTGTCTTCCCCTCACTAATACTAATATGTTTTATTCTTTTTTATTATATTAGAAATGTTACGTTTATATTCAATGTTGACATGTATTACGTGTTAAGCGGTGTTAAAGATTTATTGAATGGGTGCATATCGACAGTTATCGAGAGGAAATGTAAATCGTATATAAAAAGCTACATGAAAAAGCGAATAGTTGATGTCGAATGTAAAGAGACCAATATGTTATCACTGTCACAGTTGACAAGACCTGTAAGTTTCCAGTGTTCAGAGTCTGCAGTATTTCTTGTCAACTTAAAATATGTCATTATTAAGTCGAAATAGAAAAGAAAAAAAATTGCTGTCATCTAAAATATGTTTGTATATTTGCTGTTGCTAATACAAAATATCACTTAATATGTTTGTCTTTACTTTCTAAATTATGCTTAAAATGTAAAGCACCATCTACTTGATTAAACTGACTCATTTTCTTAAGTAAATAATCACGTTCATATGATTTATTTAAGCGATGCCAAGCTAATTCATAATGGATCTATTGGAAAATTAGGAATAACCCAATCTTAAACACGCCGTTTCTAAGGTGTTGAGATTTAAACCTTTTAAATGTAAAATAGCCATGCGGACTTTAAACAACATATTTTGAAATAACTAGCAATCTGTATCCGTCGGCCCCACAGATTATCGTGATTAATCTTCGAGGAAGATATGAATTGCGCGAAACGTATCGCATGCAAAATGTAAATACTTAGTTTAATAATATTAATTATTTCCTGATTATTGTACAACATTAATTAATGCAATGAACAGTATTGTTAGCTTTTTGATTATATGTTCTTAGTATCAGTTGAAATCAATGGAAGCTATATTGAATTGATTAATTAATAGAGCGAATAAATAATACAAGATTCGAATAAGATACATTCATATATCACTTGTTAATTTTGACTTCATTTACTTCGCATAATTTTATGACTACATATACTATTAAATATATAGATAAAAAATCAGTGACATTTACTTCCATTACATTTATTTCAACGTAGAAAACAACATGGCGTTATCTTTTGGTTATGTTCAAAGTGTAGTATAGGTTTTGCCTCACAAGAATAACTTGCTCTTTTCTGAATAGATGTGTTTTGTTGTGCGTCTCCCTAGACACCCTAGTTCTCAATAACGTGCAAACTGGCCTATATATGTTCTTTGTTACACTATGTTTTCTATTTCGCAAGCAGTGGTTTTCTTACATTAAAAAAGCAACATATGTCTTAAGTTAGTCTGGAAGCCACCAAATAGGAACATCTTGATTGTATGGCCTTCTATTGGCAGTAGCTATGATGACGCAATTAATTCCACACATTCAGACTATATGTTTTTCGTTGCAGTTGGCTAAGAATGTACACGATGCGAGTGTCAATTTATTTAAGATCACACATGTATTCGCATTTAGCAGATTTTAAATAAATTAGCATGTTTAATGCTTCTAGTCCAACCAATTTTTTGAAACTTTTTCCATCTATTTCATGCACACTTATTTTATTAAAATATTGTAAGTTTTTCGCATGAACTGTCCGGTTGAGAGGATAGACAAGAAGCACAAGACGTCCGCAAATGGACAGCTGTCAAAATATAAGTGATTTTCAAGAGAAGGTTTATGGCAAGCGCAGACGAACACGATTCATTCATCAAACAGGTCGATATCAGAGTGCAGAGTAGAGGTTTATTTTGAGTAGGAATTGATGTCAATTCGATTAAGTGCCGCAAAGTGAATATCATTCGACAGGCTAAACAAAGCTGGCATAATGAGGAATAAGTAACTAAGAGAAATGTCCTTGTATAAACCACCATCCATGAAAAGCTGGAGTATATTCAGAAGAAATTAAAAAGAAAAGCTGAATGTTGGGTGTAGTACAAACCGTTGTCGCTATTGTTGTACGATGAGTTGTGTTCTTTATTCTTTATTAATGCAAGCTAAAAAAGCTTGATTTATTCTTGTCCTATACTTGATGGTCCTCGATGGGCGTCGAATGGTTGGCCATCTAAAACACTGAAATTAAACTTATCAAAAAAATGTTTCCAGCCAAGTGAAATCGATGAGATGGGCTCTATTCTTTTAGCATTGAAACATACGTTCGTCGATGTGGTGTATAACGTACACTAACTGCGAGTAAGAAAAGAAACACGATACGGAATTATGTGTGCTGATCTGCAGCCCCATATAATCTTGTGTCTCTAAAACTATTCTCTAACCTACCAAATTCATTATCATTTAATAAATATACTATTCTTGCTTAGTTGACCTTATTTCGTATCCAATTTTCGTATGCTTTTCAATTTCAGATGTGTCTATTAATTTGTTTGAAACCAAGTGAAGTTATTTTCCTGCAATTCCAGTGCAGTCGAAATTAAAATAGCAATTGTACAAAACTAGTTTACGCGCTTCTTAAATATACTACATTTAATGTTAATTTACAGGAATAATGTGAGAAAACCATGTCGAACTTCTCGAAGTAAATTGTACAATTTAGTCAATACTTTCCGCCGGCGTAAAAAAGAATAGTAATAAGGGCAAATTCTCATTTGTTTCCATGTATATATATATATATATATATATATATATATATATATATATATATATATATATATATATATATATATATATATGTATATATATGTTTAGCTGAAGAGAGCCGGATGGTTAAGTCCTTCTGTGCTTGAAACCGACAGTACTAATTTTCATGTATCAAAATAAATAAATATTGCGCCTGTAATTTTTAATTCTTTATTTTAATTCTAAATACATGGGGCACTCTGCTAGGATTTTTCCTGCTATATTACAAAGAAGTTATATATATATATATATATATATATATATATATATATATATATATGTGTGTTATTGTTTATTATCTATGTACGTATATGTTTCGTCCTTAAACCGGGACTCATCAGCATAGAGATATGATTATTCACTACCGGTCATGCGATTCGAAACCCCGGATTACGAGTATTTTACAACTCCAATCCGACGTCTTAATCACACGGCCAATTTTGAATAGCGAATAAACTGTGATAATTTTAACAGGTTATCGGCGGCTATAACGTCTAGAGCGTTCTACGTTTTTGAGGAAGGACGATGTATTTAAAGCTAGTGACGTCATGCTGTGTTAATACTACACATACAGTGCTCTACTCTTCCGAGGAGCGACAAATAATAATAACTATTTGTTATTGTTTATTATCTATGTACGTATACGTTTCGTCCTTAAACCGGGACTTTGTTCACACGTTTTGTGACACGCAAGACAATTATTTTATTTCGTCATTTCTTGAATGCTTATTATTATACAAACACTTCAGATACAAAAGCCAAATTACACAAACTTCTATATACAACAGGTGTAAATACGGTAAATAATTACACGGAGTGTTCTATAAACATAATTAATAACCTGAATAGCTATACACTTTGAATTGTAGTTTATTAAATATAAAAAAAGTGTTAAATCAATACTATCTTTTCGAAAAATCGTTTCACTTCATGCACATTATAAAAAAAAGTGTTTAACATGCTTGGCACCATAACTATTGGTATATTTTATGTGGTTAATTGGTCATTCTAGTACGATTTATATACAAAGGAAATGAAATAGCCGCTTCACTACTTCGTTAAAATACTTCATATAATCACCAAACCATTTTAATGTAGTTTTATTAAGATTGTAAATTTGTACCAGATGCAGTGGCATTTATTTGGACTAGCGTGGCTACCTTATATTTCCCGTGTCTTATATAAGAATACTACTAATGGTGAACAAATACATTATCTGATTGTAATCATTTTAGATATTATCAGAAAAATATAACCAAGTCTTATCGCTCAATTCTTGGTGTAATTAATGATAACTTATTTTTAATTTTATGTACTTACTATTATATAAAAAAGGAAGCTGTAAAGGAGCGGTGCATAACTATATAAGAAAAATCACCATGCGCGTGCACAAATAGTTAGCATATATCAAGGGAGGCGCGAGAACACTATATCCCTTAATAGACCCACGAATGGCCTCTGCTGGAAATCTCATTTCTTTGATCAATCATAACTCAATAAACAATAAACCAAATTTGTTAAAACTTTGCACACAATTTTTATTTGATAGGTTCTATAAGTGTGTAGAATGTCAGCATCAACATATCTTTAAGACACGTTTCAATTCGTACAAATAAGAGAGATGAACCGATTGAATAGTTTGGGTAAGAAATTACGTGACCCCTGATCACGCGTAGAAAATTTTGAAAAGTTTGTTAAACATAGTGGCAACTGTTAGAATAGAGTGTTCACTATTGATATTACTTTGGAAACATTAAATTGTGTATAGTTTAGTTCTGATTACCAAAAACGCAATGGTATCACTTCTCATATAGTTTTATATATATGGTGGCAGTGTTAAGTTATGATAGTTCGACAACCGAAATAATTTCAACCAGCGTTCAGGCAACAGAATTTTGAATAACTTAAAAGTTTAGACCGATTTACACTCATATAATATCCATATGAGTGTGTGGCTATAGAATGCAGGCTTTAATACGGATATAAAATGACGGATATATCCGACATAGATGCGATGTTTTCGTAAGGTCCTTGGCCCTCCATACATACATTATCCCACTAATGTGGCAGTGCGTAAACAAATAAAGCAAACCGGAAAGGTGTTGACTACAGATGAAGTGGTACGAGGAGATGTCAGGTGATCGACTGTACTTGCAAATACAACACTCGAATTCGCAGTGGCAAGAAGTGTCGATGAGAGGTATACGGTGAACACATCCCAATTATCAAGTGTAACGGTGACCACATTTGGGGGAAGTAAGATATTAGGTAGGGGAAGTATAATGTCACGTTTTCTATGACGCCCACATTCTCAAAGTCAGCAACATTAGGGATGGATTAAAAGTGCAAGCCAAGATCTTATTAACATATGAAATGGTTTAGATTTTATCACGTCCTATCAATATTTCAGCTAGAAATCTCATTGAAAGCTAAAACTTTTATTTCAGCTGGCTACATCTTTAAAAGCAATTCATTGGCTTCGTTATTTTACGGCACATCTACATTTTTCTTATCATTTATTGACGGAATACAAATCCATCGTAATCGACTCATCACATAGGATTAATTAAATCCAGAGTGTTATATTATAACTAGTTTGGAGAATTGAGGGTTGATACGTTTATCAAATATATCAATCTATACATGGCCTCAGATATACGTGTACGGATTGAACCCGGCAGGGTCGATTCCACAATATATATATAGTTGTAAGAGGTGTATCACAGTTAGTGGAACAAGCAATTCTTCAAATGTTGCTTCTATTAAATACTCTTCGACTACAAAAGTCTATTCAGGTTTGTATATTTTATTTCCGTGACGAAATTACGAGACCAAGTATCAGAGTGTTTGGATGTATCAATATCCAATGGCGTTGTGTAGATACGCATATTTAGATCCGTGTGAGTTATTTGTGCGCTCATATCCTACGGGTTCCTATCAAAGAACATGCAGTTCTTTGGGTAAGTGCCAGCGAACAGAATTGACTTGACGCTGACTGTCCAAAATGACTTTTGCAGAGAAAATTGGCGTAGTGTCACTTGCCAGGAAAACGTAGGAATACTTATTGCGGGACATTTATATCCGTATTTTAAATGAGATATTTTCGAACAGTTGGAAACTAAAATCTAGTATTACTAAGATGGCCGCTGATATATTCCGTTTTTATTGCTCATATTTTTCTTTCTTTGTATATGACGGCTCACCTTACAATCTAACACACATACGTATATCAATAATATTAGTACATTATATATATATATATATATATATATATATATATTCTAGTGGAAATATTCAATGTCGTTCAATGTTTAAATGTAAATTGTGAAAATGACGTAGATTAACGGGAATTAAATGTCAAAGTAAACAAACTACAATATATTGTCATTTTACATGTCTAAATTTATTTTGAACTAAATAAGAGGGCAATAATTATGCTATGAATAGGGTACGAAGTGACAACATATGGTCTACGTGTACCTTTCTAAGCATGTAATCTAAATCGGCATTGTACGATATAGTGATGTTTTTTAATACATAAACAACATTTACTTTTGGTTTTCTTGTTCCTACTCTCTCTCTCTCTCTCTCTCTCTCTCTCTCTGACTTTCTCTGCCTCTATCTCTCTCTCTGTATCTCTCGCTTCCTCTCTCTCACTCTCTTTCTCTATCACTTTCTCAATATATTGTCGAATGCAAGTCGAATTAGAGCAATTGCCACCGAACATTTGTATATAGAAAAAATGTTATCTTTATGAAATGTTCTTCCGATGATATAGGGAGAAAGTGGAGGAGATGTAACTATGAGAGTAAGTTTTACCAAATTTCACCTATTCATTGCAAATTACAAGTATCAATCAGGATAAAATAGAAAAATCGACGAAATCAATTCCGAATAACATTTCTCTTTTAAGATCACGGACTAATATCTGCTATACAATTCTCACAAAACAGATTATTTTATCTATCGTTAGCTAAGTAAATCTTCCATGAATTACGAGAAAATCTGACCTGACATGATATGTAATATATATATATATATATATATATATATATATATATATATATATATATATATATATATATATAAAGAGAGAGCTGGATAGATAGATAGATGGATAGATAGATAGATAGATAGTAGAAGACAATATATATATATATATATATATATATATATATATATATATATATATATGTGTGTGTGTGTGCGTGTGTTATAGAGAGAGATAGAAAGAAAGAGAGATGGTCGAACACAATACATATATGGAGATATATATATATATATATATATATATATATATATATATATATATATATATATATATATATATATGGAGAGAGAGATGTGTGGGTGAGTGTGTGTGAGTATTCAGGCTTAGTTTCTTATTTGTTTTATATCTAACAGCGTTCTCGCATATTAATATGCATGTATCCACCATTTGTGTTTTTAATTTCAAAACATTAAATGCACGCATATTATTTAAAACGCGCCTAGACATGTCTGTAGATCATTCTGTCAGTTGGACTTAGCATTACCACATTGAAACGCGCGTACCCAATTCAGCTGCTCTTTCTTCCACAATCAGCGCAACCTTTCTTACACGTGCCCTCCAGTTGTTAGGCTATATTCTCCCGCTTTCATTGTACGATCAAGTAACGCTACCCTAAAAACGGGAAACAACAACCACATACCACGATGACCTCCACATAATATATGTTCTTTTGTACCATTATGCAATCACTTTGTAAACACTCCCCCATTGTAAACATACACCCAAACACTTGAGTGATTGACATAATCATAATCAATATATATTAATCAACATTTCTAAAAAATCTTCGCTATTTCCAACCACATCGGTTAACATTTCTAGTTTTTCTTCATACCTTCATTAATGAAGTCTTACAAGAAACATATATATATGTGTAAATACGTACACAGTACTGATACTAAACTAGTTTATGTGATTGTATTAACAACATTTATATGAGGTTAATTATTGATATCAAATTCATATCAACCTCACGATATTCTCATGAAAGCCCGTCTGACTATAATTAAGAATGTTGCGATTTTTATTTATTTTTTAATGGAAATCGCTCCAGATAACGCATGCACCCACTTGATTTAAGGAGCTAAAAAAGAAACATTCTACTTCAAGTTAAAACACTAGCCAACGATAAGTGTTAGATGGCTATATTCTGACACATAAAACAGCAGTTAATCCTCCTTTGTTAGAAATATCGCTCATGGATGGTGAGAATGAAATGATTAAATAAAATGATATATTTTTCTCATATTTAAAACAAAATATCTGCATCTAACACATGGTTTTTTAATGGATATTTCCTTTTTTTAATGTTTAAATTTTAAAGATGCTTACAAAAAATATACTTTAAAAAAGTTATACCTAATAAAGAAGATTCAAGTTCATTACAGCGTAAGTCTACACAACATTGGACGCAACTTCAACAAGACCAGCAAGTTAATACGTTTTATTTGTGTAAAGCTTTAAATAGGCTCGTTATACCGAGCGAAATTATTAGAAATAAAGGTCAAGATGAAAAAAAATATTTTGATTTTAATAAAATTATCTGCATCGAACACATGGTTTTTGAAGACATTTTGCCTTTTTCTTTTTGTTTATATATATATATATATATATATATATATATATATATATATATAATGGACTCTCCCGTCGATTTCGACGTATGAGTGCCCCGCCAGGGGCTGCCCGCGCGTGAATTTGCGCAATCCCCAACAACCGCTCTCCTGAGTCGGCATTGTATGATTCCAATTGCAAGTACTAATACAAGACGACTGGAAACAATGCCGAGATAAGCAGAGAGAACATACATCACCTGGTATTCCCAAATGGTCACCCATTTAGTACTGACCATATATGAGGGGATAATATGTTACTACAACATACAACGTTACGTAGTTTTTTGGCAGAAAACCTCGAAAATCTGGAATCAGGTTTCCGTGAAGTGACTAGCATGTTGTCTTTAACAAGTTGTATTTTAAAGTAGCAGAAAGGATGATGAATGAGAGATTGAGATGTTACGCCAAAGTAGAATGTTAATCAAAATTGTCTGCTTTAACTCCTTTCAACACCAATATTGACAATTACTGACATGGTGCATACAACTTATCAGAGTGAACACAGTTATACAAATATCATTGGTCCAAATTTGTAAGGGCCTACTCATATTTGTAGATAACATTGTGTAATTTTATAAGTTGTTGTCTAGAGAATATAAAACAGTGATTTGGCTTCGTGTGAAATCATAATTGTACCACATATTCATACCAAAAGAGTTAAAACAAGATGTAGAGTAGTTGTTTAAAGTATTTGAGGCCCACTGAAATATAGAAACCTTAATAACCTACTAGGAAGATTTATAAACAACCGGGTGGTTGAATTAATCGAATTGAACCAATGTGTACAACATTGCAATATTGTTTAAAGAATAAACATTCACTAGTTATAAGATTGAAATGTTCGTAAGTTTGTCGTTTGTTAATTTTCTTTGTATGCAAATCGCTCCAGACAAAGCATGGATGTTTTCTTATGTAACGAGCTAAAATAAAGAAATACACTTAAAGGTTAATAATTAGTCAACGGTAAGTGTTAGAAGGTTATTCCGACTTAGAAAACAGCAATTATTCCTCGTTTGTCAAAAACATCGCTCATGGAATGTTAAAACTAAAGTACAAAATAAGAGAAGCGAGAGTAACAACAAATAACACATTATTGCAACTTTATTTGATATAGAAAGAAACATCCGATAACATATGGAACTACAGAATTTGACGTTAAAAATAGACTCTTATTCTTCAGACAAAATTAGTAGAACACCGTGTGAAAATATAATTCTTCAAGCTGGAAAGCACAGTGCCGTAATCATCATCAATATCGAAATAAATAGAATTTTAAACGACTTTAAACATTAAATATTTGGCTTACAATACTTTAAGATTGTATGGTGTGATATTGTTGAAAATACATAACTTACACGGGGTTATGTCGCTAGTGTGTTAAATATAATTAATAAATGTTCTGACAATTTCAAAGTCTAAGTAGATTTGCAACCATTGCAAAATGCATAATAACTCATTTTAAAACTGAATGCGAAATGAAATTCTAATGGATGATAAAAATACATTTTTTAGAATCGTATTTCATAATGTATTTTTCAGCCATCATATTTGAGTTGAAATTGTAGCAAGATAACCAATCGTCTTAGAGCCATGACTCGCTAGATTAAAAAGCTGTTAAAAATCAATAACAAAAGTGTATCGTAAAATTATGGTCAAAAAAACCTCATAGATTTAGAGATTAGAAACCATTCTTATAATATAGGAATCTCGTACTGGATGCGTTGTGCACGGCAAATATCGAAAATCCGAGACTGAAAAGACACATACTAGCACTCGAATATTTAAAACATTTTACTTTATCTATAACAACCCAATTATGACAGTACATAGAATACAGCATTTTTAAAGCAAAGAAAAACACCAGTAAGCCGTTCAGTCTTTGTGACGAGGTGTTTCCAAATAGATAATAAATGACACTAATTAGATACATAAACAATCATCTTTTTTGGTTCCAATCTTGAGTGTACCTTATTGGAGGACATGCATGTTCCTCACATTAAGAACTGGCATCGTGTCTAACTCTGCCCTCGAGGAAGGACACGTGAATAGAACAACATATAAATTGGTAAAAGTGCTGACTGATTAACAATCAATGAATAAAACAACAACAGCAAATGCATTATATCAATAAGCAAATGAAACGTTAATTCTATTGTTAATAGTTTGAAAAGGTAAATAAAAGAAATATTATGTTCAGCAAGAAGTATGTATGGCCTTACCAGCGTTTGGCAGATTTTTACATAAGTGTTACGTAAGGAATAACATGTAAAACGGTTTGTGTATTCCTTTATTCCCAGAATATAGTCATAATTATAGGAAGAATGAAAATGAAGTTGATAGAGCGTATGTCTATGTCTTAACGTTTCATATATATGAAGATTAAAAATAAATTAAAAAAAATGTTAATGAAAACGTTGTATATAAATGTTTAACGTCGTAATAACTACTCCTGCTGAATGGTGAAGTAGTGACGTCATGTTTTAATTTTACTTAGTGTTTGTCTAATGTTCGTCCATCATATTCGGTTATCTAAAGTAGAAATAGAGCAACCAAATCAAAAAATATTGGATGATATCAAAGGGTAGTATCTGTTCAGACGAATGCTACACTCCTTTGGTTTATTGTCTACACAGACGGAATTTCCCCTTGGTGTTTATTATTTTTGACAAAGGGAAGATTTCCCCGAAATATTAAATAAATGATTTTTAATAATAATCCGGCCAACATACAAACAGTCAACACCACATTTGCTATTATGTAAGATTTTAAGAAAATATAAATAGTAAGTCCCATTTCAATTCATGATTTTTTTCTCCAGCTTAAAACCTACACGGCACTTTGCATTGCCCTCAGCCTTCTAAACCTCACTATCTATCTATCTATCTATCTATCTATCTATCTATCTATTTATCTATCTATCTATCTATCTCTCTCTCTCTCTCTCTCTATATATATATATATATATATATATATAATTATTGATACCTACTGACGCTTACGTTTCAAGCTTATTGCTCTCATCAATGCAAAAAAGTAACAGTTTCAGACCGTCGGGAGACGCAGACCCGGTTCACAGAGTCAGCCTAGAATCTGTGAGCAGTCGCCATATCCACTCGGCCAAAAGTAACTGCCACGTAATGAAGGGAAATTAATATCTATATGCACATAAAATTATTAATACCTACAGTCGCTAGCGTTTCACGCTTATTGCTCTCATCAAGCTTATTGCTCTCATCAGTGCAGGAAAGTAACAATTTCAGACGGTCGGAAGACGCGAACCCGGTTTATACAGTCAGCCTAGAATGTGCAAGTATATGTATATATATATATATGTATATGTATATATATGTATGTATATATATATATGTATATGTATATATATATTAATATATGCATATATATATATCAATATATGCATATATATATATATATATATATATATATATGTATATATATGTGCTTATATTCCTACACAGATATGCATATGTGACAAACATGGAACTAAGTAAAAGATTAAAGAACACAGACACATATGAACAACATTAATTCATGATTTGATTTACTATTCTTCTATGTTTGAGGAATTAACATTGTAGAATAAAAATATGTATACATGTAATGCAGTTGTCAACATATGAAATTCCAAATGTATGTAAGATGTTAACAGAGGATGTAAAGGTGTGAGAAATAGGTGTGGCTAGGGTAGGAACGTTGATGTTTTAACATGAATTCAGTAACGTTTTGTTAGACACATGAAAGTTGATTGACCAGGAGATGAGGTGGGTAGTGAGCGTCGCGGAAAAGAGGCCCATACGCATTATAGCATTGAAGAAGAGAAAATTAAGTTTCGAAAAAGGCACGAGTTCTTAGTGCTTGCTACAGTAGCGAGATAATTAAAGAATAAAATTACATTCTTTTGAAATGTGAACAAATATGAATATTAAATGTGGAAGAGTAGGTAACGTAAAATATTCTTTATTTGTTCCATGTTTGTTTTAGATTAAGACATCAATAACTAGTGTGTTCTTTTTACAAAATTATAAGAGGGGATATTTTTACTGGGAAAGAAAAGAATATAATTGTTGCCTTATGTATACATGACGTTTTCGTTTTAAAAATATATATTACACACGTGTAAACGAAATCAATAGCACATAAAGCTATTATTTTGTAAAGTTATATATATTTGCGAAAAATTATTTATAGAATATATCTTGTACACGGACATTACAAATATGGAAAATATATTATAACTAATCTGTGTTTCCAGCTCATGTGTTGTTTTTGTTTGGAAGCTACGCCGGTTTTTTTATGAACACGTTATTGATCTCATAATTGTTGTCGTATAGTCTTTTGACTTCTGAAACAAGACGTTGTAGATTTACACTGGAAATGGAAATCTTCCCAGGAAATAAACGTGTTTGAGAAAAGAATAAATCATGTTCATCTCTATATGCGATTTAATTTCGGAAACCTCTACAACATGTTATCAAGTTTGTTGGAACTCTATGGAAGCACCCCGTTACGGTGTCGTCGACTTCTCACATCTACAAGGAAAAAAATAGTTTATAACAAAAGGTATTGCTTGAAATTTTGTTTAAAACCGAAAATTTACATGAATAATTTAAGGGAAGTAAATGTTATTTATAAAGGAAAACAGCATATATCTTTTTGGTTTTTCAAAATTAAATATTTAAATACCAAACCCTACTTATAAAACATGCCAATATTCTTATATATATATATATATATATATATATATATATATATATATATATATATATATATATACGGCATAATCACTTTGGCACACTGTTCCATTTGGCAAATCGAAGTTAAGCGATGTCGAGCCTGGTCTAGACTAAGTGGATGAAATTTTGGAATACTAAGCGTTGTATGTGAGAATGTAGCTCTGGGCAAATAGCGTCGCCAACCCGCAGGGCTAAGCGTAGCGACTATAACACAACCTCTGAATTACACCAATAAGAAAGATCGAATAATTTGATGGAGTGTCCCCTTCTCCCGGAGTTTGCTCCAATAATAAAAATCTTAAATATGCTTATATTTAGTTATACATAATTTTTAAAATCCAATATTTGACAGAATACACCACACATTTTCCCTGACGACACATGCTTATTGTATGTTTTTCGTTTTGTGTCATCTTTATACGTTGATCTAAATACGCTGTATACCATATATTAAACAGTTACTCTTTATA
>OY744517.1:97524026-97546526 GCA_963556195.1 Sepiola atlantica
GTGTTGTGCAAGATTATGCTTGTTCCAATTAAATATATCTTAAAGTATGTAAAATAAATGTTGAAGAATGAATACCTGACATTATATGTCAGAGTAGAAAATACTCCGCATGATGAAAGACATGAGCGGTCTAAGTGTAGTAATTAAGGAGGGTAGGTAGGTTCTAGAAAACACCCCAAAATTATGTACGACTGCATAAATATCTTATTTGCATAACAAACTCTACGCTACATTAACTTGATAAGGTCTGGCTTCAAAGTTATTTCATATATACGAAATAACAGTATTGTATATGGTTAGCAATACAACGATTAAAGCAATACTTTTATTCTTAAATGTCCGATTTGTTTTTAGTAAACCGTGTATTTACCACTGTAAACATCATTTCCAACTGTTTCTAAACTAAAACCAATATTTGATTGCTTGTGATATTTAGAGGAAATAGTCATATTAAATCCGACCAGGCTTTATCATTGTCAGCTGGAATACAAAATACACAATATAAAAACTAATTAATAATAGAGCTTTATGCTGTACGATGAAGTTTACCGCATTTATTCTCACGATTAAAAATCAAATAAATTGTGTAGGTCTATAAAAATATCATACACGACTGTATAAGGCAAACTATATTCTTAACGAGACGGACATGTCTTTTAGTAGTATATAAATTTGCAATAGTATACTCCATACAGGTGTCTAGAGAATTCGTGTACTAGACTTCGAACCCCCGCTAGTTTTCGAAAGTATTTCGACATTATCCACACTTCACGGGTATCACTTTTTTCCGTTTTCCTTTATTACTCAACATATCTATCTGATGACAGACGCATTAGTTTATAAGCATTTATTTTGAAAGTTAATATTTTTTTAAAAAACTGACTACTTATTTTAAATATGTTTTTTTATTATAGCAATCAGCGTACATTGTGTACACACACGTCTACATTCCATTACATATGTGATATGGATATCTAAATGAGTAAAAAATGTCATATTTTATTCATCTTATTATTGTCTTAAATCTTGGAGACTTAAATACATTAAAGGATAGTGCAATTAAATAAATATTGAAAAAGGAGAAAGTATATTTTAATATGTAGCCCTCGGTATCTTCTTCGAGTTTCACGAATATTACTCCCACTTTTGAATAAAGAAAATAAAAATAAACTTCAATGACTCCATGCAATTCGAACTCAAAATAATCAGTGTGTAAGCAAAAACATTTACTGGAGCTAATATCATTTTTTCTTTATGAAAAGCAAATATGTTGCCTCTGAACTAATGAAGCGTAATATTTTGGTACAGACAAATCAAATAATAAAATAGTGTACTGGAACACCTGTGGTCAGGGTGTTTAGTAGTAGTTATATGCATTATTAAATATTTATTAAGCTTTTTTAAATACAAATAAATCCAATCTGGAAATTCATCCTAAGATCACATGACTTTTAAAGGAGTGAGTTTGAATTATTGTTAAGCAATCTTTCTTGTTCTTAGTTCTTCGTTATATAACTTGTTTTGTGTTAATTATGAATTATCCATAAAGTTTTATATAGTAAAATTTAGAAGACGATTTCAAGAGCGAATAAATAGGAAATCTTACAAAATAGAAATGTCTTAATTACAAAATAATCGAAACATAACGTCCTTATTAAAGCGAAACGTTCTTGAGTAAGATAAGGAGCTATTTGAAATTTCAAAATTGTGTGAAAGTCTCTTTTTATGTTACAAAAACGCTCTAATATCACTATCCGCCGTTATCTCTAACGCATCTGTCTATTTGTTCTCTCTTCGATTATATGTAATTTCCCTGGTGCTCTGTTTCTAACTTTTTATTTCCCCGTCTATCTATGATGTTCTTTGTATTAATGGGTTACGTCGTTCTCATCTTCTCACTACTTATCTTCTCCTTCGACCGTTACTTATTTTATTTGTCTATTCTCCCACTATTTTAACATATATGTACAGAAGCATATACATAACTACATGGTCCGTTTGTGCGGTATAACCGACCATATCGTGTGTAGCCTAATTTTATGAATATCATTTTATTACGTTATTCACAGTGAAAGTTATACGTCATTTAAATATATATATATATATATATTTATATATATATAAATATATATTAATATATATATATATGTAAACACATATATATTTATATATATACATATGAATATATTTATATATATATAAATATATATATGTATATATATATTAATATATATATAAATACATACAGATATATATATATATATATTTATATATATATACATATATTTATATATATATATAAATATATATATATATATATGTATATATATATGAATATATATATATATATGTAAATACATATATTTATATATGTATATATATATCTATATATGTATATATATATATATAAACATATACATAGTATATATATATATATATATATATATATATATATACGCGTATGAACAAGTCGATACTTCTCAAAGTTGTTTGTAGATCTCACTGAAATCTTGTCATAAAAATAGCATATTTACAATTATAGAGACTTGTATCTTCTTCTTTCGTCTGAATCAGACGATGCTGGTGTTGGCATTAGTCTCCACGACATTTTTCTAGTGAGAAATCTTTTGTGGAAAGACATCGAGTACTTACTGGAAGGACCACAAGAAGATTTCCAACATCCCTAAGTGTAAGTGATACTGTGGAACCGACTTGATTTGAACTTGGAACACCCAGGTCTTCAGTCCGTGTCGATATCCACTTAACCACCGTAACCTCCCAGATGAATCAGGGATAAGGATAATTTACGCATTATTTTACTATATTAGTATAAAGTATACACAACGCGCATTATTACAATATACATATCTTTATGTATGTATATATACTAGCAAATATATGCTCCCTCCGGTCGCATATTGTTGCTAGGCTGCCGCATCAGAAATGAAGGCTCACGCGTAAACCAATGGAGCCCCAGTCATATTTCTATGGTGGTTAGACATTTATTTTCTGTGTTTATGACCAAGAATATTTTTAGTTGAAAATAAAGAAGAAAAAAAATTCGACCCTACCTCGATTTTTGTTGTACCCTCGCCCATAAATAGAAAGAACTTTAGTTTAAAAAGAAAGAAAAAAATGTGTTGTACCCCCCTCAATTTATGCATATTACAATTCATAGAAATGTTTTTTAGTTAAGAAAAGAAAAAAAAAATGTTGACGGCCTTCCCCCAATTTTGTTATCCCCCCCCCTTATACATGTAAATTAAAAAGGAAAAAAAACCTAACCCTAACTGTAACGACGGGGTCAAAGTTAGCGTGGGTCCGCAAATGAAAAAGCACCACAAAATCAAATACAGTGAACACAGTGTGTGTGTGTTTGTTTAATGACCTTTTTTAATTAAACAATTAGATTCTACAATGAGTTGTATAGTTTTCCAGTACAATGTGTTAGTTTATTTTGTTGACATTAAAGAAAAAAAAATCACATCTTTTTTTTTAATAAATAAAACATGGAATCATAAATTCTGTTGAGGTTGTGAAAAAATGATAATATTGGATATGAAAGTATTAAGAAATCAAATACAGTAAACACGAAAAGTTTGTTACTTCTCGGAAAGAAAAAGTTTACCTGAACTGAATTCGTGTGGGTGTGTGTGGGTGTGTGTGGTGTGTGCGTATGTGTGTGTGTGCGTGTGTGTGTATGTGTGTGTGTATGCGCGCGTTTTTATATAGTAATTTTTAAATCAATTATTATTTTAATTAAATAATTTGATTTAATAAATTTGTGTTTTAAAACATAATGGTTAAGAATAAACAAACTTAGGACGGTTTTAAAAATGGAAAACTGAGCACGGGGTTTGCCAGCGTTGTTGTTTACATATTTAACGTGCCATATTAACGTCGGCTGTTTAATCAGATCGCCATATTTAATTACCGGAGGGAGGGAGGGCACCACTGATTAAACAGCCAATGACTTTGCAATGTTAACGGTACTCGCCATTGAAAACACGCCGGTTATGAATAAAATGGTTTAATTAATTGTATGAATAATTATTTATTAATATAACCTTACCTGGTGTCTGAACGACTTTTAATGACAGTATATAACGAATTTCAAAAAGATTAGTTTCAGTAAAATAGTCATACTGGAGTTTCGGTTTCAGACAGACATACAGATACATAAACTCCATTATTAATAGATATATGTATATTTAATATATATATATATATATATGTATATGTATATATATATATTTCATATTTATATATATATATATATATATATGTGTGTGTATATAATTTGATATTTTTATATATATATATATATATGTATGAACTTATATATATAATTTTCTTATATATAATTTCATAACACAAAGCTTGTTGTAATACTGCGACATTGTAAAACTATATCCCACATTATTTTACTTTCGTTAATTCAGGAAACAAAGAAAGATACATTAATTAATGTGTATTTAAATCCAATTGTGTTGCCGTATCTCAAATACATACATCTCCATGATATACAGAATATTCAAAATGTAAGAAATATTACTTGTATATACATAGATACAGGATAAGTAAAATGCAAGCAGATTATATAGTCTTTCTTAAATGCATATTTTATAATATTACACACAACTAAATGTAATCAAAAGAAAGCAGAGTAAATCGGGTTTGTAACATATCAAGACTTGTTCTATTATACTGCATTCTTCTTTAATTTCAAGCTCTGCACGTTATACCAAATTATTTACGGCACGCGTAAGTTCATCACAGGAGACTAAAATGATGCGATCTTTGGGCTCATTAAGATTGTTAGGTCGAAATTGATGGAATACGCGTGCCTGAGCATGACGGAAAAATAGAAACTAATGGACTGAGATCAAGCGACCTGTGTGGCCACGGTGTGTCAGCTAATCACACGATGCTCTTGAAATTCTGAAGCCAAAAAACATCGAGCCAACAACGAATAGTGGGAAGGGGCTTCGTCGTGCTGAAAGACAAAAGTCATCATTTTACGCTTTCTTTGGAACTGAGTGATGATATGATCGTGAAGCTGAGCGTATAATTTACTCGATCAATTGTCGAGTCGAAATAGAATAGTTGCTATTAATATTAAGCACTAAATTGCATCCACACACAGCGTTTCTGGATGCAGACTTTTAGATTTTCAAAGTTCCATATGACACAGTTGTGGCGGTTAAAACTGCTAATAATAATTTTCTTAGAAATATATAATTTACTTTAATTATTTGTTTGCTTAACATGCGCCACAAATATACATAATTAAATGTTAACAGTCACAAAAGTGATTTCCTGCGGTTCGAATTGAAATGGCTTAAAATTAAAGAAATATCTAATAATTAACTTATTACTTTATCGCCGAGTTCATCAGAATTAGTGATTAGGGGTTCATAACATAATTCAAGTACTGGAAACTTTATGAGAACAGCAATGTGATGTATGCTCTTACCAGAGAATCGGGAATGCTTCTATCGCAACCCAACAAAATACAAGCAGAACTCGCAATTGCTAATAAATGATATGAAATAACATTTTATTTTTGTTTAAATCTAATGAAATGTGTTATGTTTTTTACATGTATTTTGCAATTGTCAATCATACCTTATTCTGAATTGCCTTCCACGACAACTAAATCGGGCAAGATTACAAGTGCTGCAGATATCTAAGAATTAATTAACCACAGATCTACCAAAGTGTGTCATGAACTTATTCTTATGAATCTACACCGCACAAGAATTAAGTTGGATTTAATTTAGAAAATATTGCCATTGTTTTGCTAATTATAAAAATATACTAATAATTATTTTCTTTGGGTGGGCATAAATATACTAACATAATTTCTGCCAATAACTAAGCATTTCCTCATTATTTTGCTTCATAGTATTTCACAACTCTATTCAATTCGTCTTTAATAATTGTTTAAATGATGCATATATTGATCATCACATAATCATTCTGCTTTGTCCTAACGAAACTAAAATACCCACAAATAAATAAAATCGTAACCTTTCAAAAATGAAGTAGTTTTCTCGCAACTCCCTGTGGAAGTAAGAAATGGTTTCCTACACGCAATCAGAGAATAACGAACTAATGTTAAATATTTGTTTATGGCTGTCCTTTTATATTATTGAAGACGTGCTTATATCAAAGATTGCACTCATGATTTATTTGTTATTTTTCTAATATTTAGGATTAGTTTTAAAGAAGGACACACAACTATGATGATACATTTAAAAAGTTGTCACGAACACATTTAGAATTAGTAGAATGAGTTCTTATACATTCAATTGAAAACCGTCCAATAAAATTAAAATGTATGCTAGGTTTGCTTTTACATATACTTATTTTTTATTTAAATACATATTCTCAAATATTGTCGTACAACATTGTAGTGGATTTAAATTTCGAAACGAATATTAAATGAAAATAATTCATGTCTAAAACATTTAATTGGTGTTGTAAAAAATAAAATGTTATTTCATCCATAACTAACTACCGTTTTGATCATATTAAAATATATGATAATTGCATCCGTGCCTTTGACATACAATGGACTATTATTTAAATTAAACGTTGCGTTAAATTAAACCGGTTATGATATTAAACTACTGTCGTACATACATATGAGCAAAAGTGTTACATATGACCACGTATTTTCGTAACAAGTAGATAGAGTATGATTTCGAAGTATACAGACACACATGTTTTATTATAGTAAGATCATGGAAAATAATTCCAAATGTAAAATAACATTTTTATAAAAGAGGAAATGTGTTCATGTATTCCTTTTATTCAACTTAGTTCTCCGGAATGCCTAAAAGTTTTTCGAAATGTCACGAGAAATGAAACAAGTAAATAAAAAGCAATAACCAGGTGGATTGTAAGGTGAATTACGAAGACTGCCCAGACAAAAAGACAATGACTGCCAAGCGTACATTTACAATACCTGACAGAATTACTGGAAGTTGAAGTGCAGAGTAAAAACATCAAAACCAATTCCATCAGGCTAAAGTTTAGTGATCCTGAAAAAAGGAAACAATAAATGTCGTCTCTGTGGAAAAGGTAAGAATGCCATAAACTACTCAGCGGTGAAAGCAGTAGGAAGACCCGACTGAAATACATCAGAAGAACAAAATATCGATTGTGAAATATGATATCTAGGAAAAAGGGAAATGTCTGAAGCACCAACATCTACAACCATCGTTGACACGAAGCTAAGATTATTTATACTACTAATAATAATATTACTACTACTACTGCTACTACTACTACTTATAATAATAATAATAATAATAATAATAATAATAATAATAATAATAATAATAATAATAATAATAATAATGAAACAATAATAAAAATAATATGCATAGACACGTGGAAAAAGCTAAGAAAAGCCTGGAACCCCTGGAAAAATACTTGTTGACATTGGAGGCAAAAGAGAGCCTGAAACAATGCAACGGGCGGTAATGATTAATAAATCTGAAATATTCAGGTAAACCGTCGAATTTTTCAATCATAAAATACGGACGTAAAAAAGGCATACGAAAGTTTAAATAGAAATACACCAAAGGCATAGATAAAAACACACGACACCAAGGGCCCTTAAACGGACATAAATCTCATAAAAAGAACACTACAATCCCTACAAAAATATACACACAAATGATGGAATCACACCCGGCTAGTACTAGAAACAGTAGTAATAATGGGTCAATGAAGGAGTGCAGCAACCAGCCCGGGAATGCTGCCGAAGGTACTGGAACCATATGGATCTACATTGCCACTCGAACAAAAAAGACTGATAGTCGTTTCCAATAAGAAATCAGAGGTAGACGGCTACTACGATCACGCAAGATGATCTGCAACGACTATCGGGAGAGGCGGACTATGCTAGAAATATGGGGATACTTATCACTCAGATTCAATTGAATACCACTTGGTATTGTCAGTGAAGACTAACAGATTATAATTTATGTAAACACCCTTAGTGAGTAAATAATAATTAAGATTGATTAACCGATATACAAGTGAACCAATATATTATCTGATTAACGTTAAAAAGTATATTGTATAATCATGTTATTTAACAGTGAACGGTATAAGAAAGGAAGAGGGTGAATGTTGCGTAATAATCAAAACAATGACTCTAGATTATTAGGACAACTGTTGCTATCTTTGATGCTAGTCATACAAGTTAGTTGCTGTAATCTACGGCATTATTTGGTGTGTCTTGTGGAACAAGTGAATTTTCATGTCGAAAAAGGCTAAACAACGTGGGTTCAAACATAAGAAACTATGATCAACCGGTGCTCGAATTTGGAATGTGATTTCCTGGCCTCTAGAAGCTGGGCCCGTGCTCAAGATAATATAACAGGGCATTTGAAAAGGCGATTTTTATTAAATATATTAAGTAGCTTGGACTCGTTCCGTCAGCCACGATCGGGCAGCAGAAGGATTTTTCTTCAACCTTCAGAAGTATGTTACTCTTGCTTATCACATTTTACTGTTGCGTCACGTGTTGTTTTCGGACAATTCTAGTATTAATTTAATGAGAGTTTAACTTATTCCTGTGAGGAGGTGTTTACTTACTACTTCTTATAACATACGTATGTATAATAATTTAATAAAGAGTTCCGCTAGAAAATTATGTGCAGATTCTACAGTTCGATATGAAGATTCCCGTGTTCGGCAAGACACAATAGAAGAAGGTAGTAGGCTACATACGCCAAAACATTGTGAGAATAACACCCAAGTTAAGAACAGATTTCCGAATAATCGGTATAATAAAAAGTATCAATCCTTATCAGCAAAAATCCCGAAACATTATAACCTGTTTGTTGTGGTAAGGCGGTAACTACATTTACTTATTAGCTACGTCGATTACAACTGTAAGGACCAACAATGATACGTTTGTTAAAGTATGGTAAAGATGAAGGGCAGTTTAAAAACATTCGCACTCACACAATCCGTTTCTTCTCACTCATGATTGTAATAGACTTTGATTAATATAACATATGCAAAATTATATATATATATATATATATATATATATATATATATATATATATAAACCATACAATTCATTTAGCACTATGTATTTATTGTAAACTGTGGTGTAAATGAGGAAAAAGAAGAGAAAACAAGAACGACCGACCGCGTTTTTGCGTGGCTTACCTCGTGTGAAGAAGAAGGAAACAAGAATGGCCGACTTGTTTCTTTAAATGCCTACAGGGTGACTACGAGGTATGCAAATGAGATGCTCCTGATTGGAAATGGAAGAGATAAAAGAGGAGTGATTGGGGGAGGAGGCAGAGGGAAGTTAGATTGCGAACAGAGAAGTTTGATCATAGGAGAAAAGTCGGATCCGTAGAGAGTGAAGAAAAACGTTGCAGAAATTCGTTTCGGAGTGGATAGAAAGCGGAAGTACGGCCAGCAGTGTCGCGTATATCACAAGCTATTTCGGCGCATCGAGCAAATTACCATGGCTGAGTGGAGACTGAGCACTCACATGCTGAGACCCTTTACTGGGGAGGGTGACCTGATTAAGTGGCTGGAGAAATTAAAGATGGTGGCGAAGCTGCAAAAGATAGAAGATGTGGTCACCCTGCTGCCGCTATACTTAGAGGGGGAAGCCCTCACGATTTACCAGCAGATGCGAGATGAAGACAAGGAAGACCTTGCCTCAGTGGAGCAAAGGCTGAAATTGGCCTTCGCTGAGGGCCCATTCGAAGCACTTGGTAAGCTTTCCAGTTTGAGGTGGACCGGCGAGTCGGTTGACGTCTTTGCGGCAGAGATCAGGAGACTGGCAGGGTTGGCTGGTTACGTGGGGAGGAGCCTGGAGATGACGGTAAAGCTGTACCTAGTTAACGGCTTCCCAGAGGAAATCTCTACGAACATGCAGAGAATCACTGGGATCCATACTATGGAAGTGGACGATCTCTTGGTTCACGCCAGAGTCCTAGTGAAAAATGTTAAAAGCCCAATCGTGGCTGCAGCTGTGGGTGGAAATATGTGCATGAGGCCTCACTTGAATGAGAGGCAGCCGGCGAGGCGACAGGAGGGGAGACCTGCAATCAAGTGCTTCCGGTGCCAGGGCCCTCATCTGATCAAGGACTGCAAAGAGCCGAGACCGGGGATCACGTGCTACCGATGTGGACAAGTGGGGCACCTTAGCCGCTATTGTGTTGCTGCACGGCACCAGGGAAACGAGTGAAGGGGAGCTATTGCGCCAGTGGTTACCCCTTCTGTGCGGAGATGGCGCATGATGGAACGTTGCCTCGGTTACCGGTAGTAGTCAATGGGAAGAAAGCCATAGCCCTTGTCGACACAGGCTGTACTACAACGTTGTTAGCGAGGAATGTCGCTAGGTCATGGAGCGGAACCAGGACTATTAGGACCGTGGATGGCAGGGATGTGAAGTGCCTAGGTGAGACGACAGCGGAAGTAATGGTGCAAGGGGTGTCCATTGGACTGCGAGCCTTAGTGTTGAATCATCTGGTCGGTGGTGTTGACGTGATTATAGGTATGAGTGCAATTAACCGACTGGGGGGCGCCACGTTACGAGGGAGCCAAGTGACGTTCGGACGTCTCGGCGCAGTGGGGATGGCAGGAGTGGAAGGTGATAGAACCATCAGAATACCAAAACCGGAGGTTTGCTGCATTGAGGACAAAGATTTCCTGGCAAAGTTTGATGGCGTGAGGTGGACGGTGGAATGGAAATGGATCTCCGGACCCCCGGAACTACAGAATAAAGTGGGCTGCTACGAAAACACCCTGCGAGGAGAAATAAGAAAAGGATTTGAGGAAGAAGTGGAGAGGTGGATAAAAGAAGGAATTCTGAAACCGTGGACAGGGGAAGAAAAAGGAGTGTTGCCACTACTGGCGGTTGTTCAGCCTACAAAAAACAAGATTAGGCCCGTACTGGACTTCAGAGAATTGAACAGACACGTAGCCTGCCACACTGGAACGGGGATCGACGTATGTGAGGAGGTCATGAGGAAATGGAGAAGAATGGGACGGGCCACAAAAATTGTCGATCTGAAATCGGCATATCTGCAGATCCATGTAGATGAAAAACTCTGGCAGTACCAGCTGGTCCGGTACAAGGGGCGAGTGTATTGTCTGACGAGGTTAGGCTTTGGGCTGAGTTCAGCCCCCAAAATTATGACTGCCGTGCTGAAGACAGTGCTGAGCAAAGACCGTTCAGTGGAGGAGGCCACTAGTTCGTACATTGACGACATTCTGGTGGAGGAGGCAGAGGTGACAGCGGAGAAAGTAAGAAGCCATGTCGAGAAGTATGGGTTAACTGCAAAACCGGCGGAGACCCTGGATGGAGGACGGGTGCTGGGGTTGAAACTAAGGCGAGATGGAAAAGAAAGCCTTGTCTTCGAACGAGGGAGTGTAATACCCGAAGTCGGATCTGAGCTGACGAAGCGAGAACTTTTCTCAGTCTGCGGGAGGCTGGTCGGGCACTATCCTATCGCTGGCTGGCTCAGGATAGCATGTAGTTTTATTAAACGACTAGCAGGCACTGCTGGCTGGGAGGGCCGTGTAACGAAGGAGGTTATGAACATGCTGCAAGATATCATTGCGAGGGTGAGGAATGAGGACCCAGTGAAAGGGGACTGGTATGTCAGCAGCGGAGATGCGGGTGTGATTTGGTGCGATGCCAGTAACCTGGCGTTGGGCGTCGTACTAGAGATGGGAGGCGTAACTGTGGAGGATGCGGCATGGCTAAGAAAAACCAACGACTTCTCCCATATCAACGTAGCAGAACTAGATGCCGTTATGAAAGGACTCAATCTGGCCCTGAAGTGGGGATTGAAAATAATTGAAATTAAAACCGATTCGGCAACGGCAGCATCGTGGATTCGGTCGGCAGTAACTGGCGATAAGAGAGTTAAGACCAAAGGTGCTGCGGAAATGCTGATCAAGCGCAGACTCGGAGCGCTCGCCGATCTAATAGCGGAGTTCCAGTTAAGAGTATCTGTCGTGTTGGTCCCATCAGAAAAAAACAAGGCGGATTCGATGACACGCGTGAAGAAGGCCTGGCTGCAGGAGGGAAAGGAGGTCTCCTCGGTATGCTATGCAGGGGAAGAAGTCAAGGAGTCACACGAAATGCACCACTTTGGTCGGGAACGAACGTTATTCCTAGTCAGAGAGGTTTACCCGGAGACCACCGAGGAGGAGGTTAGGGAAGTGGTGGAGAACTGTCGAGAGTGCCAATCAATTGACCCTAGACCGTCCAGACACGAAACAGGACAGTTGCACGTTGCGGAGGACTGGAAGCGATTGGCTATTGATGTGACGCACTATCGCCACAAATTGTATCTCTCGATGGTCGACTGTGGACCGGGAAGGTTTGCCATCTGGAGAGAAATCAGGGCAGAAGCGGCATGGGCGATCGGAGGGGTCATCGAGGAGATATTTTTGGAGAGAGGGCCGGTTGAGGAACTCTTGATGGACAATGGGCCCGCTTTCCGATCTGAAGCCTTTAAAGGGGTATGCGATAAGTGGGGAGTAAGGCAATTTTTTAGAGCAGCGTATCGGCCGAGTGGCAACGGAATAGTGGAGAGGAATCATCGCACCATTAAAGCCGCTGCGGAAAAAAGCAACGTATCACCCATAGAGGCGGTGTTTTGGTACAACATCTCGCCAAAAACCAAACAAGACGAGACAACTGTCCCTCATAGGGCCGTTTTCACATATAAGTGGCGGCACCCGTGCAACAAAACAGCAGGAATCGAGAGTGAGGAAGCCACTATCAAAGTAGGTGAAGAGGTATGGGTGAAACCCCCTAATGCACAGTGTACCACTCGTTGGAAAAAAGGGGTCGTAACGGGATTGCGGTCGAAGAACAATGTGATGGTGAACGGCGTTCCCCGGCATATCCTAGACCTGCGTCGCATGACACTGCCGGTACGCAGTGAGGGCAGTAAAGAAGAGGAAATCGAGGGCCACCGAGAAGCAAATGATGCGACTCTACCTGACTTAGACCCACGTTGTAGTGAACCTGAAAATGTTAACCCCCAAGAAGTTGTTCCCCAGAGGCCTCGACGTGAGAGGAGGCGGCCTGCTTGGATGGAGGATTACGAAGTATCCTATTGATCTCGAAGATCAAGGGGGGCGTGTGGTGTAAATGAGGAAAAAGAAGAGAAAACAAGAACGACCGACCGCGTTTTTGCGTGGCTTACCTCGTGTGAAGAAGAAGGAAACAAGAATGGCCGACTTGTTTCTTTAAATGCCTACAGGGTGACTACGAGGTATGCAAATGAGATGCTCCTGATTGGAAATGGAAGAGATAAAAGAGGAGTGATTGGGGGAGGAGGCAGAGGGAAGTTAGATTGCGAACAGAGAAGTTTGATCATAGGAGAAAAGTCGGATCCGTAGAGAGTGAAGAAAAACGTTGCAGAAATTCGTTTCGGAGTGGATAGAAAGCGGAAGTACGGCCAGCAGTGTCGCGTATATCACATAAACATATAGTGAATTACCTATTAAAGTAAAACAAATAAGTCAAAGATTTAAATCATATAACATATTCCTTATTGATCATTAAAATTTACGAATAAAGTATCTGACTTAAAAAAGTGTATATCTAAAAGGATTTCACCTAAATGTCGAGTTATGAAAGATAATTGGCATATCCCATTTATAATATTATGTGCTAATTATTTTTTTTTTACTTGATTTCTGCTTATATAAAAAGAAATTAAAAACAATGAAAGCTAACTAATATATTGTATTGTGATGTTTAAGAATTTCACCACATGTTCACGTTTCAACAGTAATGTTAATCGTCATGTCTAAATGCGTAAACACATAAGTCTAAAAAAGTGTTTACTATTTTGATATCACTAACGCTTTTGTAGAATATATAATTAGTGTTTCCAATAGCATTACATTTCATTATTTAACATATTTAAAAACAGATATCATTGGTCTTAGAATTATAATGAAACATATATTGATTATTTACAAGATTTATTTTTGTTGTATTTTATCGAATTACTTTTTATATTTTACAAGACGATAAACAACAAAAACAAACTTTATTATGTAAATGATATATAATAACACAGTGTTCACCAGTTTTCTAAAATTAAAACAACTGCCTGATTAGCAGAAATGCATAAAGTTTTGTTTTCAAACATGTAAATGTTTTACAACAAAGCTTTTTCTACTGTAGTTTATTTGTCTGCTTATGTGTTCAGATTTGAACTACACCTTTCGGCAGAATAATGCGCGGTCATAGACAAATTCGAAAATACACATACATTTGCTCAATTCCTGTCGACAAAGATGGAGTCATTAAGGAAAATAAAGATTGGTCAGGTCAAAAGGAAAAGCAATATAACTTAAGTTCAAGTTGCCAAATATATTGCTTTTCTACGATGTTGTTTGACAGTCTGAGAACCCTTATAATGTTGCTTGCCGATTGACTTAGACGGACAAACAATAACCAGAAGGATAATTGTGACGGGATGGCTCGCTGTTTACCTGACATTCGACCAAACTAAGAGGCAAATGAAAATAACATGAAAAGAGGAGAGAATAATTACCCTTCCTGCAGGTAACGCATCTTGAATAACTATAAAGGTTTACAAAAAAATAACAACGTTTGCTTATTTAAGAATAACAAAAACACTCTTCTTTCTTTTCAACACAGTCAATCATCCACATTGCTACCAAATCTGACTGTCGCAAGATACCGGCTTGTTGATCAACCATACCCATTTAAATTAAAGCTACTGTTGTTCTCTTTCTCTTTGCAAAACTCAATCATGTTCTGCAAATCAAAACACAAAACAACATTATTCCTCTAAAAAACAAAAACCGACTACCATGCAAAAATACTTGAACATATAACGAATTTGAAGTATAAAAACATCGATCTTAGAATCCTCTTCAAAGATGAATGCATTCAGCTATTTTTACTGAATCTCATCCTTGTCCGTTGACTGTTTCAGGTGATCCATAACTCTTTGTGTTGCTATTACGCTAAGGCCATATTAGATCTGGCAGATGCGTAGTATGTATGTCACTTGCACTTGCAGCGGTATTCACCCAGGTCTAGTTAAGCAAAGGTCTTCACTGGTCTGCACCCCATCTAGAACGAGGGCGGTATCTACACGGCTATGCTATTAGCGAGGTACCATCAGATTGTAACCCTATCGCCATTTTTCTGTCTCATACCGACGACTTATCTCAAGCCCTCCCTTGGTTTCGCTTACGCCCTGAGCGGTTCAACGATACGCTTCTACTACCCAAGGGTATAAGTAGGAAAAGTTATATTGAGGAGTAATACCTCCTTTGGTGCGCCAGCTGTTTGCCCAAACCATATAATACGTAGTTTGAATAAGAGAGAGCAAAGAGCACAGGTCGAGGTGTTGGCTGATAACAGTAGTCGACATACTGTCACACAATGGCAACGTAGGATACAGCGTAGGCAGCCATTGTCGAAATAATCACTTGCACTGATCGACATTTCTCATTAGGCACGCTTTCCAATCATTGTTCGGACGATAGATTGGTAGACACACTTGTTAGATGGTATTGAAATTTACTAGCGACTCCAATAATAACAGCTGGAGGAGGATGAATAGGGATTTAGCGTCCTTAAATGAACGATTGACATCTGCCTCACTCTGTCCGGACAGAACACCCGTGGAAACGAGGTACATGAAGGACCCCAAATATACAAAAACACCTATATTTAGCGAAAGCGGCGTTATTATTTTCGAAGAAATAAAGTCGGTGAACCCTATGCCCTGGAGCCATTGTTTCGCATGCCCATGTAAGGTGCAGCCTCTTGACACATGTTAAATGACACTTTGTCTTCGGTTGAACCGAACAAGAATATATCGTCGCTATATCCATGGTTTCACGCACTCAATTCTCGCTCAAACGCCGCCGTAGAATAATTCCAATGAGCCTGATCCATGATGATGTCGAGTGTAAGGTGCTTTAAGGATAGTGAACATCTCTGTAGCGCCCAGTCCACATCTGAAAGGTGTCTGATTCGTAGTCACATGAATTCGTATCGATATTTAGTAACACTGGATGAGACGAAGAAGCTTTGCTGGCAAACTGTCTAATTGCATGATGCAGCAAGGTATTCTCACTTAACGGAAACAAAGGAAGCCGCAAAATTGACTAAGCACTTTAGAAGCTGCTGATGAGATCAACACTGTTTGAAGCTGAGACGTCCAGATAAATAGTGTTTATAATGGTTCATAAGGAGGGTGGCTCCATGTAGCATTCCCGGTCTATCATTACATTTAAAAGTGTATATATTTGTACCCAATCAGATGCGTCCCAGCTTCAATTTAAAGTTGTGTTTTCACGATTCTATTGAATTATCTCCAAGATTTTAAATTAAACAAATATAGAAATCCAATTGGTAGTATTTTTAATGCGCTTGCCTTCAAACATTCGCTAAGCGCGGCAACAAAATGAATTCAAACACTCATTTTCTCCGCGCAAACCTCAGCAATCCGTGACTTTTTAAAACATACATCAAGTATAGACAGGCATACATACGTATTATTTAAACACACCAGACAAGCATGAAACAATTGCATGTAAAGAAACTAGAAATACTACTTCAATGTTAAAAACTAATCAACGATGAGGTTTAGATGGATATGTTCCTACCCAGAAAAAAGGCAATTATTCCCACTTTGTCAGAAATATCGCTCATGGAATGTGAAGACTAAAGGAGAAAATAAGGTAAGCGAAAGTTAGAACGCTGCCGAAAGTAACCCCAAAGTAAACTTTCCATTCGCTTTATTCTACTCGCATTGCTATTAATAGTCTTGCAAACATATCACATGAAAAGTAACACAAATATTCCACAATTGGATGTTGGCAAATATATCACCTAGGAATATTTTCTTAATTCAAAATGTAAACGTAATATTGTGTATGTTTGAATGCATATAAATATTTGAATTGTGTATATTTAAATGCATATAAATATTTGACTTGTGTACATCTGTCTTTCGCATAATCTTCTCTATTTCATTTACGTTGACGTTGAGATATCTCTACAAAGCTACACAACTGAACAACGTCCTCTAGACGTTTCACATGTGTCGTTAATGAGGTCGCCGAGTACATTCCCACTTCCAAGACTAACATCATCAGCATTGTCAAGACTGAAGCCGACTTCGCGACGAACATCAATTGCACGTACAATCTGGGTATCTGCATTCCGGGGACATTACGGTTTGTGGAAATGGGATGGGAAAATCGTGGCATATCTTACAAGGAGACAATCACCAACGACAAAGTCCGATACACAATCGAGCAACAAATGAGCGGCTGCGTATCACAGTGTAGTTGAAAACAACTGGGATATTACGACCACGTTACAACATCGGGTGTGACCTCTAAATGACCTTCAAACAATGCAGAGGTATATGGCGGATTATATGAAGAAACATTGGACAGACGAAATCGACTGGAAAGGGCACAACTGAGGCGAACGAGAGGTAGAGACTACTCGTAATACATTACTCACGGTTGACCCCTTCTAACTCTTGTTGTGTTCGGAACTAACAGTAGACGTTACAGTAGTGAATACATCCGCACAAAAAATCGCATTTATTGTGAAAGTATACCAGATATCTTCATGAGAAAATCGACTATAAATGTATGTATGACACTCTCCACTTTAGATCTGATAATGAACGTTAACACTGTCGATTTAAATGAAGTTTTTTTTTTATTTTTGTAAAATGTTCATCGCTATTTACGATTTTCTTTTTCTTTTTTCTTTCATAAACGATTCACAATTATGATAATATTAGAGACATTATCGAATTTTATTTTTACAAAAGTATTTTTTTACGTGTTTTCTTCGATAACATATTATGATCTTATATTTTTACGATTCATTGGAAAGCGTATTGTGTAACATTTATTTTTCTCTAGAGTCATTCTTTCTTACTGCTGGTGAAAATGTCGCTTTATAGGCCTCGCAAAATTATTGATTTTCGAACATTAAATAAAGCAAGAAGCTAAAATGATACAAATAGAAATCAAAGAAAAAATAAAGAGGAAATGAAAAAAAACTGCGCTTAAATCCGACGACTGGACGGACAAATGGGAATTTCCGACATAACGTTGACAAAGAAAGAGTCGTTTTTTCCCTTCATAAATGTCTTCTTCACTTAATAGAAGCGAAAACACATTCGTACTCATAAAAAAAACAGTGTTATCGATTAGTTTCTTTCACCTCCTGGAGAAATGTAGCATCGTACAATGAAAACGTACGGTGTATTTTAACTGTCTATACTGACATGGAAAGTAAACCAAAGTGAACATGTTTAGAGAAACTATTGGTGGATAGGTGTAAATGTTCAAAATAGACACACGTACATATTTATATGATTATATATTGATGGATTCAGGTAGTATTACTAGGGGTATCAATTGTTTCGCTAATACCCTACCCCTTTGCATCAAATTATTTTATTTTAAAGGTATGCTGCATTACAAACAGCTGTGGTTAAACATTCATGTTGGTCGATTAATTAGTGGAGGAGTTAGTTATGTACACATATGTATATATATATATATATATATATATATATATATACATTGTTTATATATATATATATATATTATATTTATACATATAGATTGTTTTTTATTTGGTTGCACCCATAATTAAACTACTGTATAGTGTAGGTTTTTTTTAAAGACTCTTTACTTCAAGAACTTCTTACTCTTTGTGATTTTTTCTGATCATTTTGTAGTGTTGCAGAGACGATATTGATATAAATGTGATTTTGCTCACGGCAAATAAAACGGACCGTAACAATATATCTCACATTAGGTTTTTTTTTTAAATGTGAAAAAATAAAAATAAAATAATAAAATTAAAACACGGTTATCGGAATATAAAATGAACCTTACTAATATATATATATAGATATATATATATATATATATATATATATATATATATATATATATATATATAGATATATATACATAGTCATCCACATACAGACTGTTTCGCTGTTTCACAGCTCATCAGGGCGGCAAGACCAGTTAGTGCCTCAAGCCGGGATCGAAACGCAATCGTCGAGCTGACAGTCGGCGATGCTAATACCTGTTGAAAAAATAATTAAAATCCATTTCCAGAACAGAAGTTTTGAACCACTTTTACGTCCTCTTCCGACAAGTAAAATCAAAATATAACGATAATACATTTACGTCTAGAATCCTCAATTTTGATCAAAATAAATTACACGGTCTTGAGTATAGAAACTGTCTAAATATACAATTTACGTTCAAGAGCTTCAGAAGAAATTGAAATGCGGAGAATCTGGCTGAATTAGTGTCTAATGACTATTAATGAAATCTAACGCAAATATTACATATTACAATTTTAAAGAGGCATGTTGTTACCATATCATGCCCTACAAAATCTATTTTAGATAAGCTTAAGGACCGAAATCGTGGGGATATTTATTAATTAATGTATAATGCGTATTGTTAGAATTTCACAATATTCAGAGACATTTGAATTTTCCCGAAATTAATACTTTATTTTACTAATATGATTTATTTATATCCAATGTTTATTGAGTATGCTTTAAAGATATAACAATAGCGACAAGAGGCTAAACGTTAACGAACAATCTTTAGTCCGAACATTGTACGGCATTTCGTTACGTGTTTCATCATAAATAAGCGTAACCAATTGTATTTCTGAATAGATTATTTCTTGTAGCTTATCAACCTTTTAGTGCAAGTCATTTTTAAAATAAATACAGATTTCTATTTTTCTTATAAAGTGAAACATTACATTATATTTTAGTCGCCGTAACTGGGGTTGGGAGTTAATGTGATGGGTGAATTGCCAGTTTACTGATGAACAATATTATGACAGCGTTTAAAATGGTCAGCAGAATTTTTTTTAAAAACTGCGATAACTTAGGAAGACGGTTTATGACAAGTATTAGTTTACATTAGATTAGAACATACTCTTGTTGTAGCCCGCAGGGATACAGTGACGTGGAAATGTGTTTTACAGATTGGAAGTGTTGCGAAAGAATCTGTTCATAAAAAATGCCACCTGATACATTGCATGGAGAACATATTTGTTAACGTTTGGTAGACTTGCGTTCTTACTGTAGATATTTTACAAAGATAAACCAGAAATACGAGCATAGTTAAACACCTTTCATGGCTATAGTGAAAGAGTACTGGAAGATAATGACATTCCCTTTTTTGAGACAAAGATTGCAAAGTCAATTTGGAAAGGTAAGAATGGCTACTCTTAGAAGAACTTACGTAGATTTTGGCAGCAGTTAAGAGACCCAAACCAGTTTTGCGGAAATGTTTTAAAGTAAGGACATTTTACGTAGATATTTAAAAAAAAGTGTTAGACAATACTCAAATGTGAGATAGTGAGAGAAATGTTATGAGATAAACAGAAACAAATTAATGGTGGCAAAAAAGCATACATTTGCAAAATAGATTGTTTATATATGGTAAACATGGATATTTAAAAAGATAGTAAAACACCGAATGTTATTTCATATTTTAAGAGTCCTTGCACAACAATAGGAGTTAATTAGCTGACATATCGACGACATTTTAATCTCTAATTTAAAGGCTGTGAATTGTCTACACATCTGAATGTGTATATACGATGTGTCTGTGTGCTCGTTAGTGTCAGGGTGCGTTGTTCTTATTTTTTTAAACATAGTTCACCCCAAACAAGGCAAGTTGCTACTATAGACGTAAGGGGCCACTGAGAATTAGCTTGAAAGTTTAGGGGGTCATCCTAAATTGGAAGCCGTACAGCGAGATTATTGTTCACATTAGTATAAAATGTCTCCATGTCGTTACAGTCGGGGTAACAGAGAGCATGAAAAAAGGTTCCAAAAGCCTGCGGCTCGATGAAAAAAACTATTGGGGTAGAAGGCCTTCCGGCACCTGGGTATTTCCACAGTAAAATATGGGATTTAGCTGATTGTCGGGTTGGTCGAATGTATTAACGTCGATGAGGCACCAGATCAGAAAGTAAATCGGAGAACATTCAATTGAAGTACTTGTAAAACAAGCACAAGGGTGCAAGTTACGTCGCCAGGACAGGTGCAGGAGCGTGGTGGATGGTGAGGGACCCATTGAATTAGATACTTTTATTTGATACTGGTGTAAGAGGTAAATAGTAGTGGATAGCGCACCAGCGCAGATGTGACAAAGCTACTCCATGCATGGGCAAATAGTGTGTTTGTAGAGATATAGGATACTGTTAGGTGGTTTGAGAACTTATTTGTCATTGTTAAGGGGAAAGAGCTTTGTTTTAGCAGCATTAAATGTTACAATCCATTTATGACCCCATTCCACTACAGACTGAGTGTCACTTTCCAACGATTCAGCCATTGACTAAGATATGTACCATCTGTTTTACACAGACGATGAGAGTAGAGCGTGGTATTGTCAGCAAATATACCCATCTTAGACACAATGTCATTGGAGAGATATTTTATGAAAATGAGGAACAATAAAGGTCGAAGGATCTATCCCTGGGGTCCACCTTGATGTATGTCATGTTGTTTGGATACACCCCCATCGAGGACAACTTGGATCTTTCGTTTGGACGGGAAGGTTCTAATTACATTTACGAATGTGTGTGTGCGTGAGTGGAGAATGCATTATTAGTTTTTCCCAAAACCCGACAACGAAGTGAGGGAAGCTGGTAAGAGGTCGATGTCAGCTCTGTCGTTTATTTGGGCTCAACATGTTTTTGTTGAAGGAAAATCTAGTTGTTTTATTTACCTGAAATAAATCAAAACATCAAATTTCACAAATTAAAAGCAATGCATCTGCTCGGCTAAAAATGTTTTTAGCAATTCAGGCAAAAGTATGCGTCGCGCTAGCAGCGCAGAAACAAGTTTAAGCATTTTTTAATGTATGCACCAAAGAGTAAACTTTCTCGCTACAACGGTACTTAATCTGCGACGTATCTGGCGCCTATGTAGATAAAAGATTTCATGCAGAGTCAGGTACTTTCTGAACCAGCAATTTTAGATTATTCATTACCCTTCCATCATATGGTTTTAATTCATTAACTTAACAATCAAATATAGCAGTTTTGTGAGTTGATTGATGAATTCCTAAGAGCTATCTTTATGATTCCTTGTGCTATAGAATACAATATCAATTACTCACCATCTTGCGTTTATTGTTCTTCTGTGACTAGTGTTTTTTCTAATCTCTCGCTGTTTTGATCCACTTTTTTTTTACTAATCGGTAACCCCTTATGAAGGCCATAGGGTTCCTCGGGGATGACGGTTAAAGAGATTGTCAGAGATTGAAAGCCACCACGAGAAGTTGTACACAATTGGTGAAATGGGCGGAAGATTATTTTTTTAAATTCATTATCCAAAATGACGGTTAATAAATATTTGTTTGCATTAGACTTGACAACGATCATGTTGTAGTCAGTTG
>OY744517.1:97551526-97554026 GCA_963556195.1 Sepiola atlantica
TTACTCTAAATAGTATCAGGCGGTATCATTTAACGACAGTGGTCAACCCATAAACGGGGCTTGTATAGTCATCCCTGTACAGACAATTTAGCTGCATCACAACTTTTTTATTACGGTTAGACTAACACCCTACAAGAGCCAGAGATCAAACATGCAACCATCTAGTAGATAGGCGGCACATATTACCACTACGTCAAAAACCAACAGCATAACAAGGTTATATATCGTTGTTAAATTAGTATGACCAACATTGAAAGTATGCTACTGTAAGTACTGAGACGTTTTAATAGTGGGAGTAATAATATAAACAGAGATATACACCATTATTAAGTTTTTGTGTTATTCTGAATAAATAATATTCATATGGGTTCAATGTCATACCGTTAACAAAGCAAAATGAGTTATGTCAATGGTTCATGAAAATTAAGTAGATGGAAATACATAGAAGAGGTTAATATGATGAGGTGTTTAAAATAATGCCATGCATAGGGTTACATACATATCTAAAGGTTTTGATAGGCGAAAAAACTGAAAGAAAACATTATAAAAGTGTTCCCAATAAAAGTTAACGGTATAAACATAGTTATTAGCTGAATTATTTAAAAAATACTATTTAAATCTACCACGCGCAAGAAAATTAAATGAAAACATTAAAAGAGATGAAAAAGTGAGAAAAAATGGAAACAGAGTCACGCTTATCAGATTTACAGTGACGGTACCGATTACTTCTGTTAATATACAGACGGTGGCCAACCCCGGAAGCTATAAGCGCCATCTTGAGATATAAGATTTGAAACAATTAGAAGAAGAGTATTTGAATGCATGAACTGAATGTATTTAACAAAAGGTAACTATTTAATCAGTACACTTTTTCATAGATAAAACAACTTTGAATTGTTTGAAAGTAGCTCAAGATCAACTTAGTTTTTATTTCGTACAGCTATATTGTTAGACCATTGAAAATGGCGGCTAATCAAATAGAATCCTCAAGACTAATATACATGCCTTTAATGGAAAACGTAATTTACGACATTATTCATTTAATGTTTCCATGCATACAATTTAAATTCAACTACGCGTAACAAGTAAACTGAATTTAAACAAGTGCGAACATGGCTTGTATTTTTGTTAATGATATTTTACCCTAAACAAGGCAGATCGCCACTGTAGACGTCAGGGGCTTCTGAGAATTAGGTAATGGATTCTGGGTGTCATTCTAAGTTGGATGTTGTGCAGCGAGATGTCTGTTTACATTAGTTTTAAACCTGTGCATCTCAGTACCGTCGGGGAAACAGTGAGCAGGGACGGGATTCCAACAGGCGGCAGTACGATGAAAGCCGCTGCTAGAGTAGAAGGTTATGCGGGATCTGAGGACCTCCACAGTGAATGGATGATACCTAGTTGATTGTCGGGTTGTTCTAGTGTGTTTGCATCTAGGGGGCACTAGAACAGTAATTTCGGCGGAGCACAATCCATTGCAGTATTTGTAAAACAAGCACAACGATGCAACATCGCAGCGATTGGACAGGGGCAGGAGCTTGGTAGCTAGTGAGGGACCTATTAAGTTAGCGACTCTTTTTTGGACCTTGTCTAAGAGGGAAAGACAAGTAGATGAGGCACCGGTCTAGATGTGACAACAATACTCCATATATGGGCGGATGGTTGCTATGTAGAAATACAGGATAATGTCCGGTGTGAGGAGTTTACAAGCACACTAGATGGTGCCCACTTTCTTTGCAGCAGCCTTGGCAATGTCTTCAATGCATTTGTTTTAATTCAAAATTATATTTATTAGAATAAGAGAGAGCGTAGCGGGTATCAAATGAATATATAGAATAGTGAAAATAAACGAGGTGATTTGTTTGATCAGATGCGGCACATTCTGTATTTCAGAATTCTTTCCAATAACTATCAATTCTGAATTGTGTGGATTCTGATTACGCCAAATATATGTTAATTGTGCAGAAATATGTTTAGACTATTCAGTATAGCAGAAGATAACACCGGGTGTATATATATTGAAAACATTAATGTTATAATCCTTCGGCTAAAATGTTTACAATATCTATATAACTGGCGACTAATATACGAGCTTACAAATAAGAGCCTAATTTGTAAAGTTGTTTATTCAATCTTCTGAAGCATAGAATTTAAATTGCACCACGCGTCAAAAGGAAAATTGAATAAATCTGAATAGGAGAATAAATATGATTTCGCATTAATTCGATTTTTTTATTATAAAGAAACGAAACTGTATTTTACTTTTTCAAAGAAAACATTTCAATGTATTTAAAGAAAAGTAAAACATAAGCCATATTGTCTGATAATCGAAGCATTCAAAAATAATGCAAACACAAAAAGCACCAACGATGAATGGACACTTTTTATATTTTAATTTCTTCAGTTGGTTTATATGTCTTTTTACTCTCACACGGAGTTATAGACTAATAATTCGTAAAATAAAAAAGATTTTGATCGCATATATGTAAAATATAATTTT
>OY744517.1:97559026-97566526 GCA_963556195.1 Sepiola atlantica
AAGTTTTTACAGATTATATGAATTTTGGAGGGTTTTTTTTAATTCGGTTGTTCATTTATTTGAATTATTATTTCATGGCTGTCATATTGAAAGAATTTAATTTTTTCTGATTCACCGAACAGGCCTTCCAATTTCTTATCTAATGAAAATGCTAATATCAAACAGAGAAACGAATTAAAAAGTAATTTTACGAATACAACAATGAATCGAAAACGATTTAATCTTCATGAGTCAAACATTCGGGAACGCTTACTTAGAGAGACATATTGACAAACGTACACATTATAGTACATATAAATATATTACTCACTACTCTCTTTCTTCCACTTATACACACACAAACACACACATATATATATATATATATATATATATATATATATATATATAATGATAATAATACAGGCAATGTAAACATCCACAGGATAGTGATCCAAAATGTTTCAACTGGGTTTATAAAAAGTGCTCAATAGTAAATACGGCTTTTACATATTATTATTTTAATTTACACAGACATGTACAAAATCTGCGACACTGCCATGTCGATGTTGTCGATCAACAGCTGTTATAAACTGAGATCTCATCAGGCAGAGTTAAAATCTGATCTTGACCTTAGATCATATTTGGAAGGAAATATGATCTAAGGTTAAGATCAGATTTTAACTGACGAACTGTCTGACGAACTGTCGATGCCGTATAATCAAATGATATGCTAACACCCTACTCGGGCTGCGCCAGGTTATTATTTCGCTGCATAACATGTATATTACCTTGTATGGACGTTTACAAATATTAAAGTTGAATAAAGTATTGAGGGTGTTTATCGTGAGTCAATGTACAATTGAAATAAGTACTGTTAAGGTCACAGGTTAAATTTGTCAAAAAAAAACAGGTTTTCTCTTTAAATGTAAGGTGTCTCATATTCTTACGAACTTCATGACGGTATTGAGCAAAGCCCTTCATTCAAAATGCTATACATTAAATGCCCCCATTGAATTCGCTGCCAACATACCAATCGATGTACATTTATTTAGAATGCAAGGCGTCTGCACGATACTTTGTAAGAGCTTTCTTCTTAAGAGATTTTGTTGACTGGCGCCAAGTGCAGATAAATCCGTTTTAACAAAACTTGGCTTCTAGTTGCTTTGCAAATATTTTCCAGCGTCGACGGAAATTCTGACAGGATGGATGGTTTAGAGGAAACCCTTTTCCGAGGGTCAGGATTAAAAAAAAAAACAGAAAGTATCTAAGGAACAAGAAAACAAAAGGAAATAATGTAGCTAAAACTAAAACAAAAGTAACTGAGGTAAATAGATGAGGAAACTATAGACGTAAAAAAGAATAGATAGAAATAGATAGAAATGTGAAGCTGAGAAGAAATTACCGAAAATGTGAAGAAATGAAAAGAATATAGGATGAGGGTAGTGGGGTGGAAACATTTCCACTTACAGGAGCAGTAAGGTGCTACCTTCCCTCCGCTAGTCTGGGAAAGCCCCTTGGGCAACGTCTAGTACCCACTTAGCCCCCGATCAGGGAAGCTGACATCATGGCAGGCAGGTGATGAATGGAGGGTTAGGCAGCCTATCGGATTTTAGAAACTGGTCAACCCTTCGTTTTGCGTTAAGCAGATGATACTGATTTGTGTACAATAGTTAAGACTTCCTGCTCTGTAAAAGCATTGCCCCTATAGAAGGTAATTGCAACTCACTATAGGTAACGCTTTGGCAAAGAACAGCATGCTGAAACAAAATATTCAAATGTATTGAGAGACATGCTCATCGATGGCTGCAAACATACCTGATACATGAAGAAGAGGACGAATACAGCTTAATCAGAACAATATGAAAAAGAAGACAAAATCAGAATAAAATCAATACATATATGAAAAGACAGATAAATTAATATATAAATACAAACTTGAAATATGTAAGTTATTTGGAGTTTAGATTAAATTGTTTGAATCAGGAAAATGTAAGTTTGCAAATCAAGTTAAATTTAAAAATAAACGGCTCGCTTTTTTTCTTTATCTCCTTATGTATTCCCATTGTGATACAACGGATTTATAAGAATGACTACTTGTGACGCTATTTTCTTTTGTATATTTACTATCCCAATCGTAAGTCTTCTAGTTAAGTGTGTACCTTTGAATGTTAATAAATAGAGAAGTGTTGAGGGAAGCGCTATATACACTATTCTTTTTTTTCTCTATTTGTCAATTCCAGTTATTATTTGGTATTCATTTATTTTCATTTTGACGTGATCATAATGCTTTATCTTCTATTCTAATAAATACTGTTCACAATCTATTGTCTGAGTTTTGCTTATTTCATATTCATTTATATATTAATATATTAAAGATAAATTAATGAATGTTATTGTCCTAAATCATGTACATATATATATATATATATATATATATATATATATATATATATATATATATATATATATATATATATATATATACAGGGTGGGCAAAAATAAGGGTCCTATTTTTAAAAATTCATAACTTTTTTATTTATTGATTTTAAAAATTTTTTTTTTTAGAATAAGTAAAGGACCCCTTCCGAAGCAAGCATGAGCCGTATTAGCCCTAAGGAACGTACCCTCATTTAGAAAACATTATTTTTGCTTAAAAAACTCAAAACAGTGTAAAAAACAATACTTTAGTTTTTGTAAGTTTTAAGAAGTGTTTTTCGGCTAAAATTTGTTTTGTTTATTTCAAAAAATCTCGGAAGAGTCAGTCTACACACACATAAAGTTTGGTGAGTTTAACTTTTATTTTGTGGAAGTTATTCAAATTCAAGTTATTCAAATTTAAAGATATGACCCTTATTTTGGCCCACCCTGTATATATATATATTGTAATCACAGAAATGTATGCTAACATATTCGTAAGTTTTGACATTGATCTATCTTCAGAAAAAATCAATTTAATTTCTTATTTTGCAATTAGGTAACTAAGTTTATGTCTACTAATTTTAACCTATCTCACTGTATGTTTTTGACAGCCGTTCATTTTAATATAGTGTCGTTAATCAAAGTGTTAGTGGAAAAAGGATGAACCAATTTTGTGTAATCAGTCCACCTACCGGCTTACGGACTAACAGAATACAGAAGAGTGAGAAAGAGAGTAATTCCTGATTGTCAAAAATAGAAAATAGATAATCATTTAGCTGTTTTGTAGTTGCGTTATATGACCTTTTTTAAAGTAAACGGAGTTTCTGAGAGATGGACGTTTTAGAGCAAACCATTTCTTTGCTCTGTTTAAGAGAATAAAATAATAAAGACAAGAATGCAAGAAGTGAAAATACATAAAATAAACATAAAATGAAAACAGAAGCCCTAACATACGAAAGGAAGTGAAAAAAAGGAACATTAAAAAACGTAGAAACAAAAAAACAATTAGAAGCGATAAAAAAAAAACAACAGCATACATTGGAAAAAAGAGTGATGGATTCTTACATACTAAAAATAGACATGTTTAAGATACAAACCCGTGTGCTCATCGCTTGGAAAAGAATAGCATCAGTGCAGTGTCTTGTGAGCGTTGAAGATGCCTTGTTCAGTATGGCGTAACATATTTTAAAGGTCGCATTTTCGCTTGTGTTGCAAGTCTTTCACGGAGGTTTGGACACGAACAATGTTTCAGCGTAAAGCGTGTGTTGCGAGTGGGACCAGGATAAACACATTATGAAGAAGAGAAAATGAGAGGTATGGCAGAGACAACATATTGTATATTGACTTTCGAGTATCTTAACTAGCTTTAAATAATTTGTGTTCGCTGCGTGGGTGTACTTAGAGTCGTTCAAGACCAAGCTGATTGTAAGACAAATAATGTTGTATTAAATAATGTATAGATAGTAAAGGGTAATCGGATGTATAATTGCGTCTTAAGAAAATTCAGAAGAACATTGTTAAATCGAGACCGGATCGAATGTTTACACGTGAATTGTATTTCGTTTTATATGATCTCAAATATATTCCTATCGAAACAATCTGTGGATTTCGACTTTTAGCAATTCCTTTCTGGTGTTAAATACGAATACTAACGGTTTGTACACCGACTTTAGTAAATACTTAAGATCTTATTAGAAATGTTGCGTCCTTCCTTAGCTCACTATTATTTATAGTGTTTATTGTTTCAATAGTACAATTGTTTATTTCTGCTAGCGAAACCTTCCCAGGTAGGTACATAAATATGTGATTAGCTTGTAATATAATTTCTGATACAGCATGTTACTCGCATCAGCGATCAGTGCAACTTCTTCTTTCAAATCACATATTTTTGTCACATGTTTTTTGTTTACGCTATTCCAAGGATACAATAATTGTAGTGCGTGTTCAGTGAGATATATCAGATCACTGCATTTGCGTAGATCCTCTCTAAAATAATCTGCAAGCTCGAAATTGCATTATAATTAATTTATGTTTATTGGTTTGGATATGTCTGCAATTTTCTTGTTTCGTCCATCATAATGTTATATAATTTCGTTAAACATTGTTTATCTTACTGTGATATCTTTACACAATTAAATTCGGTAACATGGATTGCTACGGTAATCCAAGCTCTTTTAACCGATTCAAAATGTATTTCGCGTCGTGCTTACATTCGTTAGTGAACGCTTTTACACATGTATTATTATTATATTAATTATTATTATGATCATTATTATTTTTTATGCCTTTGTAAACCACGTTTAAGATGCGAATATTTTTATGTAAATCATTTTTATTGTCTTTTTAATTAAATGCTATCGTAATAGCATGCCTTTCTTTAGCGAAAGAGAGTTTGTTTCATGAGAAAATTTAAGGTTTTATCTTTATTTTTTTCGTAATTACTAGAGTCCTTCTTTCGTGAAATTGTTGAAGCGACGGTCACGTCTTATTAAACAATGCACGATGAGAATCATATCTTTATATGCACGTTAAGGAGTGCATGGATAGTACAATTGGCAAACGTTCGTAGAAGCATATCTTAAGATTTATAACGCTGAAAACAGATCACATACCGTTATAAAATACGTTTAAAATGCGAACATTTATTATTGGAAATCATTTAATGTTTTTCTTTATTTTTATAGTCTTATTAATTTCGTACAATATGATGTCCATCTTCAGGGAAACAGAGTGTGGTTCACAACAACTTTACATTATTCTATTTGCCCTTTTATTTATAGGTGGAAGTGTATGATAGCGGTGATACAGCTTATGCACATACTTTTTTATTGGTTAGTATTCTGCCTTGTGCCTTTAAGTCCATGTAGTCCATTCTTGAATGCTTGCTACCACTTCAGATACTGCTGGAGTGCTTATTATATGAACAAAGTGTTGGTCACTATCTAATAGTAATTCTACGAATCCGAACCTAGATTTCTATTTTTCATTTTAGTGGTGTGTCCTTCTCTTCCTCTCTCGCCTGCACTTATTCTGTGATGTAGCGAAACAGTCTTCTACGGATCATTTTTTGTCACTGAGCATGTTCTCGGTTGAACACTGTTGTAAGTTAAATAGCAAGCTACAGACACGCGGCCGGTTATCGACTACTGATTGAAGCGTTGCCTGTTCAGCCAAATTACATAGTTGTCATATTGTCATATTGACTAATAGCTTGTTTGTGGAAAAGTATATTCCATCCCCTACACACAAACACACACACACACACACACACACACACACATATATATATATATATATATATATAAAGTCCTACTCACGAGTTTCTCCATATATGTGTGTGTATCGTCCGAAGGTAGATACCCTCGACTAACCCCACTAGATGTGCAATCCCTCACCTTAACTCTAGAAGTGCCCAGATGCCAGAAGATTTTATAGTCTAATAGTTTATTTTCTCAAACTGCTTGCTTTTGAAATAATGTCCTTGCTTTCCGTTTCCTCGACTGTATCGACATGTAGAAATATAATTGCGATGTCTTTTTTTTTTTACTTTCATTCACCCAAAACATAGCAAATTACAACTGAGACTTAAAGTTATACTGCTTGTTAGGTTCGGGTTATGTAACAAGATGTGTGTTTACCGTATATTTAAATATATTCATGTTGGTACAATAAGCAAAACAAGGAGACTTCATATAATTCTACAGGCTACACGTTAGAGAAAAATAACTATTAGTGTAGAAAGCTCTACGGCATCTGGCAAAGGAGTGAGATTCAACTGATTTTCAGGTTGGTCTTGTGTATTTACGTCGATAGGCACCAAATCAGCAAGTCTGTCAGATCACATTCCATTGAAGTAGTTGTAAACACATACAAGCGATGGTAAAACATTGAATATACACTCATTGAATAAACAGAAATTAGTAATTGTGATACGACCAGTCTACAAATAGGCGCGCATATGTTTAATTGAATACACATCTAAAGGTTTTAATTGTCTACTAAATCAATGAACTTCCAAAGTTAGTTCAGTTAAAGGAAAATAACATAATGTTTTATTAAATAGCCATTATTAGGGACAATTTATAAAAGGAAACCGATTTCTTTGCGTTCAAATTCATACCTTCTTTAAGCTTGTTATTATGTGTTATATTCCGTCTTCTAAATAATCAGTTAACACTGGTACGCTTTCTTTCTGTTAGACACGAGTGCACAAGAAAAGTAATATTTATTGATCAAACATTATACACCGATCTTTATATGAATGTTGTGTAAATAAGTAGTTAAACCATCTGCAACCTGTTCGTCTCTTTTCTGCAGTATCGCCAATAGGAGGAAAGGAACAAAATAATAAATGCTATGCACATTTTCCCTACACGTAACAAATTATGCCACGTTCCTCCCTTCCTTACTTAGCGACAACTAAGCTAATTCAACCTCATAATTAATCATAATGTTATTTATAATAAAGCGTGAGAAATGTACACGTTTTACTCGATGTACGTTTATGTTTTGCGTATGGATTGTTGTATGCTTTTCGTGTTGGAAAATTTCTTTAAGGCAAGAATATTCGGTAGTTCTCTGTTAGAAACCATGATCTATATAAATACTTGAACGTGCCTGTATCCGGCTTACTTCAATAATCACGTATGCAAATGTTATTTCATGGACGAAAAATGGAAAGCTTAATCATTATAATAACTGATAATAATAAAAAAGTAATAACTACGTATACAAAGTTTCAATATTTAACCGGGATCGATATAGTTAATCTTAATAACATGTGATAATATCAGAAAAGAAAGGAAGTAATTTATTTCACTTATAATGAAGAGACACAATTACTTCCATATATTATTAAAGCAACACAATGGGAGATAAAAACGTATGTTGGGCCTTATTTTTCATCGATTAGTTTTGTCTTCATATCCATTTATTTTCCCCTTTTTCTCATCGATTAGTTTTGTCTTATTATTCTATAAATGTTGCCTTCTTTTTATTGATAAACAAATCAGGAGATTCTTTTTATTAATGATAAGTTTCGTTTCAATGACCTCTAATAATAATTAGAAATAAAAATTGCGAAGCGATTGCAAGCGAGCG
>OY744517.1:97571526-97724026 GCA_963556195.1 Sepiola atlantica
TTTCTTTTTCTTCTAAAACTAACAAATTAAGTACAAATAGGCTAAAAATAATGTCAAAACCCAATTCACTCTAAACAATTAACGTGACTAAAATAGGAATTTGATCATTCTTGTTTATTTTTCTACGATGAAGCTTTTTTTTAATTCAGCTATTCCAAGCCATGAATCATACACAAAAGACATGATACAGGCAGTTAACTCTTTCATCAAAGAGTACGTTGCTAGGTAATCCATCACCACACTTCCCATGAGGGTGAACAGAGAATCGATCAACCGGATATACGCACAGTGGATCCTCCTTAATATGATATGCCATCAGAGGTTTCCGGAAAGACGTACATCAAATGTTATAACATCAAGACGCGTAAATGTCCATCAGCACTGAACATTCTGGAGAATTTTGAGCAAGACATGTTTAACATGATAGGAAACTTGAAGTTTAAAAGGAGATGTAAATACTCTAACCCTACAAGTAACAAAATAAACCAAGCATTTAGTAAAATAAATAATAACCCTAACCTAATAGTACCTGCAGACAAAAAAATGAACTTATATAGCATGAACTTTGAAACATATAATAATTTGATTATGAAGGAACTACTGAAAAACTATAAAATAGCCAATGTAAATGACCTCAGCGATATCAATTCTACGGCCTTGGAAATATGTTCTAAGATCAATATAGATAACAACATAGAAATATATTCTCCTAAATGCCCTAGATTTACATTAAAGGACCATAAAGACGATTTTAATAATAACCCCACCATCAGATTGATCTCTCAATGTATATCGGACAAAGGGGCAATTAGTAAAAAAATATTGTATAGAATCATACCCACCATTAAATCCAAGATAACTCACAATTTATGGACATCGTCAGACGAAGTCATGAATTGGTTTACAAAACTCCCCTAAAGGAGTAACGGGATGTTTTCATGTTTGACATTGATGCATATTACCCATCAATATTCCTTTACACGTCTAGACAAAGCCCTTGATATGGCTAGAATAGAAACGGGTATAACTAGACTAGAGATCGATATTATAAAACTAGCTAGAAGAACTTTGATTCTGTATAATAACAAACTAGGGACAAGAAAAAATAGAGAGAATAACTTCGACATTACTATGGGGGTAACTGATCTGGTAGGTCTTTACATTTTGAAGGAGCTCCATAAAGAATTACCACTACTTAGGGGCGGCTTATACAGAGATGACGCTCTATTCTTCGTCAACTTTTGCAATAGAAGGTTAGAGAATACTAAGAAGGATATACACAATTTCTTTACAATTTTGGACCTTAAGAGAACAATAGACTTAGACCATAAGATTGTTAACTTCCTAGAAATCTGCTTAGACCTAAACAATATAACATATGAACAATATCATATACCAAACCAAACTCTCTTTTATGTAGATTCTAATTCTCATCACCCGAGACCCATTAAGAAAGCCATAATCCCTAGTATCTCTAAGAGAATATCAAAACTATCATCTAACGAATCACTATTCAATAAAAATAAAGATTACTATAATGAAGCATTAGCCAGCTCTGGATACACCGAGAAAATAAGCTACATAAAGGAAAGCCCGTTGAAGCATAATCTAAATCCAGGGACTCATAGAAATACACCTCACATAATATCATATAACATGGCTATGGGGAATCCCAGAAAAATCAATAGGAGAATAAATACTAATAATACGCAGATTACTGCACCTAGTACTAAACTTTACACTAGAGGATCAACAAATCCACGATCCGTAGTAAAAACACTGGGGAGAAAAACAGACGTAGAAATTCACTATGGATTAAATGTCCTTACTAACATACCTAGACAATTTTACCAAATTATCGAGAGAAATGTTCCTAGAGATAGTAGACTAGGCTAATTTATAAATAAGAATCCAGTTAAGCTATCTTTTTCAACTTCGATAAACTTCACATCAACTATAGTAAGTTCAAATAACACGAACATTTAAAAAAATAGTAACTTAGATACCAGCACAGTTCAGAATCAAAATAATAACTCTCAATGTAACTGTAGAAACATCAGCGAATGCCCTTTAGAGGGGAATTGTTTAACCTCAGATATAGTGTATAAGTGTAATGTTATAGAGGAAAACAGAATTAAAACAGAATTAAAACATACATTGGTTCGACGAGTTGTAGTTTTAAGGACATATATCGAAACCATATACACTCTTTTAAAGAACCTAATACAAATTCAAAAAAGATTCCTACGACTTTATCTAAGCATGTAAGAGAACTAACTAGCAAACACATACAATACAACCTAAAATGGTCTATACAAGGTAGAGCAGGGAAATATAGACCTAACAAATCTAAGAGATGCAACCTTTGTATTCTAAAATCCTACAATATAGTTATGTCTAAAGATAATTTATTAAATAAAAGAGAAGAGGTGATTCAGAACTGCCTACATAGAACCGCATACATCCTATCCCGCTACATACCCATATAAAATACCTGTGCTGGTAACCCTTTCATAAACAAGAGTATGTAAGTAACTAATGTATAGGATCAACATAAGAATATCTTGACAATACAAACACATAAACCTAATACTAGATAACTGAGTACTAATACATCAATATAAAACATTTAGATATATAGCACATCAATTATAATCTAAAATAACCGAATTAATTAAAATTATATCTGACTTATAATTAAAATAGTAAGAAGGCTAGATTATGAGAACATCAACAAGTAATTGAAATAGGTGTTTCTTAATCTTGGTTTTTTCGATCTGTATTAATTAGGTGAGAAATGGTAAATAGTAAGTAAGATATCCCTTCGGTAGGAGTATAAACTAATAACACTAGTATCATCTTAAATATTATGCGAAATAAATGTTCAATGGATAAATGACGAAATAAAATAAATACATAAATAAATAGATAAATAAATAATGTGTGTATATATGTGTATATATGGTGTATGCATGTGTATGTTTGTTTATTCGGATATGTACATATATATTGTGTGTGTATGTATCTATGTGTGCATATATATGAGTGTTTGTAGATGTTGATTGTACGTTTTTATTTAAGTTCGGATCTCTTACTGTATTTATGCGGGTAGGCATGTTGATAGATTAGTGTAAGAGTACGTACAACCTAATATTAGATAAAAAATAAAAAATTAAAAAATTAAAACATTTTTTTAAAAAGCTTCATCGTAGAAAAATAAACAAGAATGATAAAATTCTTATTTTAGTCACGTTAATTGTTTAGAGTGAATTGGGTTTTTGACATTATTTTTAGCCTATTTGCACTTATTTTTTTAGTTTTAGTAGAAAAAGAAATACTTGTGTTTTATCGTACATATTATACAGAAGAAATATTTCGATGTGTGTGTGAGCGTATGTGTAGGTGTATACATATATATATATATATATATATATATATATATATATACTTATGTTGTGTGTGTGTATATATGTGTGGGTGGTATGAATTTATTGATGGATACTAAGCATATTTGTGAATGTATATTAATAAGCATAATGATACTAAAAAGAAGGGAGAAACACGACTAAATAATAGATGCAAATATTAAAGTAAGACTCTAATTGTTTGCATTCGTATATTTGTTTTAGCTATTCACTTGATAGTACGATTTAGAAATAAAACATAGTAAAAATTAATGTTTAAGGTACAGATCCCCGTATAACTTCTTTTGAATCCTTAGAATACTTTAAGAAATTAAATATATAAATAAATATATAATGCCCATTCTATGTTTCGAAATCGTAGTCTGGCTAAATATGGAGGATATATTTCGTTGTGAATATAACCCACTTTGTTTCGCATTTTAACTAGTGACTTACTACTTGAGTGATGAATTCTTGGAAGGTAAGCTGATCTCGATATTGTTAGAAAGGTTTTATTAATAAATACAATATAAATTCTATATAGACACTTATGTAGAAGAAACTTTTTTAATAGTTGATTGAATCAACAGTTTGACACAATGAGACTAGCTCTATAATGATCTGCTTAAATGAGGTTTGCACCCTAACGACTTAAATAAACATTCAGGTAACTTTAATAAAATAAATTACCTTCAAATAAACTGGAACTTTATAAATAAATTATAGTACATATTAAATATTTTAGCAAATATTACCGAATTAAAGTTTTTTAAACTGTTCGCACTAATTCTTTTAGGAGATACTAGCTTTGAACGAAAAAAAAATCAAAATCAAAAGGGCTGATTAGTTTGATCGCACACATGTGAGTGTTTGCTCTAAAAAAATTTGTTTGTTTTTTTGTTTATTTTCACCCTAAAATGAAACTGATGAATGATGTGTCTGTTTTTCAAGACACTCTAATCTAAGAACTCTTTTATTATTTTTGAACTTTTTCTGATGATTTTGTAGTGTTGCAGACACGATATTGACATACAAATGTTGTTTGGCACAAAACAAATGAGACGGGCCGTTTAATATATCTCAGTAATTGGGAATGTTTGGAAATGTAAAAAAAAATAAAATAAAAAATAAAAGTAATAAAACAAACCATGGTTATTGGAATATAATTTTTAAAAAACTGTTCTATATTTTGCTCTGTTATCAATAATTGACAAACATTGAGCTGAATCTTAAAAGGAGACTACAAAGTAAAAGGATCTGATGATATATGATAGTACATATATTGTTTTTAATAATTCATTATATATATATATATATATATATATATATATATATATATATATATATATATATATATATATATATCATAGCATAATATAAAATGAAGTAATAAAATAAGGTGCGAATCAAATTTTATTAGAATTCAATGTTCAGGCAACGTACCTTAAAGTCTTTAATTCATAAGATTTCAAAGAAAATTCTTCTCCTCAGAGGACCATTACCGCAATGACATTACTGCAGATAGTAAAATTAAACTTGGAAAATATATAAAAATATATATAAAAATACATAAAAGTATATAAAACATCAGCACCTTATTTTATTACTTCATTTTACATTATCCTATTAATGCTCTATCCAGTATATTGAGCTTCAGTTTGATCCGGATGTTCACTATTTAAAAATATTAGTTGCCGCTTATATCTTTTGTTGGATTAACTTTATATATATATATATATATATATATATATATATATATATATGGATTCTCACAAATTAGATGAGGAACACCTGCAGCAATTTTACCGTCGAATTAAATATAAGTACTGTCATTACAACCTATTTCATATTGTTGTCCGATGTTCGTATATTTTATAAATACAGTTGGTTAAATAAAGATGGTTGAACAAGAACTTGGTATTTTTACACTTGAAAACGACCATATTAAAGCTTACTCTATTACATTATTTTTCACAGACGAAACTAAACTTTGCTCACGAGAGTTTCGTTTCGTTTTAGGTACAGAGAGAGAGTAAGTTATTTACAATCGTTGTAGATGAACGAGTTTTTGTTGTGCATGTTTCACATACGGAATTATCAATTGGAGTTCAGGCGAGGACTTACAATGCAAATAACGATAGAGTAGATTAAGAATAGAAACCTATTATATCAGAAGAGATTTTGCTATTCTTCGTCTCCTCTATCGGAGGGAAGAGTCTGTAGGAAAGAGAAGAAGACACCTTCACTATATTTACAAGTCGGTGTTGTACTCTGTCAAGGTAGGCAGATGTGATGTGAGTATAGTCTATGTATGTAGAGTTATTTGTTTTATAGGAGTATATTTTTGTAAAAATTGTATATATATATATATATATATATATATATATATATATAATACATGATATATATATATATATATATATATATATATATATATATATATATATATATATATATATATAAATATAATACATGAAATATATAGTGTGTTACGTGAAATGAAGTAATACAGTCGAAGTACATAAAAGTACACGCTACTGATTACTAATAAGATAATCCCATTGGTGCATATACGACTTGGAAATGTATATAATTGAAAAAGCAACACACGAGGCAGAAACATAAGAAATACACACCTGAATTGAAACTGTTTTTTGATTCAGCAATAAAAATAATAATGATAAAATCAGTGGAGTTTGATAAAATGAAGTGTAAATATCAGTAAAAAAGCAACTAAAAGACAAAATAAAATAAAGAATTGACAGAACAAGAAATACAAGGTGACAAGAATTAATTTTGTAAAAATTACTATAGAATTTTTTAAGGCAAGAAATATTGAAAGATAAAAGTAAGTCGAGATTGAAACGATTGCAAGAATCATTTTAAAATGTGGCATCAGAACGATATGAGGATAACAAGTGAACAAATTAAATGTCAAGGGAAAATGGAAGACGTAAACACCGGAACAGGAAAAATATATTGGAATCATGTATACGTTTGATGCAAAACGGGATGTAGTTACATGCAAATATGCCATATATAAAAAAACTCGCCAAAGTGAGGATTCTTTTGATATATACATATTATTATTATTATTATTATTATTATTATTATTATTATTATTATTATTATTATTATTATTATTATTATTGATGTATGATTTCGTCATTAACATCATTAGCATGGACACCATTATGGTCATCATCATCATTATTATCATTTTTATTGATTATTAAGATATTTAAATATTAGATTATGTCAGATCACTCTTTCGTATGTTGATATCAATTAATTTCAAACCAGTTCTTTTAAAGTATCCGATTGATGATGAAACAAGTGACTGATTTCATACGTGCTCGACATTCACAAGAGTATATCTTAGTGTAACTTGTCTGTACTTAGTTTTCAAGTGTATGATATGGGGTTTATACATTCGGCGAAGTTAATCCAATAAAACCGGCTTATAATCTAAAGGCAAATATGTAAATCAATTTGTAAAATGAAATTTTAAAAAGAAAAAAAAAACGTGCGCACCAAAAAATTCAAAAGTCTGACGTCCGAGTTGTACTGACAATTCTTCAAAACACGACGGCACAAACTCTCAGATACCGTATGTTGAATAGTAAGCTAGAGTTCTTAAAGACACGACTCTCTTCAATCGAGGAACAGAACACTAATTCAATTTCTTTCTCGATAAACACTCGACGTATCGTAATGTTATTGTCGCGGTATTCCATTCCTTTCTACCGAGGAAAGATGCAATTCTTGGCATGTAACTTGGTTGCTCAATGTTATGTCACAATTTTCGACAGTAAAGATGGGTCCCCCTTCTCTTGGCCTAATCTCCTCTACCCTACGTAAAAATAAACATTCAGGTGGGGAGAGTCAAGACAGCGACCCTAAAGCAGGAGTACTCTGACCTTTTAAGAATTGCCTTGGCAGACTCATCGGCATTTCGAGTTGTGGCGCCCTAGGCAATACGCAATAAACATACTCCACTTCATAGACGAGCAGAAAGAGTTAAGGAGGGTGACACTCTTAGGACGTCCAAGGACGAACACCTTTACGAGACAGGTCACCGAAGTACCCCTGTCTCTGGCTAACTGATTGTCAAAATAAAAACCTCGACTGGTATGTCTGCGAGGTTACGACAACTTAATGTTATCGTCGTTTCTTAGGGGTTGAACGTTTCTGCACTTTTTATTTCAACGAGAATTCACCCCACCAAAACAATGCTCATTTGCATAAGTGGACTCTTGTCTACGCACAGAAATAACAAGATTCTATCTTGTAATCGGAACGCATTGAGTTCAATCTGCGATGAACGACAGACAGAACCGCATGATGGCTGCTACATGATGAAGGCTCCCCAATTTATGGAGAATCGACGGTGATAAACTTTAGCACGAAATTATAGAAAAACAATATAAATTATGACATCTATTGATTCTTGACATGTAACTTTGTCGCTCTATGTTATGTCACAATTTTCGACAGTAAATATGTGCTCTCCCTCTCTTGGCGTTTCTACTTCGATCGTACGTATTTTTTCAGATCTCTACTTAGAAATATACCGCTTTCTACAGCGGAAACCAATATATCTTATAAAGAAAAAAGCTTTACTAGGATACATTTAGTGTAGAGAATATGTGAAATAAAAAATACATAATCCTTATAATTTAGCTTAGCGCAAGTAGTAAGTTTCATAGAGTAGGAATAAGATTCCTGACATTTTCTTATTACAATTGGACATGATATGACGCTCGAGTTTTGAATATAAACGTGAACATAGTAGTCACAACTTGCCAGTCTCATAAGCCGTAATACGGCGACACATATATCTGTGAACTACATATACATACTAGCAAAAATATGGGACTCGAATGAGCATATTTTTGGAAAGGCGGAATAACGAGATGATTGTCAACGAACATATAATACACTGACCTCTTAAAAGAGACAGTAATGACTGAGATAAGTATATCATGACGAACGCACAGTACACAAATCGTGGAAAAAAAGGAGTTAGTGCTTGGGAGGATGATATCATGACAACATAGATAGATAGTACAACCGTCCACCGTCAAAATAGAATAAAAAAGGATGTCAGTCCATGGAAACGTATAATAATTTACCCGCTTTCCCAAATGAGATATCTGGGAGGATTAGACCTACTCCCTAAAAAGGAGGAAGTACTTCCTGGTAGGACGGACTTATGGAAACAATACTGAACAACACAAGCTACTCCAATCTATGTATATATAATAGTATCTATGTATGTGTGTGTCCGCCTGATATTTGTGTATTATGTTCACCCAAACTGCTGGATAGAATTGCTTGGAAATTGGCATGTAGACTACTGACTTCTCAGTGAAGGGCTATGCTATGAGATAAATATATCACTTTAAAGCCGGAGTCCCTGGGAGGAGCACAATCACCATCCACAGAAAACTTTTTCTCTCTTAGTTTTAAATGAAATTTAAACCATAGGTAAATGCCCCCAAATTCTATTCAAAAAAATTCAGCAAAACTTTTTCCTTTTGTTTCAAATGCACTTAAAACCATAATTAAATGAATAAAAATGATGCCTATTCACAAAATTACAGCAAATTTTGATAATATTAAGATGGTCACCGGTGGCACAACCACTCAACTAAAAACATTTTTCCTGATGATTCAAATGGTATGTATATATATATATATATATATATATATATATATATATATATATATATATATATATATATATATATGGGAAATTGAAAATGAAAGACCACGATATATTTTTTTTTATATATTCATCAACGGTTCCTCTTTATTTGTAAGACTTCCTCATGATGATAATTTTAAGAAAAGTGTCATGCAAGTACATCGAAATATTGTGTTGGCATGATGAGTTGATGAGAAAAAGTAGTAGCTGTGACTACTGGGAGTGCTGAACCAAAATACGTCAGTAAGTGGCAGAGATTGAAATGAATGGGGATGGCTGTGAGTGAAAAAAGGGAGGGTGGGTGAGAGGGGAAAGGGTGCTGAGGGTTTTGTCGTGGTGAGGTGTAGCATGGCTTTTGAGAGGCTGGGGAAAGAGGAGAAAAGGGGGAACTCTGTGTCTTTGGTATGTAGGTAGTATCATAGTTTTAGAAAAAGAGTTGAAGAAATAAAATCATTTGAAAGTATGTGGGGTGGGTGAGTAAGAGTGTGAATGTAATAGTCGAAAGGGTGAGATGGGTGAGGGGGAGAGGGGAGATTTTGTTGTGGTTAGGTGTGACATTATTGGAAGGCAGGGGTATTGACCAGTTGGCTATGTCAGGAATGTGGAATATAAGTGAGTTAGAAAGAAAAGTGTTGAAATGCGCTGAGAACATGACAATGAGGGTAAGGAAAAAGAAAGAGAAAGAAAAAAGTGATATTAATTTCGGCGAGAAATAGGTCAAATGTAGTGTTGTGCAGGCAGTGTCGATGGTTTGAAATTAAATTGAGGGCTAAAGGGGTTTAAATATCGATATATTTGTGAGGATGTCTAGATTGTGTTCATTGGTGAGGCTTTTATTTCTGGTTAGGTGGTTTAGATTCGTAGTGAATGAAAATATATGTGAGGAGAAGTTTGTCCGTGAGTGTGTATGCGTTGACTTGCATATAAGTACAATTGAGAACGAAGAGAAGAAAGGTTAGCCATGATCTAGGTTTAGTTTTTGTTCGGTCAGTATAATTTTGCTTATTAAGGGGAATAGATTGTAGAAACCATTTCGTTGTCTGATGGTGTTGGAGGCTGTGATTTGTGCTGTTTTTAGTAGTCTTCGCCGAGCTTTGTTGTGAATGTATTTGGTGATGTTGGTCTGTTCAAATTTAAAACATTCAAGCTCTTCTGGAATCCCCAAGTCCCGCGTTGAGCTCATCGATATCGTATGGGAGTCAGTTAGACACTCTACCTAACCATCTGCAAGAAAACAAACTGTGAACTGTGTAGCAATCATTTATTGTACAGTTTTGATTGCAATAAGGTGGGGTAACCTCTGACACTTCAAAATAATCACTTAATTTTCTGAATGAGAACGTTGAATACCGAAACTTTATATATTTTTCACAGAGACTACAATAAAGACATACTAATGTAGGAAAACAAGGATTATTAGGCTATTCAATGAAGCCATCAGGAAAGAAAGGAAATTCCCTAGTTGGTTGATAACACATTTTCGCCGATCATTAAAATCTGAACAAAGCTTAACAATTAAGTAAGAAATAATGAACGAGCTACTTTTCTAAGACTTTTCTAAGACTTTCTTTTTTTATCGTTGTTCTTCCTTGTTTTTTAATTTTGACTTTTATTTTTATTTTTTTTCCTCTTCTCTTCTTAAGTGACCTCAACTATTGCAACGCCACATTGTGTATTGTCGGCAGTTGAAACCAGTATTCCAGACATTTAATTTCCCTGATGATCTGCTAAGCAAGTAACTGCTTGGTAGTGAAACACGTGTAGGAAAAAACATTTAATTTGAATAAATAATATTTGTAAGAAAAATATCTTTAATGGTGATCATTGGTGTCCTGAAAGGAATGCTTTGCTAAGCCTTCATAAAATCACATATAAATGCTCTGTACTCTGTAATCGAGTATCATCGACCTTGTTTTTATTGGAACAACCCCGGTCTTCACTGAATGATCTATTTTATAAGTGAAAAATCTAAATATATATATATATATATATATATATATATATATATATATATATATATATATATATCATGGACTCTCCCGTCGATTTCGACGTATGAGGTCTTGACAACTTAAAATTTGTTTAGTCTACGATGGATGTAGCATGCTTACATTTACTCAATCGTAAATGGCATTTGAGTCCTACGAGAGATTTGCAAACCAGCCCACAATGGATGCAAGAAGGAAGATCTTGAGAAAAATCGGCTGAGATACTTGTAGATGTTTTTGTTCTTTCGCGTATTTCGCACTGTTGATCAATGGCAGTTACAGAGAACCGCCTGATGCCCTTCTGGCGGTTAGATCGCCATTCTGTCCGTCGAGAAGCAAGCTGTTCAAAATCACGATAAGAAATATAAATAGATGTCGAATTCATCTTCAACTTGTCGTTAAAGCGAAGCAGCGGTCGACCCACATTTCGCCTTCCACTGTTGAGCTCGCCGTACATCAGTTGCTTTGGTATTCTATCATCTTCCATACGTAAGACATGTCCTGCCCAACGCAGTTGTGATAGCATCAAAAAGCTTTCAATTCCGCCAATACCGCAGCATGTAAATAGGTCCGCATTAGACGTCCGATTTCTTATGGTGACACCACAAATCGTTCTAAGGCAATTTTTGTGAAAGATATCAAGCTTCTGAATGTGGCTGCGATAGACTGTCCATGATTCCGATCCATAAAGCAGTGATGTTAGCACAACTGCTCTATACACAAGTACTTTTGTTCTCAAACTTATCCCCCTGTCCTTCCATAACCGATGACGCAGTTTTCCAAAGGCAGTGGTTGCTTTCGCAATTCGGTTTAAGATTTCGTCATCAAGAAAGGCACTCCAATTTATCTTACTCCCAAGATAAGTGAAGTTTTTCACATATTTCAGATCTTTACCGTCCACTTGGATTGGAATATCTGGAAAACAGTGTACTGGTGGTCGTTGCTTTACTGGTGGCCGTTGCTTCACACCCTGAACTTGTTTAAGCATGAGGCGAGGTTGGTGAATCACTTCTGTGTTCTTGATGCTGATTGTCAGACCAAAAGCCTTGAAAGCAGCCGAAAACCAGTCCACAAGCAGTTGCGCTTCCTCCCGAGATGTTGCACAAAGTGCAGCGTCATCTGCAAACAAAAGATCCCTGATGACAGTTTGTCGAAGAAGGGTCTTAGCTTTGAAGCGTTGCTAGTTGAAGAGACCACCACGTGTTCTAAATTTAAACTTCACCTCAGTATCTATATCAGCGAAAGCATATCTCAGCATAACTGAAAAGAACAAAGCAAATAGCACAGGTGCCATTACGCAACCCTGTTTGGTACCATTTGTCACATTGAAAGGTTTGTCACATTGAAACAACCGATGCCTTCATTCCATCATGGAAAGAAATAATTACATTCAGCATGTTGTCAGGTATTCCCAGCTTGTTCAACACTTTCCAGAGGGCTTCGCGGTTTACTGTGTCAAAGGCCTTTGTAAGGTCAATGAAAAGCATATACAACTCCTCGTTCTTTTCCCGAACTTTCTCGGCAACCTGGCGGAGGGAAAATATCATATCGACAGTACCCCGACAAGCACGGAAACCGCACTGAGATTCGGGATAGATATCATCAACAAGGTGTTTAATTATTCTGTTGAGAATAAGCATTGCCAAGACCTTCCCTGCAATTGACAAAAGTGAGATGCCTCGATGGTTGTCACAGATGTTTCTATTGCCTTTATTCTTATACAAGTGTTGAATTAATGCATCTTTGAAATCCTGAGGGACATCTCCATCTTGCCAGATCTTCACAAAGAGACTGTGCAGCATCTTCACTAGTGTCTGGCCACCGTACTTAAACACCTCAGGAGGTAAGGTGTCTTTCCCTGACCTTTTGCCTGACGACATTTGCCTAATAGTAACGAAAACATCATGTATTGATGGAAGGAAGGAGAGTTCAGGAATCTCAAGTCGTACAGTAATAGATGAAAGTATCTTTTCATCAGTTGTGGAAGTATTGTTTAGGACCGCTTCGAAGTGCTCCTTCCAGCGATTCAATATATCCGCTCTATCATTTATCAGTGTGCCATCATTTGCAGATACGCGAGAAACGCCAGATTCGTGCGGTCCAAAAACTTTCTTAATACCTTCATAAAAGACTTTCAAGTCTTTTCTGTCAAATGCTCCTTGCATTAATTTGGCATGTGAGGACCACCATGCCTCTTTCATCTGCCGTAATGCTTTCTGGACTTTACTATTGCATTCCTTGTACAATTTCCTCTTTAGTGTTGAGTTCTTATCATCAATCCAGGTTTTATGAGCCTTATGCATTTCATGGATCAACTCCTGGGCCTCAACATTCTGGTCATCGAATTCAGATGTGTGAATTATGTCCCGCAAGGATTTCCAGGAAGATTCGATATCATCGGTTATCTCAACAGAATCCAATGAGCGATCAAGACGGGCCGACAGTACTGCTAGCTGAACGGTATTCTTTCATGGTAGAATGTTTATCTGTTTAGGGACAGAGGAGCGTTTCACTCGTCTGTGCTGTAAACGAAAAGACGTTTTACTTCGAAGCAAGGCATGATCTGAAAGATAGCAACTTGTATGGAACGAACGAGTGATACGAAAGTCCCCAAGGTCACGTCTCTTGGTGATGATGTAGTCAATCAAATGCCACTCCCTTGAACGAGGGTGCATCCATGTAGTCTTGTGGGAGTTTTTCTGCTGGAATACAGTGTTGGTAATGAACAGATTAAGCTCTCCACAAAGAGACAACAAACGAAGATCATTCCCATTCATACGATCAACGCCATGATGACCCAGAACACCACGCCATGATGTACTATCCACACCCACACGTGCATGTATTTACATCCCTCTTTCTACCCTTATAGGCACAAACACATATTCCCATCTGCCGATCGATCGTTCCACATAGCAAACTTTTTATTTTACCTATTTCCATCTTTCGATCGATCCATATTCTAAACCTTTATTTTATTTTATCTTATTTTATTTTATTTTTCTTATTTTATTCTACCTTTCTATCTATCTATCTATCTATCTATCTATCTATCTATCTATCTATTCATCTATCTATCTATCTTTCTATCTATCTATATCTATTTCTATAATTATATCTATATTTCTATCTACCCTCAATCTTCCTTCCCCCCTTTCTTCCTTCTTCTAACTCCCTACCTATCTATCTACCCACTCATCTTCTTTTCTACTCATCTCTCTCTATATCTAAAACCAAGCAAACATCCTCACCCCCAACTACCCACACATCCACATTCATGTGTGAACCCACCAGGGACACCGTCATGGATGACCGGGAATGACCACACACACACATACCATACAGATTTGTCTCACACCATAAAAGCAATTAAAGTAAAAACACCTAACACAAAATGTACTCAAATGACCAAACATTTGCCAAACGGAATATATTTTTATCTCAACAAGATAACATATTTTCTGTCAAATGGAACAAACAGGTTTTTCTGTCAAATGGAACAGACACTTTTAAATGAAAGAAAAATGAAATGTTTTCTCAAATGAAACACTTTTATCAAATGGAATATACATCTGCAGAGAGCATAATGGATAAACGATAAATGCTCGAAAAGCGTTATGAAATTATATTTAAAAAATACTTAAAATGTAAAAATAATAAGATTATAAAAAATTATTGAAAAAGTTTTTTTACTAGTGTTGGTAACAACAATTCTTTAAATATACTTTTTTCTCTCGTTGGCACTGCACTGATGCTACACAACCCCCTTCTCTCTCTCTCTCTCTCTCTCTCTCTCTATATATATATATATATATATATATATATATATATATATATATATTGTTGCATGTTTGATTAAACAACAGAGACACTTCATGATTGTTTCTTTTTTTATCCATCGTTTTATGTTGACGGACAAATGAGCTCATGTTCTGTTCGAGTGTGAACAGGAACTCGCCAAACCTTCTAACGTTTTCGACTCCATCAGGAACGTGCAAACGACAACTGGTTAATCAATTGAGAAACTCGATTAAAACTTTTCTTTAACATCTTAAAAGCATTTCAGTATACCTTCTTACTCCTCATATCGAACTTGATTGATGGTGGGTTTGTTTGTTGCCTAAGTATACAAATATATATATATATATATATATATATATATATATATATATATATATATATATATGTATATTATACACACACACATATATATATATATATATATATATATATATATATATATATATATATATATATATATATATATATATATATATATATATATATATATATATATATATATATATATATATATATATATATATATATATATATATATATATATATATATATATATGAATATGTATATATACGGCACGATCATGTTGACACAACGGTTCCCGTTAGATGACCGAAGTTAAGCGGCGTCGAGCCTGGCCACTACTAAATGGGTGACCATTTAGGAATACCAGGTTATGTATGTGATCTCTGCTTATCTCGGCATTGTTTCCAGTCGTCTTGTACTACTACTTGCCATTGGAATCAAACAATGCCGACCCAGGAGAGCGGTTGTTGGGATTGCGCAACCCTTGCAATTACAAATTCACGCGCGGGCAGCCCCAGGCGGGGCACTCATACGTCGAAATCGACGGGAGTATCCATCATGAATATATACATGAAAAAAAAATATATAGCTAGTCAGCTGAACAAAAACGTTCACGCTTCTGATGTTCTAATAAATATTGTATCTTTACAATTTTTAATTTTCATCTAATATATATATATATATATATATATATATATATATATATATATATATATATATATATAATATATAACGCGCTTAGATCGTTATCAAATGCTTAGCGGTTAAGCAATCGAACTTTTGAATCTTGCAAACTTTTAGAATGTAATCACGATGTTATGTAACATCTCACTATTATATTATTTAAAGTTGTAAATTACTGGCCGTTATAATAATTTAAAAAACTCAACAGTAAAGACATATGTTTTAAGAAACCAAGACTAAAGAGTATTTTACGAATTAAATCGGAAATACTCGCGAAAAAGGAAAGAAAATGGAACAAGAACCCCACGAACTTTACATACGTCAATTTATGTTATTTAATGATGTTTGCCTCAATGGAAATATGTTGCCAAAATACAAACAGTATGTATATATATATATATATATATATATATATATGTATATATATATATATATATATATATATATATATATATATAATTTTTTCATCTTTATTCATAAAATCAGACAATTTACAAAACAACATTTTAACAAATATATTATCGTCAAGTTTTAAAACGTCATCCTTCTGTTCTAATTGAGGACTTATAATATTACTATAGAAACATTAAAATATCGATTATGTTCGCAGGAAATATTCAATTGTATTAAATGCATTTGAGAACACATGAAACAAGAATGATGTAGTAGCTATGTTAGGAAAACGGAAAGGATTTACACAGAAGGCGATACAGCGGTCCAGTTATGCATTAAATTCCTGCGTTTACGGACGCATTTACTACATGTTCTGGCAGTTTCTTCCTCAGAACAGACATCTTCACCGATAAGCTAATAATCTATACATAATTGCGGGATTAATAATATTACTAACGAGATGGCGTTCGATAACTATTCAACATTTTGGTAACAATGAAGCGATGAAATTAAAAATGGTGTGATCAATAGGCAAAGGGAGTGTTATTTGACACAGAAATCTTATAATGTAAAGAGTATTGGTTCAATTCATGTACTTGACAGTGCACTTTACGTTTACGAACACCTCAAAATAAATGCGAGTACCCTATACCCGAGAAGAAATTAGTGGTATAAATAGTTAAATGTTTGACTATTAAAAAAAGAGTGTGATATTAAAAAAACATTAAAGTAATGGCTACGCTAATTTCTAACTATTAAGTACACCCTGTACTCATTTAGCACGCTTGAAACTTTCGCTCTGATATTCCGAAGTTTGAATCGAGACTGGGAACAAACATAAAAAACTCATGAGAAAAACGATGGTTTCATAATGTCCGAAAGAAACAAAGTCGTAATTATAAAATGAAAGGAATATTGATCCGATATAATAATTGTGAATGGAAGTTTAAAATATGAATACAAAACTATAGAAAATAAACCAAAATAAAACTAGTGTAAATAATACAGGAGTAAAAAAAAAGAAAAACTGACAAAATAAAAATCGTAATGAAAAACTCCAGGATGGACATCTTTTGAGGCGATAAATATTTGAAAGACAAAATTCTAGAAATGTTCTTAAATGACGAGACTGTAGAACAATATAAGTAAGACATATGAAAGATTTATATCTCAACAAAGATGTTTACGTGAAAATAAAATAGTAAATAGCAAACTTAAACGATTGAAAACATTTAAAGCATACAGCAAACATGAATATACACATAGACATAAATATAATTTGAAAAAATGTAAATGTATATACTTAATTGTAGAATAGATACACACACATATATTTACATGTAGTTAAATGAACTATGTGTTTAGAAATAATATTATATTTTTATGTATAGCTATATGTATAAATAATATATATATATATATATATTGTTTTATTTCTGTGTTTCGATTTATAAATATTCTTTCTGTTATTCTAATTATTAATATATTTTTCTATTTTATAATTTATTTATTTTCTATTTGATTGTGTATTAGTTTAATTAAACTTTTCTTTTATTTTTCTTATTTTTTCTAATTCTTCTTCTAAATATTTTCCATTTTTAAATGTCTTTATTGTTCTTCTTATTGCAATATTTATTTTTTGTATAATTATATATTTTAAAATTCTCTTCGTTGCTTGTTTGTATGTTAACTATTTAAGTGTTTATTTACTGTTGTGAAGTTGTCCAACAGTAAATAATAAATAAAGGAAGTCAAGTCGAGGGTTGGTTTAACAAGTGTATTAACAAAGTAAGAAACTTGACTAGCACTTGGCTAGACAGTTACAAGACTGTACTTTGTCTTCTCTGTGTCTCTGGTGACTCACACTATTTACAGTGACAACCGGTGTTATTTCTCCTGTGTAAGAACATCCGGTGTAACATTTACAAATTACTTTTTTTTAATTTGTTATCTATATTTTTTTTTTTCAAGATTTAAGTAAGTAAAATTTGCTGTATCTTATATATTTTAAATACTATTACTTGAACTTTTGTCGATTTTACGTATTAAGTCATGTGAAATTGCATGATAATACGTTCTAGTTTTCCAACATTTGCAGGATAAGCTTTTTTTCAAGTAATGCTAAAAGGTTGATGTGGTTCTCTTTTGGCTTTTGTATTATAAAGGGGGCGCTGAATTATTTAAAATATAATACAAAATAGCATTTTACAAATTGTTTTAGAAACGATTGTTCGCAAAATATTCGTTGTGTTTGAATTCCTGGAGCTCATAAAAATAATGTTCTGATTTTAGTTAATGAATGTGGATCTTGTGAAAGACGAGTCGCCAGCCTTGATATTATGGAAGAGCCCCTTAGGTAGATAAGGACAAAGAGCATGTGTAGCCAGCTTAACACGGACTGGACAGACCAGAAGGGTAGAGAGTTAGTAGGTCGTTTCTGAAATATATTTTGAGACGCGGACCAATGACGAAATGTATGATATATATATATATATATATATATATATATATATATATATATATATATATATATATGTATATGTATATATATATAAATATATATATATATATATATATATATATATATATATATATATATATATATATATGTATATATATATACATATATATATATATATATCATACAAGAAATTAAGTGGTTGAGCAGAAAAGAAAAACTAGGAATTAAAAATGTTAGTTTTTCTGTTTTGCCCAGTATTTTTCATAGATGAATGGTAGAAGTGCTGTGGGTGCACGTAGAAAAATACCTCCCTATTCGGTGTGTCAGGAAAATTAAAACTTATGGTATGTTAGATTGTGTTGGGGAAAGATTAGGCTAAAATAAGTCCGGCAGTAGCAAAAGAAGTCGGAAGTGATGTCACTTCCATCCGCGTTGATTTTGGCCTCTTAGGTTCCTGACGATTACCAGATGAGCAAAGTACATTAGAGGTGAAGACGGGGGTGGCGGAAGGAAATTCAAAATTAATTGACGCTTATTCTCGTGACATTATTAAGTTTCTTTTAGCTTTCGGAAGAGAGAAAAAGTAACGGAAATTATTGACTGTGGTTGCAGCTAGACGAGTTCTTGTTGTGAATGTTTGGATCGGAGCTCCCCCTTGCAACTATCATGACAGAAACGATAGAGAATAAAAATACACTAGGAGCGTCTTTCCTGTAAGTAAAATGTAGTATATATATATATATATATATATATATATATATATATATATATATATACAAGCTGTACCCGGCCACGCGTTGCTGTGGCTGTTTGTTGAAATGAAGAAGTGGCCTTTTGGAGTTCATTTTGATCCAGTTCCATAAGTTGCCATTTAATATGAATGGTTTAATTTTCCAATACTTGTGGATACACAATATTCTTAGGGGTTCCTGTTTCAGTGTAGATGAAGAGATTGTCCAGTTTGGCGACTCTAGGACATGCAACGTATAATTGCCCATGTGAGAAGCAATCCGTATGTAAATATAAGCCACAAAATTGTAAAGAGTGTCCCTGTGCTTTGTTGATTGTGATAGCAAATGCCAATCGAATTGGGAATTGTAATCTCTTAAATTGAAAGGGCAGATCTGTTGGAATCATGGGAATGCGCGGAATTAGGTCATCTTCACCTTTGAAAGGCGCTGTAAGAATTGTTGCTTCAATGATGTTGGTCATTAATTTTTTTACTGAAAGACGTGTGTCATTACAAAGCTTAGGCTGGTTAATATTTCGCAGCATGATAATTGGTACACCAATTTTTAATTGCAGTACATGTGGTGGAATCCCTGGCAAATCTAGCGAATTCAAAAACTCTGAGGGATAATTGACTGCTTCATCTGCTTCAACAACAGTGTCGACTGACTTGTATGTGACTAACTCACCATGAATGTTCAACTGAATATTATTGTTGAGTTCGTGGACATCTTTGTTCTTCGGTGCAAGAATGGCTCGTTCACTCAGCCAACTGTGATTCTTAAAATGAATGTGGATGTCCGGGAATACTTTTGTAATTAATTCGTCTTTTGATGTAACTATATTACAGAAGTTGTGTGGCAATGAAATTCGCCCTGAAGTGAGATTAGCCGGCACTTTTCCATTCCCAATTTCCAACAATTGTTTTGAAAAGAATTCTGGTGATAGATTATTTTGCTGCTGGGCACGCATATTTATAGTCAAATTTAATGTCTTAACATGTCGCCAAAAAGTGGAGTATTTGAGGCAAGCATTTATTTCATCTGCTGGTGTTGATCGAGGAATTATAGGTAATGTTAGCCTGAAATCTCCAGCTAGCAATATCACTGCATTCCCAAATAATCTACCATTTCCACGCAAATCTTGCAATGACCGATCAAGAGCCTCCAGTGATTTTTTGTGTGCCATTGTGCATTCATCCCAAACAATAAGTTTAAATTTTTGTAATACCTTTCCCATACCTGATGTTTTGGAAATATTGCACATGAGAGTTTCAATAAATTGCATGTTTAAAGGTAGTTTCAAAGCTGAATGAGCAGTTCGTCCACCTGGTAGCAATGTTGCAGCTATTCCTGAAGATGCAAGAACTAAGGCTATGCCGTTTTGTGATCGAATGGCTGCCAAAATAAATTTAATTAAGAAGGGTTTACCAGTTCCTCCTGGCGAATCTAAGAAAAATATATTTCCCACTCCATTATTTACAGTCTGCATTATTTTGTTGTAAATGGCTTTTTGCTCATGTGTTAGTTTGTGAATATTTTCTTGCACATACAACAAAAGATCATCTGTGTTGTAATTTTGTTCCCTATGTAATTCTACATCAAACAAAGCAGCAGCAGGTCGTGTCGGCGAGGTAATTCCTAATTGATTGAGAACTTTGTTTGCAATTTCTAAGCACAAACTTTCAATTCTTATCAATGCCTTATTATAGATTGCTGATGTAAAATCCAGGTAGGTATTTGGATTTTCATCGCGTATTTGATGGAAAATGTCTTCGGCCATGTGTGATTTATATTTCTCCCATAACTCTATTGGAGATGAAGAGGAGCAATTGGTCAAGATGATTGCAAACAATGCACGAATATTATTAGGATGGGATGTGTTGCACGCATCATTAATGCATTCATCCCAGTGTCTGTCATTTTCCAATAAATTCAGAGCTTGACATACACTGCGAAAAGTGGCATGTGTAATGCTATTGACAATTTTTAATTGCTGGAATGATGTTGGACCAGGCACATTTACCAACAACATGCGAAGAAAGAAACATTCATCTTGTTTGGGATGGATAGTATACAGTCTGCCTATTGTGTTTTCTTTGAATATTCCAGGTTGTCCTTCAACTTGCTGTCCTCGTTTGCGTCGTTCAAATGAATGTCTACTCCTATTCCATGAGTAATACTGAGGCACTTCCGAATAGAGGAGTGTTTTTGCAAATGTGTCAGTTTGACATGACATGAAGAAAGCCGTTAATGTTGTAGCCGGTGGATTCAAAGCTATTTGTTCCACATTCGAAGCTGTAAAGTAAACACGTTGTCCATTTTCTAGATGTACCGCTAAGTGCACAATAGCTGGACTTCGTTCATGTATGGGAAAAGAAAGAATTCGCCATACCGCTTCATTGCTGCTTATGTATCTTCCACGTTGATACTGTGTGATTTCATCAATATGTAGGCTTTCATTCAGATCATTTCCACGTGTTTGCACGGCAAAAACTGCCATATCGCTGCCTTTATTCAGATACTTACAAATGTATTTGATGGACTTAATAGAGTTACAGTATTCCACATTGATGTGTGATTTGTAGGTCTTTGATAGCAAAGGTGAATATGGGACAACCCATCGGTTATCAACTTCTATATTGCCATTTCACATTTGTAAAGTTGCTAATTTACCGCCATCTTCTACCGACCTTCTTTTGTATAAAGGGTATCCATCATTTCCGGTAACTGTGTTGGGTAGTAATGCTCGGGGATATCGCTTTGAGCATTTTCCATCAAGCATGCATGGTGAATTTGGATTAATTATACCGCAAGGTCCGTGTATCATATGTTTAATTACAATTTTATGCAAATCCTTGTCAATGTCAGCATCAGGTAATTCAGCAGATATTACATTGTCGATTTCGTTTGGACTGATTTTGTTGTAGAGCCAGATTAGGATATGGGAGTGTGGCAATCCTCTCTTTTGCCATTCCACTGAATACATCCAGCAGCACACAGAACCAAATACTTTATGTTTTACAATGAAATTTATTAGCGATTTAAGCTTTTGTCTGAATACACGCGCTGTAATATCATGTCTATCTACTGATGATTGGCCAGGAAGTAAAAGTTGTTTTATATCATTCCAAGCTGGGTTGCATGTAAAAGTAATGAAGAGGTCAGGACGCCCATAGAGACGAACATATGCAAATGCATCTTGAGTGTACTCATGCATATGACGTGGACTGCCTAAATATGAAGATGGTAAAATTGTTAGTCTTGTAACATTAGTTGTATTACCATCATTTACAACTGCATCTCGCAAATGAACATATTCTTCAGAACGAAGTTTGGACTGATTCAAACGGATGAATAGCAGACGTTCAGTTTCATTTTTTGCATACATGTCTACAATGTATTGGTGGAACAATTGGCGGCATTTCAGAATGTGATTGTTTTCGTTCTCTCGAATACTAATTCGGTATGAGTAATAATTCATTGCGCTGCATTTCTCATCCGTTTCTTCGCCACTAACTGGATTTATCATGGTAACATTGAAATGATATCCATCAGCACCATCCCAAAAAAGGAGTAGATATTGCAGGGCATCGTAGCATCGATGAGTTGCAGCAATGTTTGTTAATTGGTCATTCCTCCTATGAAGAACAATATCCCTAGGTTGAAATTGATCTCCAACTATAACAATTGCTACTTCATCTATACTTGGAGCATTGAATCTTCGAACATGTTCTCCAGCAGGCGTCTTGTCAGCATGAATAACAATTTTGTGTGTATCAGATGGCATCATTTCAATGGCAGTTTTGAATAAAAGAACTTAATTTTCTTTTATTATGGAGCATATCTTGCAGTTGGGAAACAATGGACCTTTTTATACTGGTTGAAATTCCACAGCGTGCATTCAGTTCATCATTGTTATCACCGATAAAATACATTTGTAGAAATTTATGTTGAGCATCTGGATATGGAAGCAGAGATCCAACTTTATGGTAAATTTGTCCTTTTACTTTAAAAGTTGGCATGAATTGAGCTGTAATAGTTTCTGCAGCGAACGACGTCATTTGGAAGCATGAGTTGTAGTTCCTGATGTTTGATAAAAAATGCTTTGATTCAGCTGTATTACCAGCAAGCAAAGTGTTTAATGGTTCTGGTGGATCTGCCAGTTGAGGTAGTTTAATTTTCCCTGCGGCACAACACAATCCTTTAGTTTCTCCCTTAAATTTCAGAGCTTTGCAATAGGGGCACACTTCAGTCATAGTGCCTATGTGAACATGGTTGCTTAAACTATAATCCTCATGAGGGTTGTAATGAAATGCTAGGCGATCCCAATCCAGGGATTGTTGAGCATGGAGCCTTGTTTGACGCCGATCTGCTAGTCTCAGCCTCTCGCGTTCGTTACGTTGTGAACGAAGCAGATCTGAAGATGCCTGACGAGATTGTTGTACCCGCAACCGTTCCTCTTCAAGTCTGGCTGCACGTCGCTGTGCTGATTCATTCGCACGTACTTGAATCATCCTTTGTCTAGCTTGTTGGTTTGCAGATGCCAGTTGTTCATGAGTTTGATTTGCAAGTAATCGACGCCTTGTTTCTGCACGGCGAGTATGACGACCTAAGTTTGATCTTCGGGGGGGGGGCATGTTTGTTAGTTACGTATTAAATTTTACCTGTATAATGTAACAGTAGGAAAGAATAATTGTATAAAGGTAAATGGATTAAAAAAAACAATCAATTATAACCCGCTTCAGGGTTGTCGAAGAAATGCAAGTATGGTTTTTTTTATAGATGAAGCATGTTAAAAGTAAGAAAATGAGGAAGAAGGCAGGTTTAAAAAACAACGAAGTAGATACGAAATGAAATTAAAGCACGTCTGTTAAGTATTAAATCGTACCTGAAGGATGGTTAAAGTCTAAAAAATGAGTAAATGCGAAATGAAATTAAAGCACGTGTGTTATGTATTAAATCCTACCTGTAAAAATGAAACAGTAAGAATGAATAATTTTATAAAGGTAACTGGTTTTAAAATAAACAATCAATTATAACGCGCGAGTAAGGGTTGTGTAAGAAATGCAAGTAGTGTTGTTTTTTTTTTAAAGATGAAGCATGATTAAAGGGAAGAAAATGATGAAGGAAGCAGGTTTTAAACACATCGAAGTAAAGAGGAAATGAAATTAACGCACGTTGAGTTTTTTTTTTAGAGAGGAAGCATGGTTAAAGTAAAAAAATGAGTAGATGCGAAATAAACTTAAAGCACGTGGTTTATGTATTAAATCTTACCTGTAAAAATAAAACAGTAGGAATGAATAATTTTATAAAGATAACTGGTTTTAAAATAAACAATCAATTATAACGCGCGAGTAAGGGTTGTGTAAGAAATGCAAGTAGTGTTGTTTTTTTTTTAGAGATGAAGCATGATTAAAGGGAAGAAAATGAGGAATGAAGCAGGTTTTAAAAACATCGAAGTAGAGAGGAAATGAAATTAACGCATGTTTGTTAGGTAAGTATTAGTGTAAACGTTTGTTTAGGGAAACAAACAACGAATAAGGAAAACACTTTTTACGTATTAAGTAGATACGTGACAGCGGGAGGAGGAAGGTCAATCCGGAAGTGAAGTTGGACATGCAGGTTCGCAGAAACGGATTGTAAACCAGAAGTGCAACTTAGTAGCAACGAATTGTAATAAAAAGTGTTTTTATGTGTAAAGTAAAAATTATGTTAATAACATAAAACTATAGCTCGGATGTAAGGATTTGCTATAAAAAAATTTCAGTGGTAATGGTATAGTGGAAGTATATTTCCATGGGAAACGAACAAACCAACTTTACATTTATATATATATATATATATATATATATATATATATATATATATATATATATAGATATATATAGATATAGATATATAGATATATAGATATATATATAATTTGAGATAAACAAAAGTAGAATATTATTTAAATCAGTTCTAAGAATACAAACTAAACGAATATTTTGGCGTACACTCGTTTTTAAAACAATTCAGAAAATGTTATGCTGTATCATATTTTAGAAATAATTGAAATACTCATATCCAGCGCCCCTTGGAATATCACATAAGGAAATCAAGTAAAGAATTACACCGTATTTTAGTATTACTTAAAAAACATATATCCAATAAAAATGTGAAAACAGAACCTCTTATAATGCAATTTCACAGTAATAGAAATAACAATATATACGATACATCAAATCTACAATATTTTGATACAGAATCAACAGAATGCCAAAATAAAAATAACAAAACTGATTGTAATAGAAAACAAATGAAAATAAATGATTATGATAAATCATGAACCATATAAAAAAGCAGTTTAAACACTAAAAATAATTTGAAGATATAAAATCTACAATGGTGCACATATATAAATATTCTATGAAAAATATATTAAAATAATTATGATTAAAAAATAAGAAAAAATAAGAAAAATCAGAAAAATAATTGAAATAATGACGAAAAAAAAAAGAAAAATACAAAAATAATTAAAAAGAAAAGTAAGTTTTTTTGCAGAATTCATTCTATATCTGTATTGCTAAAAGCTTATATATATATATATATATATATATATGTGTGTGTGTGTGTGTGCGTGTGTGCGTGTGTGGATGTGTATGTATATATAAAACGAATCAAAAGATATAAAGAATTGTACAACACACAAAAGAAAAAGTAATAATTAATAATCCACAGTAAAACAAGAAAATAAATAATAGGAAACTCATTCTTAGATATGAAATCTTAAAAAAGTTACATTAAATTTCAAATAAATACAGATGTAAATGAAAGATTAATCTATGTATGAAGTTCATTAAACGAGATTGGATTTGGTGATATGTATGCATTAAAATTATAAATTAAATATCCTGAATAAGTCAAAGTGAATCCCATGAATATGGGTTGATAGTATATATCCAGGACGTGTAATCCCTGAAAGAAAAAAGAATTTGAATCAGTCAAATAATGTCAGAATCGAACTGCCAGAACACCATTTGAAGAAATCCAAACTCAAAATAAAATGAGTTCAGCAATTGAAAGCTAATACCAAAAGGAAGTAATTATAATTGTAATTAATCTTTCAAAAAAGATTTGATTTAACAATGAAATGGAGAGATTTACATACTTATGTACATACATATATTGATACGAACACACACACCCATGAATATATATATATATATATATATATAATCAAATACATAAATATATATATGCATACACATACACAAACACACACACATATATATATATATACATATTTTCAGAAAATAAAAAAAATAAATTTCTGAAAAATATGAAATAATTATTAATGACTTACACAGAGTACGTATACACATCTTAAATAAGATGACACTATAGGGACTATATATCTCTCTCGTTATATATATATATATATATATATATATATATATATATATATAAATATATATATATATATAGTTATATGTTTTTATATATATATAAACATATAACTATATATATATACGTATAAACATATAAATATATATATATATATATGTATAGGTATATTGATTTATTTATTTACCTATATAAAATACATCCATGGGCACGTGTGCTTGGTAAGCTACTGCCATCAGCATGGCTACCCTGAGCAAGGATCGGTCGTTGCTAAAGGTAGAGTTGCTAATAGCCGGCTGATAGTGCATGAATTTGCTTTACATATATATATATATATATATATATATATATATATATATATATATATATATAGAAAGAGAGAGAGAGAGAGAGAGAGAGAGAGAGACAGAGACAGAGAGATAGACTAGAAATAATTACAGGCTTTTTTATGGGCGACTGAATGCAATAGTGCGCATGCTCTTTAATTACTTAGGAAGTTTGAAAATGCTAAATTCAACACTGTATAATCGCCAGTAAATGCAACCACAAAACTACGTATATATATGTATACATATATATATATATATATATATATATATATATATATATATATATATATATATATATATATATATATATATATATATATATATATATATATATATATATATATATATTAAGGCAACCATTATTAAATAACACGAAGTGGTTTTGTTTGATGCGACTTTTTTTTTTCAATCTTCCGAATTGTCCATCTAATGTTTCGGTCAAATTTATGTAAATATGATCCATGGGTTACTTGTTCCATTCTTTGTTCTTTTTTGCAAGTACTTTCGATTTGAATCGTCAAATTATCTTCATGCGGTATTAGTTTTTGTGTCTTTACAAATTATGACTTTACTGTTGTGCTTATTTTTTAATTATAACGGCAAGTAGTTTATAACTTGAAAAAGCGTCTGTAAAGTTGAAATGTACATGAGAGCGTGATGGCGTTCTACACTATATGAGAGCTTAATAAGTTCAACACACCCTATGAAATAGATTAGAGAATCTCCGATGAACCAAAGACCTATAGCCATACCTTAAGTATTTGGCCCTTTGTACCACTGACAAATTCAGGATTCTACATGCAATCAACAACCCTTTCACAAATTGCATTAACATTAAAGCCAAGGTCTTCAAAATGTCCTCAAAAAAGGTAATTTCTGCGAGCTCAATAGATAAGCAAATATAATACATAATTCACTAATCACCCCTTAAGACCAATGATCTCAACACTATAAAATAAAATTAAAACATAAAAGTATATAATATAACCATCCTCACGAAAACCTTTCCAACATCATTTTATTTTTTATTTGGAAATGTTTATATACAATATATCACACCTGGATATATTGTACATGCCACAACCATAACTACATCCCCCCAACCAATTCCAATAGAGCCTAAACACATATAATCCTAAACCTATTAATTACACATATAACATTAATTAGTAGATACCAAATATTTATTAAAATTTCCTACATGATCAATTACATGAATACCCCTAATTAAACACCCACAAACGTATCACATAATTAAAACAAGTATAGATGTATGATATTTCCGTCTCACAAACACCTATAATAAACTCTTAAACTTTATTAGATAAAGTCAACAGAATTAACAAAATAAATAAACCCAACACAAATGCATATGACAATGATAGTTAATACATGAGCTATCTCTATATATACCCTTTCACTATCGAAATATGTCCTACGTAAGCATTCAGCCACTACATACAATTAATGAACTCAAATACAGAGTTCCCATACATACCAACTATATATATATATATATATATATATATATATATATATATATATATATATATATATAAACAACAAGTTTTCAAATGAATTTATACAATATGCTATAGATTTACATAATCAGTTAGCCACAATATGTGTGAGACAGAAAACCATGCGGAAGAAACCCGTCTACGACTCTCTGAATACTAGTACTTTATTTAATTACATGTGTGTGTACAATATTATGAAAATATTTTGTGAAATTAGATTTTGAAAAAATACAAAAATACAAAAACGCAAAACTATAAATAAAAAGAAACGAAAAATAATGAATAAATAAATACAAATCTTAATAAATCCGACACAAAACCTTATCAATAAACTATTTCACAAAGTTACTCCTTAAATAAACACACCTTAGAAGCAGTAAAACAGACAACATCCATCATTAAGAAAAAAATTAATTTAAATAAATCTTAATTACGATTAATACCCATATATTTAACCATCACCCAGTACTTCCTTAAAAGGGGCACGTCAACAATGCACCGTTTGTAACGATGAATGCAGACGTCATCGCCTTTTGTTTATGTTTTTTTCGAGACGATCTTTAAAATACAAAACTTCAAATAAATAAATAAGTAAATAACACACAAAATAAAATAAAACGTTTTGAAACACAAAACTCAAAATAAAACAAATAATGAATAAAATAAAACTCAATGAATCACACCCAATACATAAAACTGACCCCGGTATTTTCCTCAAAAGAAGACTTCAGTAATGCACCGTTTTAAATGATGAATTACAACGCATTCTCCTCTGTTTTTCTAGACGCTTGACATCTCTTACGGTCTCTAGACTATCTTCAAAATGCAACTCTTTCAAAATCAAAATAGAAAACTACAAATAATTAATTAAACTTAGTTGAATTTTAAAACACAAAAGTATTAATAATAAAAAAAATAAAGCTCAATGAATTCCAACCAATATATTTCCTTCCAAAGGGACACTTCATTAATGCACCGGTTTTTAACCATGAACCCAAACATCATTATCATTGTGTTTTATCTCATTTCAGTGCGAGGACGATTCTGATTGGTTATAGACATCTCATCTTGATGAAACCGCGGTACAAATCTGAAATATGTAACATATATTTTTTTTAGATAACTATTTGCATTAGCTCTAACTGGTCTGCAGTCGAGCACTTTATTTATTTATTTTCTCTCTCTCTCTCTCTCTCTCTCTCTCTATATATATATATATATATATATATATATATATATATATATACATATATATATATACATATATATATATATATATGACTACCATGCAATAAATAGCGTTATTTTTTATTCATAAGAAACAACAACAATATACATATTCCTTGTTTGTATACTCCTAAACATATTTATCTCATTGAAATATTTTAAATATCGGCAAATCATTCAGCGATCCCTGAACAAATATGTGGAGCCTGAAAAGATCAAACAATGTTAAATTAACATAAGAATGTGTCCTATGTACGGACAAGCATAAGTAAGTGATACATGTTTAGATAAATTGTTTAAATATTGTCATTCTAAGTTCCATATTTCATCAGTTAAAAGAAAGCTTCCTACTGATGAAATATGGCACTGTATATACACCGTAAGAATGCCAGTTGTAACAAGGACACTATCTGGTTTTGGAACAGCTTCTTCATCTTCTCAACGGTATATATGTCTTCCCTATCAGTTCTACTCTTTGCTAAAAGTGTTTTACCGTAAGCGAAACAGAAACGTTTTCTTTTTGCAGTGACTATATATGTTTAACTCTTAAATAATACAAATACACACATTTATTTCTGGCGACAAATGGGGCAGTTGTCAATATTACTCATGTTTAGAGAATGCAAAAACACATATACACACATATATATGTACACACATCTCTCTCTGTCTCTCTCTGTCTCTCTCTATCTCTGTGTGTGTGTGTGTGTGTATCTCTCTCTCTCTCTCTCTCTCTCTATATATATATATATATATATATATATATATATATATAGAGAGAGAGAGAGAGAGAGAGAGAGAGAGAGAGAGATGGTGGGCAGGGAAATGGAGATATAGATAGAGAGATTAATAATCTATGATAATATAAGGGTTGCTGGATTTTGACAAAACATCACTTGATTTAAAATCGTTTTTAGACCATGCAAATTAGTAGGTGTCATGTTTTTATTCTTAGATACGTGCACCGTTCCACAATTTTAATGCTTGCAATATAAAGGTTCTATGAATAATTTTGAGTGGCAGTTTTCTGTTGGCCTTCATGACTTAAACTAATAAATGCCTTTGGGACAGCATTACTACAAACGGAAAAGGCACAAATGGCTTAAACAAACCGTCATTAACAATACTTTTAATCTATGCTTAACTTCTGCGTTGGGCTCTTATTGGCGCAAATGTTTTAGATCGCTTCTGGTTTGCTCAATCCAAATGAATCTCTTAGGCGATTAGAATTCCTGCACTAGAGTTTATGAAAGAAAGCGTTTGCTTTCTTCCTCTGTCTTGGCCTGGGGACCAACTCAGTTTACTTTTCATTTACGATACCTCGTCCAACTACCTAACATCTCTCTTTGCTCGCAAACTTCTCGACGTTAGCCACAGCTCACATCGTCGACAAGTGTGGCACAGGGATTCAACATGGCAAACAACATCGCACGCATGTGGACTTCTACCATTGTAACCAACGCACACACATACTTACAAACACTCACGGATTCGGCTTGCCCTTAAGCAACTAATAAGTACGTACGGACTTCTATTAAGACATATTTGTTTCATATGGATTCTCTATAGCATTTTCTGGTTCAAACTTCTGGACATATTATACTCTGTAATAACCGCCTTTCAGAGCACGTGCTATCTTCACACGAATAGGCATTGCTCGTTGTCTTGTGGCAGGCAACATTGATACCTGTTAAGGAAAATGCGCGATAAAGTTGTTTTAAATGTTATAATCAGATTTTGTCTTTCTATTCTACATATGTAGCTAGTTATTCATGACATACATGCCGTATATATCAGCGTGTTAGATTGTGTATCACACTCAACCTAATGAGACCATCTGTGTTAGTGTAAATGTGCAAGTTATGTTAGATGTAAGTAAAAAGGATTAAATACTCTTAATTCGCCGACCACGCCCACGGATGACGCATCATGCCATACCTTAATAATAATCATTTACACCATAGATAAGATTCTGGGAGGTAATATCACTCGTGGAATATTCACATCAGAATAATAGCACCGAATTGAACATTCCTGAAGCCTCCCAAATGGAAGCATAACAGACAGGTGTGTTTATTGCCATATAGAGTATAGGAATGTGACCTCCGGATTAAAATGATTAATACAGGATGCTCGCACAAGAATGATACCCAAACATTGTTTATAACATTCACTATTCTCTATGTAGTCTAACTCTATTTTTATTAATAGAAATCAGTCAATGCCGGACTTGCCCACTAGGTTACAGTCTAGAATTCCCTACAGTATTTCTTTTATAATTATTTAATGATTAGCAGCTATGGATCCGCCGTGCACAATTGTCAATTACTCTGATACATTTCCCCCCCTCTTCGCACTACCCTAATTTGATGTGGTGGCTCTCTTCAGTCAAAGAATAGATTTAGCTTTTTTTTGATAAAAACTATCCATGCGATAATCCCACATAGAACATATGAAGAAGGTGCTAACACACTATATCTATCTTCCTCCTCTCACTGTCTCTGATTCCTTTACAAATGTATACTTCATTTCATTTTATCAGCATTCGGACGAATTTTTACAAAGTAAAAAGGAAGGCATCTACAGTTTTATTATATAGTTATGTATGTATATTCATATATATATATATATATATATATATATATATTTATATATATATATAACAACCCACACATGACACACTATTTCTCAGGATAGGTAAACACCGTGGAACTTCGATAAGGTGATCAAGCTATTTTTTACTATTGATTATTTATTATATAATTATTTACACAAATAAATACACACATGTATATGCATATACATGTATATGCATATACATTACATATATATATACATATATAAGTAATATAATATATATATAAGTAATTACATATAATGACACACACACACACACACACATATATATATATATATATATACTTCTTTGTAATATAGCAGGAAAAATTAAAGCTGAGTGGTCGATTAATAAAGAATTCAAGTAAAAAATAAAAATTCCCTAAATACACTATTTCCTCATGCGTTCCAACATGATCATAATTTTTGTCTTCAAACAACTTAGACTCATGTGATACGTTGTATCAAAACCTCACCGAATTAAACACAATTAAACACAGTAAAGCTTTTACAACATATCTTTCTTGAATCTAAAAATTATACTAAGAAAATAAATGCATAGTCCAAGGCTATAATAAACTATTATAAAAGAATACGAAAACTAAAGACAGTTTATTTAAGAATGTTTAATTAAAGTAAAAACCAATAAAACAAATTAGTGAATTGTATTGAAAAAGTACAATCTAATGAATGGAGTTTAAATTAAATGAATAGTTGGAATTTAGAAGGTGGGAACAAACAGAGAAGAACTAAATGATCGAACGTTTTTGTTAGAAATAAAACTAACATTTAAAATTAATCATTCATATTCTCTGATTACGTCTTTTCTAGAAATGTCATTAATGCATTAGTTTAGCAATCAATATTTAGAAGTCTGTCATTTTAATTAGAAATAAAACCAGATGTAATATATATATATATATATATATATATATATATATATATATATAGTCATCCACATACAGACTGTTTGCTTTTCAGTGCGGCCAGACCTAGTTAGTGCCTCTAATTTTGATTAAAACTCAGAGTCGGTGATTTTACCCCAACGATATTATGCGACACTGGCTTAATTTAAGTAGGATCTCGATTTAAACATTGTTTAATGCTCGTAGCCTTAATTGGTTTTACACAATGAGCTGTGTATTTTCAGCTAGTGGTGTGTATGTATAGTTATATTACAAAATAATGTATTACATATATATTTATGTGGCGGTATTTGCTTAAATAGTGTTCAATGCGTGACTAGAGCTTCGTGCGTGTTCTAAATATACTTATGTGAAGTAAGCTACACAGAAATGTGTACACTTCATAACCGTAGCTAATCATCGGGATTAATGCATAGTTATATATTATCGATAATTCTGGAGTAAAGCTGTGGCCAGTCAAACTTCGAATCAATCGAAGCCATGGATGTTATTATGCTCCTCGACAAGGCAGGAGAAGCTAGGGCAGTAGCGCTTTTATATCCAAGGCCTTTGACAATGTATGGCATAAAGGGCTCCTCCTGAAAATACGCTCATACGGTATTACTGGGCAATTACTAAATATGATTAGATCCTTCCTAGACAAAAGAAAAATCCAGGTTGTCCTCGATGGCCGCTCATCTATGAAACATGACATACATGCTGGTGTACCCCTGGGATCTATCCTTGGACCCTTGTTGTTCCTGATCTATATAAACGATCTCCCTGATGACATAGAGTCTGAGATTGGTTTATTTGCTGATGACACCACCCTTTACTCTCGCCATGTTGGCAAAACCGACGCAATCATATCCGAGGCAATGGCTGTGCTTGAAACCCACAGTACGAATGTTGTACTATTAAATATTACGCTCTTGATTTTTAATTTTTTACTTTAATACTTTATTAATCGACCACTCTGCTTGAATTTTTCCTGCTATATTACAAAGAAGTATATATATATATATATATATATATATATATGTGTGTGTGTGGGTGTGTGTGTGTAATTATATGTAATTACTTATATATATATTATATTACTTATATATGTATATATATATGTAATGTATATGCATATACATGTATATGCATGTACATGTGTGTATTTATTTGTGTAAATAATTATATAATAAATACTCAATAATAAAAAATAGCTTGATCACCTTATCGAAGTTCCACGGTGTTTACCTATCATGAGAAATAGTGTGTCATGTGTGGGGTGTTATATATATATATATATATATATATATATATATATATATATGAATATACATACATAACTATATATAATAAAACTGTAGATGCCTTGCTTTTTACTTTGTAAAAATTCGTCCGAATGCTGATAAAATGAAATGAAGTATACATTAGTAAAGGAGTCAGACACAGTGAGAGGAGGAAGATAGATATAGTGTGTTAGCTCATCACAATGAAATATACAGAGTAAAAAGGAACATAGATGAAATACAGATAGCTATCAGTGAAAAGATACGGGGAAATAATAAGATAACCTATAATCATATTATAATCAGTGAGTGAAGAAAGACGAGAAATGAAAAAAGGGGGAGTGTGTAGATTATGACATCCCAATAAGAGAGAGGTGGCACGCGAAATAAGAATGAAGAGAGAGTGTGCCTATTTCACATTACACTAGATGTGTTTTTTCTTGTTTGAAAGCAGCAGCTTTATTTATATTTCTTTATTTATATTAATATTTTTTTTACATAAAAATTCATAAGTTGTATACTTTTGGTGATTTGGAATACACTTCTCATTTTGAGTGTTATCATCAAAACATTTCGGCCGCTGTAACCTCCGGCCTTCTTCAGGTGTATACCTTCGAATTCGAGAATATTTCTGTCGAACTCGGGCATCTGAAGAGAATTTTGAACGAAACCTTTTATTGAATCCACGGGTGTATAGTACCATGCGAAATTCAGTGCTAAGTGATCGTCATCTGAAGGTTGAACGTGCAATCCTCGGTGCGGGCAATACGAAGAATTGCGAATTACTGTAGAATTCTCCCAGTCATGGCTGACGAAACAAGAATATGCTACCCCCGTGGATTTAATAAAGGGTACCGTGCGAAATTCTGTCCAGATTCCCATGTTCGCCAGAAAGATTACAGAGTTAGACAAAGTACACCTGAAGCAGGTCGGAGGTTACATCGGCCAAAACGTTTTTATAAAACACCCAATATGAGAACAGTAGTCCGAATATACCAAATTGTACAAGATCAGTTTAAGCTTTTACTGTACCACGGGTATTATCGGGCGATATGAAGAATTGCGAATTACTGAAGGCTTCTACCACGTCATGACAGACGAAACGAGAGAATGCTACCTCCGTGGATTAAATAAAGGGTTCCGTGCGAAATTCCGTCCAAATTCCCGAATTCGACAGAAATATTCTCGAGTGCGAAGAGATATCCTGATGAAGGCCGGAGGTTTCAACGGCCGACACGTTGCGATGAGACCACCCAAGATGAGAAACGTAGTCTAAATAACCAAAATTATCCACGTAATTTATTTGTTTGTTTGAAAGTAGCAGCAGCTGCATCTGCTAGCTAATGCTAGTCTATAATATACTAACATTATCTGGATGCGTATATACAAGCAGCAGAAGCTGTTCATATATCGAGCCTTTCTTCAGTTTGTTAGGGACGGTGGCAATCTGCTACGTTAGATCTACCCGGCTAATAGTTCTCTTGCGAAAGTCCAATGGAGTGCAGATAACAACGATGTTTCTGTGTATCTTTAGGCGCTATTACTTTCTGTTTTCTAGGCGAACTTATCTCGACTACGTATGCAGCTACTGGGACTTACTGTTCTGGCTGTGAGAAGTTCTGCAAGTATAACGACGAGATACGAGCAAAAACGATCTCATGCACACTCATCAATTATGACGCACACATTTTGATACTCTTATAAATGACGCACCATGTGTCCGTGACTTCGCGTCGTCAAGGTTTGGACAGGTTACGGAAACGCCCGAGACTTAACGATGCGAAAACTTCCAAACGCTAAATTGAAGACTGGCAGCCGATAAATTACGACGAACACAACCAAAGTAAAATACAAATATACAAATGAAGAAATAAAAAACTATACCTAAACAACTGTTATTTATTAGATTTTTATTGGCAAAGGAACCATTGTTAATCTTCTTTTTTTTTTTTTTTAATGAAATGTGTTTTGGTTTGTGCACCGGAAAGTTTCAAAAGATCATTTTGTTTGCCTTGTTAAGCAAATGTTTTTGTTTGTTTTTTCATTTAAAAAAAAACTCATTTAATCCTTCGGGAGATGCATTGAGCTTAAATAGATTATGGAAATCCGTTTTTTGTAATTGACCGCGATTAATTTCTTCCAAAAGTTATCGGCTGCTTGGTTAATAGTTGCGTCTACTCTCGGTCGCTTCCAAGATTTGTCCGAACGTTGACGACACAAAATACCGGAAACATGGTGTGTCAGTTATAATAGTACCCATATGTTATGGTGTTTATACGGAAGTCGAATTCGCACAACAAAACAAAAACAACTACAACATAAGCTGATGATCTTGTTATATAATTTCCTTGCACACCTTTTATCTATAAATTAAAGTAAAATACGTCACCCATAATAGGAGTTTACCTTTGTTTGTAGTTCAGGTATTTATCAGATACATTTTATATAATTAAAACCTTATTTAAATCTCTTAAATAACATGAAACCCTTCCATATCCATCAACTTCCCTACAAAAAAACAACTAATACATTACTGTAGTTTGAAGACAGTTCATTCCTTTTCTCTTATCACTTGTACACATTAAGACATTGTTCCATACGATTTAGCTAATGAAGCATAACTGCATCATTATAGTTTAACTCTCCCATAACAAAGGAATTAAAGCAGTATGTTTCATGGTGATAAAGAAATAACGTCGTGTGCGGGATAGAACGGCATATAGCAAGGCGTCATTATTATAAATTGATGACACTAGCTGTGTGTGGCATCGGCAACAAGTAAATGTGGGCTTTTATAAATCGTTGAGTCCACGATAGTGCAATTTTTTAGGCATATTCTGTAACCATATATATATATATATATATATATATATATATATATATATATATATATATATTTATATTATATATATATATATATATATATTTATATATATATATATATATATATATATATATATATATGTATATGTGTGTGGGGGTGCGTGTGTGTGCGTGTGTGTAGTAGAGAGAGAGAGAGGGAGAGCGAGGAAGCGAGAGAGAGAGCGAGCGAGAGAGAGAGCGAGCGAGAGAGAGCGAGCGAGCGAGAGAGAAAGAGAGAGACGGAGATAGATGAATTGAAAACTAATGTTTTCCAATTTAGGCTTTCTTTTGATCTCTTATAACCTTTATTCGATAAATGTTAAAACTATCGATTCGGGTCATGATTGCTGTAAATTCGCCATTCTGTCCTTTATTCGTTGGCCACTCGATAAAACGTCTAGACAAAAGTTTTAATTGGTACTTTCTTCTAGCAACTATTAACTGTGTATTGCCTGTGTCATTAGCAAGAGAAACATATAACCGCACCCTTGCCAATAGCAATTAAAAATTGTGATATCTGCCTACGTTTCTTTTGAGTTTATTCTTTATGTATTCTGCTATGTTTTAAATTTCAAATAACTTGCTTTTGAAAAATGCTTTTTCTACTTTTACTGTTTATCTTACTTTTATTCTTCTTCCGATTCTATTTAATTTAACTTTTTTCTGTGTGTGTAATTGAATAAATCCCGGCTTGCCGACTTCAATTTGGGAGCTTAGTTACTTCAGCTCTAAGCTTCCGAGACCTTTCCGACCGGATGAAATAGAAGTAAAATATACCCCCTTCCTTAATTGACGATGTTTGTTTTCTGAAATACACTTCTATTTTCTACAAATAAATCTTAGTCTCTACCTGAATTTTCTACTAAATTTCAGTCATGAATGTCTAATAGTCTTTCCTGTACCACCATTTAATGATACGCGGAGATACTTTAATGATCATATTCTCAGTAGGTAGTGTGATGTTTAACTCATTGAACAATACGCACCTTCTTCATATGTTCTATGTGGGATTATCGCATGGATAGTTTCTATCAAAAAAAGCTAAGTCTATTCTTTAACGGAAGAGAGCCACCACATCAAATTAGGGTAGTTCGAAGAGAGGGGGAAATGTATCAGAGTAATTGACAATTGTGCACGGCGGATCCATAGCTGCTAATCATTGAATAATTATAAAAGAAATGGTGTAGGGAATTCTAGACTGTAACTTAGTGGGCAAGTCAGGCATAGACTGATTTCTATTAATAAAAATAGAGTTAGACTACATAGAGAATAGTGAATTTTATAAACAATTTGTGGGTATCATTCTTGTGCGAGCATCCTGTATTAATCAATTTAATCCGGAGGTCACATTCCTATTCTCTATATGGCAATAAATAAACCCGTCTGTTATGCTTTTATTTGGGAGGCTTCAGGAATGTTCAATTCGGTGCTATTATTCTGATGTGAATTTTCCACGAGTGATATTACCTTCCAGAATCTTATCTATGGTGCAAATGATTATTATTAAGGTATGGCATGATGCGTCATCCGTGGGCGTGGTCGGCGAATTGAGAGTATTTAATCCTTTTTACTTACATCTAACATAACTTGCACATTAACACTAACACAGATGGTCTCATAAGGTTGGGTGTGATATACAATCTGACACGCTGATATATACGGCATGTATGTCATGAATAACTAGCTACATATGTAGAATAGAAAGACAAAATCTGATTATAACATTTAAAACAACTTTATCGCGCATTTTCCTTAACAGGTATCAATGTTGCCTGCCACAAGACAACGAGCAATGCATATTCGTGCGAAGATAGCACGTGCTCTGAAAGGCTGTTATTACAGAGTATAATATGTCCAGAAGTTTGAACCAGAAAATGCTATAGAGAATCCATATGATGTTTTGTCAAAGTCCAGCAACCCTTATATTATCATAGATTATAAATCTCTATATCTCTGTCTCCATTTCCCTGCTCCCGTTCTCTCTCTCTCTCTCTCTCTCTCTCTCTCTCTCTCTCTCTCTCTATATATATATATATATATATATATATATATATATATATATATATATATATATATATATATAGAGAGAGAGAGAGAGAGAGAGAGAGAGAGAGAGAGAGAGAGAGTGAGAGAGAGACACACACCCAGAGATAGAGAGAGACAGGGAGAGACAGAGAGAGACAGAGCGAGATGTGTGTCCATATATATGTCTGTATATGTGTTTTTGCATTCTCTAAACATGAGTAATATTGACAACTGCCCTATTTGTCGCCAGAAATAAATGTGTGTATTTGTATCATTTAAGAGTTAAACATATATAGTCACTGCAAAAAGAAAACGTTTCTGTTTCGCTTACGGTAAAACACTTTTAGCAAAGAGTAGAACTGATAGGGAAGACATATATACTGTTGAGAAGATGCAGAAGCTGTTCCAAAACCAGATAGTGTCCTTGTTACAACTGTCATTCTTACGGTGTATATACAGTGCCATATTTCATCAGTAGGAAGCTTTCTTTTAACTGATGAAATATGGAACTTAGAATGACAATATTAAAACAATTTATCTAAACATGTATCACTTACTTATGCTTGTTCGTACATAGGACACATTCTTATGTTAATTTAACATTGTTTGATCTTTTCAGGCTCCACATATTTGTTCAGGGATCGCTGAATGATTTGCCGATATTTAAAATATTTCAATGAGATAAAAATGTTTAGGATTATACTAATAAGGAATATGTATGTTGTTGTTGTTTCTTATGAATAAAAAATAACGCTATTTATTGCATGGTAGTCATATATATATATATATATATATATATATATGAAATAAATAAATAAAGTGCTCGACTGCAGAACAGTTAGAGCTAATGCAAATTATTTATTTTAAAAAACTATATGTTACATATTTCAGATTTGTACCGCGGTTTCATCAAGATGAGATGTCTATAACCAATGAGAATCGTCCTCGCACTGAAATGAGATAAAACGCAATTATAATGATGTTTGGGTTCATGGTCAAAAACCGGTGCATTAATGAAGTGTCCCTTTGGAAGGAAATATATTGGTTGGAATTCATTGAGCTTTATTTTCTTTATTATTCATACTTTCGTGTTTTAAAATTCAACTAAGTGTTTAATTTAATTTATTATTTGTAGTTTTCTTTTTTCATTTTGAAAGAGTTGCATTTTGAAGATCGTCTAGAGACCGTAGGAGATGTTAAGCGTCTAGAAAAACAGAGGAGAATGCGTTGTAATTCATCATTTAAAACGGTGCAATACTGAAGTCTTCTTTTGAGGAAAATACCGGGGTCAGTTTTATGTATTGGGTGTGATTCATTGAGTTTTATTTTATTCATTATTTGTTTTATTTTGAGTTTTGTGTTTTGAAACGTTTTATTTTATTTGGTGTGTTATTTACTTATTTATTTATTTGAAGTTTTGTATTTTAAAGATCGTCTCGAAAAAACATAAACAAAAGGCGATGGCGTCTGCATTCATCGTTACAAACTGTGCATTGTTGACGTGCCCCTTTTAAGGAAGTACTGGGTGATGGTTAAATATATGGGTCTTAATCGTAATTAAGATTTATTTAAATAAATTTTATTCTTTATGATGGATGTTGTTTGTTTTACTTCTTCTAAGGTGTGTTTATTTAAGGGTTAACTGTGTGGCATAGTGTATTGATAAGGTTTTGGGTCGAATTTATTAATATTTGTATTTAGGTATTTATTTTTTTTTGTTTGTTTTTATTTATAGTTTTGCGTTTTTGTAGTTTTGTATTTTTTCAAAATCTAGTTTCATAAAATATTTTCATAATATTGTACACACACATGTAATTAAATAAAGTACTAGTATTCAGAGAGTCGTAGGCAGGTTCCTTCCGCATGGTTTTCTGTCTCACACATATTGTGGCTTACTGATTATGTAAATCTATAACATATTGTATGAATTCATTTGAAAACTTGTTTATATATATATATATATATATATATATATAAATATATGTATATGTATATATATATATATATAGTTGGTATATATGGGAACTCTGTATTTGAGTTCATTAATTGTTATGTAGTGGCTGAATGCTTACGTAGAACATATTTCGATAGTGAAAGGGTATATATAGAGATAGCTCATGTGTTAACTATCATTGTCATATGCATTCGTGTTGGGTTTATTTATTTTGTTAATTATGTTGACTTTATCTAATAAAGTTTAAGAGTTTATTATAGGTGTTTGTGAGACGGAAATATCATACAGCTATACTTGTTTTAATTATGTGATACATTTGTGGGTGTTTAATTAGGGGTATTCTTGTAATTGATCATGTAGGCAATTTTAATAAATATTTGGTATCTACTAATTAATGTTATATTTGTGATTAATAGGTTTGGGATTATATGTGTTTAGGCTCTATTGGAATTGGTTGGGGGGTGTAGTTGTGGTTGTGGCATGTACAATATATCCAGATGTGATATATTGTATATTAACATTTCAAAATAAAAAAATAAAATGATGTTGGAAAGGTTTTCGTGAGGATGGTTATATTATATATTTTTATGTTTTAACTTTATTTTATGGTGTTGAGATCATTGGTCTTAAGGGGTTATTAGTGAATTATGTATTATAATTGCTTATCTATTAAACTCGCAGAAATTACCTTTTTTGAGGACATTTTGAAGACTTTGGCTTTAATGTTAATGCAATTTGTGGAAAGGTTGCATGTAGAATCCTGAATTTGTCAGTGGTACAAAGGGCCAAATCCTTAAGGTATGGCTATAGGTCTGTGCTTCATCGGAGATTCTCCAATCTATTTCATAGGGAGTGTTGAACTTCTTAAGCTCTCATATAGTGGTTGCTAGAGTGTTTATGTGGTCTTTAGCGGGATCTGAATATGGTTTCGTAGACGTAAAGTCTTTGTTTAAAGATTCATTGAATCATTCTGATGCAACTTTCATATATTTGGTTGCGTAGTCAATAAAACTGACTACGCAAACTTCCCATTTTATGCATGCAAATCGCGGGTTGAGGTTTGGTTGATAGTTTCAGGTTGATAGTGTCAGATGTAAAGCAAGAATAACTAGTGTTGATCGTATTTCTTTTAAAGCGCATATGGAGCTTATTTAATGGTGCGAAGTGTCCGTCTATTAATTTGAAAAATTGTTTGTCTATGCTACTGAGGGGATAACCGGGGTGAACACCAGATAATGTTACTTGGTCTATTGCGTATGTGTTGTCTAGTAAAGTGGGTAGGTATGTAAGAGATATAACCACTTACAAGGAGAGCTTTGCTTTAATATAGGTTGGTTTGCTTGAAAATCTATGTGCTTGATTAATGGAGAAATATTATCTTGCTAATGTTGGGTACCAGGTTGTTAAATACAAGAGGGGTGGGAGGATTTCGTGTTGACATATTTGAGCTGTTAGATGGGGTGCTCATATAGTATAGTGGAGTTGTTTGCTAGGTCCAGAGTTGCATCTCAGAAAGTCACGCTTGTTAGGTTGGTATCAATTTTGATATTAAATCTGAGTTCTTAGAGGAATGCAGTTAATTGGTTAATTAATCTATTATTGTTGCGGGATAAGTATAGACCGTTGTCTCGGTAGATGGTAAACTCTTGGTCAGGAAATGTAGTTGGTAGAAAGTGTAGTACGAAGAGTCAAATCAGGGTGCATCTATCCACACTGTCGTAGGCTCTCATCGGAACATCACATGGATCTGCAGGGTTTTATTTTGTAACCCATGTTTGAGTGTTTAAGACAAAAAGCGAGTTTCTAGCATAGAGGGTGGGGTCTATTTCTGGGGTCTTTATTTCTACAAAAGTGGTGGCGAAAGACAGAACTTTGTTAAGAACGTTTCTGTTGATTGAATGGTAGAGGTCTGTGATATCTAATTGTGTGAATCGGGATTGTTTTTTTCATTTAGAATGGTTTAGAACCAATTGATGGTTGCTTGCGGATTGGTCCAATGTCGAAAGTCTGTGTGTGTATTTTAATGTATATATTGATATTTCAAACTATGTGTGTACAATATTTTGCTTTTGGCGTGGTTTATATGTTCACATGTTAGTATATTTCTGAAATTGTGGTTTGCGGTACTTTAAGGTAAAGAACTCCTTTTTGGGGGTAAATAGGTTCGCTCTGTATTTAATGTTAAGTCTGTCTGCTACCGTCATTGCGTTTTCATATATATATATATAAAGTAAAGTAAAAGAATATTCTTAAAATATTTTCAAATACTGCATATATTCAAAAGAACATATTTTATGTCATAGATTTATATTTCTTCAAATGTATGATCGAATAATTACTTAAAGCGTCTAACTGGTTATGACTGACGCAACTAAAATGATCTTGCACTGATAATTGAATTAAGGGTTCAGTCTGAAATTCCATACAAATTCATCAGTTCAACATGAAGATTCTTTTGTTCCACGAGAAAAATTTAGGAAATATCGATTCTAGCATCTGCAGAAAGTTGTGTAAATAATATCCAGGATGATTATGATAACATTAGTCTGGATTATCAAAATGAATATAAAGTCCACATTGTAAAGTTTGATAAGAGTTCAAATACAAGGGATTAACGTAAACCGTTTCCATAGACTGATTTGCTAATTACAATTATTTTGTACACTTACATGTGTATTTATGTTAGTGTCAGTATTCTATGGATAATGTGTTATGGGTAGTGTTATCATACGAAAACCAAATGTTTGTTATACAATATTTATCTCAGAAAAAACACTAATTCTAGCCAGTTCTGCTTAGCACAAAATTTACGTAGAGTTCAATGTGCTCGTATACAACACTTGTATAATGTGTAGTTTTTACATAGATTTAAATGTGCTTCTATCAACACTTGTATAATGTGTACTATTTTCATAGATTTTAATGTGCTCGTATACAACACTTGTATAATGTGTAGTTTTTACATAGATTTAAATGTGCTCGTATACAACACTTGTATAATGTGTAGTTTTTACATAGATTTAAATGTGCTCCTATCAACATTTGTATAATGTGTACTTTTTTTACATAGATGTCAATGTGCTTGTATACAACCCTTGTATAATGTGTAGTGTTTACATAGAATTAAATGTGCTCGTATACAACACTTGTATAATGTGTACTATTTTCATAGACTTAAATGTGCTCGTATACAACACTTGTGTAATGCGTACTTTTTATATAGATTTAAATGTGCTCGTATACAACAATTGTGTAATGTGTACTTTTCATTTAAATTTAAATGTGCTTGTATACAACACTTGTATAATGTGTACTTTTTACATATGTTTAAATGTGCTCGTATACAACACTTGTATAATGTGTACTTTTTACATAGATTTAAATGTGCTCGTATACACCACTTGTATAATGTGTACTATTTACATAGATGTAAATGTGCTTGTATACAACACTTGTGTAATGCGTACTTTTTACATAGATTTAAGCGTGCTCGTATACAACACTTGTATGATGTGTACTATTTACATAGATGTAAATGTGCTCGTATATAACACTTGTGTAGTGCGTACTTTTTACATAGATTTAAATGTGCTCGTATACAACAGTTGTGTAATGTGTACTTTTTTACATAGATTTAAGTGTGCTTGTATACAACACTTGTATACTGTGTACTTTTTACATAGGTTTAAATATGCTCGTATACAAGACTTGTATAATGTGTACTTTTTACATAGATTTAAGTGTGCTCGTATACAACACTTGTGTAATGCGTACTGTTTACATAGATTTAAATGTGCTCGTATACAACACTTGTGTAATGCGTACTTTTTACATAGATTGAAATGTGCTCGTATACAACACTTGTATAATGTGTACTTTTTACATAGATTTAAATGTGCTCGTATACAACACTTGTATAATGTGTACTTTTTACATAGATTTAAGTGTGCTCGTATACAACACTTGTGTAATGCGTACTGTTTACATAGATTGAAATGTGCTCGTATACAACACTTGTATAATGTGTACTTTTTACATAGATTTAAGTGTGCTCGTATGCAACACTTGTATAATGTGTACTTTTTACATAGGTTTAAATACACTCGTATACAACACTTGTATAATGTGTACTTTTTACATAGATTTAAGTGTGCTCGTATACAACACTTGTGTAATGCGTACTTTTTTACATAGATTTAAATGTGCTCGTATACAACACTTGTATAATGTGTACATTTTACATAGATTTAAGTGTGCTCGTATGCAACACTTGTATGATGTTTAGTTTTGTTCTTTTTCTTTTATATATTTTATTTGTTTTTCCTTCTGTTAAATATTGAAAGGCGTAGATGGAGTAACAGTGGTAAGACTGATGTCACGTGCAGTAAAGTGAGATTCAATGGACTTATTTCAACAGATCGACCTGAGTGAGAGAGTACCTTTCGAATGTTGTAAAGCATAATCCCTCGTCTATCAAGAGAGGAATAACTTTGTATATTTACATATGGAGAATATAGTATCACATTTCCTGAAGATTGGCCGACTCATCATAAAAATAGACCTGCTACTGGTTACGTGTTTTTACAACGACACTGATATGTGACAATTAAAGAGTGTGGTACCGCACATGTTGCACAGTTTTAGGTAGCAACGAAAGCAAAGGCAATGCAACATTTCAATATGATTTGATTGGTGCAGAATTAAGAACGTACACATCCTTACTTTCATCGTATAGCTCTGTTATGTAAACTTCCGCATAATTTATTACCACGAAAAATGTAATTTCTAAAAAAAGATGGGACGTATTCAAAGTGTTTCCATATATTCATACACGTTCCTTGACGACGTGAATATATATATATATATGTATGCATATATATATATATATTTATATATATATATATATATATATATATATATATATATATATATATATGTATATATATATATATATTAGCCAAACCAGTTACAAGCCGCGAGGTGACGGTGGTCAAGTAGATATCGACACGAACTGAAGACCTGGGTGTTCCAGTCGGTTTCCACAGTACCACTGTCACTTAGCGGTGTTGTCAACCTTCTCGTGGTCCTTCCCGTAAGTACCCGATGTATTTCCAGAAAGATTTATAACTAGAAAAACATCCCGAAAACTAATGCCAACATCAGAATCATCTGATTCACACGAAAGAAGAAGAAGTTACAAGCCGTAGATGGTACACAACGGGGTTTTTATTATCGTGGTAGTTAGTTCTGTTGTGATTTGAATGCCACTTAGTTTGACGTACACCGTTGTCTAATCCGGGAACGCACATCTTACGAGTCTTACTTAAACCGGAGGAGCAGCCAGCACAATTGTTGTTCTGAAACTGAAGGCACAATTCATCACATTAGAGTAAGCAGATGGATTAAGACCATTTTCTCTAGTATAACGAATCGTCTCATTCAGGTAATATCTGAGATGCATAAGCCCAAATATTTCGAGGCCGATTAATTAAATCGTAGTCGCAAAACTATGAGTATCACTCAAAGGGTATTTAGCAATCACGATATCTCATATCAGGCTAACTTTGTTCGTTATCTTCATGTCTTTGACAGACCCACCAGAAGTTTCTGATATTTGTCAACATACTGTAACACTTTGACCCGTCATTTTATAGGAAATTTAAAGACTACAGCGGTGGATTCGAATTTGCCGGAATATCGTGAGTCTTATTATTTATTTATTACTTCTACAGCGATATGAAATGCCATTACACACATTGGTCTTATTACTTTGATCTGACTCGTTATTCTTTAGTTCTTTAATGAGTTTAATATCTGTAATCATTCTTGTTCGCTTTATTACAAATAATGATGGCTGTCAAAATGTAACTCTGAACTGAAACAATGCAATGATCTAAACAAAATATAATTGAAGTAAATTATGGAGGTTTCAAATATAATAAAATATTAGCTATGCAATGAATAATGTCAATAGAATCGTTTTCTTTTTATTACCAAACATAGTTAATTTTTCATTGAGACTTTCTGTTTTTCACCTTTAATTCTGCTAAAACTGTTGCCAAATTGTACAATAACTAATATTTTTAGATGCGTCTTTCTAATCTTCGCGGTTTGCTTTATCAAATGTGCTCCATGTTAAATAGTATTTCGATCTTACGAATAAGAGAATGACGGAATTATTTTCAAAATTAAGCGTGACAGACCAACTAACATCTTGTTTTAAACGTCAGAGTCACACACTAATACAAATGTTTTTTTCCAACTAAAGTCTGACAGATAAATGAAAATGCGATGTTAATCTTGAGCGGAATAAACTAAGAAAAATCATTTTCAAAGGTAAGCGTGACATACCAAGGTAAATGTTTAATTCAGCACGACGGTTCAACTGACGAAGAGCATTCCACAAAAAGATACTGAACTCATCATGAAGAATATGCGTCAATTCAACCTTAGTGTTTGGCGATTAAAATTATATTTTCTAATTTAGCGTGAAAGATTAAAAGACATCTTATTTCAAACTTACGCTTACTAGATCGGAAATAATACAACTTAACTTTAAGTGGTACAGGTCGACCTTTTATGTATCTTCCTCTCACAAGGTAATATGTGACACAAGGTCAAGAAAGTGAGATTTGAAAAACCAGCGCTCGAGAATTTCAGCACTCTGGCTATTTAAAAAAATGCCTTGGCAGCCCCGTCGGCATTCCCCGGTAGGGGCGCCACAGGCGATTAGCAATAAACTAACCCCTTCTCAAAGGGTGAGAAGGCAAAGCCTGAGAGGGTGCACCTCCTAGAACTGCACAGGACAGACAATCGCTAGACCGGCGTAAATCAAGACCCGAAGGCCCAGACAATACCGGTACCTAATGACGGATCATATTGTGACAAGTAGACTTATCTACAATTAAATACGTGCAGCACATTCAGCGTTAAAATGATGTTTTCAAACAGAACGTGACAGAGCAACCGAATCATCGACATATTACTCCTGTTGTAGAGAGACGGGGGCGCATCCCAAACCGCTAACTTGTCAATTATATCAGACCATAAAACCAAGGAAACAGGATGATGGAGACTCATTTGATTGTAATTGGTAAACAAATCCTTTCAGACGTTTCGTATTTTTTCCTTTCTATTAGTTGGCGTTTAGAATTAGTAGTAATTATCCATACAATGATTTATTTTTTTAAGAAGATATTAAAGTGTCAAGTATTTAAAGGTAATAAAAAAATACGTCAAACAAATTGTAAATCGGCCTGCGTGATAGAATGTATGAGATTGAAGAGGAAAACAATGAAAGAAACCTGGTGTCAGTGTCTGTTGCGCACTATATAATTTTATATGTACATACATAATTAATGTGTCCATATAATATATATATAATATATGTACATATATATATATATATATATATATATATATGTACATATTATATATATATATATATATATATATATATGTGTGTGTTATTTCATGCATAAACGTATAATATTGTAAAGAGATTTAAGTATTATGTATAGACGTTCAGTATTAAAATCAACAGTGATTGATACGTGAGTAGAGCTAAGAATTAATGTATGAAAATATATTTATAGCAGTAAAGCTAAACAGAGGCTTCCGCGTTTCATCCCCGTCGGGAATCGACAGTCTAAAAGCACTTAGCCTTACGATTTTCAGGGAGAAAACGTGGGCACCTCTCTGTAGCTCAATTGATATAAATGTATATTCCTAACTTGCTCTATACAATACCGCCAAAAATTAAGCAGCAGCAATTAAATTTGAATCTAAACAAAATTATACATTATTTTTTGTGAAAATTTTACTGAATATACACATAATGTAGTTGGACTTTTACCGAGATTTGCAGATGAACTAAAATAATATTTTTAAGTTATCCACCATTTTACAGATTTCAAGTGTCCAAAATTAAAGAACATAAGTGAAAAATAATTGTTTAAAGTTTAAAACAGTAGTTTTTGTTTTTGTATAAAAGGATGAAATTAAATATTCTAAACTTTAATTATGATCACTGCTGCAACTTACGCAATATCAATCATGTCCAAAAGAAATAAAACTGATTTAAGCAACAAAGCCAACATCGTCAAACTAAGAAAAGAAAAGTTGACAATAGAAGAAATCGGAAAACGTGTGAAACGTTCGAAAAGTGGTGTATGCCGTTCTCAAACTTTATAAAGAAACTGGAAGGTTAAGTAATGCAAAGAAACCTGGTAGACCAAGAAAGACAACGGCATACATCACCTAGTGTAATAAGACCGTTTCCTTACAGCTGGCAACATTTTCAAACAAATGGAAGGTGTCACGAATGTTTCACGACAAACTGTGTCCAGAAGGTTGCGAGAAATAAGTATTTTTGAAAGATACCCTCGAAAAAAAGCCGCTTATAAATAAAAATTACAAAGCAGTTAGATTTACGTTCGCAAAAAAAGCATGTTATACAGTCATGGGAAAATTGGAAAAAAAGTTTATTTCAGTGACGAATCGAAATGTAATGTATTTGGCAGTGATAGAAAACAATTTGTAAGAAGTAGAAAAAGCGACAGTTTGGATCCTAGCTGCATGAAAAAGAACTGTTAAATTTGGTGGAGTTTGCGTGATGGTTTTCGGCATGATATCAAGGCAGGGTACACCACCATGTGTACGCTTAAATACTAGAGTCACTACCACTGTATACAAGAATTTTTTAGAACAGTATGTGTTACCAGTGTTGCACAATTCGGGTATCGAAAAGTCTGTTTTATGCAGGATAATGCGCCATAAGGCAAAGCTGGTCATGGATTAGCTGGCTGATCAAGAAGTAGAGGTAATGAACTGGCTTCTCAGAGCCCTGGCATGAACCCTATAGAAAACTTATGTATGACTCTAGGACAGAATGGTATGGCAAAGAATCCGGAAAACACTGAAGAATTGTGGCTGAAACTGAAAAAATGAATGGTCCAAGATAACTGTACCGCAATGTGAGGATTTAGTGAAATCCTGCAGTCGTAGATGCGCAGCAGTTATTGAAAACAAAGGTGGAAGTAACAAATATTACATCTCTTTTGCCTTTTTAATGTGATTTAGTTAAAATACTATTGTGTTCCTTAATTTTTAAAACTTGAAATCTATAAAATGATGGATAACTTTCAAAATATTATTTTAGTTCATTTGAAAATCTCGGTAACATTCTAACTACATAATGTGTATATTCAGTGGAATTTTCACAAAAATTAACATATAATTTTTCTTTAGATTCAGAAAATTTAATTTGTGTTCCTTAATTTTGGACGGTACTGTATATATAGTACACGTATTGTATTATTTTCTGTAGATATATCGCAATTTTAACCACGTACAGGCCAAAACCGATACACGTAAAAGACCTCGGGCAATAACTAGACAATAAAGCAAACAGTAAGAGAAAAGAACAAGCTATTTTAAACAACAAATAATTTATTGAAGAAAGAAAAAAAAAGGCAAAATGAGTTCGGCAGAAAGTTCATGGCTCAAAGTTCACTTCATAGACTGAATTTAAGTTCCGATGAACACACGGAAAGGCTGCATAAATAAAGTCCTAATTATGCTGCCCGAAGGCTTATTAACTTTGCTAGGAAAGACATGTCAGAAAAAGAGAAAGACTTACTTGTAAGAATTTTGTTAGTAAAATAAAAAAATACCAGAAGAATATAGAAAAGCCCTTTTAGTTCGCGCTGATTTGTTTCCCTTTGATTGTTCATTTTTTTCATTAACATCGCATCGTTTCTTCGATCGACTCCTTTTGAGAATAGTGGCACTCTTTCACGTCAACTCTTCATTTGGAGACATCTTTCGAAACACACTTCGTTTTGTCTTTTCTAAAGCAACTGATTGAATTTCGCGGTTATTTCAACAGCTTCCGGCGTCAAACGCCCACGCTTCAGACACCCGACGCGTGCCATCAGCAGCAGTCATTCATTACAAGTTCTTATAAAAGGGGGTTTTAGAAGAAGAAGAAAAGAAAAGAAGAAGAAGAAGAAAATAAATTTCTGACACTCTCCCGAACAAAAAGAAAAGAAAAAGATCGCTCACTTACAGTCTAATAGTGAACATAGTCAGGATTCTTATCCTTAACACATTTTCTACCTCTCTTAGGTTTAGAATTCTCAGCTCCATCATCATCACTGCACGAATCCTTATTTTTCCCAGGTCTCACTTGGTACGAATGAGATATAGATAGCTCCATAGGATACAAATGCTTAATAGAATGCTCACTACATGTCTCTCCCTTCTTTATCAAGGCAGAGCGAACAATTCCGTCAGACCCCTGAGTGAGCTTAACAACTCTACCTAGCTTCCAATAGGGCCTAGGTTTTACGAGATTCCTAACTAGGACTATATCATCTACCTTAATTTTGTTACCAAATTCCGCTTGATGCAAATCCCTAGACAATTCCCTCAGACTCAGTAAATATTGCTCATACCACAATGACTTGAATCTGATTAAAAGGCATTCTCTACTTTTCAAACTCTCGATCAAATCCACTCGATTCGGGGGCACTTCTAAACAAGAATCGTTTTCAAGGTTCAAGAACACGGTTTTCCCAGGAGAAAAACGCATAAAGGCACTAGGAGAGATGACTTCCAGGGAAGCATCATCGCTACAACGATAAGTCAAAGGCCTATCATTTACCGCTCTTTGTATGTCAGACAAAATGGTTAGCAGTTGAAAGTAATCCAACCTCTTGCGACCAATTGTTTTGAATAGACAACACTTGACAGTTTTTATCAACCTTTCCCATATTGCTCCGAACCAAGCAGAATACGAAGGAATCCTGCAGTGTTTTATATTACACATTTCCAAATCTCCTCTGAATCCATCAGAGAGAAGAACTTCTTTTACTAAGTCGCACCCAGCAACAAAGGATAAAACATTGTCTGAGTATATGTGTGATGGCACACCATATACATTGAAGAACCTCAAAAAGGCTAACACTACCGATTGAGTACTCATTTCTTCAACCAACTCCATATGTATAGAACGCACACTAAGACAAGTGAATAGCAATATGTACATCTTTTTTACTTTACTACCGTCCTCTACCCACAGGTGACCCGTGAAGTCTATCCCCGTATGGTAGAAAGGTCTGATAAGATTAACTCGATGCTTGGGTAGGTTTGTCATCTTAGGATAACGAAAAGACAAGGAATTAAACTTCTTGCATATCATACAACTAGCAAGAACAATTTTGACGGCCTGCCTGGCCTTGGGTAACCAAAACCCAGAATTGCGCACCTTATCAAGCGTAGCAGCAATCCCCAAATGCTTGCATTTTATGTGACACTCCATCACCAACAAACTGGTTAGGTGACACATTTTAGGCAGCAGAACAGGACTTTTCACTTCTTCGGAAAAATATTCAGAGTTTTCTATACGTCCCCGACAACGTAACAAATTGTTGTCATCAAAAAGTAGGTTCAACTTATTCACCAACAAAGGAATATTACTTTCAACTTTACTTTTCAGAAAACTTATTTCTTCAGCGAAAAACTCACTCTGAGTAACCTTAATCAAATAGGACTTTGCCTCAGATGTAAAATTGACATCACGCTTATCGCCCTTTAACTTGGCAATAAATTTAAACACAATCTCTAAGGTACTTATAAACCTTTTGAGAGAAGAGAATCTTTCTAACTCAACCACACATGAGTTAGAATCCCCATTCAAGCCAGTATAAGCAGTTACCAAGGTCTTGCATTTGTCACTAATGCAATCCAACTTATAGTCAGGCCACTTTAACTTTTCTTTCTGTAACCATACTGGACCTCTAATCCAAAAGTTTTTATCCTTTTTAAACTTACTAAAGGAAACGCCTCTAGTTAACAAATCTGCAGGGTTTTCGCTAGTACTTACATACTTGAACCTTAAGGTATAACCCTTACAACTTATCTCATTCATAATGAATTTTATATCCTTCAAACGATTTTTAGTGAACTGGCACTTAGTGTGTACAGATTCAGACAACAACCAAGATAGCACTACCTGTGCATCTACAGCAATGATAATTTCCTCAAACAGCTTGGGAAACATTTCAATCAAAATAAGGAGATGCTTAATTCCCAGATATACAGCTAGTAATTCCAACGTAGGAAGAGTTCTTTTAACAGAAGGAGCCACTTTGGCTTTCGCATAAAATAGCCTGGCCTCTCCTCCCTGATACATATATTCGACTATGCCATAAGCAAGATTCGAAGCATCACAAAACACGATCAAGGTAACAGGCGAATTGGTTTGTACTGAACATCTTTCAAAACCAATTTTTTGAACATCTCGGAGATTTGCCTGAAAACTATTCCAAACAGACAACAAGCTATCAGGAACTACCTGATCCCATGCCACTCCTGATTTCCAAACTTGACTTAATATAATTTTTCCTTTTATAGTTATAGGCAATACTAAACCTAACGGATCGAATACAGACGAACTAATGGATAGCATATCTCTTTTTGTGGAGACTGACTTTTTAACTTCACCTTTGGAGATACCAATTTCGTCTGACTCAGGGTCATACCAATACCCCAGTACTTTCTCACAGGGCACTCCATGAGAAGAGTAATTGTTATCTGCTCGAATGCGAGCAGACACCAATTTACTGTTACTACAGCACGTTTTCAATAAGAAGCTTCCCTTTTCCATGACATTCACAGCCTCGGTATAGAGTTTCAACAATTCATCAGGAGACCCATGTGTTTTCACTAGATTATCTACGTAAAAGTTTTTTAACAACATGTCTCTACAAGGTCCCGATGAGTGCTTCTCAACGTGGTGCTTCACTACGTAACTTAAGATGAAGGGACTAGACACAAACCCGAATATCAGAGTTTTGTATCGAAAACACACTAATTCATCTTTTATTTTAAAAAAGAAACAGAATCTATTTTTGTCAAAGTTATTCTTTAGTCTAATCATCAGAAACGCCTTTCTAATGTCAGCCAATAATACATAATTATCTGTTCTAAACTTGAACAGAAGTTCTAACATGTCAGTATACAGATTTATGCCACTATAAGCACAATCGTTGAGAGAAGGTTTATTATTTACCCTCAACGAGCAATTGAAAACAGGCCTAATCTTAGTCGTGCACTGCACATCATTTTTAAAGACTGGCCGGTGCGGTATCCACGTATACTTGTAGAACTCCGAAGGAGTCGGATGGATTCTTTCAATCACACCCTCACATTCCTGGTCTAGGAAGACTTTGCAATACTCAGAATATAAGTTCTGAGAGGATAATCTGTCCACTACTTTATCTAGGACAGCTAACGATACTCTATGGTTAGAGGGTACTTTCTTTAATTTATCTAAGTCCCACGACAAACCTATGTAGTAATTATTATCTCTGTATTCAATAGAGGAGCTGAATTCTTCTATTTTCTTTCTGTCGTAATCACTACTAACTTCATCAACTATCCCTAATGATTCCAATTTGAACATTTGCTCAATACCTCTGTCCACGGAAGCTCCATCAAGACTATTCCAAGGATCCAGATGGTTGGACTTAGGTTCTAGAGCAAAGTAAACATGGGTCACATCACAAGAAGCATGTTCACCGATGACTTGATTATAATTTAAACCAATCTCCATATGTGGTTCAAAATCAGAGGGGTCGCCAAATAATATCATACCTAGCGAGGACTCAAAAGCAGAACCATTTTTGATCTTTGTTAATCTTAAGGGTTCCAGAAATCTAATCACATCAATCCCTATCAGACCGTATATTTCAAGAACATCACTTCTCAATTCGGAGAAATCAGCAGCAAGTTTAACGTCGCTTTTCTTCAAATTACTGATCACCTCCTCCAACCCTTTAATTTTGAAGGACAAATCCAACTGTTCATCCATCAGAAAATTGATACTTCTCGCAACATCGGGAAAAGACACCTTCAATGTTACTTCATTCAAGTCTTTCTCTTGGCTACCAATAAAGGTCTTTATTACGTATTTTCGACGATGCAAGGGAGACAACTCTTCTTTCATAAATCTATCAGAAAATCTTTTACCCATATAAGACCGTTCACTACCAGTGTCTAGCAGACAATTTACGGTGTGAAATTCGCCACCTACTTCAACTGTGATACCTATCACAGGCAACAATGAAGAACTACTCTTCAACCTGCAAATATTTGACTTCACCACAGGTTTGAGAAAACTCGGACACAAGGCGGACAAGTGTCCCGTCTGTTCGCACGACCAACACGTAATCTTATCGTTTTTTTCATAAGGACATACATTCTTCAGATGATAAGAGCTAGTACACCTAGCACATAACTTTAATTCGCTACATCTTTTAAGTCTTTCTTCGTAAGAGGGAAACTTATTACAGTCACGAGACAGATGATAATTGTTTCTACAAAAACAACACTTAAACTTAACCTTATATGTTTTAACATGAACATTTTTCAACGTGGAAGGTTTCTTTTCAGGTTCGAACGGCCTGAATTTACTCTTTTCCTTAAAGGAATCAACTTTACGATATCTCGAATCGTGTTCACAAAATTCCAGTGTTTTAAATATCTCAACACTATTCTCCAGAATTTGGTTCAAAGAAGGATAATTTCCGTTCACCTTATGTATTAATTCTGACTTAAAGGAAGTTGTCAGTTTATTGAATACAATGTGACTTAACAAACGATTTCCTGGAGAATTACTTTTAAAGAAATCTAAACCGAACGAGTTCTTTAACTCGTACAATTGGGTTTTCATCTTAGTCAGGAATTTCTTTACGACATTATTATTATACATGCGATTTTCATTCAATATGGACGAAAATATAGAGTCGACGGTACACTTTTCGTCTAAGAACTCTTTCGATAGCAAGTCCAAAGCTACTCGATAATTTTCATCTGATACAGACAGATGTTTTATCACATGAAAGGCATAACCAGAAAGATGGTTTTTCAATATCACTAATCTTAATGCGTCACTATCAAGATTAGCTACACAATTCAAAAATTCTCTATGGAAATTTAGATAAGCTAACTTATCCGTTTCCAGATCCCTATCGCTAAACTTGGGACAAACTATTTTAGGGGTTAAATCGATGCCTTTTATCCCCTTACTAATTCTGGAATTCTCGTCAGCGTCTTTTTTACAAGGCTTAAACGTAGTTAATTTTTATATCACTTGTATTTTAAATAAGGCAGCTCCCTTATTAAAACTTTCCACTAACTCATCGTCTGCACCATCAGAGAGATAAGCATCCATAACTTGTTCCTCCAACCGAACTACGTCTTTCAGATATTCATCAATCTGTTCTTTACACAAAATATATTTAGATTCTTCTATCCTACTAGAAGATTTTAACACTTCAAATACGACTAATATTTTATCTTTAGCGTATTTTATTTTTTTCAACAAGACATCTGCTGTTAAACTCGCCATTTTTCAAATCCCTCCCCACCGACTCCTTTCTACATGTATTAAGAGAGGGGGGGTTACTACAGACAGTGACACCTACACTTGGCGCCAAATTTTCCCGCCAACTTAAACTGAACAAGACAAGATGGCTGACTCACCACGTTGGGACAATAAAATGGCGACACGCACGCGCGCAAGATAAATTACACAATGAACTCAAAGCAGCGACGAAGATAAAACAGAAAATCATTAATTGACTATAAAAGCAGCTTCTTCAGTCCAGTGAACCTTGATAAGTCTATATACAGTTTGGGCACAAACGACTACCTTTACAGTACAATAAAATAGCGTTTATAGAACCACTCCCAAACGATAGACAGAAAGAAATGGTCTCGCTCACTATTCTTAGTAAGACAGAGCGTAGAGAACCATTAGGCCGAACACCTCTGTGTTTAAACATAGATACAGAATAGAACACAGAGACCTAGAGTTTTATTTATGCAGAATATCGCAATTTTAACCACGTACAGGCCAAAACCGATACACGTAAAATACCTCGGGCAATAACTAGACAATAAAGCAAACAGTAAGAGAAAAGAACAAGCTATTTTAAACAACAAATAATTTATTGAAGAAAGAAAAAAAAGGCAAAATGAGTTCGGCAGAAAGTTCATGGCTCAAAGTTCACTTCATAGACTGAATTTAAGTTCCGATGGACACACGGAAAGGCTGCATAAATAAAGTCCTAATTATGCTGCCCGAAGGCTTATTAACTTTGCTAGGAAAGACATGTCAGAAAAAGAGAAAGACTTACTTGTAAGAATTTTGTTAGTAAAATAAAAAAATACCAGAAGAATATAGAAAAGCCCTTTTAGTTCGCGCTGATTTGTTTCCCTTTGATTGTTCATTTTTTTCATTAACATCGCATCGTTTCTTCGATCGACTCCTTTTGAGAATAGTGGCACTCTTTCACGTCAACTCTTCATTTGGAGACATCTTTCGAAACACACTTCGTTTTGTCTTTTCTAAAGGCACATTTGCCTTTCAAATTAATATCTTCCTTGCTTCTGTTTTTTAGAATTCAGTGGACTTCTATGTCCAACGTAAATATTCAACCTCGAACACTAGTTGAAACTCCAACTTCTTTGAAGATTTTTACAGGCATGCTCTCTACCTGTTCCTGTTTTAACGTTCTTGTTTTTAGGACTTTCTCATGTCCGAGTTGTGTCGACCGACCTCTTCACCTCGAGATTGTTTCAGCAACTGATTGAATTTCGCGGTTATTTCAACAGCTTCCGGCGTCAAACGCCCACGCTTCAGACACCCGACGCGTGCCATCAGCAGCAGTCATTCATTACAAGTTCTTATAAAAGGGGGTTTTAGAAGAAGAAGAAAAGAAAAGAAGAAGAAGAAGAAGAAAATAAATTTCTGACAGATATAAATCCGTGGAAACTCCAGAGTTTATAAAAAAGTGCTCGATAACAAGTAGAGCTGTTCGTAAGTATACTTTTTATTTAGACAAACATTATTGGTTACATATGTGCGTAAATGTTTTGGTTGTACTCTCTCTCTCTCTCTCTCTCTCTCTCTCTTTCTATATATATATATATATATATATATACAGATATATAAATGTATATATATATAAATATATATATATATATATACTATAATCTGCTCTACTTGTCTACCTCCATATCTATTTACTTACCGACTCTCTGTCAATATTTCTATGCATCTCTCTATTTCGCTTTACATCATTTAAAGAAAAATATATTTTATTAATGTTTGTTTTTGGAAAGCAATGCTAATAAAACATAAAATGTGCCCCTGGCATCTCAAATAACCACGTGAGTAACCGTCATCAACAAACAAACACAACAATGCCTCCCGAAGTTCACAAAACCGGAACTAATTCTCTTCAATAGGCGGAGGGCTCTTTGTTACTCGGCGGTAATTTTCCGCCTGAGTGGAGATCACTGTGCTTTAAAAACTCGTGTGTGCGTAAAAGCCGAGAGATCTGTCCATTCGACGTAAACTATCCTTCATTTATTTATTTTACTGATTTATTTCTTTAACCTTTTATTTTTTTTCTTCATTATTATTATTATTATTATTATTATTATTATTATTATTATTATTATTATTATTATTATTATTATTACTTTATTTAATTTTCCCTGGTATAATTATATTGTTTTTTCTTATGCCGGTATTAATTCAAGTGAGAAGGTAATCCATCCTTAAGCACATTTTTAACAAATACTGCCTTGCCCCGCGGAGGGTCGATCGTATCGAGGAGATAAATATGAGTAGGATATCAGTATATTCTAATTAAGAATTGAGATGAAAGAACATTTACAATTGTGTTCAATTGTTACATATTATATCAACAAGAATGTTTTATATGAGAATATTAATGGCGGCGTTAGTACTAAATCTTCCCTGGATGCACTTCTTCCCCACCCTTTTTCTCTCTTTCGTCCTCTCTTAGCCTATATATCTATCTTATTTCTCTATTTATATAAAATGATGTATATATATATATATATATATGTTTGATATATATATATATATATATATATATATATATATATATATATATATATATATATATATATATATATATATGATTTATTCGTAAATCATCAAATCGATCATCATTAATTTTGGAAAAAAACTGATTGGTGTAATTTTAGATGTGCACTCAATTTGGTCGATATAGATCAGTCATCAATTAAGCTAGATTACATGTACTTTAATTGATTCTGAAGACCCTTTAAGACGACGCCTTATATTAGAGACATTTGTCGGAATCACAATCATGTTGTGGAATTTCTTTATTATAAGTATAATAATTATAGACATAAGTGTAAGTAGAATTGTATATTGATTTAAATCTTCATAAGGTGGAAAAAATGATGCGAAGTGTTTTCCTCAAGCAAGTAATTTTACATCCACTGGGACAGATATGTCTAGTATATATATATATATATATATATATATATATATATATATATATACTTACGTATCGAGCACTTTTGAAGTGAGGACTGAAAATTGATACATAAAAAATCATATCACCTTATTAAATGTAATGTGGATACATGAAATTGTAATATTATATATATATATATATATATATTAGTACTTCATGTATCCACATAAAATATTATAAGGAGATATAATTTTTTATGTGTCAGTTTTCAATATTTACTTCAACAGTGCTCGATACGTAAGTAGAGCTAGGTAGCAAGCAATGAAAATATATATGGCAATCAAGCTACACAGCGGCTCCCGTGTTTAATCCCCGGGGGAAATCGTCAGGCTAAATGCATGGAGTTATTTTTGTCAGGTGTTTTTATATACATGGCTTGCTAGTTAACCAATCAAATTCTTTGTTGTTCCCTCAGCCAATCGTTGGGCTTCCCTCGAACAAAGGCATTGTGTGTGACGCTCCTATTTTTGTTAACAATGGATTTTCCTATATCCTGTTTGCTTTATTTTGTCAATACAGTGGGTCAATTTATTTTAACACGTGGTTTCTTGTATTTCTATTTTAGGTTTTAAATGTTAACTCATTCAGTTTTTTATTTATTTATTTATTCATTTTTATTTATTTATTTATTTTATTTATTATATATCATCCTAAGGTAAATGTATTTCTGTGTAAACAGCTGTTTGCTATTTCACTTCTAGAGATTAATAGGTTTCGGGGATCTTTAAAATTTAGGATTTCGTATTTTTCATTCAGGCATAATCTACACGGGTCGTATAAGTTTCTACATGTACTGGCCTGTCTTACTATTTTCCATTCAATTATTGGTGAGTGTCCATTTTCTTTGAGCTCCCAATAATGGTAAGCTAGTGCTGTTTTAGTTCGACGTTCTTTGTTTTTAAATATGCTTTTATGGTCATAGTATCTGGTCTTAAACAGGCAGACAGGCCAGTACATGTAGAAACGTATACGACCCGTGTAGATTATGCCTGAATGAGAAAAGGTTGCAGTTACTTGTCTCCAATATAATATATATATATATATATATATATATATATATATATATATATATATATATATTGTTGTTTATGTTGAGGATGGGGCAACCTAACAAGTGTCAGATATTCATCCGCTATTTCAGAGACTCCAACCGAGAGATCTATTTTATATTGTAACCGTTTCTTTCAGCTCAGCTGTGTGTATATCTCTTGCATTTGGTTCATCGGGCATATTCTATCCATGAACTCCTACAATTACTGGAATAGTATAGATATTCTTAAGGTCCGAATCACTTTTCATGTTGTACATATAACTTTGATATTTCGTTATCTTCTCCCTTATTGCTCTGTTTCTGCAAGATTCATAAGAGAGACTAATTCAACTAAGGTTACTACGTTTTTCTCTTGTCTCATATCACTATGTCAAGTTTATTTTCTCTGTGTTTTAGTTATGTAGCTGAAGAGATTGCATCGTCATAGTTGACGTCGTATGACTTATTCAATACGTTTATTTTTAATAGATGTGCCCAGGACATTCTGCTACACTAGATATTCAAATTTTTTAAGATGGGCTGCTGGAAATATTAACACACTCCATGGTGCGGCATTGTATAGTAGCCGGCCCCCATCAGACCCTTACCACCTGGTGTCAGGTAAATCACACTGTCTATATTTGTGTGGAAGAACTTGCACTTGTGGCCGTTACTGAGACCACTATTTTTTTTTAAAGGACCAGTCATCAAGCCTTGATCTTGAGTGGCTATGCTCATTCTTTCCTGATCATCGAAAAGCGATAATTTTTTCAGCAAGTATATATAGCCTTCATTATCTATATATCCATAGGATATTTCATCCAGCAAATATTTGGCACGATTTTGGTTGGCCCATTCTTCTAGTTTTCTCCAATGGAAGGTTTAGGTGTATTTTTGGAGGCTCTTTTAGGGTTTTTTGAAGCTTGTTTGATGTTTTTGTCTCATTAGTAATACGGTATTGTCCAGAATGTTCGACCAGTTTTGTGATAGATGTTGTTGTTCTTGATGTTCATTAACCAGCATAAGGTTTGTGATCTCGGTGATAATCAGATATTGATCGGTGATCAGTATAGTTGCTCGATGTTGCTGGTCAATCTCTGAGAGATGAATATCTCCTGGTCTACTGAGTAAATACAGCTGTGATAGAGATTCATGCGTGTGTGCAAATGTTTTGTGTAAGACCTATTTAGAGAATGAATATCCGACAAATATACAGGCATAACATAGTAAAGATGTTAGCAACACGGCAAACTAACCAGGACAATAAAGACAGCATTGGCTTCAATATATATATATATATATATATATATATATATATATATATATATATATATATATATATATATATATATATATATATATATATATATATATATATATATGTGTGGGTGTGGGTGTACGTGTGTGTGTGTGGGTGTACGTGTGTGTGTGTGGGTGTACGTATGTGTGTGTGTGTGGGTGTGTGGGTGTGTGTGTGTGTGTGTGTGTAAAGGATTAAGGCTACCAACATCTGTAAAAAGTTTTTTCAACATATTTTTTTTATTTTGTTTTTTTATAATTTTATATAACGCGTTTACAGCGGTGGCCCGCTCTCATCAGATATGTAAATCCATATATATATATATATATATATATATATATATATATATATATATATATACACGCACTGAAAATATACGCGGTCGAAAATGTTGTTCTCCTTTATAGGAACAAACCCTTTTTGCTATATAAGGGAAAATTGATATTACTAACGTCAAAATATAAAAAATAAATTTTGAAAATTCATAAAAATATATTTTTACGCATTGATTTTGTATACACACACACACACACACACACACATATATATATATATACATATATATATATATATATGTATACAGATATTTTTAAGTATAAAGTTTGCATATGAACGAAATGTTGACATTCTACGTGCGTATTACAGTAATTTCTAGCGAATGTAGATTAACTAGTGCTGAGCTTAGAAGAATACGTATGCTTACTTATGAAGACGATTGGTACTTAAAATCTTATTATCATAAATATTTCATTGTAAGGATGGTTTTCCTCTTTGTGAGAACCTGTATAAAACAATGTTTTGATAGCCAAGATGTACTTTACAGTGTTTCTTCGATGCCAGCTGCTCTACTAAGGCCTGCAGTTCAATTTAAACACACACGTATGAACTAAATAAAAGAAAAAATATATATTATTATTTTATATTGCATGGAAATAAAGATGTATGGTGTAACACACACCAAGTCAATAGAGATAATCTTGAACTGGCAATCAGACATTGTGTCAGTTATATAAAAGGATTTTACGAAATTAAATCATGAAGTTAAAAAAAAAGGAAGAGAAAGTAAAAGCATGAAACACACACATATTAAGTAGAATATATATATAGGGGTTGAGTTTCAATCCCGGCTTGAAGCGCTAACTGGTTTAGCCGCACTGATGAGATGTGATACAGCGAAACCGTGTAGAGCTTATTTGTAAAAATATCGCCAATTGCCATTAGCTTGTAATCATAGCTCATTAGGTAAAACTAATTCGAGCTCCTGGCACTTGCAATGTTTACATTGAGACACTACTTACATTCAGTCAGTGTCGTATGATTTCGCAGTTGTTGAGTTTCAATCCCGGCTTGAGGCATTGACTGGTCTGGCCGCATTGATGAGCTATGATACAGCGACACAGTATGTATGTGGATGACTATATATATATATATATATATATATATATATATATATATATATATATATATATAATATGTTAGATAGCATAGAAATAGGGTGGTATGCCGTGAAACACACGCGCAAACTAACTCGAACGTACAGTATCGAACTTACAATCAGACGTTGGGTATTTTATTTTGTGTTTTTTTGTTCTTTTTAGGGGGGGGGAGGTACTCGTTTGACTGCATTGTTTTCAGTTATGGGCTGTTTTAGCTATTTAAAGGGGTGATTTCATATAGCGGAGAGATATAATAAATAAAAAGGAACAAATGAAATAAAAATGGGACGGTTTGACAAGAAGGGTCACGCATTATATTTGTGATCTGTGTTGAGACAGGAAAGTGTAAGATAGACAGAGAGAAAGAGATAGAGAGAGAGAGAGAGAGAGAGAGAGAGAAAGAGTGTGAGAGAAATGTTTAATAGCATTTTCGTACTTTTTAGTCGGTGTTTTGTTCATCTTGGTTCAATTTTACTAATGTGAAAAGAAAAAAAAAGTAATGGTGGTGTTTTATTTTTGTTGCTTTTTAACGCAAAAAGGCGATGATTTTTTTATCGTTGTTTTGTTGACTTGAATGTAAAATAATGTGTGTGTGTTATTGTTGTATATTGTATTGTAAAGAGAGAGAGAGAGAGAGAGAGAGAGAGAAAGGACATGTTTTTATTTGTGTTTCTTAGTTGTTATTGTCTGGGCTTTGCATAAACAAGAACATTTTTTCTCTATGTGAATAATTATTTTGTGAAGAAAACAGTTAATTAATGTTCGTAGACATTTAAATTAGGGTCAGTCAGGTAATAAATTCAGGTGTGAAGGTTGAGTCATGTGATCCTGTTATTTAGGTGGTATTGCATTTTTTTTCACCTGAACTCGAGGGGAGCATGTGTTGAGGTAAATTGTGCATTTCGGGTGCGAAGACGAGGGTTTATTTTTCGATTGAATCTCATGTGTCTATTGTATAGGCAGGCAGTATGGAGGCAAACATATGTTCGATTGAGAGTATGATATCCCCACGTGAGGTCGGTTCGAGACAACGACTTCGAGCGAGAGGTCACGCTCTGCCCTCATACAGATAGGCCAATATGGGGTGTGACCATAAAGAGGTTTGGTCAGTTTATAGATTTTTGGAACCTTAGAGATACCGCAACTACATCACGGATCTTGTATGCATGAATTTTATCATTAAGTTGTGAATTGTGGTCCCATTCTTTGGTTTTTAGATGTTGGCCGATCTGTGCGCGGGGACAACTTTCCACCCCGTCGCGTAGATATAATCACGGGAAGGGTACAATTTAAAAAATGTAGAGTCCGCATCAACAGGGTTTTGAGTAAATTGGTGTGCGGGGGCTGTGTGCGCGTTGAAGGCAAATGGAACCGTGGATAGGGTCGAATTGAGGGTAGTTTTTATAGAAATTTAACATAGTTCACTCCAAACAAAATAAGGCGCCACTGTAGACGCCAGGGACTACTGAGAATTAGAGTGTAAGTGGTGGGCGTCATCCTAGGTTAAGAGGTGTGCAGCGAGATGCACGTTTACACATGTTTTAAATTTCTTCATGTCGGTACCGTCGGGGAAACAGGAAGCAGGGACGGAGTTTCAGAGGCCAACAGCACGACGAAAGAAGCTATTGGAGTAGAAGGCTTTCCGGCATCTGGGAACCTCCACAGTGAATGGATGGGATTTAGCTGACTGTCGGTTGGTCTAGTGTATTTACGTCGAGGGGGAACTAGAGCAGCTAGTTCATCGTAGCACAATCCAGTGAAGCATTTGTAAAACAACCACAAGGATGCGACATAGCGCCGATTGGAAAGGGGCTGACGCTTTGTGGATATTAAGGGACCTATTGTGTAGGCTACTTTTTAAAAATCTTGTCTTAGAGTAAGAGACTAGTGGATGATGCACCAGCCTAGATGTGGCAACAATACTCCATGCATGGGCGGATGGTAGCTTTGTAGAGATACATATACTATCAGGCGTGAGAAGTTTACTAGCACGGTAGATGGAGCTCACCATCTATGCAGCAGTCTTAGCAATATTTTCAATATATTTATTCACAGTTATGTTACGTGTGAATGTTAGGCCGATGCGTTTGAATATTGCACACTCAGGCATGGTGTTATTTGCCATGCCAATCGGTGGTTTAAGACGTTTGTTGTGGTCATTGAAGGATATGATTTTTGTCGTTGAGGCATTACAATTATAAAACATTTATGACCTCAATCCACTACAGCTTGGAGGTCATTTTCTAAGGTTTCAGGCATTTCCTCGGATACGTAGGCGTTTGTTTTGCCGACATGACGAGAGTAGAGCGTGGTGTCGTCAGTAAATATACCTATCTCAAATTCGTTGTCATCATGTAGGTCGTTTATAAAAAACAAGAAACAATAAATGGCCAATAATGGATTCCTATGATACAACAGCATGTATGTCATTTTGCTTAGATGAACGGCCACGGAGGAACACTATGATCATTCTTTTTGTTAGAAAGGATCTAATTATATTAAATATTTGTCCAGTAATACTATATGAGGGAATTTTAAGGAGAATCACATCATGCCAGACCTAGTCAACGGCTTAGGATATATCAACCGCTACTGCCCTAGCTTAACCTGCCTTGTCTAGTGTAAGATATATGCGTGCAGAGATTACCGTTAGGATATCCACAGTAGATCGTGCTTGTCTTAATACATACTGGTGGTCAGAAATAAGTTTAGCTTCAACTAGGTGCCGGACTATCGCTAGATTGATTAAAGATTCACATATGTAAGTAAAGGTCGGGAGTAGATTGATTGGGTAGTTGTTCTGAGAATCAGTTGTATCCCAACAATTTTTGAAGACTGGTACCACAGACGGAATTCTTCACTTATCAGGGAAGCAAGATTCAGCAAGGCATATATTGTAGAGTTTGGAGAAGACAGGGTCCGTCTGTAAGTCTCCTTGGAAAATAGTAAAGATAGGAAGTGGACCGTGTATGCTGAGGTGTCTTGAAGCTAAGGTCCAGATGTAGTAATTATCGATACAGCGGCACTTTATATAAATTACACGGGTTGGCCATACCAGACGGCATGTTAAAAATAAGTTGTTTTGTTGATTTCCCTTAAATCGCCGCAATACGTATGAGTTAGATTAATTGCCAATCGGTTGTATACCGTTGTATCAGAACGAATGTGTATGGGTGTGGGATGAGTGTCTAGGAATCGTATGCTGATTATTCGTCAGGCCAAGCTGTCAGGCCGTTATGGGACAGTGGAGGACTGGACATATATTGTGAGTAGTTGATATTCTGGAGTAGCGTGAGCCGCTCAGGATAGTCTGCGTAGTGAGATAGGGCCGAGGGACGCCCGATAATCGATTAGGGCATAAAATGTCAATTGAACCAATGATGATCGTAATGAAATGTTCACTTACATCTCATAAGTAATGTCATGGTGGGCCGATTGGAATTCTGACCGGATTAAAATGATGAAGTTGAGCTTTCCAGCCGTGTTTTGTTCCTAGTTATGACTACACCATGCAGATGGGTGTGGAAAATTATAATAAGATTGTTTTTTTATAGGGGAGGAAGATATGTTACATAATGGATGACCGTATGTAAAGGACGATTACATCAGCTAGTATGTATTTACTATCTATGTGGATCAGTACAGGTTACCTTGACAAAAGATCTGCAAAGCAGGAAAAAAAACTAGATGTGGATTACTCTTACTGAACGATAGTGTAACACAAAATAAATGAGACATATAGCAAATTAAAACGCATTACAATAAGAATGACTTTATTAAAATAAAGACAAGAGGTAAAGTCTGAAAGAATGAAAATTGAATATATACGAATAAGAATTACCGGTTACGAAGGTATAGTAATACATAAGATATACACGAAATATGCAGATGAATATGGAACAAAATAATAGCTTAATAAGAATAAGAGACAGAATTTTAAAAAAGACAGAAGAACGTATAATGCAAGAGATGGATGTATCTCTATAATACCACGAGTAGACCTTCGTGTGTGCATACGCCATGACTTACCACTTCAATTTAAAACAATAAAATCGTTCAATCGCCAAATAATAATTGCACAATATGTTGTGCTATTGTACAATTTATCTCGATCTTATCAATATTAAAATCGATTACAACGTCATGAACAGAGAATGTCCGTCGCCATTGACGTAAAAAGAAGTTTGTTTGATTTACACGAACGATAATTAACTGACAATTATTTCATGGAAAGAAGAGAAGTATTCTATTAAAAATAAAATCATAAAAACATATTTAACTAAAACATAAAAAAAAGTTTGTTTGAATTTTTTTAAAAATCAAACGTATTTTTACGTTATAGGGGGGCACAGGAGGGTAATTAGACTACCGTGTAATATCCACTGACTCTTGGTAACAAGAAATAACATTTAAAATTTACAAAAATTTGAATAGTCTTGGAAAAAGATGCTTAATAGAAGAAAAGAAGGAGTACTTTAGTATAGGATACGAGTTCTGGAATGATACTAGATTTTATAGACGAAAACAGTTGTATATAAATTAATTTAAAATTTAAATAAATGCAAATATTACAAACGTTAACAGTCAAACAATTGATTATCTTCATAGCAGTTTTTATTACACATTCTTGACAAGCGAACCTCTGGGCGGAATAATTACACACCATTACTCGATTCCTGTATTCTTAATTTGAAATAAAACATCGTCTTTGATATTTATGGATGACGATCGCAAACGCTGGGTGCCCCGATATTATTATTTTAACTCCAGGATAATACATTAATCCCACATTAGATTCTTACTATAATGTGATTAATGACTACTTGTATTTGAGCATTACATAGAACTTTATTTTCTAATCGAAACCCAGAAAGACTGACAGTGTGAAACCACATATGGTATTAATGCGTGAAGGAATGAAAACAACATTCAAATGTGTTTAAAATGGAGGTTTTCATAAAGAGATAGCGCATATGACTAAATAGTATCGGAACTAAAAAAAATGAGTAAAAGGAATGAAATCAAATCAAAATATTCGCATGAATTAAAGCACAAGCCTTACATTAAATGACAAGTTCAGATTTGCCGGCGGCGTAAAGAATGAAATTGACGATCGTTGCGCATAGCTCTCCATTAGACGCTTGCGTTCTACCTTGACTACGCCAAATGGCAATACATATCCGTAATTTGGTGAAGATCCTCGCAGATTCAATCACGAAGCACGATAGAAAATTTGGTAGCTGGCGGCTCTAATTTTATTAATGGCAACGCCACGCATTCGTTCTCCTTCTTTTTTCTAGAAACATTTGTTCCACAGACCCGGGCTACAAAACATGGCCACTGCAGATCTTGGCATCGTGATGAGAGTGTGGGTTTAGTAGCGATTATCTTATCATCATAACGATTGACTCGAGTATGAAATTGTTAGCAACATATGCGCAGGTTATTTATGTCTGTTTGGTATGTCATTAACGAGGATGGAGTATGGCTTTTTCATTTATTCGCCAACGTTTCTCAACAAGCTTAGGTGTGTGTTTTGTAGGCATTTGCATGAGCCGGTTAGACTCTGTTGGAAAGTCTCTGTAGCTAGTTGTTTGGGCACGGTAATCGACTTCGCGAGAAATTAAGGAGATATTTTCCCGAAATATTATGTTAAACAAACCTACATCAAGCCGCATTTAGATCGGTAATCGTACACAAAAATACAAAACAAGATAATCCTAATAATAATAAAAGGGATAAACTGAAAGACTCATTTAACTTTCACGTTTGTATGTCTTACTTTGCTGTTTGTCTGCTTATATCCGTTACACTTTCGCATTGGAATCGATCCTATAAATTCTCTCTGTCTGTATTTTGGTCTGTCTGTCTATCACTCTCTCTCTCTCTCTCTCTCTCTGTATGTCTATATCTGTCTTTCTCTCTTTCATACATATATAAATATATATATATATATATATATATATATATATATATAATTTTGCATTGGAATTGCTTCCTATAAATTCTCTCTGTCTATGTTTGTCTGTCTGTATGTATGTCTCTCTCATATATATATATATACATATATATATATATATATATATATATATATATATATATATATATATATATTTAATGTTAGTGTTACAGGAGTTCAGATCACATATTTTCAATGGTTTCGCGAACAACCAAGGCTTTGTTGAAAAAAACATATGCTTAAATTCAATAAGCAGCTGTTCAGTTATTTTCTTTATAAACGAATTTTTGAAAGCTCGGAAGTTGAGAAACATTCATAGTTAGTGTTTATTCTTCTCCGTGTATTTTATAAAACATCCTATTTTAAAAATTATTTTGGGCCTAAACAAGTAGAGACGAGTAAAATGTATATTAAACATTCACAATTAATTAAAATTAGAATTATAAAAATAAAATATATATATATATATATTTATGTTACTGCTTTTAATTTTCAGAAAAATGAGTTCCATATATACAACGTTTCTCAGGCAACGACCGACCAGCAGAAATTGATCTTTTTACAATTACACCGGTCTATGTTGGTAGTGTTCTAATGTTTTTTTCTGTTATGTATTTCTATTATAATTATGGGCAGCTTGAATATTAACCCTATTTTTGTGGCCAGAGTATCTAATCCTTAGCGTTTTCGTAGGACAAAATACTTTCTTGAAGAATATTGGATAGATGGATTACGGTCTGTATGGTAGGGTAACTAAATTATATTTCCTACTTAATATGAGGAGCACTTTCACTGTCTGGGTGTCTGTCTGTCTGTCTGTCTGTCTGTCTGTCTGTCTGTATGTCTGTCTGTCTGTCTGCCCGTTGGCGAGAATTGTTGTAAACGTAAGAGAGAGGGCGGGGGTTGGGGGTGTAATTACTATTTAATTATTTTTTGAGTCAGCGTTGGTAATCTGTGTATACATTTAGAATCAGGAAACTATAAATTAATTAATTAATTAATTAATTAATTAAGATTAGATAACATTAAATAACATTAAATAACATAAACAAAGTAGAACGGAATTCAAGACGAAACTGCGATTAGAGCTGTTCGAAAGTGTTAAGAATCTTACTTAAACTAATACTCTTTCAACTTCCTTATATGCTTGCTTTTCTTGTGTGTTTTTTTTCGTATAATATAACGTCTCAGTGTAGCCACTTCTTAACAAAACGTATTTGTATTTTGATTTTGTTGTGTAGTTTATAAATCCGGCTATGTATCGGTTTAATAATATTTTGGTAACTCTCAGCTCAGATTAAGTTAAGAATTATCGTGATGTATACAAAGTATTCGAGAAAAAGATGAAATAAGTCAACAGCCTTCAATAACAAGCAGTTCCCTGAAATGTAACGGAGAACAGTGTGTGTCATATTTAATAATGCTGTCTATATTAACAGGAATCACAAGACGAAATACATTGTGCACAAGAATATGTTTGCTTACCCGTTTAGAGTAACAACTCATATTTTAACTCACATACAAGTAAGTGTACAATACAACAACATTGCATATTACTTACCAGAAGACATATATATATATATATATATATATATATATATATATATATATATATATATATATATAGATTGCGATTTTTCACTTATAAAATAGATCATTCAGTGAAGACCGGGGTTGTTCCAATAAAAACAAGCTCGATGATACTCGATTACAGAGTACAGAGCATTTAAATGTGATTTTATGAAGGCTTACCCAAGCATTCCTTTCAGGACACCAATGATCACCATTAAAGATATTTTTCTTACAAATATTATTTATTCAAATAAAATGTTTTTTCCTACACGTGTTTCACTACCAAGCAGTTACTTGCTTGGCAGATCATCAGGGAAATTAAATGTCTGAAATACTGGTTTCAACTGCCGACAATACACAATGTGGCGTTGCAATAGTTGAGGTCACTTAAGAAGAGAAGAGGAAAAAAAATAAAAATAAAAGTTAAAATTAAAAAACAAGGAAGAACAACGATAAAAAAGAAAGTCCTAGAAAAAGTCTTAGAGAAGTAGCTACTTTCAGTCTTGTTTTGCTCAGTTCGGATTTAACGGGGTTTCTAATTGAACAACGAACTTTGATTTGATTTGGGGTGCGCATATCGGGATTTTGGAATTTTAATTGAACTTTCTATATTATTTGATTTATTTATCATTAACATTGAATATTGACACATTTTGAGACTGGATAACTTTGTCAGCTCCTTCAATTTCACGTATATGGACTGCTGTTTGTAACTTGGAGTAATGTCTTACCTGATTATGTTTCTCAATTTGTATGACCTGGATGCATTGAATAGATTCAACAAAAAGTATGTTTTTGGGCTGATATGTTTGATGTTATGTATTTTTATGTATTTGTGTATATAATTTTATATTTTTTCAAAGCGTAATTTTATTACCTGTAGTAGTATAACTGCGGTAATGGTCCTCTGAAGAGAAGAATTATCATGAGCTAAGGACTTAAGGATACTTTGCTTGAACTTTGAATTCCAATAAAATTTGATTGACACCTTATTTTATTACTTCATTTTATATTATAATATATATATATATATATATATATATATATATATATATATGTTTCGAGAGGTCGCATATTGAAGCGTTGATGAAATGACAATAACAAACAGAATTTTAAAAAAAGAAATATTTTGAAGCCTTAAAAAAAATATAAAAGTACTTAAGTTTAAACAAAAAAAAAGAAAAGTGTTTAAGATAAATAAATAATTTATTTAAAAAAAAAACAAATTTCTGCGTTGTTCAGGCTTCAAAATATATTTTTTTTAAATATTCTCTTTATTGTTGTGATTTCATCAACGCTTCAATGTGCGACCTCTCGAAATATATATATATATATATATATATATATATATATATATATATGTATATATGCATATATATATATATGTTTATATATATATATATATATATGTATATATATATATGTATATATATATATATATATATATATATATATATATATATACATATGTATATATATGCATATATATATATATATATATATATATATATATGTATATTATGGAAAGTATAACATTCTCAATAACAATGATAATCCAATCAGATGAATTAGATGCGATGCAGGACACGTTCGTAATCGATTCAAAGGTATTTCCGTTATAAATTATCTTAATCAGCGCTTGATTATAGACGAGCTCGGTAATTGAAAAGAGCATGACATTATTTGCTGAATTTAGTTCTCATTGTAATTTTGATAATTACGTATTCGAAGGATCCCAGTGGAAATAGGGCAGTAGATGGGCACCGTTCATGGTAAGTGGTCATACCAGAATAAATAACACTTGCAAAGTGAAATGAAGCATCGAGTATGCATATAGGCTGGACAACAAATTAAGTAAGCTCATAAGAAAGACATATTCGTGAGACACCGTTCCTTATTGTTAGAGTAGACATTGAACTAAGCACAGACATCTATACTAGCAGATAGCTTATCAGTCGATGTGTCAGAAACTCTATCCGTAAGGAGGCGATCTAGAGCAAATATACAAGAAGTGAGAAGGTGCAATACTGAAACAGATATAAAGCGAATCAAGATCTCAATTAGAAGTGTTTTAACAACATGGAAAACTGACCAGGATGTAAGCGCAGATTAAATTACAATGGAGATCTTGGGGTCGGGTTTATAGAGCATATTCGAGTAACCTGTTATCATGAAATCATCTATAGAAACTGACGGGCTAATGCCAGTTTCGCACATAAACAATAGGTCATGTTTTGTCTCGTGTTAATGGATTTCAACATCTCCAAATACCGCTCACTCTAAGGCACCTCCGAACCAGGAAAATGTATCCCTCACCCCTTTCTAATGTTCGTCCGTCATGGAAAGTTAAAACTGAGTTACAGGGATGCCTAAAATACACTTTCTCTTCTCGATTTGTTTGGGCGAACATTGAGATGATAGAGTTTAAGGCATTCATTAAATATGTACTTATTATAAGTTTTCTCGTCTCAAACAAAATTGAACAAACGCATCCCTATAAAATATGTAGGTCAAGTTAGAGTATTAGATAAGATCAATATCTAAAGAAAGATTCAAAATAAATAGGGTTATAGTCTTGAAGGTCGGTAATAATCGAGACAGACACAGTGGTGTAAGAAACAAAAGTGTATTAACAAAAGTGTGTTACAGAAAGTATACGTCTAATTCTCTGGCTATAACTGCCATTTATAACTGCCACGATGTTTAGTCGTTACTGTATTTATTGTGTCTGGATAACTGCATTTAACTCCGAAATAAGTAAATTAACTTACCCCATAACACCTCGTTACAAACCTTGCTCCGTGTGGCGTCAGTACCTTTTTTTCTTTGGGTTAACTTCCATGAAGTCGGTATTTTTTTCTTTTCGTTTTAGATGTTCGCATCATATTTTCCAAGCGAACGAAACTATTCCCTTCCAGTTTTATATTCAGGAAATACTAAATTTTTGCAATTACTTTATTGCATCTACCAAGTCCACAAAAAAATCACTTTTTATTATTGCAGAAGATAGTTAGGTAGGTAAATACCACAGTCGGAACGTTTCTATAAAAATGTTTACTTAGCAGGTTATGTAAATTATTCATCACTAATATTTATAGTTTTAGCGTTTATCCTTGTAGTATGCCCGTCGATATTAGTTCGCCTGCGAATTTGATTTGCTCTCTGGTGACGCTTTTTTGCTATTTCATTAGTCTTAAATAAAGTTAACTTGCCGATTTTCTTGCATATCGGACTATTTTTAATTGACAAATCGGAGACTGAGTCGAGCTGCATTTTCATATTTCTATTAAATATTTTGACATGAGCAAACTCTCTAATATTTTCGATTCAGTCACAGTTGGTGATTCTGACAAAACTATTTTTTTGTTTTATTTTCATTCTTCAATGCGTACTTTTGTGTCTTACGTGATTGTCTTCAATGGTGCTTGATTTAGGGTTCGAATCATTGCTTGTGTGTTACAAAGGCTTGAGTAGTTTTCTAAGACTACATTTACGTTACTGTTATGATGTGTAGATCTCGAATCCTCGTCGCCAGTGTTGTGACCGTGAAAGGTCGGTAATAATCAAGACGAAAAAAGTTATAAAATAACAAAAGTATTTCATGAAAAATATGCATCCGATTATGTGGCTATATCTGCCATTTATAACTGCTACGACGCTTAGTCGTAATTGCGTTTATTGTGTCTGTGTAAGTGTATTTATTACCGAAACAGATACATAAGATTTGACAAATAGTAAAAGAAAAACGAAAAATAACATTTATAGAAATTATGCTTAAAAGGGGGTTTATACAAAGAAATGATTTTCGGCTTAGCGACATAGGGTATCATCTAAAAGATAAACACGTAGGCCAGTATGTGTCTCTTTGAATCCTCGGAAAGATATATAACTATTTATGTATACGTTTTCTTCTATTCAATTTAAGGATATACGCTTTATCCTTTCAGTGCGTTATTATATATACATTAGTTCGATAAGATGACTTTGATGATATAATTATCAAACAAATTAGAAGTGCTTGCTACGAACCATTTCGAATCGTTGAAAACGTCAATGTTTTGAAGACAAATTCAAAATGGAAATACAGAGAATAGGAAACTAATAACATTCTTTAGAAAGTAAACTTAAATAAACAAGGGAGTGGTTGGCGGATTACAAGCATGAAGTACCGATCAGTAGATAAAAGGTAAATACGTAGTGTCGCTCTGTGTAAAATAAAATGTTTTTCTTCTCATTTCTTCTTTCCATGTATTCCCTTCATGTTCAATAATATTATCTATAATAATATAAAGTTAATACATACATATTAGTTGGTAGGGTGATGTGTTTGTGATAATTTACAAACAAATGAAAAATATTACCGTCGAATAGTTTGAATTGTTTAGTGTCTATCTATCTATCTATCTATCTATCTATCTATCTATCTATCTCTATCTCTCTCTATATATATATATACATATTTATCTCTCTCTATATATACCCCCTCTTTCTCTCTCTCTTTCCCTCTCTCTCCCTCTCTCTCTCTCTCTCTCTATATATATATATATATATAATCAAATATAAACCAAAAGTAAACTTTTAGTAAATAGAACCTATAGTGAAATGGTTTAAGCTCAATATACGAGATAGGGCAATTATAAGATAGAAGAAATAAGAGTGATAAACATGTTCGAATGTCCAAATTTATTTCAAATTTCGATTGTTCAGTGCAAGGTGTATTCTGTAACAAACCAGTGTAAGGAAAGAACAATACACACTGGTTTATTACAGAATACACCTTGCATTGAACAATCGAAATTTGAAATAAATTTGGGCATTCGAACATGTTTATCACTCTTATTTCTTCTATCTATCTTCATATATATATATATATATATATATATATATATATATATATATATATATATATATATATATATATATATATAATTATCTATCTACATATTTATCTATATTTTTATGTCGTGTTCTATCTCTCTTTATATATATATATATATATATATATATATATATATATATATATATATATATATACATACATATACACACATATATATACACATTGTATTTTTTACAAATGATATCGTTCGCACATTCTATGTCATGCAGTGGTCCTTAAAAAAGAGTGTAATCGTAAATTAGTTTCTAATTTTCAGTTTCTTAAATACGCCTTCATTTGAAGATACTCTTAAATACAAGTGTATTAAACATACAGAAAATGTACTGGAAACTTAACCTTGAAAAACTAAGTGATACAAATTAGTTTTCAGAATTACATTTGATCTAAGTAGTAGCTACGTAAGTATTTGATATAGACGAGCTTTACAGAAATCGAAACAGCTGCTCCCCTGCCAGGCTGTGCGAGTACGACAGTCTGCTTGATACATTTATAGATAGCTAGGAAGCTGTTACTATTGACTAGTCTCCCCACGAGGGCAGAGTAAGACACAAGGTCGGTCGTTAATGTGTGGGTAAATCCAGCTTCGCCCAAAAAGACACTATGGATAGGAAAACACATTCAAATTGTTTCTGTTAGGAAAGATTTTCTTCACTGAACACGGGCGGAAGAATTACCCAAAGTTACGACATCGAGAATCGTAAGTTGGGCAATAAAGTTACGACATTTGACTTTGATATAGAATATGTCAAAGAAAATTCAATTTCACACGTAGATGCACTATCAAGGTTGCGATTTTACAAGGAGTCAAAAGATAAAACAGAAGAATGATGTGCAGATACATTCTAACATTGGGTAGAGACTGATGTGTTATCTTTAGATAGAATGGCTATGGAAACTAGACATGATCCAGTACTAAGTAGGATACCATCGAGAAGAAGAAAAAGTATATGGGGAAATTGTGCCAAGGCATAGAGACCTTATAAATAAATAAGGCATAAATTCACGATAGAAAATGTGGTGATTTGTAATGGAGATCTGGTAATAGTATAGTATCAGAACAGATGATACACTCTGCTAGGCCAAGAATAAACCTGTTGAAATATGACTGAAGATCATTTTATGAGTGACTAAGGGCACTTATCTACCTATTATAGTTCAGTGAAGGTTTTGTTATTGATGAGTTATTGGAAGCGGAATTTCAAGAGCACAGCATATTAAATACATGCATACATAAATTCATGATTTTGTATACAGGAAAAATGTAAATGTGAAAATACCTGTGTTTATTGTTTTGAATAATGCTCGACTTGCATAATAATTATTGATTATCTAAATAACGTTCTGGTTGCAATGATCTCATTAATCTTATCATTTTTCATGAGGACGCTGTTTTGTATTTCTCTTAAATCTGATTATATGAGTTTGTTTTGTAAATATCTTGAACATCATAATGTGATTATATTTTCATGAACGATGGTTTTTATTCGAGTATTTCAATTGAGCAACACATTTCCTTTTTGTTATTATGTTTCAAATCTTTGACTTTTTTTCAAGAAAAAAACATTTACTTTTATCTTGATTATCTCATTGCTGTACTTACTACTATATTTTTCACTGCATTTTAACATTTTAATGTTTACCTTATTATTATTGTTCTATTCCTACTTTTTCCATTTCCTTTTTTATATTGGGCATAGCTATCTTATCTGTATATTTCGATTCATATACTCTGGATGTTTCTTCTTTTTTATTATACTTTTTATTTATTTTAACTTATTTTTATCTCAAACTCTAATTCAGTATCTTCTGCTTTTTATTACATCTGACCTATCTTTCTATTTCACATTTATTTTCTCATATATAATATTTATGTATATGTCATGTTAATTATTTATATTTTTTCTTATTTCATGACCTATCTTTCTTGATTATTTTATAATGACTTTTATTTTGTCACATTTTCTTTATTTTTCATTCGTTTCCTGGAATTTTTCCTTTTCGTGTTAATTATTATTTCGCTTTCCTTAATCACCTTCGCATTTGGTATTCTGTATTATTACGATTCTTATTTTATTCTCTATTTACTTATTTTTGTTTTATTTTATTATCTTTTTTGGTTCTTGATTTTCATCATTTTTCCTCTAGGTATCTGTCTTTCTCTGTTACTGATTCACTTATTGAAAGAAAACACCACCATCAACTAATACTATTAATAACGCTGATCGAACTCCTGATGACTACCAAACAATTTCCCTACACTTTAACAGGTTGATGTTATCAAAAGTAAAGAAAAATAACAAAGCTGCAGACGGAGATAACATACCTGCTGAAACATTCAAACACATCGCAAATATACTAGGGCTTGCTATTCATCACATAATCAACCGAGTGTGGGAGAGTGAAATACTCCCCCAAGACTGGAGCGATGCAACACTGGTACTATTTTTTTACAAAGATGATAAACGATGCTGCATCAACTACCATATTTCATCTTTTCTTCTGCTTTTAATTATTCGTTTTATTATAGTATTCGATGTTGTATGCTTATTAAATGTAGTTATCTTCATCTTACTGTTTGCTTTCGTTTCTAATACTCTTTCATAAATCATGTAGCTAAATTGCCTTTCATTTTATCATTGAAACGTTACTTTTTGAGTTTTTTCTTCCGATTAATTTGACCGATTTTTTTCCAATTTCATCTCAGTAACTTTGCATGAGATTTAAAATATATCAAAGCATTATGTAGTTTTCTGTGTGATCAGTTAACTTTCTTGGTGTAACATCAAGATCTTTTTGTAATAAATTTCTAGTTCGCATCAATATTTTCCTGTAATAAATTTCTAGTTTCAATTCTCATATGATTTATATTATGTAGTAAAGGACAAACAATTATGAAATGTTCAACAATTTTTTTAAAGCTATGAATGATGGTATTTATTGTGAAAATTACCAACACTAACTACAACTATAAAGACAAAAATAAATATATTAATATAACAGGAAAATGGATGCTAGACCGAATACCGAGAAGTTGGAAAAAAATTGTTTTTTCTAGAAATCAATGTTTTTAGATAATTGAATACAGTAAAGTGAAGTAAAAGAGCGATATTTTGTCTTAAAATTAAGATTCGGTTTTATTTAATGTTTCTTTGTACAACGAGCCTTTGTGTATTCAATAAGTTGATCGATATAAAAACAGACGAAACTTAATACGCTTAATTATCAAACAAAATTATGAATCAAAATGTCATTGTGTGATAGCAATAGTTTGATTAAGAGATGAGTACACTAATAATTACCTACCCAAGTGTGGTTAAGTTTTTTGTTAAATTTGTTTGTTGGGTTTTCACTATTTTTGGTATAATGTAGAGTCTAGCGTCCACATCACTTGCCCAATCGTTACCAAACTTTGTTAAAATATCGGTCATGGGTAACTTAGGACTGGTTAACTTTTGGATGTATAGGTCAAAGTTTAATATCGCAGAAACAGTGAAACTCACACATTTGATTATGACATAATTTATGTTTATTGTAGCTAGTAATCAATCATATTAGCTTGGGTTGGCATTGGTATTGTCAGAACTTTGATAGAATTTCAACTTTCAGTTTTTCCAAAATATGATGTATGGATTTAATCCCATTTGATAACAGTAACCGCCATGCAAAATTGCGTCTCATTAGGTGAATAGTATTTTATTTATAAATGTTTTCGTGGCATAATTTCAAGAATACTTAATACAATATAGAGTAATATAACTCAGATAATAATTTGGCCTATCATTACGCTGCAAAGAAGAGGTGTGCAGTCCCACGTATCACTTATGTTATTTTCATATTATTATACTTCGGTACACTATAATTGAGTTATTGTTAATGTCAGTTGTTAAAAGACAAATTTATTATTCAATTCATGAGAGAAACCCGAAATAGAGTTGTCATCAATTATTAATCAGACTGAATATCCAATTGATTTTTAAATATGTCGATTTCATTCATGTTTGATTCATGTACATTAATAAAACAGACTTTTGTTGAACTTTGATTAGTTCCGCCATCGATAATCCTATGAAACGTTATTTCATTTTGGAAACATCTGATCTGACCAAATACACAACAATAATGTTTATGAAGGATATCTGAAGCAGTTTTATATTTTAGTAGACTGTGTAACACGACCACTTATAAATAAATAAGTATAGACACACCGTCAAACGTGAGGAAATACTAAGAGATAAGTTTTTACCCGAAATATTTTAAGAATAATAAAAATAACACGTATAGATCAGTATTGACAACATAAATAAATAAATAAATAAATAAAGTAAATGCCTTGTTGTAGAAATAGATGTGTGTGGGAGTGGTGTGCGACTTCGGAGATTCTTCCTAGTCCACTTCACCTAAATAATGAAACGTACTCTCTTAATTTTTGTAGCCACACACACACACACACACACACACACACACACACACACACACACATATATATATATATATATATATATATATATATATAATGAGATTAGTATTACTACGGTTAGACACGTCGTTGAAATGATGAACTTTGAAACTTGAGAAATCAAACAACTTGACGTATGATTTAGTCCAATAATGTAAATACTTATTAAAACATTTTTTCATCCAAATTGTCGGTTTTATAAAACACTATTCATGGAAACATGCATCTCATTATTGTACACACACGCTCCAGCGCGCTTCACTACAGATCAAGCATAACAAAAACAGTATCTTCGATAACACCAAAAAGGTCAAGCATTAAAAAACACCAGAAAGTATCGTCGATCCTCAGCTACACCGTAAGACTTCCACCATGAAGAAGGAAAATATAGATTACAGAAAAAAAGGAGAATACTGTATGTATTACCATAAAAATGGTTTTATAACAACAACATTTGGATTTTTTAAAGATTATTTAATAAATATTTGATTTATTTGACAAAATCTCGCGTCAAGTTGTCTGGTTTCTCAATGTTCAATGTTTATCATTTCAATGGCGTTTTAATTGCAGTAAGACTTATTTCATTATTGCACACACACGCGATCCATGCACATACATAAATAGGTACGCATTGCGCTTTGTTATAGAGTGAAGGGGTTCTTTAAACATACGAAACTAATAACAGAAAGGCTATTATAATATCGCCTTTTTAAAAAATTAAACAATGTATATACAGCTTTCACTTGCTGATCTCAGCTCCATTTCCAAACGACATCACCATATACACATACCTTACATTATTTCTTATTTAAAAAGTCGCTAAAAATATAAATTAACACAAACAAAAGAAACAGAGAAAAATTGTCCCGCTGAACGAATCGTTCGACATTTTTAAAAAACATGAAAGTAGTCTCAATAAGTATTTGCGTGCGTAACTCCCTGACTTTAATTCACAACTGAATTACACAATCGAAATAACAATTGTGTGTAAAACCTTAATGCGACTGATTGTTGGATAGGGAAAAGGGTGTCAGGGACGACTTACACTGGTTTTGTTCACTGCTGAATCTATGCACACTTTTAACACACGACGCTTCTCGTTATCCTAGAGAAATAAACAACCCAAATAACGCTGGGAGGCACTTTATTTAGTTTTAGTTTATAACATAGCAAACGCTTATAAGTTAAATAGATAACATTGACTAGTAAAAGCTTTAAAGGTATTATATTAACTAAACACATTTCCACGTTGGAATGGTTATTTTCTTGGAAGAATGTAAAAACTTTGAGGTTTTGTGAGGAATGAGATTTACATACAGAGTTATGAGATTTTGACAACATAAGGATTCACAACTTTTAAAGACGGACTATAATAGATTTAAAGGCGGAATAACTTGAAAGCACGCCTAATAAAGTTAGAGCTTTAGTTGTTATTCTACTTGAAGAATCCCAGTCACTATAGAGGGATAAACAACATACGTGTACTTTAAAAAAACGAAACAAAATATGGCACCGGTTACAGGTAGAAACATCCCACAAAAAAAAAAGTTTCATTTTAGAAAACTAAACACAGATTGTAAAGGAACGTCAATGACTCAGATTCTGATATTAATAATCTTCGGGAACTCATCAATGAATCTCACTGAAAAGTTAATATATATATATATATATATATATATATATCATGAAGACATATTCGACGAGATTACACCTCAGTGACAAATAAAAGAAATGTTCATTTACTCGTACGGACATCAGGTTATGTGGTAAATTAATGATATGTAAATATACCCTTTCTATAAAATGTGTAGTTATTTTACAACAAAAACACACAGTGACTTTAATAACAAGCAGAACTAATAGCTTCAGTTTGTTGTTGTAAGATCACTTTCACTGCTCGTTGTGAATACCCGCCGACTCGGTATTTACAAAGTTAAATCACTCCTTAATTATTAGCTAATTCGCTGTGGGCAACGGGGGAACGCTCTTGACTATGAATCAGTGGTTATTTGTGATCGGAGTTCGAGATCGTTGACCGTCGAGAATTAACTTCCTGCACTGAAGATTTCGTTAGCATGAAACATCGATGTGTATAGGTAATAATTAATTAATATGTATTTATAAATATTATATATATATATATATATATGTATAAGAGATAAGGAAAGAAAAGCGAAAACTAATCTCATGCTTGTTAATTATTTTAGTGTAATCTATATAAAAAATTAAAGTCGATTCCTCCCCCACATTTTGATGTTAATAACAAAAACATATAAATATTAATATGTTCTGCAATCTAATTAGCCTAATCACTCGTGCGTGTGTTCAAAACTGATGCATTAATCTCTTCATATCTTCGAGAATTCGCACAAAATTATTTCATAACTTTTCTTATAATTTTTTTCGTTGCGCATTGCCCCAATCAAAATAGTTTTACTTTCAATGACCGACAATACATAAATATGATGTATAGTATAGAAACAAATATAAGTTACAATTGTTTTTTTACGACGATAATCTTAACGTGACAAAACTAGGAAATAACACTGTCGTCATATATTACATTTAGTGTTTAAAGACTTTTAGTGATTAAAATGATATGTTATTTAAATGTTAAAATATTTATAAAATTACATGTTTTGCAAAAGTGGATACTCAGATTTTTTACATTGAAATATTAAAGAAATATAACACTGCATTGAAGACTTTTAAATGTTTTCTATGTTTTCCTAAAAAAAGTTGCGTTGCTAAAACACGAGTATTATGTTTTTAAACCAATGATTTTATCTATACATATTTCCATTTGAATTATTTTAATATAAACCATTATCGGAATTTACTTATTTCCATCGAACTTGATCAATTAAACATGTCGTCATCTCGAGAAATAAACCGATAACTCTAGCTTATTTACTCATTTAAAAAGTGTTTCGCTATACTAGATTGATTTTAGCTGGAATCACTTTTCATGCCCACCACTGCCTGCATTTAACTCTCCCCTCGATTGAAATATTTGCAGAGTTTTTCAATTTTTGATAACGATTTATTAAAAAATATAATCACCGGAAAAGTGAAGTATACTTTATATTCTTTGGCGTTGATCAGTGAAAGATAAACCTTTCTAGACTAAACACATATTAATACGGATTGGATTTGTTTTTAAAGAATTCAAAATATATATGAAAAGAACAAGTGAGATTGATACTCTATTTTTTAAATTTAAATAATTATTTTCTATTTTCATTGGTCAACGTCGAAATTATTTACGAATAAGCGTAACGTATTTTATGTACGATTTATTTATCATAATAAACACTTCATAGCTTTATTTATAATAAAACATTTATACATTTTTTTTACTTTTATAATATTACATAAAAATCGTTTTGGATACAAAGATAGAAATACATTATTTCAGATTACCACATGTTTATACACATTGTTTAATCATTGGTTATCTTCATGAAATACGGGTCTTTATTAGTCTTTAACTACTAGAGTTCACTTAATATTAATAGAACAAATTAACTTCGTTATTGATTTGGATAATTAAAGTAGGAGAATTTCTGTTGATGTATTTTCTACCAAATATATATAATCATACTATAGGAACAGGATGATTTATTGCCTTTAATTCATCATTAGTTAAACTATATATAAATGTCAGAGTGTACATTTTTCTCTTTCTATTTCCCTTCCTCTCCGTCTCTCTTCCTCTCCATATCTCTCTTATTATATATGGAGTGAAAGCGATAAAGAGAGTAAGATTAACGATTAAGCGTAAATCCTTGCAATACGGTAAGGAATATTGTATTCTATTATTTTTTACTTCATTACAATATTTCTCTTTTTCATCGCCTTTTACAAAATATTACATATATATATATATATATATATATATATATATATATATATATATATATATATATATATATATATGATATTTCATAGAATAATATTCCCACATGATGGGGAATTTGTGTCTTGATAGCATTTATTTTCATACTAATCTGCGATCCAACATGCTAAATCTCATTAATAACAGACTTGACAGCAGCAAATGTTTCACCGAGCACCACGATATCATCTGCGTAATCTAAGTTCTTAACAGCTAAGTTGCATCAAACAGTGACCTCGGGAAACAATTTTAATTTATTCGAAGTAATCCAATCATGAGGTAATTAAAAAGGGTTAGCGAAAGAAGACACTCTTGCCGAACGTAAGACCGTATTTTGTAATGCTCAGAATCATAGCCGTACATGCGTATGTTAGATCATGTTGATCAGTAGTATAAGTTTAGAAGTCTGTATAACCTTCTTGACGGTAGAGCGGTTTCAGTAGCAGAATCTATGAAACAAATGACTGCCCTTTGTTGAAACCACTAACGAATGTTGTGGTTAATGTTAGGTTGAAGATTTGATCGGTCTATCCGCGTTCTGATTGGAGTCGTCTTCGAAGAATCGAAGCGAATATTTTAGCAGGCACATCGATCAGGCTAATACCACTGTAGTTGCTGTAGCATAGTTTATTACATTTTTAAAAGAATTGTACCAATGTTTCCTTGATCCAGTCTTGGGCGAGTATTTCAGTTTCCCAGACCCAGTTGATCATGTGATAGACGACAGGCCTTAGTATACTTGTGCTGTGTGTTACGATCGAAGCAGCAATATTATCTCCGCCTTAAGCTTTGTTATTTCTTTGACTTTTGATAGCAGCAACTAGCTAATCCCGCGTGGGGGAAGACTTTATTAATACGAACAGTTTATGTGGGTAGTTAGTCGTAGTTTAGCAGATTGGTGAAGGGATTTGCTCGCCATTCTGAGTTAAGATAGTTTTGTAACCATCCCAGCCTGTATTTGCGCTCGAACTGAGGAGGCTGCACCTTTTACGAGAGTCCTCAACAGCTTAGGTACGTCCCATGTATTCTGCTACTTTCCTCCAGAATGTATTTCCATCAGCGCGAGCAAGACAAGTAGTTTCACGCCGTAATGGTCTGAAGTTGTCTGATTTCTTGCAACGAGCTTTATTTTCTTTTTCAGCAATTTCACTTATTTAACCAAAGATCCAATCTTTATATTTTCGCTTTGTGGTTCCGACAGTTTCAGACATCACAGATTTGGATGTTACACTTGACAATTTACAAAATTTCATCTGAAGTAGTATATTAAGAATGGGGTACCTAAGTACCGTTAAGCTTATTGTATAGTTCTATGTCGAATGCATCATCGGTTAGTTACTTTTAAGTTTCTAAATGTCGTACCTTAGAAGCTCAGCACGCTACTTGACGGACACATTTCTGGCTGACGATAACGCGGGACTGCTTTCCTTTCAAAAGGGTCTTCTTTAAGTCAAATATCAAAACCACTTCTGATAACTTTTTGTAAGTATCCAAATCTTATTTCATTTCATTCATCGTGTTCATTCCTCTAATACTACTGTTTCACCATCCAACTGACAACTATATTAACTATTATCCTCAAGTGGCTTTTGTCCTTGATAAGTGGTGATTCATTAGTATATAAAATCAATCAAAGCAAACCGATCATGTTCATTTAGAAAAGTATTACAACCATGAAAATGCAGCTCATGATTTCACTTTTTTTCCTTGAATGTTATTGTTGTTTGTGAAAATCCGAGAAGGGCTGTCGCATTTGAAGCAATGTCCATTTAACGTTCGACATTCACTTAAATAATAGTTTGTATCCTATACTATCGTATATGATTGAATGCAGCAGGTCGTCATGACCATTTTAAGTTCCCATAGCTATTAAATAGCTTTCACGTGATTGGATGATTAGAAATGTTCTTAAAATAGAATGTGTTTATGGGTAATTGATCATGTGGCTGGAGACTCTATATCCATTTTGAATGACATCGAATTTAATAAATAAACTTTCCATGGATGATGAAATAAAGTAACACGCACGCGCACAAACAGGCACAAACACACATACCCACACATATATATATATAATTATATGTATATATATATATATATATATATATATATATATATATGGATAGAGAGAGATAGAGAGAGAAAGAGACACACATATACAGAAATAGATAGATAGACAGACAGAAGACGAGAAAAGGGCGAGAGAGAAGTGAAGAAGATAAATACCTACATAAACATAAAATAATGTACTATACGGCGAAGACTGTAACTAAAGCTAATGAACAATACCATTCCTTCATTATTATTTATATATGGCGAACTGGTTTGCTCATCAGGGCTATTATTACAAACACATATAGGCGCTTTTTATTTGCAGCTTTCAGATGCTTTGTGTCAAACTCTAGAACTTATTATGACATTTGTATGGTCAGTCTAGTGCACAGACAGCGAAGTGATTTAACAAGTAAACGTAAAAAAGCTGATAATGTCTAGAGAATGGAATACGAAAAGTCCACCTCCGTTGATCTAATAAAGGAGTGCGTTGAAAATAACATGAAATTGCCCCAGTTAGACACAGAAAGAAGGCCGGAACACAACACGGCCTACGCATTGTGATAAAATATACCAAGATGAGGAAAGCAGTCTAATGATTGTAACTGAACTATTAGGTGTGTTTCGATTAGCTTAATAACCCTTTCACCCACATGATAACATATTGGATAACTCGAATACAATTACCATGCGGGGCTGGGAGGTGGCTATGATTAACGACACGGGGGGAAAACTTAGGTCTGACAGCTTCAAATCCAGTTAGTCCCACAGAAACACTTTCACTAAGATGTTCGATAACCTTTGCATGGTCTCTCTTGTAAGTAGCCGATGGCTTTCTAGAAATAATTATTGCTAGAAAAATATCGGGGTAACTAATGCCAACAATATAAAACTATGATTCATAAGAAATGAAAATAGAACCATGTGGTGCTATAAATTCCCCGTACGCCTATATGATATTCTATTAGTTTTTTACGCACCCATAGATAAGATCTCCCGAATATTATTGCATATTGTCTCTTCAAGCAAGCAGTACGGAATCAAAGTTTAAGTTTTAAATAATTGATGCGTTATTTTCTTTATTTATAATTAAATAGCATTTCATTCGATTTGCATTTGTAGATGTTTTATGCGTACGTGGGCGTGAAAATGAAATTAATTCGACTTGATGAGAAAAAGGGTATCATCAAGAAGATATATATATAACATTTGTTGTTTATAGGTGCATTGCCCTTTTCCCTGAAAGCACTTAACTCAAATGCGTTTGAATATTTAGTGTGATTTTGCGCTCTTTTCCACGGGGACATATCACGTACACTGAGAAATAACACTTGTAAAAATGAAATATTCCCATGCCCGAAAAAGATGGTTAATAAGACATGAAGAAGATATATCAACAACATACATCCACACACACATACACGTACACAAATCTCTCTCTCTCTCTCTCTCTCTCTCTCTCTCTATATATATATATATATATATATATATATATATATATATATATGTATATATATATATATATGTATATATATATATATATATATATATAAGTTAACAAAACATTTATATGATACAAAACTTAGATTTAGTATACGGAACGTTTATGTTTTTGTCTTTTAAGGGAAGTGGGGTCTGATCAACTCTGCTGGATAGCCATGAAATTAAACACTGTCTTGTTTTAAAATTCCCGAAACAGTTTTTCATGGTAAACGACTGATGATCCCTAAAATAATGTTAGAAGCAAATTAATATAATAACTGTAAAAAATAAATTGACTTACATGAGTGATTTTTCACTGAACGACTTGGGACTAAAAAGTTTAAAAAAATAAAAATAAATGTTCATATAGTTTTAATGGTTTCCGAGACAATATATACAGGGTGTCTCAAAAAAATGTACTCACGAGAAAACTTTGCTTCATCGCTCCACACAATTTTGTGTGCAAACTCGACATCTTCTGCACATTTTGCCATTCTAAGAGTGAGTACATTTTTTTGAGACACCCTGTATATATATATATATATATATATATATATATATATATATATATATATATATATATATATATATGCAGACGCAGCAAAGCATTTTCCGATATAAATCATCACTAAAAACATGTATTCATATGAAAAACATGTTATTCAATTCATGTTGTCACTAATTTATAAATGTTGTTTTCCCATGACTTTTACATTGTTATGACAAGTACTACACCGCCATATGAATTAGATAAAGGATATTTCACATAAAATAATCAACGTGTCATCTTATATATGTGTGTATTATATTTACAGCTTAGGCATTTAATAGTTCACCTCATGGTACCTAGTTTTCACAAAGCAACCATATCCTAGTCCAGAGACTTAGTAAGACAATTGAAAGCGTATATGCCTTACTATAAAACAAGAAATCTTCCTCACTATCAGCGGACATTTATAAAATGCATTGTCTAAATGAATATTGATATGTTGTTCTTTTTTTTATTTGGCAGAATTCGGCATATGTGAATTATTAAAAACTCTACAAATCCAACTTATTTATAGGATCAAAATATCGATAGCTCAAATGTAGTTGTGTCAAAGTAGCATTTTCTCATTTGACACATAAATACTCGATATTTCAAGTGAGCTGTAAATGTTTATGTTGAGTGTTTATACATCATGTTGTATTTGGTTAACTGAAAAAGGATTTCATGTGATTTAATTTATTAATTAATTTTAAAAGTTTATATTGACGTAGTTTATTTCTGAAATTTAATATATTTGTTTCTATTTTATTTCGCAATCTGCAACAGGTATATAAGGATTTGCAGGTTTTGTCAGTTCGCATAAAAACTGATTATTCGAATTTAAGACTCATACTTAGATTATTTCTGAATTATAGTAGGCTTACGAAACCTAACACGTTTGTGCAATTAGCATTTGCACACTTAACATGAAGCTGCGCAACTTGAGATTACCATGAGTAAAACATGGAGTAAGAAGTATTAGTGATCTCGAATTCTTTCCTTATAGCGAAAGTGATGCAGTAATAATCTACTCGTATTCTACAATGTGCAACTAGTTCGTAAGATAGAACAAATCAATTACAAACGATGATTGGATTCTTCAAATATCATTTTTAGAGGCAATAGCATAACGTCGTGGTTTGAAATGGTCACCGCTATGGCGCAGTGCCCAATTTTATCCTATGTTAATGTGTAATGAGAACTAGAAAAACACACCCGGGGGAGAGGTGGAGACAGATAAGAACAAGGAAATACACCGGTAAAAAGAAGTAGAAAAAGAGAAAATTCATGAAAGGAAAAAGAAGAAAAGTCTAAAGTTTATTTTACATATCCCTACAATCACTTTCAGTGTCACATCTGATCACGTGAATTTGAAAGGAAAACTGAACTGTGATACTTCTCATAAAGAATAAGATGCATACTTGTAGTTTACAGATAATGTTAGATGTATAATGCATTATTAAAAAGAATGCCATTTGAATCAATGGAATAGAAGCCTCCATCTTAACATTGCATGATCTGATACTTCATCCATCTGCCGTAAAAGTTCGAATTGAAAACAATAATAGAAACTAAATATTATGTTGTTTCTATGAGGCGGAAACAGTAATGGAAAAAAAAATCGATGAAGAATAATTTTAGATATTCGCAAAATCAGTTAAAATACAGAGAGGAGGACGTCACCATTATATTCTTACACTTGTAATACTGCATTTTAAGAAAGTATTTATTATGAATCATTTAGTTCTCTTTCAAAATGTATTAGTATTTTTTTTATTAAAAAACGCAATTCATATGTATATTCATATTTCAAATTTATAAAATTTTAACTTTAAAAACATCCAAATTAATTGGGGAAAAGTGGGAAAATCTCAGCAGAGTGCTCGATTAATTGAGAATCACAATTAAGAGCGTACTATTTGATGTTGCAATGGGGTCCTGTGACAGTGCAGACGTTTGCAACTTAGTCGGCTTGCTCATATTTAATACGCTCCAAAATAAATTCCCAGACCATCTCTTTGGTTTTTACAGGGACGGCGGACGTTGCTTGTCATGCAAACGGCAATGGGGACACACTAGGTAGATTAAGAAAAGACTTAACAAACACCTTTCAAAAACTCAGATTCAAAATCACCATTAAAACAAGCTTAGACCCAGTAGATTTTTAGACACAACACGCAGGTTTACAAACAACACACAAAAACACTCCCACAAAACTCCTCACTATAAATAATTATTTTACTACATTTACCTACACAGAAACGCTGTATTCATCCCGAGGAAAATCATCAGGTTAATAGTATAGTTTTACGTTGTACGAATGAATTATAGTGTTGTGCACCTTTCAACTCCAAAGCAATCAGAGTTCGCGATTGTTTAGGCTGTATAAAATATGAAATCATTTTATTGTGTACTCCCAGGGAGTGTTCGCACAGGTTATCATCAGTCGTTACTCGCAAGAAATAACCGACGGTGTTTCTGCATTCTGCGTGACAACAGTCTCCCCGAATTTTCAGTTCTCTCCACCTCTTTCGAAAACAATTGTAAATATTTTTGCGTCATTGAAACATCTGCTTATTATTGATTCCTCTCTGGCACGGACAATTATGATTCTCTGAAATTTGAGTGGCAATAAGCTTTCCCAAAGACCGAGTGTTTTCCAGTGGAGTTCAGTTTGTGTTATTCCTCCTCGGTCTTTCTATCTTGTTTGACCCTTTATTACTATGTACTCTGGTATACTCCGAGAATAATGCCACAATTTATAGGATAGTGGCAGTTTATAGGATTTCTTTCAGTTTTAGTTCTGTTTTGGGTTCACATGTTTTTGTTTTATTTTTATCGCAATTTATGTTGGTCGGTTTTCAACATTCGTGGATTCCTTTTATGATTTCATTTATTTTCATCAGTGCTGAATGTTGTATAGTACCAGTCGTTACTTTGATTCTAATTTCTTTTAGACGTTTTCTATGTTTTTCGGTACTTTTACTTCTAAAATTATTTATATTATTCAGACTTTAACTATATATTATATTACTTTCCTGGTGCTACCAGATCAGACTGTCTAAAGATAACGACTTCTTGACTTAAAATTCACCAAACATGGATGTTCTTGATTTTCCTTTCATTTTGCACAACTCAATAATGTTCTACAAAGCTAAACACAAAAACAATATGTTCATCTACAAAAACAAAACAAAAACACAAACAGCATAAGTGAATATTTGAGGATATAAAGAACTTGAAGCATACCATCGTTTATCAAAAGTACATTATCCGGCATTAAATAACCAGAAATAGGGTTGATATGTCGTAAAACAAAACAACCAAACCAAACGAGCTATATTACTTGCTGTTCTTAGATAAGTTCCGTAAATTTGCTTCGTGGTTATGTCTTATTGATATTTACCCTGTTGTTCCGAGGTACAGCAACATCTACAGTTTCACGTTTTTTCTTCTTGTTGTTGTTGACTATTATGGCATCCAGTCTCCTTGTTTGGTTGCGTTTGTCTGATATTATCTTAATGTCTCAGACGATTTTGTGATGTTCGTTTTTGAGTACTGCATTCGTTATTTGAAGTACTGTGCTCATTTTGAATGTTATTCACAAATCGTTTCGGCCTATGTACCCAACGAACTTCTTCAAATCTTTTTGTCAAACTCGGGAATCATAATGTTTAACTAGTGAATCTGTACAAAATTTGAAACGTAATCTTTTATTTTTATCATTTTATAACGGGACCCCACACGCTCGTTCCTTGCGACGGCATCAAATGTAATGAGAACCGTCTTCGGCGCAGGAATCCTTCCCGACAGTGAACACCTTTTTTGGCGATGATCGTCTTAGTGGCAGTAAAAACCAAGATGTGTCGGTCGTATCTCCTCTAGGACGGGATGATTCGCTTCCCCGGTCCGCTGTGAAGGCAATGTTACACAAAAAACAAATCGACAACAGAAATAAGTCAACAAACGCCGCGGTTTCCCTTTGTATCCAATTAATTATTAAAAACAATCAAAGGAAGGATTGATTTTACAGTTGAATTCTTTTGAGTCTCTTATTTTGGTAAATTGTCCTGGTTTACTAAACTGGTCGTCGTCTTAGTGCACGAAGATGTTCGCAAACAGTCAACGAACTCTTACTCTGTGAGGGAAGGGCGATGGCAAAAAGTCTATTTTCTCCGACGTTTTTCGTTCGACTCACTTTTCTTCCAGCCGACTTTTACGACTAGTGGTATTAATTGAGACATTAATCTCTGTTGGAAAACGATGGCGGAGCCTCACTTTACGATTTCCCAGTTGTTAAATAAGTTGTAACTTAATCTACTGAAAACGGTGTGTGTGTGGGAACAGCACGGGCAACGCCATTCAAACGAGGGGGCCTTTCGCGCGACACCGCCCCTGGCCGGCACGCCTGTCTTTGGCGACTTCCGATTTCTAACTGTCTGACAGTTTTCTGTCTTCTCGTTTCCACAACAAAACGAAAAACGTACAACTCATACTCTCTCTCTCTTTATATATATATATATATATATATATATATATATATATATATATATATATATATATATATATATATGTATATATATATATATATATATATATATATATATATATATATATATATATATCTCGTTGGGTGGTACGACAATCGAAATTCATCACTTAGTTTCTTTTTTAGATCTTATCTACACTAAAAAAACATTAGGGTGGGGCATACTGACCTACTCTCCCTCTCCCTCTCCCCTCTCTCTCTGGTTGGGTTGTTTTCTTTCCTGTCACCGTAAAAGACCTGTTCTCCCTTTCTCTCTACCATGGGGGGAGGGGAGTGACCAAAAGACTCTTGACCAAAATTGTACGGCCGTTATCAACATTCCAGCTCCCCCTGGCTTTGCTCATCCATTGTATCTGGTTAATTGCTTCTGACACGTAACCCGCTTTTTCCCGCCGGCCTGGCGCCCGCCCTGACCAAGGCGTGGACAGTCGAAATATGTACTAGTTCTTAGATCTCCACTTGTTTCTACGTAGGGCCTGATTTCCTTGATGCATATTGGTGCGCCCTAAAAGGCAAATTGCGTCGGCTGAACTCACTGTTTCACACCCGTCCGCCCTTATTTTGTGAATTTGCTCGCAACTGACATCTCCCAGACTGCCAACCCTCCCCACAAACAGAAAGAACAACAGGTAACACAATAAAAAACAACAATAATAAAAAAAAAGTTTAAACTGTAGCTTAAGAATGGAACAAAAAGTTTGCTTTTTCTGTTCTGTTTTCTTTTGGTCTGTCCTTCCTTTTCACTTTCCAGTCTATTAAACATCAGGACTACGTATGTATGTGGGTATGTGCGTATGCATTTTGTGGTTTCTGTGCTGGGAGGTGGGTAGGTGACAAAATGAATTATTATGCATGCAATTAAAAGTTTCTTAATACAGATTGGAGCTCGCAACGCTCCTTACAAATTACGTCACAATCACTTTCTCCTCGGAATCAATCTCTACTTCTTCACTGGTCAACCATCTGGATTTCCAACAGGGGCAGCGATTTCTGCCCCCGCTCGCGATCTGGGTGAAGTGTACTCAAGGGTAACCCTCCCTCGCTCATGCACTCGGCTGTCAGTGTACTCGCGCCGTCCAATTTCTCCCTATGTCTTTCTCACGTCCTTTGTCTTTTCTGCAAAAGCTAACCCTATTATTTATGTGCACAATTCTCACTAACATCGACCAAGCCCTATCGTGCCCGTGCCTAGTTCTACATTTTAACGCGAATGTTCCGTTACTGACGGGGTTAATCGAACCTTCAATCTTTTTAAAGCTAATAGCGTATTACCTTCTGGTTATGCAGCGCATTTTAACACATTATAATACTTTCATAACTGTTCTATGGGGTCGACCGGTAATCTGAAACGATTTGGTAATTCGGCCTGTATCTGTAACAGAACCTCCCTTAATCTGCCAAGGTGATTATATTCGGCGACAAGTGTCTTAGCGATTGTATATCCAACTGTGCACCTGTGCACTCACTCGTCAGTGTCAACAACTGAAATTCTCTTGGTACGGACATGTCTGGTTCGCATACCGTCACTATCATTGCGTCGGCCACCTCGGCCAGTTTCTCTTCGTTCCCTTCTCTGGGAAAACAATTCTCTCAGACTAACACCTTCTTGACTCACTTCGGCCCGGTGACATTCGATATCGATGCGCCTTCTCTGGCTGCATGCGACAGAAACCCTTTTGGTTATTCCTTATAACTTCCAATTTCTTCATGATCATTCTCTCATCGCTTCCCGACACTGTCCCTAATTACTCATCGAGTGCCTCTCCCAGCAACGGGAGGCCACTGATTTCTTCTGCTTCGTCTGTATCAACACTATCTATCTTAGATAGGATCTCATATCCTTCTCTTCGCTTATCATTACTTCTGTTCCCTTTCGTAAGGCGCACCACAATCTGTCATATTCACGGTGGTTCGAACATCTGTCGATTACTGCAACTTTCTTTTGTTTTTAACACTCACTATATATCTGCCTGGCTGTTCGGCAACAGCGCATCCAGCTGCAGGTATATTACTACTTGTGATCGATCATTTGGATCTAACCACGACGACCATCCATCAGTCCCAGTTATGCATCTCTTTCTATCCTTGTCTGTCCGTTTATCACGGGGGGGGGGACATCCAAGACAACTGTCCGCGCCTCAACCACCAGCACCGCACACGCATGGGGGCCCTCCCTGCGTGCGGTGGAGCCAACAAATGCGACACAGCACAACCTCGGCCTCTCCCCCAGGTCCCTGACTATCTTTGGCTTGGCTTTCCTTCTATTCTGTGGTGGGGCGTTCTGCTCCCCTCTACCGTAACTTCATAGGTAATTCCTCTACTATTTTGGCTAACCGATTTTCTCTCAGTCTGTTCTGGAGCTGGATAGGGGGGTATTTTGCCGCTCTCCTCCCACTCGTCGGACTCGTCAACCGACCTAGCAGTCGTGTTTAATTCGATCTCTCACTCTCTACGGGGGGTTCATTGTTTCTTGCGGTTTCTCATAAACCGGCGAACAAAACCCAAGCCTGTCTTCTTCCCATTTAATTTCAGTATCCTTCACTAAACTTATAATTCTGGGGGCCACCCTACTTTTTATACTCTGTGGGGTGGCCTCTGGGCGCTTCCCTGGTTCTTTACCAAAGCGTCTGATGGCACACTAAGGTTCGGAATCCTAATTCCTCACCTCCGATCTACGCTGCTGTGCACCACCGACTCTCATGTCCGAACCGACCACACCTAGTGAAGTTTGGTCTAAACGTGCTGCGCGGGCGCCCATAACTTGTGGGGCACTCTTCTGCTCTATGCCCCTAATCCCTACACGTCCAGCAGACTAATACCTGTCTGACCGGTGCGAGCCTATCGTACTCATTTTGAAGGTCCCATGCCTTCCTTCTAGGATCGGAGTCTGCCTCCCAATCCTCTCCGCCCCCTCTCTCCATTCGGGGCTCTGGACTCTCCCCGCCCTCCACCGTTTTCTTTCTTCCAGGCCGTTCCTCGCCATTGCCTCTATCTACAGGTTCCCCTAGTCTTATACTGTCTCTCACTAATCTCTGGGCCTCCGCTAGTGTGAGCGGGTGACCCCTTAGTGCCTCCCTCTGGGTATCTCTAACACCTAACCCGTCTACCAGGGCATCTACCAGGATTGCCTGGATGGGACCCGTATTTCGGATCGTCCCATCTGGGAAGGCTTGAACTGCCAATCCCTGGATTCGTTCGACTAACTCGTCGAGTCCCTCGCCGTTGTTTAACCTTAGCCGTGTCAACTTGCGTACGGCCTCAATCGCAGTTCGATCGCTGGCGTATTGCCTCACCAGCTGCTCGCGGAGCTCCGTCCAAGTGATCCCTAGGTTCTCTACATACCTCCCCTCAATGAATCTCGACACTGGGCCCCTTGCTCCCTATAGAGCGATAGAGCGAGCAGCACCATCTCGTGATTTTCTAAGCCGTAAATAAAACCTTTCTTTTCGATTACCGCCAACCATTCTTTTAGATCGGTGGAATCGCCTTTGAAGGAAGGTATGCGTATTCTTCCGATCGGTCTCTCTAATTTTCTGATCTCATCTCCACCCATATATGTCATACTATTTACTAGGTCTTCCTCATAACCCATTCCCTTTGCGTTCTAGTTTACCACGCCAACAATAGAATTCCCTAAACTGTGTGCAAAGTTTGGACACAATCGATACACCGACAAAACCGAGCAAGCGAACAAGGGAAATCAAATAGTCACTTACGGTATACTCATTTTGCGGCCTTCTGTTTTCTGGGCGGTTGTTTTTTTGTTTTGTTGTTTGTTTTTCTTTTTCGATCTCGTCTAGGCCTTCCAATCAGCTGACTAAAAGTTCGCGATCTCAGACCGATCTCTAAGTCTTAAAAACGTTTATTCGTTCAGTCTATCTCTTTTTCTATTTTTTTTTTTTTCAAACACGAGTGTACATGCCCGTTAAACTGTTTCTCCCTCCTCTTTCCCTTTTTCTATTCTATTTTTCAAACACGGGGGTACATGCCAGTTAAACAGTTTCTCTCTTTTCTTTTCTTCTATTCTCTTTTTACAAACACGGGTGTACATGCCCGTTAAACTGTTTCTCTCCTTTCTTTTCCTTTTTCTATTTTTCTTTTTTTTTCAAACACGGGTGTCGATGTCCGTCAAACCTTTCTCTCTGCCGGTAAAAAAGATCGTTTGATCTGCCGCGGATCTGTTTGTCCGTGTGTCTATTTTTTTTTCAAAGTGTTCTGCCGGTAAAAAAAAATTGTTTGTTGTGCCCGTGGGTTTGCTCTGTCTGTCTGTCTATCTTTTTTCCCGAGGTTACCAGGCACATTTATAAGTACCCTGATCCTAGGTTGCGGCACCATTTATAATAGGACCACACACGCTCAGGGAATCGTAATGTTTAACTAGTGAATCTGTACAAAAATTGTGAACGAAATCTTTTATTGTTATCATTTTATAACGGGACCCACACGCTCGTTCCTTGCGACGGCATCAAATGTAATGAGAACCGTCTTCGACGCAGGAATCCTTCCCGACTGTGAACACCCTTTTTGGCTATGATCGTCTTAGTGGCAGTAAAAACCAAGATGTGTCGGTCGTATCTCCTCTAGGTCGGGATGATTCGCTTCGCCGGTCCGCTGTGAAGGCAATGTTACACAAAAAAAATCGACAACAGAAATAAGTCAACAAACGCCGCGGTTTCCCTTTGTATCCAATTAATTATTAAAAACAATCAAAGGAAGGATTGATTTTACAGTTGAATTCTTTTGAGTCTTTTATTTTGGTAAATTGTCCTGGTTTACTAAACTAGTCGTCGTCTTAGTGCACGAAGATGTTCGCAAACAGTCAACGAACTCTTACTCTGTGAGGGAAGGGCGATGGCAAAAGGTCTATTCTCTCCGACGTTTTTCGTTCGACTCACTTCTCTGCCAGCCGCGGGGAAACTTTTACGACTGGTGGTATAGCTGAGCAGCTTAAGTCAAAAATGATGAAGAATCGTGCATTTTGGTAAGCAAGCATGAAACTTGGCACGATTGCTCACAATAGTCTACTCTTCCGAAAAAACTCTTGGGCCACTCAAAAAATCCAAGATGGCCGCCATTTTTCAAGATGGCCGCCACGGATGGTAAAATTTATCATTTTGTGAACTAAATGCTTCATTTTTGACCGATTTCCACATTATATATCAATTTATATGTTTCTGATGTCAACAAAGCCATTTCTGACGACAAAATAAAGATTTAACACCATTTGAGTGTAATAAAGGCTATATTTTACACACTTATGTCAGTTTATCCCGCATTTTTCTCTTCTTGTTCTTGTGTTTTCATCAGGATTCACACGTTCAACACTCGCAATTGCAGCTGCATAAATTTGTACATGGAAGGCCGAATTTATAGCATTTGCATCTTCCAAAGCATTGTGTCTTGCATCCGCATTTTGTTAGTTCCTTGCAGCTTTCTGCAACTGGCGGAAGTGTTGTCCAAAATATCTTCCATGTATTGCCGTGCTTCTTCCACCCCCACTCGCCAGGACTATCAATTTCCATGTGACAGCATGTTGCTTGACTCCAAATGCACCCTGTTTGATATGTTGCACGCTTTGTGTGTTCAGTTAAAGCTGCTTTAGTTGGAGGTATGGAGTCATAGGGTCTCTGTTTACGAGCAAACATGTCCAATCTTACAGCATCTATTTCTGTGAGGGAGGTAGATCTGTCATACATTGTGATGACAAACTGGTCAATAACTGCTTGGTCCTCACTTGTTATGACTGGTGGATGACTGCTCAGCTTGACAAATACGTCCGTCACGTCAGGTAAAACATTCCATGTCTGAAATGCTGTCTTTTTAGCTTTATATCGAAAGGCTGACACATTGTCACAACCAGTAAAGGCATGGAAAAAGGACAAGCCTTTAACTTTTTCAGGGCCAAGTACGCTGATGACTTTATGTACTGGAATAAACCTTGTGTCATTTCCGTGACCAAATTCAATGAACATTGCCTCCAGGCCCAACTCTTTCAAGACTGGAAATACAGTGATGGCAATGACAAGAACATATGTGTCATTAGCTTTCAGCAGTACTGTTTAGCAACCATGATTAACTGCATGTTTTGCGTGTACAAACATCCTTGTGTCTGATTCCTCATGGTTGCAAGGTGCTAGTCCTTCAAAACTGATATTCTGATTGCTAACAACATCTGCAACTCTGGTGATTACCACGAGATTTTCATGATCCTGTGCTAGTGAAGTGATTCTATCAGCCAGAAACTTGAAGAGAGCTGTTTTATTGTCATCATCCCTCAAGAAATTTCGCCAGTTGGGAGGGAGCTTGCCGTTGTGGGTTACCCGATGCTTTGCACCTTGTCCACGTTTTGTCCGTGTTTCAGCTTTCAAACTTGTTGGTAAGTAAACATCAAACACAATGTCAGTCCTCTCGTATGCTGAACTGAATTTCAGTACCTTTGGAAAAAAATCAAGTTGTGCATACTCTTCGAAGGTTTTTGATTTGCAGGGTGGTATTGTGTTTACCAATGCTGAACCATCGATGATGATGACTGACACATGTGGAACTGAATCTGGACATGTAACTTTGGACTGAAGAAGCAATGCAAGTTGAGACTTTGTACCACTGTAGAGGTTTCCATTTACACTCAACGATGCAGGAAAGGACTGGTTCTCATGTTTAAAGAATTCCATCAGATCACACTCCCTGGATTGGCAAGATATGAATAGTTTAGAGAATAGGCGACAGTCATCTTTCAAACTTTTATGTTTGGCATCAGTCACTGCTGCTTCTTGTGTCTGGTCAAAGAAGTCTATGTTGTTCCTTTTGATTTTGGAATAGAAAGCAGCCCGGTTTTCTCCCTCTAAGGTCTTCATGAACTCTTTAAAGCGAGTCCTGCCATTCCCATAGTGCATGCGAACAGCTTCAGCTGCGGTTTCCGATGCTATAATCTTTGTATCCAGAGTGAGTAGATCGGATGATTCTTCTTGAAATGGATTGCCCATTTCATTGATGACAGCCGTGAGCTTTGTTACTTTGCCATAGAAAGCTTTCTGGGATTGACTTGTTTGTTCTCTGTGTTTCATGTTTTCAGTAACATCCTTGTTCGATGACAGTGCTTCATATTCTTCAGTAAGACGACTCACTTCTGGCCCTGCTACCATCCATCTTCGTAGTGCTGAAGGATCCTCTGTCACACCTACGACCCCACCCTCTCCTTTGATGTTAAACAATCTTTATGATACTTCAACTCTTGTGCAATGGCATCACCAGCACTCAATCGGGCAAGAATTTTACATTCACCTAGAGTTGTGGCACATTCATTGAGCCTACTGCTGAGCCCCATTGTCATGATTTCACGTCTTTGTCCATCATCTAGAAATTCTTTGTCGCAGATGAAACATTGTTCTGGCTTTAAACTCACTCTTCGAGTCTTTGAACAACTCTTGTCAGTATGTTCCTGAGCGTCAGATGCCCTTTTCCTGGCCCGATCAAGTTTGGTATTTTTGAACAAAGCACGGCAACTCTGATGGTACTGAGCATTGTTTTGCCGCAATGTATCTTCAATACCATCACCTTCATCGAGCCTAGCAGGATTAATAATCATGGGCATCTGACAGAGTTCTTGAAAAAGAGGAATATTTGTAGCCAGCATTGAATATCCATCTGATTTACTGCGACCTGGAATGGGACTACTGAGATCCTCTCCGGTTTTATCTGTCTGACATAGGCAGCATTTGCTCCAATCAGTTTTCACATTTGACGTCTTCTCAATAGACATTCTGTAAATGTTATAGGCTTCAGGCCGAGGGTTATCCTTTTCCCACCTATAACCACAGTTACCGAATATATTTTGACACATTCAGATATGGGATACAACTAGGTTCAGAAAGGTAGGTTCCCTACACCTAGCCCGATCGTTCATCCAGTATCATTTAAGTCCCGTGCGATCTGTACACCATCCAGGTAACTATAGCCCCGTTACCTTTGGCTCGGCTCTCCCGCGCTGGCATATCCTGTCAATTCAGGTGCGGCTATCTAACAGACTGAACATTAGTTTGTCCATGGGGCTTATTAGACAGCATTTGGGACACTGAAACATGAACAGTGTGTCCGTAATCAGTTGATACTGGACCCCATGCTGAGTTTCACAGCAGTGATGTCACCGTTATGCCCTGGTTGTGTCATGACAATCACTCTCTTACATATGACATATTATAAGAATGAGCTGAAAGGATTAATTTTTATAACTAATACATTCAGCTCACTTGGGGAATTGAATATCAAGTCAATGATTCGGTTTAATGGCAATAAAAGGCAAAAATTTACAATATTTGCTTAAATTCATCTCATATATGTACCTTTGTGGATTGTAGGACTCATTTATCGGTTATTTTTGTGTCATTTACTGCTTTCGCATCCCCTAAAACATATAATTTGACTCAAAAATTGTGAAAATCGGTTAGATACTTTGTAAACTAGCAATATTGGATTTCAGAATGGCGGCCATCTTGAAAATGGCGGCCATCTTGGATTTTTTGAGTGGCCCAAAAGTTTTTTCGGAAGAGTAGACCATTGTGAGCAATCGTGCCAAGTTTCATGTTTGCTTACCAAAAGGAACGATTTTTCCTTAATCTGCTCAGCTAGTATTAATTGAGACATTAATCTCTGTTGGAAAACGATGGCGGAGCCTCTATTTACGATTTCTCAGTTGTTAAATAAGTTGTAACTTAATCTACTGAAAACGATGTGTGTGTGTGGAAACAGCACGGGCAACGCCATTCAAACGAGGGGGCCTTTCGCGCGACTCCCCCGCCCCCCTTGCCGGCACGTCTGTCTTTGGCGACTTCCGATTTCTAATTGTCTGACGGTTTTCTGTCTTCTCGTTTCCACAACAAAACGAAAAACGTACAACCATTACTCTCTCTCTCTCTCTCTCTCTCTCTCTCTCTCTCTATATATATATATATATATATATATATATATATATATCGTTGGGTGGTACGACAATCGAAATTCATCACTTAGTTTCTTTTTTAGATCTTATCTACACTAAAAAAACATTAGGGTGGGGCATACTGACCTACTCTCCCTCTCCCTCTCCCCTCTCTCTCTCTCTGGTTGGGTTGTTTTCTTTCCTGTCACCGTAAAAGACCTGTTCTCCCTCTCTCTCTACCATGGGGGGAGGGGAGTGACCAAAAGACTCTTGACCAAAATTGTACGGCCGTTATCAACATTCCAGCTTCCCCTGGCTTTGCTCATCCATTGTATCTGGTTAATTGCTTCTCATACGTAACACGCTTTTTCCCGCCGGCCTGGCGCCCGCCCTGGCCAAGGCGTGGACAGTCGAAATATGTACTAGTTCTTAGATCTCCACTTGTTTCTACGTAGGGCCTGATTTCCTTGATGCATATTGGTGCGCCCTAAAAGGCAGATTGCGTCGGCTGAAATCACTGTTTCACAATTTTCTGTAACTTGCTATCCTTCCGTCAGCTATGCGCGGGTAAATGTTTTAAGTAATTCGCAGTTGCAGTGTTCGTATCGCCCGTACTATGATTTGAAACTACAACTTCCATAATACTATCACTTATATCTATTATTCATCAGCCTTTTTATCCGTTGCGCCACTAGTTCTTGTATGAATATACACATTTGTTTAAATTCTATCCAAATGACACAACTGATGTATTATTATTGCTTTAATTAATCGTAATTTGTAATAAACTCAATATATTGTACATCTCACATAGATATCTATGTTTATTTAAACATCGTCTAGTATATTTAAATATCTATCAGAAAGATTGGCACTCTCTCTGCAACAGTGCCATCTAATTTGAATAGTGCCAGTACACACCACAGACACTTATGTAAATTAGATGGAATAATTATGATTCCCTATATTTCTATATAATCCATGAAAATACACTTGAAATAAAGAGACTTAGTATTTTTAGTTTTGCGGAAGAATATCTTAAACTATATGTTACAGTTTTTTTTTAATTTACTAATGAACACAAAGAATAATGAATATTGGTAGTTCTTGTGACCCAATTGGTGACGTGTTCACCTATTATATATGTACGTATGTATTTCCAAGTGTGTATATTTCCATGAATATGTGTATCGGTGAATGTGCGAGTGAATTAGAATGTGGGTTAGTGTGTGTATGTGTGTGTATGTGTGTGTGTGTATTTAAGTGCATGATTGTTCGATTTGTTTCAATAAAAATATAAAGGCCATTTCAGGGCGGCCATTTCAGGGCGGCCATTTCAGAGCGGCCATTTCAGGGCGGCCATTTCATAGAACCGAATCTAATCATTGCGAAATGCAATTCAAGAACGTCAATTTCAATCCAAATGAGAAGTTAATACTCCACATCTGTTTACCAGACCGGAAGTTTTTTGCAATGCATAGTGGGAAATCCATCCACGACGCTACACTTAAGCGGTTCGGCCTTTTTCCTGAGAATTGACATTTGATCAGTGGGGAAAAGGCGCATAGATAACTGACTTGCCGCTCAAATTAAAACAGAAGAGAGATTAATTTCTCGGCCTCCAATGCCGTACAAACAATTCTAATTATGTATTGTCTGCTACTGCTCGTTATATTGGACTTTGTGGTCGTCATTGTAGAATAAAATATCGATAGATTACTTGACATTCGCATTTAAAAAAGACAAATGCCTTGTCCTTTGCTCGTTCTATCTGTTGTTGTTCTCACCCTTTTTTACGAATGCCTCAGGTTTCATCATAACCACCGTTTACCGAAAATATACTAGCTGACCTATGGGTTTGTGTGGCCCTGGAAAGAAGAGTAATCTAGGTAATTTATAGTCTGAACAGTAAACTATTGAATTATTTAGTGAGTATGATTGGTTAGAGTAGAAGCAACCCCCAATGTGTAAATGTAATACACACACCGGAAAAGTAAAGAGCAAACTTAATATGTTCTATTTTCAAATCCAAAAATGCTACAGTTTAATCGGTTTTAAAGACCTGCATATGAGTAAGAGTTTTAAAATTCTGGTTCGTAATTAATGGGGATACAAAGAAGCTCCTATATCATTTTAATTAAGAATTACTTACTTTCGTATAATATTAAAAATATGTTCATAAACAATAGTTTTTTATAAACTAATTCGCAAATATAATGGATAGTAAGATGCACTTCTACCAACATACAACTTTAACATTTCTTACCAACGTGCACACTCTCAGTCTGATATTCCCAGGCAACAAGAAGTTTAATAAGATCATAGAAGATGCTCGTGTTTCATTGCTCTTTTATGATACGTTCGTAGAATGTCGGAATCTCTGTTGTCGTAGAACTCTTCCTTGTTGATCCAGAACGAACGAACGAACGCGCTACTAATAGGACGATATGTCGTTTCTCGATTCGCATTTCCCAACAGCCCGTGAACTATTCGTACTAACCTTGTCTCTCTCTTTCTCCATTGCCTCGCCGGTGTATGCAATTATTCGTACTAACCTTGTCACCTGCAGCTTGATATGTCGGTAGGCCTCTGCGTCGCCGCTGCTATCGTTAACCTGCGGAGCCGTCGCCGTCATCACTCTTTGCAGACGCCTGTAACTGAAACCAAATCTCCCCGCACGATAAAATATAACAAGGCTTTTCCTTTTTATTACTTTTAGAGTCATTTATTTACTATACTGCTTGTCGACACTGGGCAAGTTCGCTGTCGCAGAGAGAGAGAGAAAGATAGAAAGAGAGAGAGAGAAAGAGGCTTACGCTTGTTAATTTTCTAAATTAATCACCTAACCACTTAGCTACCTGCAAATGAAGGAAGATGGGGGACATCGCTTGCGCTCAATTTCGGGGTATCCGAAATCCCCTAGCTTGTAATCGCTACATGGCTAAAGCGTGTTGACTCTTCGGCTTCCAAGTGCAAACTAGTAATCTCACTCGAGTTTTCCCAGCGGGAAAATTGTAACGTCACGAAATCTCGTGATCGACACACAGGTTTGACCTAACATTTGTTCTCAAGGCCTCGTCACCCGTCACTGCGACCGTGAGAACAACATTGCACGAGACGACCTCGCCACAAATCGCGCAAGTCAACCCCTATCTCCAACAGACATGTCCACACCCATAGGACAATTATCTAACACTGGCAAGTCTGCGTAAAATAATGTAAGTCACTTTATTGGTCCAGAAAACTTATTATAAGTGGTAGTCTCCTAGATGTGTATGTAGCCACTATTCGCCTACAGCCGTGCACTGTTGACACATCTGCTCTAGTGCACAATCAACTCTTAGAAGAGTGCAAAAAAAAAAATACCGCAACCCCTGTCGTATAACCACAGCGTTGCATACCAGTGATTGTTTTATAAGTGCATCCGCCGCATGTGCTGTGACGAACTTACTGCACTTCTACCCTCTCAAATTAAATAATCTCGACGCACAGGCTGGCAGTAAAATTGCACCTCGTCATTGTAGACATTTTTTGATTTTCAACTCTAATCGCTACTTTTCTTGGACTTCTTGCTTTTTTAAATTCCTTCTATGCGCTCTGTTTCTCTGACTGTATACACATACAGTAATTTAAATGTAATGGGAATAAACATGTGCTGCCTAAATCACCAACCAAGCTGCCTCCTAATAAATAGAGCGCTTAGTTCTACTATCCCATACACTTCGGTAGCATATGCCCTGTTTGTAGCGAACAAAGGTATTTGTATATCTACCCAGAACCTTATTAGAAACTTGAAACATTAGCTAAACATGTTTGCACTTGTTATGAATAATATCATCCGATAGAGTCGTCCAGATTTTAATATATTTAGCTAATTTAATATGACCAAAGAGACAATTAGCGAAGCGGTGGATGTTTAAGAACAGTTGAAAAACAATATCAAAAAAAGATCGAAGAAACATTAATAATGTTACGTACCCATGCTTTAGCAATGTACGAATATCACTAAAAGAAGAAAAAGTAAAAATCATCTGTAAATGGGAAAAACACAGCAACAAAGTTTAAATTAAAATCGAAGGGCAGAGTTAGTGATGGCGGTTAAATTAAGTTGAATATAAACACACTTAGCAAACGAATGCTAATGTCAATATACCAGAAGTTAAAATACATTTAGAGAGTACTCTAATTGAGAAATACGCGGACAAATTTACCGAAGAAGGCGGCTGAAGTCGTATCGGACAGGCATTGGTTCTCATGGATGCGAATACTTATCGTTTAAATTTGAAAGAAATTCGCTGAGTTTTACTTCATTTCATTATATTATGAATAAACTTCGCTGAATTTTGAATAGTGATAATGAAAAACAAAGATAATGTTTACGAGATAAAAATATTTCTTTTTTTTTTAAATTAAATAATACCTGTCAAATAATCGCGTAGAATTGTTATTTGAAATTGGTCATCTGTTCTTTATTAAGAAAACTGGTTTAGCGTAATAGGTATATACACTATTAGAATATGTAATTCTGAATGCTCGAACACTGAATTCCACAATACGTGTATTCTTAGGGAGGCGGCGATTATTATTTTGTTTTGGAAGCATGTATATTATGTTGAAAGTATTACGGATGTTGAAATTAAATAATTCCGGTGTGTCAATGAAAAATAGACCCGGTGTAAAATAGTTAAGTGAGAGATGAAAAGTATTATAGAGACACATTGTTAGTTACCTTTTTATGCTAGATGTAATTGGGAGAAGCATATATCTCGGAATAAATATAATAGTATTTTAAGGAGAGAAAATGTTAGAATATTTCTTTTAAACACACATTAATAAGTTATGTGTGGTTACTAGAACCTATTATTTTCCTATAATGTTTTAAGTTGCATAGAAAAATGGACTTTATGTTATTATATATGCGCGATAATGAATGTCAACTTTAAAGTATTATATTACATTAAATAAATATCTTTGAATTTATAGTGAATAAAACTTCCCTATACTCCACGGCCCTTAGGCATTGCTACTCATAGCTGTGAAATCTTTAAAACATTTATCTTCTTTTGTAAATGTTTACTAATATTATTGTTATAAAACCAATAAACAATGTACAACCTTGTAATGTATTTCAATGAATGTCCGACGGGAATGCATACCATAGATACTATTATATTCACTTTGACCAATATCAAAATATACTTTTGTAAAGTAGTTTAGTAATGAAGTCTATCTCAAAACCAGTTAGGAGAGTTCTTAAAAAAAGAAGAGAAACTGCACTATTATTAAAAAATATAGATATCACTGATGACTAATACAAATGGTATTGTCCATACATAAATAATATGTATTTCCAACGTCTTAAATCAGTCGATAGTTGATATACGTGTTGTATGTATATATATATATATATATATATATATATATATATATATATATATACATATATATATATATATATATATATATAATGGACTCTCCCGTCGATTTTTCGACGTATGACTGCCCCGCCAGGGGCTACCCGCGCGTGAATTTGTAATTGCAAGGGGTGCGCAATCCGCAACAACCGCTCTCCTGAGTCGGCACTGGTTGATTCCAATGGCACGTAGTAATACAAGACGACTGGAAACAATGCCGAGATAAGCAGAGAGCACATACAGCACCTGGTATTCCTAAATGGTCACCCATTTAGTACTGGCCAGCCTCGATGCCGCTTAACTTCGGTGATCTAACGGGAACTACATATATTTTGACTACATATATGTGTACATGTTTAAGGTGCGACTTTATTCAAATTTCAGCTTTTTCGCGCCACACTAAATATACTGAAATAAAGATTGATTTCAATTATCGTAAAATCCTTTGGCTAGACGGGGTGAAAGGGGTGTACGTTGTAAATAGAGCAAAACATATTTGTATTGTATATGTGTGTTTTAAATATATACGCTCATACGCATTCTTTGAAATACGTGTTTAGTTGCAATGGGTTAAAATATACATAAACAAGAAAATAGACCAAGAATATAAAGAAATATCAGCATACCTCTTTCTGTATAACTGCAAAATAATTACCGAGATTCAACACATTAATCTAAAAAAGAGATTAATGCAGCCGACCTATAGAGATCGCTACTCATTCTAATATACCCACACAACAATTCGAAAACATGCATATATGTGTATGTATATATATATATATATATATATATATATATATAAAGCGAGAAAGAGAAAAGCAAAAATATATCAAGAAATATAAAACATATACATAAGAATACACATATAGACACATATGCTTACATATACGCACACACCCCTATTCCCATTTATATAATATATTGTGTCCCTAGATTAACAAGATAAATAAGGGATAATTTTGTTCTTTAAAATAAATTAGCATTTATTGTCAAAAATATTTCTCATGGACCAGGCTACCCGAGCTGTAGACGATTTAAAGTCGCTCAACATCAACATACACATGACATTTTAAAGGTTTCCAAGATAAAAGAATGGCGATTAAACAATATAAGTTGAGTAAACAGTAATTTCGAATTCGAAAAATGCAAATCAACATTTATAAACATAAAATGATATATATTCACGGATAAATATTCTCTTATCTATACATATGTATATACATTCATATGCGTGCCTATACATACATACACACAGTAAACCGATAGTTTTGCCACAGAGCTCCAATCTATTATTGAGTTTTAAAATGAGAAGATAAAGTGCACTACACTAAAAATTACAATATCAAAGTTACAAAATTAATATTAAAATTAAAAGAAAAAAATTCTATAAAATAATATAAAGAAAACTGAAGTTTTAAAAATTAACAGATTTAAAATAGTAACATATAAAATTAATCTATTGAAAATAACTACATTAAAAATGTATCTAACATTTTTTTAAAGAAATGTTAGATATAGGCAAAATAGACAAATAGCGGTAAGCTTTTGGAGAAGGAAAACTACCAGGTATACGCAACGTAATAAACACACCTACACACACATACAGGTGCATACGTGAGAACAGGTTCATATGTATGAAATACACATGCAATAAAATACATATATATATATATATATATATATTTATATATATATATATATATATACATATATATATATATATATATATATGTATATTTACTCGTTCTAATGCATCGACTAAAACATAATGTATGACACATAGATTATGTACACATATCATTACGTACTAAAGACAATTGCTATTAGTGTTAAATTCAGTTTTGTATTAATACGTACTAGTCTTTAAACTAACAGCATTACAGAATGTATGATTTGATATAAATATGAACAGTGATATAAAATTTTAAATGTCACAAAGTTCACAAGCACAACAAAAACAATAAAAAATTAAAATTAAAATTAAATTTAAAAATGAGAAGATGAAAGTTATTCAAAAAATAAAATATATTAAATATATATTGAACATATATTAAAACATCCGAGGATAAAGAATTAAAGACAATTAAAAATATATATAATTAAAGAATTCAATACTTTAATTAATTTTATTTAATCTAGCAATATAAAAAGAAATATTGCATTAAAAGTGTAATTAAAAAACAATTAAATTTAAAATTTAAAATATATATCAGAAAAAAACTGTAATTAAATAATTAAAACAATGAAACATTAAATAAAAAAAAAAAATACTATACAAAATATAAGATACATAGAATTGCATTGCTCTTAGGGTTGAAAAGAGACGTATTTTTATTTGTTATGGTGTACGTACATTAGTTGAATTATTAACAGTTAACTATGGTTCACTGATTATATTATTAAATGTATCTCTGTCTTAGAATATAATAATCTTAAGTTTTTACTTGAGACATGATTCACATATCTTAGCTTTTTAAAAAATATGTCTTATTTAATTATGGTGGTTTTGTCTTAAATTCTTTCCGATCGGAAAATATTTCGTTTACAGTACCACTCAGCCTATTGCTGAAAGCAAACACAGATATGTAATGAATTGTGATAGTTTATCAATAAACACTTTCCACCAGGCAGCACTACACAAGATATTTAAAGAAAACGCAGTAAAACTGTGCTATATAATTATGCCATAGATGTAGTTAGAACTTAAAAATAAACTCTACGGGCATATTTCCCCGTTCAACAATAAAATATACAAAAACATACCTCACTATCCCAACACATCTAGAACATATTAAGGACAAACATTTAAAAAAATGAAATAGGAAATTAGTTTAAAAGCCAAGACACGTAAATCTTTTAACTTACTTTGATTTGTATGTTCTATTGGAAAAAATGAGATCATTACCTTTGTTTACCTTTGCAGAAAAAACTACCTTTTTATAATATCAATTTTAATTATTATTGCTTACTGGAAAAATAATATCCGTAGTATAACTCGACCGCTCTTACAGCCTTTCTTCATCTCAATTATATTTAAGAACAAAGATCTTCTAAAAGAATTAAAGCTGACACAAGCTGAATATTATTCCTACTTGGGCTGCGGTGCTTGCTAGATTGTATGATGTCACGTTCATTCGTCCTCGACTATATTTAGTTTTGGTTGTCACGTGTCACATCATGACAATTGGAAAGTTTCATGTGACTCGTTGTGCGTGAGCGTTAAATCCAATTCGAGTACCATGTTTCGATCAGTTACACTGTAGGTTGTAATTGTTGTGTGCGTACAAGCAGTTTTTACCATAGAAAAGACAATTGTTAAAAAAGATGATTTTTTGTCGTCATACTCTAAATAAGGGTTTATTTTTAGAAAATAATTTTGAATTCCTTAACAATCACGCTAAGACTTATATAAGCTAACACTATACCTCATTATTATTATTATTATTATTATTATTATTATTATTATTATTATTATTATTATTATTATTATTATTATTATTTGTACTCACTAGGAGTTCTCACACAGATCATCGTCAGTGATTGCTCACCGACAACAACCAATGATATTTCTTGGAGTCTCAGTGACAACAAGCCTCTCCAGATTTCCAGTATTCTTCATCTGTTTTCGATAACTATGCGGTATCGCAACAGCCTCTAACCATTGAGTTCTCGCTGGTAAGGGCAATTGGTCTTCTCTGGGATTTAGGTGGCAATAAGCCTCCCCAAGGTCTCAGCATTCTCTGCCCTTTTCCAGTGGAGGTCTGGTTGGTGCTGTCCCTTCTCGGTATTCCAATCCTCCTCAACCCTCTACAAATAGTGTGTCTGGTGTCAGCCTAGGCCGGCACCGTTAAAAAATAAAAATAAATAAAAAAATTTAAAAAATCATTAAATAAATAAATAATTTTTTTTTTTTAATTAATTAAAAAAAAATTGTTTAATTTTTAATGTTGTTCTCCTTTCAATTCCTTAATTTTTCCTTTTCTCTTTCCTTATTTAAAAAAAATTGTTTTAATTCTTTTTAATTTGAAAAAAAAAGTGGGTGGGGCAGAGAGGGAGGAGTTTATAGTGTCTCTTGTAAGTTCTGTTTCTTTGGTTCATGTTTGTGTAGTGGTAGCTGAGGCCGGTGTAATTTATGGGGAGGGGAGAATTATGGAATGCTGTTACTTGTCCGTTGGTTCTTGTGGTGTTCTTCATGTGCTTTTGTTTTCTCCCTGTTGTAAATTCCTTGTGACTGGTTACCCTTTGTAGCTTATGCGCGTTATTTTAAGCATTCGAGGATTTTCCTTATGATTGCAGCTGTGTTGATCATTTTTGTCCTTTGTATGGTTTCGATGGTCCCTTTGATTCCAATTTCTCCCAGTCTTTTTCCCAGTTTTTTTGGGATTGTTCCTAGTACTCCTACGATTATTGATATTACACTAACTGTCTTCATGCTCCATATTCCTTTCAGTACTCTGGCTAGTTCTGTGTATTTACTTCGTTTTTCCGTGTCTTTGATCTTCACTCTGTGGTTTGCTAGAACGGCGAAGTCTACAATTTTACAAGATGTTTCTTTTTTGTCTATTATACATACTCAGGTCTCTTTGCTTGTATGAGTTTATCTGTGTGTATATCCATATCCCAGAGGAGTTTGTGTTTTTCGTTTTTCAAGTACTGTTTCTGGTTTATGGTTGTACTATTTGTCTGCATATTCGAAATTCAATTGTTTTCACAGTTCCCAATATATTACTTTCCCAACATAGTCATGTCTGTTCTTGTATTCTTTTCGGGCAAGTTTGCAACATTCACTTTTTATATGATTTAATGTTTCGTCTCTTTGTCAACACAGTCTGCATTTATTGTTTTCCTGGCTTTTATCTATTTTAGCTTTAATATAGTTCGTCCTAATCGCATGGTTCTGTGCAGCCATCAGTAAAGATTCCGTTTCTCTGTTCAAGTTTCCTTTTCTTAGCCATGTTCAGCTATTGTCGTGGGTTTCTTCTCGTGTGAGTCTTATGAAGCGTCCATGTAGTTGTTTTACTTCCCATTTTTCTTTTCTTGTCTGTTTGTGTCAAGTTTCGATGCTTCATGCGTTGTTCGTTGGGACGGTGTCTCTTGCTGTGGTGATCAGCCTTTCTGTGTTCTGGTTTATGCATATCTCCAGCTCGTGTTTAGTGTCGTCCACACAGTCTTCTATACTTACCAGTCCTCTTCCGCCTTCGTGTCTCTTCACGTTGAGTCTGTCTGTATCGTCTTTTGGATGTAGTGCATTGTGCATAGTCATTAATTTTCTAGTGCTCTGGTCAAGGTGTCTGAGTTCCTCTTTAGTCCAGTTTATGAATTTTCCAAAATATCTTATTAATGATACTGCCCAGATATTTATTCCTTTGATTAGCTTGCTATATAATGTTGTTTCCTAGAGCTTTCTTGTTCTTCTAAGTATTCTTTTCCAATCTTTCATTTCTGTTGATTTGATTGTGTCTGCTTCCAAAACTCTCAAATGTGTGTAGCTGTCTTGTTCATCTAGCGCCCTCATCTATTTCGCGTTGGGTAGTTCTATGCCCTCAGTCGTCTCCAGCTTTCCTTTTTAAATCTCTAGCAATGCACACTTTTCCATTCCGAATTCCATTTGAATGTTCGGACTGAAGATTCTAGTTATATTTATCAGTTTTTCCAGTTCCTTTTTTGCTTTTTGCAAATAGCTTCTGGTCGTCCATGTACATGAGATAGTGTATTTGTTGTTATCTTTTTCTGAGTATGTAGTTGAGTGGCATCATGGCTATGATAAACAGTAGTCTCCTTGGAAAATGCCTCTGTATTTTTTTCTCCGTCAAGTATTGTCCTCCAACTGTCAGTTCTAATCTCCATGTTTCCATTGCTTTCTTGATGAGATTAATAATCCTGTCGGGTATGTTACACATTTTTAAACATTCAATTATCCGGGCTTGAGGGATTATGTTGTACGCTTTCTTGTAGTCAATCCATATCATAGATATATTCTTTTTCTTGCTTTTACCTTCTTTCAGGATCTTCTGATCTATGCATAACAGATCATGCGTCCCTCTCTTCCCTTTCTGGCATACTTTTTGTTTCTTCGGGAAGTAGTTCACGACTGTCCATGGAATGAGAAATTTGCTCATTCAGTTGTGCCGTTAGGATTTTCCACATTATTGGTAAACAGGTTTATTGGTCTGTAATTGCTTGGGGTCGTTTCCTACTTGGCGTCTTTTTGTATGAGCGTTGCCCTTCATTTGGTCATCCACTCTGGTACGTCTATTTTATGTATACATCCTCTCAGTTTCTGCGCTAGCCTTTCATGTAGGGTCGTGAATTTTTTGTAACCAGTACGCATGTATTCTATCGTGACCTGGTGCTTTCCAGTTTGCCATTCTCTTTCGTGTTGTCTTAATAGTGTTTTCTGTTTCCGTTCCTTCTTTAATTTCTAGAAGTTATCTATCATGTCTTTCAGCCATTTAGCATTGTTGTTGTGATCTTCATCCTTTTCCCATATCTTTACGTTTTTGTAAAACTGGCTTGCATTGTTTTCAAAGGTCCTGTTCTGTTTGTACTGTTCCGATTAGTATCTGTATCGGCCCAATCTTCTCTACTTTTGCTGCTAACTTTTGTTTTAGTTATTCATGTTTCTTATTTAGTTTTTTCTTGCGATTTGGAAGTCTGCTCTTCCATCGTTTATTGTTCTCCTTCATCCTATTTACGGTTTTAGCTTCCTTTTGAAGTTCGGTGATCTGGGTTTCCAGTCTGATCCCCATCTACCTTTTGTCTCTCTATTCTTTTGGGCAGTCATTTCCCGTTTTAGTTTCATATTTACTGATTTTGCTCCCTCAAATATCAAGTTGTTTAGATATGTGATAGTGTGTGTTGGGATGTACGTGAGTACTCTTTTTACTTTTTCTGTTTCAACTTTTGACTTCTTCCAGTCTTCGTTTATTAGGGATGGAAGTTTTGTTTTGATGTTTTCAACTTCTCTTGCTTCTTCCTCAGATAGTTCTATAGTCTTGTTGTCTTTGCCTTCTTCAGTTTCTGTGTTTATGTTTTTCCCGTCTTCTTCCTGGGAGTTTTCGTAAAGTGGTGTGTCTTGATCTGTCACACCATATATCTTTTGTTTAATTTCCGTTAATTCCATATCCGAGAACCACCCTCTCTTGAGTATATGTCTTGCTTGATTTGCTATCCTTTGTGCCGTCGAATGGTAGTCAGTAGAAAATGTCCCATAGATCTTTCATTCGTTTCCGATATCCGCTTTCTGTGGGGTAACGGCTTTTGGAGTAGCATTCCATTACCAGTATGTTCTCTTTTGTGGTCAATTTCTTTCTATGGCTTGTTGGTATGTTATTTTTCTGGTCTATCCGTAAAGGGAAAGTTCTTGAAAAATAAAATGTATGTATTCTCCACCAACTGCCAACTGCCAACTGCACCTCTTTCTCTCTCAACTTCACTTTGCTCACTGAGCAACAATTATTTATTCAAATATAAATAGATTATACAGGAAATGAGGCACAAGGCCAACAAAAGAGGTGGTGAAAAAGGTTCGGTCCATACTAACAAAAAACGAACTAACCTAGCTAGTTTCATTTAGGACCATCATTCACCAAAATACCACATTTATACTATACATCCTTCTTCACCAATTACCAAAAAAATTCATACTATGACTATCCTACTTAAAACCCATATATACAATATATGCAATGGGGGGGCACTAAAAAATGTATATACAAAAAGGGGATGATACATATTTACCATAGGAAGGAAAAAATAAAACTAAAACTAACCCAAGTTAGTAAAAAGACCCCCGCCCCCACTAATATGTGGCAGATATGCAGATTTACCAGTCAAAAACGAAACGAAAGTTGATGCAGGCCCCAACGCCTTATTAATAACTCCTCATTCGAAAATATCGATAGGGTGTACTGCATCTCTGGCAAATCACGCTATCTGTCACCTTAATAGGGAGAAAGAAAAAAAACGGGTTCTAATGAAACACATCCATATACAAGTTAAGTTATGGACTTGCCATAAATATTACAGGGAACATATATTAACCTATAAACGGGTCTTCAACAACGTTCGTTTTTGCAAACCAATATTCTATGCCTAAAGCACGTCTAAATACCACTCAATGCCAGCTACTGTCACTCTACAAACATGCGCCACTCTCTCCCATCTATCACCAAATTCTGCCGACGAGAGTTTCACCCTATCAGCCCTAATGCGAATCTTCAGAAAATACTTGAAAATTCGAATAAGGCTGAGAGGAGTGAAGGTCTCACCGTCGTAGAGCACTTTCAAGCGTGTAGACCATATAGCTCGTCTCGCAATCGCTAGTAAGCTTAAAAAGACAAAACGTCTCTGCCTATCTGTTGTCGGTGCCAAGTTGCTACAGACATTAATTGGTTCTAGGTCAAAAGACGTTAGGTTAAGAATGCGAACCATGAGACCTCCAAGAAACTTGATCAGCGGCACAACGATGCGGCAATAAAAGAAGGCGTGACTCAAAGTCTCGTCTTCGTAAACGCATCGGACGCAAGTAGGCGAGTTTGTCAAGCCAGCTGCGTGAAGTGTCTTGCCGACCCAGAGGGCATTTCCTATCATCAGCCAGGCCAAAGAAGCTTCGTCATTATCGAAACATCTTAACCCAGGCGCCCACGGCCAGATTGAGCGTAGCTCCCCCTCAATCTTATCATATTGAACAGATCCCCGCACTATAACCCAATATAATGCCTTTCGGGACAACAGCTGGGTGTCAGAGAGGCTTTCTTTCACTCCTAAAAATAAACTTCAAGGCACGTCGACACTCGCGATAAAAGGAGCACTCGCCTCGAGGTAACATGTGTGCCTCCCCCACATCCAAGTGCACACTTTTCAAAGCCGGAAAGGCTTTTTTGGTGTCGTCTTTCCAGAAGCAACCGTTTCCCTCATATTGTGTACACATCCGATCCAGGTAATATAGCCGTAGCATATGTTGACGAATCTCAATGCTAGGCATACCCTCACCTCCCTCAGAAGGATGCAGTTAACAGATCTCGCGACGAACCTTATGGTAACGGCCAAGCCATAAACACTTTAAGAGGGTCCGCTGCAATTCAAGCAGTGTATCCGACGGGAGTGGAAGCACTGATAGACGATATAGGATGAGTGGATAGATGTGAGACACACACACTTCTGCTCTCCCCTTAAACGAAATATTTCTACGGGTCCACAGACCAGCTGCGGCCCGAATCACTTTCAGTACTTCCGACCAATTTTTCTCCAGCTGAAGTCCGGACCAAACCAGACGCCGAGTAGCTTGCACGGCCCGTGAGTCTAGCTGAAGGGTCTCTGTAGGGATACACCCCTCCAGGCACCGATGGGCAAGCCCCCGGACTTGTCGCAGTTAATTTTGGCCCCTGTGACCGTTTCATACATTCTGGTTTCTCTGTCATCGACACTAATCTCGGCACTACTTGTTACAAGCACTGTTACATCGTCGGCATAGGCGGAACACTTTAAAGTGGTGCAGACACCTGTCAAAGCAATTCCACGTAGGATCGGATTCACCCTTTGCCTGTGAAGGAAAGGCTCTAACACAAGCACATAGAGCATCGGTGAAAGAGGACAACCCTGACGAATAGATCTAGATAACTCAAAGGGGTTAGATCTCAAACCATGCACCTCCACCAGCGTACCGGGGTTCGCATACAAAAGGCGAATCCAAGAGCGAAACTGGGTGCCAATACCGGCCGAAGACAAAACAGCCTCCAAATAACGATGGTCCATCCTACCAAATGCTTTGGACTGATCTTAACTGATCAGCGCGGCTTCCGAGTCGACTTTCTCAATGATCAAGCGTAACGCGTGCAAGTTATCCTGAATAGTCCTACCCTTCACAGCACAAGTCTGTTCAGAGCAAATAAGACCAGGCAGAACAACCTGCAGACGATTTGCTAAAATCTTGGCAAAAATCTTTAACTGTGTATTTAACATTGTTAAGGGCCGAAAATTACCTATCCCATCCCCACCAACTTTGCTCTTGCGTAAAAGCTTCACAATACCCCTGGTTAAGTACTGAGGTATAGACCCGTTCCTAAACCAAGCGTAAAATAAAACTGTCAGTAAGGGTACAAAAATATGCGACCCCCTCAAATACACTTCGTAGGGCAAACCATCGATTCCCGAGACCGATCCAGGCCGACATGACCCAAGACTTCCCGAACTTCTTCCTCTTTTATACAACCTTCGCACCTAGCCGCTTCGGTCGCCTCCAGGCGAGAAAAGTCGGCTAAATAGGGGTCGAAATGCGCTAATGACAGACCGGGCTCCCTGGTGAAAAGATCTTGAAAATGAGACCGATATGTCGGTCCATAGCACGTCGCCGCTCCTCTGCACGCAATTCATGTGCCATATTTTTTGCTTCCTGAGGCATTGGTTTTAATCTAGCCCTAACTACTGAAGCCTGGTTCTCCTTGCTAGACAAGGAGGCCAGCTTCGCCTTAAGTATAATTACGTTAGTGCTATCCCCCGGCACCACGCTCGATCATATCTAGTTTCTAGTGTCGCTTTTTCTGCCGTAGATTCTAGGTTGAGTCGTCGGCTACAGTCGGCAAAAAAGGACCTAATTACTTTCTAAAGTGTTATGCACCGCTTATTCCCCTTATAGCACCCGTCATTTCCCGCAATATTGTTAGTATGAGCTGTTCCCGGTAACCCTTCACAACGACGTGTTGAGTTTCCAGTACCCAGCCATTCTAGCTTTAGGTCTAGCTAAGTTTACACGAACCCGAATATGTCGGTAATCCGAGTAAACTATATTATGAAAACTTGGTCATTCTAATACTCCTATGTCGACTCTTCTGATTAAGAACCGGTCGATATAACTAGAAAGTTGTAACGAACCAGAGCCACGGCGACTAGCTGTCCAAGTCCATACTACTTTACGGGTCTTCTGATTTCGGAATGTATCGACAAGTTCAAACTTATCGAGAAACTCACCAAATGCCTTAGCATCCCGGTGTTGGTTACTACCCCTAGAAGGATTACACAAGCGATCTAAATCGGGATCCAGGACCGCGTTCCAGTCTCCCGCTAAGATAATTGTCCGAGAAGTACTCATGAACTGCTCGATTCGTCAAAAAAATGGAGTAAACTCAGTGTGGCTATTAGGCGCATGAACACCAATTAATCAAAATGCCTTATCGTTTATGGTAACATCCAGAACGCAAAGCCTTCCTTCCGAATCCATGAAGCAAGGGACACACGACGCATCTAAGGTGCGCTTTACTAGCCAGGAAACACCACTCGAGTGAGAATTGAAGTACGCTGAATAGACACGAAAGTCCCTAGTCAGCGCACCCAGATAATCACTTGGAATTAAGTGGGTCTCCTGAATACAGCATATATTCACTCCAAGCTACTGAAGGTCCTGTCAAACTCGAATTTTGCGAGAACCGGCCCTCAACCCCCGAACATTAACACTAGCTAGATTGAGAGCCATAAAAAGGTGCCTTAGGGTTGGGTTTCAGAAACGAACATTGATGGGGTCAAGGTGCCGACTGCTCTTCCCATGGAGTGGGTGGCCATCTCGTCACTGATAGAGCAATCCTGGGTCAAACTGCCGACATCAAGGGGAAATATAAGTGTTGCTGCTCTGTAAAGGGAGGGGTGTAAAGAACAGGACCCTCCCAAGGCATTTTTTCCTTAAATTTTTCAGATGTATATATTTTTTTAAATAACTACAAGAGGCTAGATGTCGAAAATAATATTCGCTTCCTGTAGCATTCGCCACACAGATTTGGCCTGGTCTTGGGACCTAACAACCGTGAGAACTCGGGGGGAATTGGGGAAATTGTAGGGGTCTTCTACGGCTTCCCCCCCCCCCCACCTCAGTAAAATTAATTAGTTTCTTGAGGTTTACAAGAGTGCGACCTTTCACCCTAGTAACTACTTCCTTAGATATTCTACACATGTTCTCCTCAGGAAGAATAAGTTGTCTCTTTTTTTGGAGGGGTGGGTTTGTTAAACATATATGGTGATGGAAGGAAGGGAGGTGATGTCCGTTTTCATTGGGGAGTGTCGCGGAGTGGGTCAGAGGGCGTGCTTTAAAAATTGTGAAGGGAGGGAGTGTTTGTGACTTTTGAGGGGAGGATGGTGGTGTGTTTCTGGGAGTGTGATGGGGAAACAACTGGTGATTGTCTTGGAGAGATGGTCCTTTGTTTTTGGGGTGTGGGACTTAGGGGAATTAATTCATACTCCTTGCTCTTTACGGGAGTGGTGACTGGCGGCGGCATTTTACGGGGGTTGGTTTTAACTTTAGGACTAGAAAAAGGAGCAGGAGAAATAGGTAAAGTTGGGGGACTTTTTGGTTAAGGGGCTACTTTGGGAGGAGAGTGAGGGCTAGATCTGGTATTGCTCCTGGGATTTTTGTTTAATTTAACAATCTCGATAAATTTCGCACCACCTGGGTCCTTTGAGAACTTAACTTTATCTTCCTGCTTTTTCATTAAATCGAGTGACTCCCGGCCAGGTGTCTTCTTTCCAGTTACAATGACCCATTCGTTTTCTTTCCTTTGTTCCATCTCAGATAGGTCAGGGAAACCGATCGCTCCTCTCTCACTTGAGCAACCGTCTGCACATCCTTGGGGCTCCCAGCTGCTGCCATCTCTGTTCTACAGCCTTTGGTCTCAAATGCTTGGCCACTCTATTCTTGGGATTAGCCGATATCCTCTTCCCTGGGTATTCGATTGTAAGGTGGCCAATGCCACGATAGTTACAACAAGACAACCTCCTTCCGGAGATAATGACAGGTAGCTTGTCATCTCCGACCTGCAAAAAATATGGTATTTCGCCGAAGGCTTTCTGGTTCAGCATTATATCATAGTGCCATACCGACACATATTTGTCGCAACTAACCGCCATCAATTCGTGATGATGGCTGTCTATACAATTTCAGGCACTCCTCTTCGGTACCAAATAAGATTTTCCAGTGGCAATATCCTTTAGTTTTGATAATTTTAAGGGGTCTATGACCCACGGACGCAAATAATTTAGTTACAATTTCAACAGAGGCTCGAACTACCTTTTTGTTTTTTTTTGTCTACAACAAACACAGTTAGAATTTTTTCTCAATCTCTTCTAATTTTGGGATGTTCACGACGAGTCCGTTGTCAGTAACAAGGTCTGCATACTTTTCCATGTTCTTCCTGAACTCATCAATGTCAATAGCGACTGCCGGGGGTTTAACCCATCCCGAGGGGCCTGGTGTAAATTGAGGTGCAGCCTCAACCGCCCCTTTCTCCATAGTGACTGTCTTGGTGGGCACAGGGCAAGGCGTTGCCATAGCCAGGAGGGGAAAAAACGGCACTAATAAGCCGGGAGAAAAAAAAGAAAAAAAAAACTCAAGAAAGAGAGAAAAAAATAAAACTGTAAAAATAGTTCGGCACTCTTAACACATATACCGAATAACAATAAAATTAATAGTCAACAATAACGCCAAGTAATAATAATAATAATAATAATAATAATAATAATAATAATAATAATAAGAAGAAGAAGAAGAAGAAGAAGAAGAAAGCTCTTAGAAACAAAATTATATAACAGAAACCTAATCAATGGAATACATACCTGGGCAGTATAACTAATAAGATATTCTGGACCATTCATAAACTGGACTAAAGAGAAACTCAGGCACATTGATCAGATGACTAGAAAATTAATGACTATGCACAATGCCATACATCCAAAAGACGATACAGACAGACTCTACGTGAAAAGAAACGGATGGGGAAGAGGACTGGTAAGTATAGAAGACTGTGTGGACGACACTAAAATAGAGCTGGAGAAATACATAAACCAGAACACAGAAAGGCTGATCACCGCAGCAAGAGATACCGTCCCAACGAACAACGCATGAAGCATCGAAACTGGACACAAACAGACAAGAAAATAAAAATGGGAAGAAAACAACTACATGGACGCTTCATAAGATTCACAAGAGAATAAACCAACGACAATAGCTAGACATGGCTCAGAAAAGGAAACTTGAACAGAGAAACGGAATCTTTACTTATGCTTGCACAGAACAATGCGATTAGGACGAACTACATTAAAGCTAAAATAGATAAAAGCCAGGGAAACAATAAATGTAGACTGTGTGGACAAAGAGACGAAACAGCAAATCATATAATAAGTGAATGTAGCAAACTTGTTCAAAAAGAATACAAGAACAGACATAAGTGTCTTGGAAAAGTAATACACAGGGAACTGTGAAAACAATTGAATTTCGAATATACAGACAAATGGTACAAACATAAACCAGAAACAGCACTGGAAAACGAAAAACACAAAAACATCTGGGATATAGATATACAAACAGATAAACTCATACAAGCAAGGAGACCTGATGTTATTATAATAGACAAAAAAGAAAAATCTTGTAAAATCGTAGACTTCGCCGTTCTAGCAGACCACAGAGTGAAGATCAAAGACACGGAAAAACGAAGTAAATACACAGAACTAGCCAGAGAACTGAACGGAATATGGTTCATGAAGAAAGTTTTTATAATACCAATAATCCTAGGAGCACTAGGAGCAATCCAAAAAAACCTGGAGAAAAGACAGGGAGAAATTGGAATCAAAGGAACCATCGAAACCAGACAAAGGACGGCAATGATCAAAACAGCTGCAATCTTAAGGAAAATCCTTGAATGTGGAAACCTACACACATAAGCTATAAAGGCTAACCAGTCACAAGGAATTTACAACGGAGAAAACAAAACCACACGAAGAACACCACAACAAGAGCCAAGCAACAGAAACTGCAAGAAACAGCACTTCATAATCTTCCCCCCAATAAATTACACCGGCGTCAGCAATCACTACACAAAAATGAACCAAAGAAATAGAAATTATAAGAAACATTATAAGCTCTTTCCTCTGCTTTGCACAAAAAAAAGAAGAAAAAAAGAAAAAAAAAGATCAAAAAGAATTAAAAATTATGTTTTTATTTTTAAATAAGGAAAGAGAAAAGGAAAAAAAAAAGAAATTGAAAGGAAAAAATTAAAAATTAAAAGAAAATTAATTTAAAAAAAAAAATTAATTTAAAATTAAAAAATTTAATTTAAAGAAATATTATTTTATTTAGTTATTTTTTTAACTGGTGCCGCCCTAGGCTGACACAAAACAACATATTTGTAGAGGGTCGAGGAGGATGAGAAGACCGAGGAGGGACAGCACAAACCAGACCTCCGCTGGAAAAGTGCAGAGAATGCTGAGACCTTGTGGAGTCTTATTGCCACTCAAATACCAGAGAAGACCAATTGTCTTTACCAGCGAGAACCCAATGGTAAGAGGCTGTTGCGATACCGCATCGTTATCGAAAAGAGGTGAAGAATATTGGAAGTTTGGGGAGACTTGTTGTCACTCAGACTCCAGAAAATACCACTGGTTGTTGTCGGTGAGCAATCACTGACGATGATCTGTGTAAGAACTCCTAGTGAGTACAAATAGTAATAATAATAATAATAATAATAATAATAATAATAATAATAATAATAATAATAATAATGAAGCACAGACCATCAACAAGAAACCAGAAAAAAATACATACGACCTTTTTCAATCAAAAGAGTAGTTATTATACTGTTCAAATCTAACCCTGTGCAAATTGACTCCCCACCAGAGCCATCTAGCGGTTAGAGACTCCAAACAGCCAATTTGCAAAAGGGAGATAACTCAACTGGCGACTACCTGTATTTTGTCCGTGGTCTTGTTCCTAAAATTAAGGGAGCCAACATTCGCACGATGCGGGATGGGTCGCTCCTGTTGGCCATCGAGGGAGCACCGGCCATCATGACACTCAGATCTTTCTTCTGAGTCCCACGGCGTTTATCTTTATTTATAGACATTTATCATGGTTTGGTGTTTGTGGCAACACCAGTCTCAGGCTTAGTTTACCTGTGATCCTGTCACAGGGATAGTGTTTCTCTCATTTTCATGAAGTTCAATGTGCACTATCCCACATGCATAAAGAAACATTTTACGAAAAAAAAAATTAGTAATAATAATAATGAATAAATACATTTTTAAAAAAAGAAAGAAAGAAAAAAAGAAAAAAGATAATAAGTAAATATATATATATATATATATATATATATATATATATATATGTGTGTGTGTGTGTGTGTGTGTGTTACCTAGTATAAGTTTTCTAGGATACTCTCAAATAAAAAATGAAAACAAAAAAAAGATGATAGATTCCCCTCCTATCTTTGTCTAACAAATTAATGCAAAATTATCAAACGTTCGGGTGAAATTAAAAAATAACGTTAACTTTTGTTCTATAACGTTACTAGCTACGTTTTGGAGAGGGGAGGGGTTCAATTACGTTCAACTAAAACAAAAAGCAAAACTATTATCTCCCGACCCTCGAATTGAAATCTCAGAAGCTTCTTATTAGTTAACTTTAAAATTACCAATACATATAATATTTGTATATCTTCCAAAAAGACGTATTCAATTGATACGCTCGAGACTTTAAATGTTTATCGGCAGCTGAAAAATAACGGTAAATGCTGTTCTCTAACGTGACTAGCTACTTTTTGTGGAGTGGTTCAATTACGTTCAACTGAAACAAAAAAACAAAAATATTATCTCCCAACACCTGAATTGAAATCTCAGAAGCTTCTCATTAGTAAACATTAAAATTCACAATATATATATAACATTTTTATATCTACCAAAAAAGACGTCTTCAATTGATACGCTCGAGACTTTAAATGTTTATCGGCAGCTGAAAAATAACGGTAAATGTTGTCCTCTAACGTGACTAGCCACTTTTTAATTATTAATTATTATTATTATTATTATTATTATTATTATTATTATTATTATTATTTTCTCACATTGAATTTTTGGCATGAGCTATTATCAGTGATTGCTCACTAGCAATAACAAGTGAAGTTCCCTCATATATGAGTTAAAGTGACGCGCACATTATTTCCAGCTCTCCGCATTTTCGATAACGGTTACAAATCACTTTGTGTTATTACAACACCCGTTTACCAATAAATACTCACTGATTACGACCGTTGACTTACCCTAGATTGTGAGTGTTAATTAGCTTTTGAAGATCCAGGTACTCTCCATGCCCTTCCAGTGGACCTATATGATGTGACCTTCCTGATTAGTATTGTTATTCTACTTTATAATTAACGATTATTCTGTCCGTACAAACAGATGTTGGGGAAATCATTTTGTTGTGTAATCTTCTTTCGATATTGTTGTTGTGTTCTTAGTTCAACTTACCTGTACTCGGTCGGTGTTACGTTATCATGTGGATTGGTTTCATCACTCCAAAAATCGTTTGAATATGTCAGCTGTTTAATTAGTACCGTGCGTTTTATAATGTTAATCATTTATTTGATTCCAAGTTCTTCTATTCTTTATTCAGGTTTTTAGAAAACTCTTCCTGCTACTATTGGTATTAGTTTAACTTTCCTCATGTTATTTCAGCTATCTGTCACATTTCGTATATTTGATGTGTTTCCCTGTCGCCTTACTTTTTACCTGCGACTGCGAAATCCACGAGTTGGCCGTGTTTTTCCTGTCTATTAATTATTATCTCGAGCGGTCTCATTGCTTGGATTAGTGTGTCTACTTTTACTTCCAAGCGCCAGAAAATTTATGATGGTAAGTTTCCACTACTGGCTTCGGTTTGTGTTTGTACATATTTCTGCATGTTCGTACAGCAGACTTTACCCACATAATGGTCATGTAGTGTTTTTCGGCATTTTGTCCATATTGTTTTTTATAACTTGTTCTGATTGTGTTCTTTTGTGCGGCTATCAGTAACGGTTCTGTTTCTTTGTCTTTGTGTCATTCTATTATTATTTTTTTATATTATTTACTCACAAAGAGGTGGCACACAATTCATTATCAGTAAGAGCTGATTGCCAATAAACCCTAGTGCTCATCAGAGTCTGAGAAACAAGTCTCCCAAGATTCCTAGCACACTTTGCATCTTTCGATAACCATGTGTCTTCTCTGGAATTTAAGTGGTAATTAATATGATCACGGTTCAAGTACTGTTTTACAGCTTTTAAGCAGGGCTCTCGTAGGTGATCTATTCTACTTGTCTCTTTATGACCATCTTGTAAGGTCCCTTTCGAAGATGGTGCCATCACAAATTAGTAAGAGTTTCAGTTCTCTCGAGATCGTTTGTATGTTCATCCTAGTTGTTTTTATGGGTTGATCCCTGCTTTTGAACATATATCGTAATTGTCGTGTTATGATGTGAATATTCTCTTGATTTCAATATCTACTAATCTTTTATCCATTTTTCCGGGGTTCCTAGAATTCTGACAATTATTGATATGATAGTTATTTTCTTTATATTACATATTTTTACAGTTTTCTGGCAAGTTCTATGTGAGTGTTTTCTTTTTCTGTATCTTTGGTCTTCAGCGTATAATCTGCTTAGACAGCTAAATCTACGATTTGCAAAATGTTTTTTTTATATCTATCATTACGCCCAATCTTGTTGCGTTGACGAGTGTGTCTTTTTATACCTCTATATACTAGTCGAAGTTGTGTTTTGTTCTGTCCAGTACTGTCTGCAGTTTGTATATGTACTATATATGTCAGTTACAACTGCACGTATTTGCATAGTTCTAAATAGGCTGTTTTTCTTACGTAGTCGGATATGTGTTTGCATTTTTATGGACTAGTGTGTTAAATTCACGTTTTATGTGATTTACAGGTTCGTCTGTTTCTCCACAACGTCTACATTTCCTGTATTTGTAATTATTATTATTATTATTATTATTATTATTATTATTATTATTATTATTATTATTATTATTATTATTATCATAATTTTTATTCTTATTTAGTAACTAGTAGTTCTCGCACAAGTGAGTTATAGTGACCGTTTATATATTATTATTATCATTATTATTATTATTAGTAGTAGTAGTAGTAGTAGTAGAAGTAGTAATAGTAGTAGTAGTAGTAGTAGTAGTAATGTATTAGTCCTAGTTGTTGTTGTAGACATATTCAATTAAAAATATTTGATCTTTATTTATAGACATTTATCATGGTTTGGTGTTTGTGGCAACACCAGTCTCAGGCTTTATTTACCTGTGATCCTGTCACAGGGATAGTGTTTCTCTCATTTTCATGAGGTTCAAAGTGCACTATCCCACATGCATTAAGAAACATTTTACGAAAAAAAAAGTAATAATAATAATAATGAATAAATAAATTTTTAAAAAACGAAAGAAAGAAAAAAAGAAAAAAGATAATAAGTATATATATATATATATATATATATATATATATATATATATATATATATATATATATATATATATATGTGTGTGTGTGTGTGTGTTACCTAGTGTAAGTTTTCTAAGATACTCTCAAATAAAAAATTGAAAAAAAAAAGATGATTGATTCCCCTCCTATCTTTGTCTAAAAAATTAATACAAAATTATCAAACGTTCGGGTGAAATTAAAAAATAACGTTAACTTTTGTTCTATAACGTTACTAGCTACATTTTGGAGAGGGGAGGGGTTCAATTACGTTCAACTAAAACAAAAAGCAAAACTATTATCTCCCGACCCTCGAATTGAAATCTCAGAAGCTTCTTATTAGTTAACTTTAAAATTCACAATAAATATAACATTTGTATATCTTCCAAAAAGACGTATTCAATTGATACGCTCGAGACTTTAAATGTTTATCGGCAGCTGAAAAATAACGGTAAATGTTGTTCTCTAACGTGACTTGCTACTTTTTGGGGAGGGGTTCAATTACGTTCAACTCAAACAAAAAAACAAAAATATTATCCCCCGACACCTGAATTGAAATCTCAGAAGCTTCTCATTAGTAAACATTAAAATTCACAATATATATATAACATTTGTATATCGACCAAAAAAGACGTCTTCAATTGATACGCTCGAGACTTTAAATGTTTATCGGCTGCTGAAAAATAACGGTAAATGTTGTCCTCTAACGTGACTAGCCACTTTTTATATATCATTATTATTATTATTATTATTATTATTATTATTATTATTATTATTATTATTATTATTATTATTATTATTATTATTATTATTATTATTATTATTATTTTCTCACATTGAATTTTTGGCATGAGCTATTATCAGTGATTGCTCACTAGCAATAACAAGTGAAGTTCCCTCATATATGAGATAAAGTGACGCTCACTTTATTTCCAGCTCTCCGCATTTTTGATAACGGTTACAAATCACTTTGTGTTATTACAACACCCGTTTACCAATAAATACTCGCTGATTACGACCGTGGACTTACCCTAGATTTTGAGTGTTAATTAGCTTTTGAAGATTCAGGTACTCTCCATGCCCTTCCAGGTGATCTATATGATGTGACCTTCCTGGTTAGTATTGTTATTCTACTTTATAATTAACGATTATTCTGTCCGTACAAACAGATGTTGGGGAAATTATTTTGTTGTGTAATCTTCTTTCGATATTGTTGTTGTGTTCTTAGTTCAACTTACCTGCACTCGGTCGGTGTTACGTTATCATGTGGATTGGTTTCATCACTCCAAAAATCGTTTGAATATGTCAGCTGTTTAATTAGTACCGTGCGTTTTATAATGTTAATCATTTATTTGATTCCAAGTTCTTCTATTCTTTATTCAGGTTTTTGGAAACTTTTCCTGTTACTATTGGTATTAGTTTAACTTTCCTCATGTTATTTCAGCTATCTGTCACATTTCGTATATTTAATGTGTTTCCCTGTCGCCTTACTTTTTACCTGCGACTGCGAAATCCACGAGTTGGCCGTGTTTTTCCTGTTTATTAATTATTATCTCGAGCGGTCTCATTGCTTGGATTAGTGTGTCTACTTTTACTTCGAAGCGCCAGAAAATGTATGATGGTAATTTTCCACTACTGGCTTCGGTTTGTGTTTGTACATGTTTCTGCATGTTCGTACAGCAGACTTTGCCCACATAATCGTCATGTAGTGTTTTTCGGCATTTTGTCCATATTGTTTTTTATAACTTGTTCTTATTGTGTTTTTTTGTGCGGCTATCAGTAACGGTTCTGTTTCTTTGTCTTTGTGTCATTCTATTATTATTTTTTATATTATTTACTCACAAAGCGGTGGCACACAATTCATTATCAGTAAGAGTTGATTGCCAATAAACACTAGTGCTCATCAGAGTCTGAGAAACAAGTCTCCCAAGATTCCTAGCACACTTCGCATCTTTCGATAACCATGTGTCTTCTCTGGAATTTAAGTGGTAATTAATATGATCACGGTTCAAGTACTGTTTTACAGCTTTTAAGCAGGGCTCTCGTAGGTGATCTATTCTACTTGTCTCTTTATGACCATCTTGTAAGGTCCCTTTCGAAGATGGTGCCATCACAAGTTAGTAAGAGTTTCAGTTCTCTTGAGATCGTTTGATGTTCATCCTAGTTGTTTTTATGGGTTGATCCCTGCTTTTGAATATATATCGTAATTGTCGTGTTATTATGTGAATATTCTCTTGATTTCAATATCTACTAATCTTTTATCCATTTTTCTGGGGTTCCTGGAATTCTGACAATTATTGATATGATAGTTATTTTCTTTATATTACATATTTTTACAGTTTTCTGGCAAGTTCTATGTGAGTGTTTTCTTTTTCTGTATCTTTGGTCTTCAGCGTATAATCTGCTTAAACAGCTAAATCTACGATTTGCAAAATGTTTTTTTTATATCTATCATTACGCCCAATCTTGTTGCGTTGACGAGTGTGTCTTTTTATACCTCTATATACTAGTCGAAGTTGTGTTTTGTTCTGTCCAGTACTGTCTGCAGTTTGTATATGTACTATATATGTCAGTTACAACTGCACGTATTTGCATAGTTCTAAATAGGCTGTCTTTCTTACGTAGTCGGATATGTGTTTGCATTTTTATGGACTAGTGTGTTAAATTCACGTTTTATGTGATTTACAGGTTCGTCTGTTTCTCCACAACGTCTACATTTCCTGTATTTGTAATTATTATTATTATTATTATTATTATTATTATTATTATTATTATTATTATTATCATAATTTTTATTCTCATTTAGTAACTAGTAGTTCTCGCACAAGTGAGTTATAGTGACCGTTTATATATTATTATTATCATTATTATTATTATTATTATTATTATTATTATTATTATTAGTAGTAGTAGTAGTAGTAGTAGAAGTAGTAGTAGTAGTAGTAGTAATGTATTAGTCCTAGTTGTTGTTGTTGTAGACATATTCAATTAAAAATCGAGCCTTCGATTTTCAGTACTACTTAAAACAAGAATAAATGAAATAACAAATTAAAGCAACACGAAAACTAATATAAACAAAAAAGGCAAGAATATGAAATTAAAAAGTACAAACAAAGATAATACGAAGCTAATAAAAACAAAGGAAGAATAATTTAAATGACACAAAAATGTAGGAAGAGAAAAGGGAAGGAGAAATAAAATGAATGAGAAAGAAAGAGAGAGACAATAAAATGGAAGAGCTAAATATGAACTCAAACAGAAGGGAACACAAAAATTGAAGTGAGCTCAAAAATGAAATAAATAAATGAATAAATAAAGGAAGTATTAGAAATATTAAAGGGAAAATAAGAAACATAAAAAGGAAGGATACAGGTAAAAAATATATAAAAGTTAGATAAAAGAAAAGTGAAAATAAATCAAAACACGTCACATAAACAGGAAAAAGGGAAAGAAGAGAAAGAAATAATATTAAAGGGAGAAAGAAAGTACAAACTGAAAGAGAGGTAAAACACAAAAAGAGAACTAACAGGATAAAAATGGTAATAAGGAATGCATGCAAACTAAAAGAGTAAACGAAAAGCAAAGAAAAGCGAAAATAAATAAAGAAATAGATTTCAAATCAAAATGGAGGCTGTGTATTTTTATTCCAGTTTGTGTCGTAAAGCCGGTAATGGCGGCGCTTGTTGCAGTTTTATGTGTCAACTACATTGGATTGAATGAAGAGCGTTGAAGAGGATGCGTAACGGATTGGCGATGCGTCAACAAAGCGAATCAAATGAAAGTGGACATCTAAGGACAACGTTACGGCCATAAGCGGCGCCATTATAGCGATAAGAGGCAGTTAAAGATATGGCCTCCTATGTCACCAGAGCATGTACACGTTTTGCAAAAGTTCTTTGGCACGACATCTTGTGTTACACTACTGAATACACATTACTGTTAATTTTCTTTATTTATGCATTTACGTATCTTTTAAAGAAATGCACTGAAAAATTGAACTATACCACGCCACAATTCAATGACGTAAATTAAGCTTAACAGCGGTAGGATTTCACTACTGATATTAACGGTATAATATGTAATGCAATAGTGTGTCGTAATAGTCTGTTGATGCATCAAGTGTGGTGCACTGTGTATTGTGTGCTCGTCACCTTCCTATTACAGTCTCAACCACTGGCTAGTCTAGGCGAAAAGGGAGCAGAGTTCGTAAGTCTTCCTTGTCAGTACATAACCTCTCTATAGGCAAGCTCCTAGCAGTGCCTCCCCGTGGCGACACACGTACATTGAGTACCTTGCGGACTCAAGCAGAACTACAGGAGACTCAGAGGTGGTATGCCCCCAGACATGCGGCATGCGAGGCTAATCGCTATATGGACACACTCTTATGTCCATGAACAGGCCCCCAGCTATGGGTAAATAGTACCACTGCGTTGTGATTATTCGTTGGTTCATTAAAGGTTAAGGGAGTAAACCCCAACAGAAAATCTGGAGGGTAGCCCAACAGCCAGACAAGCGCTGTACTTAGCTATTCTCTGGCAGCTACTGCAGTCAATCTGGTGCCGGGCGTACTGGTACTTCCATTCCTCTGGGCAACATCAGCAAGACCGAGGGGGGGATTCTGACGATTAGGCAACTCAGTCTCTCCATAGATCTTCCCTGGTCAGCGTCCTGGAGAAAAAGCTTCAGCTATGCATATGTATAGGACTAACAGGGGAACGATAGTTACCGGTTATAAGCCTACTAATCAATTGGCGTACAGTTGGGCGCCAAGGGTCGATCCCGACGATGGTAGAGGTTATATAATCTCATTGGACAGCTAACGCCCGCCATAAAGCTGAGTAGCCCTCACCCAGTGCGGTGCTATCCCGCCACTGGCCACCTGCTTTACTGGCATAAGCATAGGATAATTTCAACAAGTTGTCAGGCAACCATTGCACAAAAAAAAGAAGTAGAAAGAAACCAGCACTTAGGCTAGGGTGCTGGAATGTCCGTACTATGATGACTGGCCTATCTACTGACATACTCAACATCTGCATCATCAACAACAAGCTACTGAGACTAAGGGTAGACATTGCTGATCTAAAAGAAACTCGCTTAGCAGACTACGAATGCCTAAGGGAATCAGACTATACCTTCTTCTGACAAGAAAAGACGGAAGAGGAAGTTCGCGAACACGGTTTTGGTTTTGCAGTCAGAAACTCACTATGTGCAAGAGTATATATATATATATATATATATATATATATATATATATATATATATATATATATATAAATATATATAAATATATATATATATATATAAATATATATATATATATATCTTGATTTAATGGGCATTATAAAGTTTAGTACTTAAAGTTGAAAATATGTGACCATTTTAGTAACAAAATAAGTAAAACTAGCAGCTAGAATGGCAAGATGGGCAAGTCAATTATCTGAGATCTGATCGTTGCCAGTCCATGAGTGTTTTTTTTTTCATTATATTAATATTGCTTCATTCAAGTAATATTTGCATATGGAATATTGAAGCGTTTTATGCCGCTAAGTGGCAATGTGATTCGATATCTCTTCCCAGTACGGGAAAGTAATGGCCTTGTGAGAAGAATGAGTTCATATTGGCCTGCTCGATTGTGAGGGAGTAACCTACACAATTCCCGGGCAGATATTACTGGCATTGGTTTAGCAGCACTGGCTGATGTTGGGTGCCGGGGCGATGTCATCACGTGTCCTTTGTTTTGCGGCAATGGTGGACCAGGTGTATTGATATCCCAATACGTTTGATTGGGAAATTCAAGCAAAACACTGTGAATGGAGACTGGAATTACATGTGTTACAAGTTTGCTGATGAATCTGCGTTCGCGTAAAGTGATTCTGCCTGACCCATCAATGCTGATCCGATACCGACGGTTAGGGCGAATTTCGACAACGTAGCAAACTGTGTTCCATCGACGATTGTTTGTTCGACAGTGGATTGATACTATTTTCACTTCTCAGAGTTGGCATAAAGTATGCGTTATGCGGTTGTACTGGTCTAGTGGGGTAAACATCGCGTTTAGATAATCTTATCTCATGGTCGCTAGCTTAAGCTATCCATTTTACGCGTGTCTTATATGCTGCAGGTGGGGATGGTATTAAGTAAACGGTGGAGAAACAATTGTGCTAAGGATAGACCAATGCCTTATATAGGTGTGTTTAGATATTGAAGAATATCTCGGACGACGTTGCCATAATTAAACGAGCTCCGAAGACCTGCATTGCCATGAATTATCCTCTTTGCTGTTTTTACAGCAAGTTCTCTTGGACCATTTAATTAAGGGTATGCCACTGATCACTGTCTGTGCTTTACACACCATTTCCTTGGGAACTGCTGAAACATGTTCAAATTCAAAAGGTGGGTAACCATCGCTGCTTAGTTCTTCTAGAGTGCCGCATGTGTGAAATATATACCAACATATATTAGTTTTGTGATAGTACATGGCCTGGTTTGCGATGGTACAAACTAATCCAGCCAGTGAGTTTGTCTGCACAGACAAAATATGCAATGTGTCCGATGTTAAAATATATCAATAACTATCCGCTGGAAGGTCCAATCTTGAGCTAGCGTTAATACAAGTGATTCACGTGGCTGACATAGGGTAGTGCTTGTGCATACGATGCACTTGTTTTAAAGTTGCATATGGTTGCATTCATACCTGGCCGATATACTAATTCATTGACACGGGCTTTCATGCCAACCACGTTCCTTGTTTGCTGAGTGTAAATAGGTTAATGCGTTTCCTCTGAGATATTTGGATACCACGATTCTCTAAGAATCCATCAAGAATAAGTCCCTGTAGGTACTGAATTAATGACGTACGTCCCAGATATTACGGATTTCCTGTTCAGTAAGTGAATGTTTGGGTGAATAAGCTAGTTTTATTGTGTTAGTCAAAGTTGTTTAACACATATCATTCCTGCCTGTTGAACGTACGTTATAAGCTTATAAGATTGTATCGTTGTTGTTATACTCATCTATGGCTTGCCGGGCTTATAACTCCACCATGGCATCAATTTTGTACGAGGGATGAATTTCTTTAGAGGAATAGTGTGTTAAGGATGGGGATATAAAAGCACTCATAGTCGAGACTGGATTGTGAAAGACGGCATCATAACCCTAATACAATTTACCTACGCAGTGCTGCATCGTACAAACTGCCTGGGTGATTTCTTTTTAAACTTAACGAGACGTGGGGTATGTGTTTGGCTAAGGGCCCTGTCGCCAAATACTAATATGAAGGGTTGGTTGGCTGTTACTACTATTACGTCTGCGTAGCCCAAAATGAATATACGACATTTACATCATACCCAGATTATTGCTGCAGATTCACCTTCATCGACGCTCTGCATCTATACAAAATCTTCTGCCTTCAAATACGATGTGCCAGCCATCAGGGCACTATACCGGTACTTTCTCAGTGGGACATATACAGTGTTACTGTAATAGCAGGAAACGCATGCTTTCTTTACTCCAGAATCACAAAGTTTGTTACACTCTTTTTTTTTTACAAAATTCACAATAATTTGCTTGGATGGAAAAAATGCATAATCGATATCTTTATTCGACATAAGGCGTGACTTTTGTTTTAGAAAGTCTCGAATAGAAGACATTACGGTGATTACGTAATGTGTCCATTCTACTTAGTTAACTAAACAAAACTATAACCTTGTATCAGTTATATTCTTTGAGATAGGAAAGTTGGTAATTGCATTGTGTAAATTTTCGGAGTGGTCTACTTCTGATAATGTTATTTAGAGCCTTCCAAACTGAACCCCATCTTTATATCGTTTTTTTATACAATGTTATAGGTTGTAAACTCTATGGTAACAACACTAGTCTGTAATTTTGTCAAAAACTAGCATATCATCAACGACATTTACTTTATGAGAAATGTTTTAATGATCTAATCATATCTACGCGTATAGACATGCCCGGAGGCTAAGTATTACCGAGTCATCGGGAGATACATTACACGACCCTACTCGGTGAAGAAAGTTGTAAGTAATTGATATTCTTCATCTATTAGGATTGAATGATAACAAACCATTGCATACAACACGGGTGTTGTTTGTTTGGTAGTACATGTAATGCCAATTGGAATGGAGAGCTAGTGTGGTGTGTCTCTCATTGTACTGTGAGTTTAAATGCTGATAGTCAACCGTTCTTCACGGTTTTCCCTAATGTGTTGTAATGATTACCATAGAGCTGCACTAATCAGTAAGCTTACGAACAGGCTGTAAGGGTTAGAATCAGTGTGGGCTAATTCTTACTGAATTTGTCGACAAATTCGTCGTAGTTGCTCGATTGTTGACAAAGTAAATATCTGTGAACAAAAAATTAATTAAATCTCTCATTGTTCTTTTTATTTTCGTTTCTCCTGTTATTAATTTGTTTTTGTATTTCAGTATATATATATATATATATATCTATATATATCGATATATATATACACACACACACACACACACACATATATATATATATATATATATATATATATATATATATATATAGGATCAAAATAAACCAAAGTGAAAACTTTTAGTAGATGGAACCTATTGTGAAAAGGATAAGCTCAATATACGAGATAGAGCAATAGTAGAGATAGAAGAAAAAAGATTGATAAATATGCGACGATTGTCCAAATTTATTTCAAATTTCAATTGTTCAATGCAAGGTTGTCAGTAATAAACTAGTGTTTATTTTCCTTTCCTTAAGCCAAGGCTTTTCAAAGATCGAAATCTTATCATCAGAGGAGAAATACAGATGGATAAGTTGGCTTTCGAAAAAACCAAAGTTCAAATATTTGAAAAATATGAGAATTATTTTTAAAAATTATTAAAATAATTTTTGTCAAAAAACGTACTGAATGAAAATTACTAGAAATCGAAACAAATTGTTTCTAACAATATTTCCTTATCCCTTACATTGTTCCCCTCTCCTAAATTTCAATATACCTGAGTAGAACAGACTTGACCTTTAAATTTCACTAACCCTTTTCCCATTAATTTATTTCCCCCCTCCCCATTATTTCCCCCCCCCATTATTTCCCCCCCTTATCTCTTTGGCCATTTAATGTCCCTCCAAATTATTCATCTAACCCTTAATTTGGTTTTAAATTAAAAATAAATAAATAAATTCTTTATTAACTATTCCCTAGCTTTTTAAATTTAAATTTAATCTTTTAATTTTTAATTTTAATCATCCACTCTCTCACATTCCTATATTTATTATTCAATGATTCTACTTTATTCCTTAAACATATCTGATAACTACAATTTAATCTGCCCTTAGCCGCCTGATATATTTGGAAGCTCACATTTTACTTCTATTTTTAGAATCAACTTTTTCTATACCTATTCACCATTTAAGATTAACCCCACCCCCAAAACCTACACCCTACCGCTAGCCCGCACCCTTAACCCACCTGTCACTTTATCTACATCCCCATGCCAACCCGTCCTACTTTTATTTTTCCCCCAAATTCACAAAGCGACTTTTTAAACTACCCCGCACCTCCTAACCCCCCCCATCCTGACCCCAAATCTGAAACTTTCATCAACTTTGGCCTTTTCTCATTCTGAGTTAATCCTTGTATGAGATCCTACCGTTTTTTCTAGGCCCGGAAGAAAATCAAAAAATGGCCTGTTTTCCTCTTCAAAGCCTCTTTTAAGTACATCTGGACTTATCTACTTTTGAGCACCTTTTCCAACCTGCTCCCATGCAAAGTGTTTTTATTCACTTTCTACAATTTCACCGAACCTTTTCAACGGAAACTCACCACCCGGACAATTGTATTTCTTTTTCACGAAATTTTCTTTTCATTCAGTACGTTTTTTGACAAAAATTATTTTAATAATTTTTAAAAATAATTCTCATATTTTTCAAATATTTGAACTTTGGTTTTTTCGAAAGCCAACTTATCCATCTGTATTTCTCCTCTGATGATAAGATTTCGATCTTTGAAAAGCCTTGGCTTAAGGAAAGGAAAATAAACACTAGTTTATTACTGACAACCTTGCATTGAACCATTGAAATTTGAAATAAATTTGGACAATCGTCGCATATTTATCAATCTTTTTTCTTCTATCTCTCTCTCTCTCTATATATATATAATGAAATACAAGGGCAAATCTCGAATTATATATACACACACACACACATATATATATATATATATATATATATATATAATTCGAAATTTTATAAGCTTGAAGTTATATGTATATATTTTCAAGAATATATACATATCATTTGATACATTTGAGGTGTGTGAATACTGCAGTTACTATATGCACAATAGTTAATAGTGTATATCAATTAGATATTTAATTTACTGATTACTGTATTAATATGTAATCTATCCAAACAATATTCAATTAAAATATTCAAATAACGTTCATGAAATAATAATTTTAATACGTTACCCGGTATGAACACCCGTTCTTCTGATATTCAACTTTATTCAGTATTGATACACTTTGTCAAATGTATTTATTCTTCAGCATGTCCAAAAGTTATCAACGTTATAGACTGACTCATATGTGCCTTGTTTGAAGTGAATAACATTAAATCAACGCAAAGTAACACTTGTTTCAGAGACTTGCCAATGATGGAAACGAGTGTGCGAAGTACTCAATGGGAATGCTTTAACTTAAGATGTCACCTAGTTCTGGAAGCAATACAATTTTAAAGGATGCAACCTTGGATCTCGGAAGACATCGAACTGGAGAGACGTGAATTCGGGAATCAGTTGCCATTCATCTATATTAAAAGAAGAAGTATTTGAAGACGAGGAAGTCGAGGAAAAGGAAGAAAAGGAAAGAAAAAAAGATAAAGAAAAAGGAAAGAATCGTTTCCATCGCTCGCTTATTCGATGCCAGGGGCATCCATATTTTCAAAGTTGGTTTCAAAGGAAATCATATAAATCGATTAAGTTTTAAAAGTGTGTGTGTGGATGAGGTGGTAGAACACTTTTTTGTATTATTATTGAATATATATTTTGAAGCGGATAGTAAATTCACGCTCTTCAATCTGAAAGCATTTCGGTATCAATTTAAGTTTCAATCAATCTACGTATAAATGACGTTTTCCCTTTGCGAAAAGATGAAAATGCCGTTCTCTTGCATTTGTTATTTAATATTTTTTCACGCTGATTTAAAATCGACACCTGCGCCTTCTCCTTCTGTCTTTCTCTCAAAACATTCTTTCTATTTGTTATTTTCTGTCACCCTCTATCCTCTCTCTCTCTCTGTCTCTTTCTCTCTTTCTCTATCTTTCTGTCTCTCTCTCATTCTCCCTCTCCCTCTCTCTTTCTCTCTAAATGCCCCCGTCTATTTCTCTACATATCTCTGTTTCTCAGTCTCTAACATTTCGCTTCCATTTTCCTCTTTGCACGCGTTCTCTCTTTTATTGATATATCTCATTATCTATCTTCCTCGACTATTTCAATAACAACGCTTTTCGTATACACCTACCCGTATCTGTTCCGAGGGATACTGCACCCCTAGACTGGTATTGTCTTGGCCTTCGGGGCTTGATTTACGCCAATCTATGGGTCTGTCCTGTGCAGTTCTAGGAGGTCCACCCTCCCAGGCTTCGCCTCCCCTCTTTGGGGAGGAGTAAGTTTATTGCTTACTGCCTGACGCCCCCCCCGGGAATGCCGACGGGGCTGCCGAGGCAATTTTTAAACCCCAATTTGCCGACCCGACCTTGGGGCACATCTTACTTGTGGGAGTAAGATAAAAACTGGCCTTGTGCCTAACTCCTGGAGAGGAGTAAATCAATACCCGTATCGTTTCTGTCTCCGTTTCTTCTTCTCTGGCTCCTTTTCAACTTTTGCTGTTTTCAATCGACAAATTCAACATGTCCTCTCTCCCTGGCTTTGTCGCTTGCTCGGTTTCCATATCTTTCTCAGTTTATTTTATTTCAATAATCGTCTGTTTTCTTTCTCTCTCCTTCTGACTCCCAATGTTTCTAGTCATCTCGCATTTCTCTTCTCAGCATGTATAACTTTGTATTCTTACTCTTTTTTCTATAGTTTTTTTCTGTCTGCTTCATGCACGTCTCTCTCCTATCAAGTGTTACTGCCTCCCCCAAATTATTTGTACTTTCAATATCTTTCCTAATCTTCTCTCTTTCTTTCTATATTTCTCTATCACTTTCCTTTATCTCGTCTCTCTATCTCTCTCTCTCTCTCTCTCTCTCTCTATATATATATATATATATATATATATATATATATATATGGAGAGAGAGATAAATATACAGATGCATATTTATATATATATATAATTTTCTCTCTCTCTATGTCTCTTTCTCTCTCTCTTACTCTTAATCTCTTTCCCTCTCTCTCTCTCTCTCTCTCTCTCTCTCTCTATATATATATATATATATATATATATATATACATATGCATATGCATATTTATATATATATATATAATGTTATCTCTCTATGCCTCTTTCTCTTTCTGTCTCGCTCTCTCTGTCATTTCAATATTTCCAATTCTTTCTATTTGATATGTTTATTTTCAACAGAAATCCCCCTTTTTCTGGTCTCGCCTCTTTACATTTTTTTAATACTGCTTTTAAATAAAAACTTTAAATAACCCGTTTCAACTCTGACCGAGTTAGTATAATACTCGTTGCAAATAATAGTCTACTAAGACGCGAAACATTATCACCCAGTCTTATTTTTATTTGTTTCATTCTCTCTTTCTTCATCATTATTGGAGGCTATGAACACATACATACTCATTTCTGTGTGGTTTGCTATTAGCCTATTTCATACAAGTACTAACATCTACGTAATAATTGAAGACTATATATATATATATATATATATATATATATATACATATAAATATGTATATGTATATATATTATGTATACATATACATATTTATATACATATATATATATATGTATGTATATACATATAAATATGTATATGTATATATATACATATTATATATATATATACATATAAATATGTATATATATATATATTATATATTTGTATATATATATACATATATATACCATCGATTATGTTATAATGTGACTATATTATATGATATATAAATATCGTTATATATATGTATATATATATATATACATATATATATATATATATATATATATATATATATATATATATATATGGACAGAGTGAGATATAAATATATATGTATTGTCTATGTATTGCACATGCACATTTATATATATATATATATATATATATATATATATATACACTAGAAGGTTTGAATTACCTACTATACACAGTCTTCGAGTGCCGTAAGGCTCTCTGTAGTAGTGTTTGTCAGGAAAACCTGCCATGAGGATAATTCACCCTACAAGTAAATCCTGACTAAACATTAAAAAAATACACTATTCGAAACTAAATTAGATCCTCTCAACACGTCAATATACTGACTCATAGAGGAAGTGTGCACCTTTTCCTGGGTATGTTACCGCAAGTAACATTACTTGGCTATAGGCTCAACCAGACTAAATGATTCGTGTCCTGAGATCCCGTAAGACTAAGAGACAGCAAGAAAGATATAACATCGTTAACGGAAAAGAAAAATTAATGTTGTTAACTTTTTTATTAAGTCGACGTTAGAGAATGAAAAATAACTTTAGTTGAATACTTGGATATCTATGCATTTCATATATAGATCGATGTTAACACCATTCATTGGCACCTTTTATTTCTGAGACTACACTGAAGTAAAATGAAATAGAAAGACATGAATAAATATATATATATATATATATATATATATATATATATATATAATATAATATATATATATATATATATATATAATATAATATATATATAATATTTATAAATAAAAATGAATTATTTATTGCCTACATACACAGATGGTTCATGCTAACGCAATCTTCAGTGCAGGAAGTAAATTCCCGACGGCCATATATATGAATTATATTATTATTATCATTGTTATTCATATTACGGAGAGTGTTTGCCTGTCTGTAACTGTCATCTCATCTCTAGCTGAGTCAAACTTATTCTTAGTTTTTGTCGCTGTTATTTCAGATGTTTTTAAACGAGTGTAACCCTTCCGTCAAAAAATAAGATACATATTCATATAAAATGGTGTCTGTATCGGTGAAGTAAAAACCAAAAGAGGAAAGAAAAAAAACGCCTTAATTTTGAAAGGTGGGAAATAAAACAGCACATGAATTGGTATATACAGATGAAAGAAAAAATGAACACCTCTCATTATGGAAATAGATTGAATGTGGAGGATTGTCTGACTTGTTATTTTTTTGTTAATTGCCTTTTACTACTTTAAATGGATTTATCTTGGAATTTATTATTCGCGAACTTTTGTCTCGTGAGAGATATGTATATACAAATAAATACATATTGTTCGTTATTATAGAATGAGGGATTGTTTATCCTCCAGAAATAATGATTAATATCTATGGCGTTTAACTTTAGTTTAATACTTTATTTAGTTTATATAAAAATACAATCGTGGTATAACAAATCAAAAGAAAGCTACAATATGGAGTATCTAATTTCTCTACTTAAACAGTGAAATTCAGTATATATCAATTGAAACAAGCCGCGCGTGCATGGTCCCCCTCTATATGTGACTCGATGTGGCGAGTGTAAAATGCAATAAATTTGCGAAATTTGGGGCATTTTTGACCCCCTGGGGGCGCGAACCAGAACTTTTCTGAGGTCAAGTATGCTCATTTCATATCCAGAACAATTGCCTCTACATTTTGGCCAAGTTACAAAAAAATTGAATGGATGGATCAAACGTTATGGGAGAAAAGGATCATTTTTTGCCATTTTGGGAGCTTTTGACCCCCTGGGGGCGCGAACCAGATTTTTTCCAAGGTCAGCTATACGTATTTTCTATTAGGAACAATTGCTTCCACATTTTGGCCAAGTATCAGAGTAATTGAATGGATGGATGAAAGGTTATAGGGCAAAAATGTGATTTTTTGCCATTTCGGGGCCTTTTTACCCACTGGGGGTCTAACCATATTATTTTTCAAAAATCAAAGAATGTCACTTTCCAACATGACCAAAGTTCCAACTTCATGCACAATTTCAGAGAAATTCAATGGATGGTTGCGGAGAAAAATCCGGACGGACGGACGGACGGACGGACGGACATGCCTCAAAACATAAGTCCCTCGATTTTATGAATCGGGATATCAATTAGATACATCAGTTGGAATCAGCGTTTAATTCTATTACTTATAACGTTGAATCACCCATTGCCTGTTATCTATAACTCCGTAACGAACGAAAATAAAGACTACAATTGGTCGATATTTACAATATGTGAAAGAGAAATTCCACGAGCAAGACATCGAATACAATTTAATTTGATATAATATTTATTTAATTAGAAAGAAACAATACCACTCTTGGCCTTGTGGCTAAGATTAAAGTGTAGTATCTGTTCCGATGGATACTGCACCCCATACTGGTGTTGTCTTGCCCTTCGGGTCTTGATTTACGCCGGTCAATGGGTCTCTCCCGTGCAGTTCTGGGAGGTCCACTTTCCCAGGCTTTGCCTCCCCTCTTTGGGGAGGAGTAAGTTTATTGCTTACTGCCTGAGGCGCCCCTACCGGGGAATGCCGACGGGGCTGCCCAGGCAATTTTTAAACCCCACTTTCCCGACCCGACCTTGGGTCACATCTTACTTGTGCCTAACTCCTGGAGAGGAGTAAATCAATGCACCTACTTATACATCAAGTGCATTTAAATCTTAGGAAAATCTATGACAAATGCAATTAGACAATATATGTAAATAGGATATTTCAGGGAAGTAAAACTGAAATATTATATAGTAGTGATATATTATAATCGAATATATTAGTGCGTATATTACAATGTTCTAAGTAAGATCAATTAGTAAACAGAGCTGAACATAGTTTAGTTAATATAACTATAATGCTAGACACATTTAAAAAAAAGGTGTCTTACTCTGAGTAGAAATCAGTAAAATCTGTCACATGATCAGAATGAATAAAGACAGAGTCGTGTGAATATAGAAAATCATTATTAGCTGGCTTGCGTTCGAGATTAATGTAAACATTCTTGGCACATGGGAAGACGCGTTAAATATTACTCCATGCAGTTAGGAAGACAAAATACTTCCAGGGGGTAATACACACACATTTATGTGTTGCTTAATTAAAAAAACTATACTGCTATAAATTGTAATTGATATTGTATTTCATTCCAATCTTCTACTTCTCTCTCTCCCTCTCTGTATATATATATATATATATATATATATATATATATATATATATATATATATATATAAATACATATATATATATATATGTATATATATATATATATATATATATATATATATATATATATATATATATATATATATATATATATATATATCATGATTTCAGGAGGGGTACTACAATTTTATTATCGCAAGCATGAAGGGAATACGATTTTTCTCATTGATTGGTAAAAGTAAAAACAAATAAAAGCTGACTGGTTTCACCCTCACATAACTGTATCGAGGGATTTAAAAATAAATCTCACACAGCAGATATCTCAATAAGGACCATTCTCTTTATCTATCATCCCAGCAGAAGGTTTTTAAATTAATGTTTAATATCTTGAAGCTAGTATTAGAGCACAATAGTAAACACTGCTTACAAGATTCGTTTTATTTTGCAAATTATATTCACATGTCACAGGTCCCTTATAAATGTATGTGTTTATACGATGTTAGCAACCTATTTACATGTTTCCTTATTTTGGAAACAATATATATATACATGCTGACTTTGTAAAACGCAGCCAGTTATCGCCCACTTCTATTCATAGAAAGCATATTCGAGCAGTTAATTTAATTTGACATCCGTTGAACTTATTTTTAACGATGTAATGTAGAAGCAAGTAGACGGTTGGCTTAGTTCTGTGGCGAAAAACGGCAAATATTGTTGTATGGTTCCGTGATAAGTAATCATTATCTCGACCCATTTAACCATTAGTCTAATTTCCATACGTAGACGGTACATTGTCGTTTTTAATAATCAAACGACGGCAAATAAATTATTATATTTACTCAATAGTATGTATTCCGCATTAAAGTATAATCATAAAAGAGAGCGCAATTCTACTTTAACTTCCTCGATGTAGCCATAACGAAACTCCTATCGTGTAACTGTACATCAATATACTGTACACATACATTTATGGGACTATATTACCGCTGGGATTAATTTTGTCCTAATAAACTAAAGGTAAACTTAATTTTAGCCCTAACACACACATCCCTTATGAATTGTTCACAATCAAAATTATACGAAGAAATAAAAACTATAACGAATAATTCGTCCACAGTCATCACAAAGAAAATAACTAATTTTTCCAAAATAAACCAAAATACTGTGACTAAATGTGCGATTTAAATTCATTTACCAATGGTGGGTACAGTAAGTGAGAAAGTTATAAAAAGAATCAGCTTAACAATTGAAAATTGCTATTGTACTTCAGATGTGCGTGTTGTATTCTCTACAACACCTTAATTGGCGTTTTCTCGAGATGACGTTTTACCACCTATCATAGTAATGATATTATTTATCATGTTAAATGTGGTTGCACTGCCGACTACAGTGGTCGGACGAGGTTGGGATTTGATAGAAGAGTCCAACAACAAATAACTAGTAACATTAGGAATGGAACCTTCTGTTCAACGGATGCCCAAAATAACACACGGGTCTTCAATCACGGGCAATTTGTATTAAAACACATCTTATGCAAGGCATTTCAGGATTAACTCAATTACAATCCTGAGTCAGGCTCACTTACTATATCATCTAAAAAGTCGGGAGACCATTCACATTCGCAACAAACGCCCAACTTTCTTTAAACAGAGGGAGTATCTATTAAAGTTAGACGTAATCCGTCTCTAAGACACGTACCCCATTGTACATAGACGATTACGATGTTTTATTTTTAATATATACAGTTGTTTTGCGTTCCCTTTTCTTCCGATATTTCTTTATATCCCTCGATATAGCTTTTGTTCAGTGCGGGCGAAACCGGTCGGCTGACTTTAAATAAAAATGAATCATGAACGCGAAAACACGTCTTCCTCCAATGTTTGCGATAATATATGTATATATATATATGTATATATATATATATATATATATATATATATATATATATATATATATATATATATATATATATATATATATATAGGTGTATACATATATATATATATATATATAAATATAATACTATTACGAAACAATGGTTTAAAAAATATGTCTAAATACCCTTTCCTATTCAAACCGGCGTCACCTCGCCTACAGACATAACGAGATTTTCTGACCAAAAGGTCCATTTCCATCGGACGATGAAAAAAAAGAAGAAAAGTAAAACACTCTTTGAAAAATATATATATATCGAACCTGAAATATTGTATACCGATATTTTGAGATATATATAAATGTAGATAACCATAGATAGACCAAACACTCTTTTAGGATATAATTGTTCGTTACTATATAAATAAATAGGTATATATGTCTGACAGTATATTTTGATAGCCGTCATACTTTATTCAAGTACATCTAAATAATCATCAAACTATAAGAATCTTGCTTCTGTCTTTATCTGAATATTGACTGTTTAATAGGGTAGAGGGAAGGACACATCAGATTAAAATGTGATGAAAGAGAAAAATGCACACAGCAGACTAAGATTTGATGGAAGAAAAAAATGGCAGTAGTAGCATATGTTACTTTATCATGAACGCGTTGGTGTGTTATGCTGTTTTGTAATCTCAGTTAGCTTTATTGAAGATAGTTTTATTCTATATAAGATAATATATATATATATATATATATATATATATATATATATATATATATATATTTGTGTGTGTGTGTGTGTGTAAGTCCGTATTTACTGACGTTTACATTAATTATTATTTCTCCGTAGAAAATTATAATGATGGTGTTCCAAATTCTTCTACTGGACGTACTTACTATAACATTACTGCAAGGACCCATTAAATAGACTTTGTGTTATCACTACATAACGACTTAATGGTTAGTCGCCGAATGACAATTGAAGCCATTAGCTGAGAAGACAATTGTACTGTCCGCAATTGATAGAAAACTATAATCGTTGATTCCCTTTTGCACTTAGATGAGTTTAGTCTGATATGAAACAAAATGTTCAGGGCTAGTGAAATCTGAGGATATTCTTAAATTTAGATGTTTATTGCCGAACTACATTACAGTACTCATAATTTCATTATGGCTGTGTCGTAATTTGACTCCAGAACATGTGTATATACTTACCATTCACCGCATATCATAGCCGAAAACCCACTCGAGGATAAACGTTCGTGAGTTTGTACGGTAGATAGTGAGAGATCACCACCGAGTGGATTCCTAACGATGATAAGACTGGGCAATTTTTTCTTTATTTAAGAGGACGGCTCAACACTTAACTGTAAAACCACTATGTTGGTGACTGCTGGAATACGCCCAATAGTATTGTTATTGTGCTCAACAGTCTGGCAGTTCTTTTAAATAAACTTTGCGCATTGAAGTTACGTTTAGTTTAAGGGGAAAATAGGAATAAAGAAACATTATTTATAGTGGTTGTGGGAAGACGATTTTTGTGTGGTGATTGTTTTACAGCGGGTAACACTAGAGTGAAGCTCAGTCGGGTATCTACCACGAAAATAACGCTAGAGAACGGCAACCAGCCTCTTTTAGTTCAGAAAGAGGATGTAGGGAAAGAAGTGAACATTCTCCACTGTACTCAATCACTGCATGTGGGGGTGCTCTAAGCAGTATTTTCCCTTACGTAGAAAAACGTCTTCCATATTCGGTTGTATTTGACTCTTATACAGGTAGAGGTCATGGGTGAGATATTTTCTGAAGCGGTGGAATGATTAAATGATTTTTCATGCGAATATAGCAACATATTTGATAAAGAAAGCCATTAATTTCAAATGAGGATTAGAGTGTTGCGGTTAAAGGAGAGAAGAAAGGTGTTTGGCGTATTCAAAGTAAGCAGCGACCTGTTTCACGATTACATGGCATGTTCTGAGTCGTAGAGAGAATCAGAAATATATTTTTCATTCATGCTCTTCGAAGTGTTGCTATAAGTGTTTTGTCATCTGCATGAATATTAACGAATTACCTTAGAACAGTATTTAGGAGATCATTGATTAAAATAAAGAAGCCGGTTGCACCAGAATGGATCCTTGAGGCAAACAGGTGTAGAGACACTGTACATCAGACCTCTGACCACCAACGACTAATTTCCTGAAAATATCAGGGAGAAAGTATTTTCTGTCTGAAAAGACATTTCTTGATATTCCATAGCTAGCAAGCTTCTGAAGTAGATAGTTGTGCCAACCCCTATAACAGCCTATTAATGGTATCCATATATGAATGAAGGGCATTGACCTGTTTGTATAAATGTTGGGGTTTTATATAACATTTTATAAATTTACAAAAGATTGTGATAAACTGTATATCTCAAAGACGTTTCGAGCGAAGTTCTTTACTTCAATAATAACATCATTAACAAGAACATAAACATGTTTTTAGACTGAATACGTCCGCCTAACAACGTAAATTGGAATTATTCAGAATGTAAAACTCGACACTGATTTTCAAGGTCAGAATTGAAGGGTAAATCTCAACCTGACACATAATTTAACAAAGTTAAGTGGCAACAATATGGACAACGTAGCGCGTCTCCTCGTTGAATATAACCGAAGTTATTGCAAAAAGTGTGACTTTGACATTTTCAATGACCTTGACTTAGACTTAGATATTTCTAAATGAATCAGTTCTATAATAAGATACTGACCAATATGTAAACACAAGATTGATGACAAGGGGGTGTAGATGACAGGGTGTATACAAACAAACTGACACACACTCATAAATAGACATTCCACCGCATACATACCCTCTTTTGAGAAGGGAATAATTATATTGATGACATAACACAATGTCAGCATTTACGAAAGTTACAGTAGACAAATAATAGACGTTTTAGAAGTTTTCACTTGAAAACTGAACGTGGGGGAAGTTATGCAGTTATAAAGCTTACACACGAGTCTGACGTAAGGCACTGGCATTATATTTATATAATATGTATCTTCAACAAAGGAAATCCATTTCTTATGAAAACACAATTTATTTTTCCGACATTTTGCACGCCGTTAAACTATAACATTTCTATTAATTAATTTGTACTAGATACATACTGCGTTGTCAGCTATGAAGTATGTTTATAATTGGTATACATGTCATATGTTTATAATTGCTATACTTATAATATGTTTATAATTGGTATACATGCCATATGTTTATAATTGCTATACTTATAATATGTTTATAATTGGTATACATGCCATATGTTTATAATTGCTATACTTATAATATGTTTATAATTGGTATACATATAATATGTTTATAATTGGTATACATATAATATGTTAATAATTGGTATAGATATAATTTTGCGTGTTTTAACTAAACGTTAGTTTCCAAGTTCACCCTGTGAAAAGTTGTAATATTTTACTCTGATTAAATCAATTGTGCCCACTTGAAAGTAATCCAGTTTGAAAATAATATTTTCCTGATCTCAAATTTATTTTAAGCGTTTTTACAATGAGCCAATATATATAAATTAAGAATAGGTTTCCGCTACTAAACTGTGTGTCTGTATGATTTTCGGGGGTCGGAAAGTAAAATACAAGAGCGAAACAGTTACATTTAGTTAAGTAACAATTTGTCATGAATCCACATGAAGCAAGTTAAAAAGCGGCGTTTAATATATAAAAGGGAGACCACTAGAAATTCCCTCTTATTAAGAGTACAATTCTTCCCATTAAAATAATAATACCCACGTTTGGTATGTATGGTAGTATACTTTTTATTGAATAAAAACTTATATAGAACTTGGTTGGAAGTGATGGTGTACTGCTGTGTCATTTAAGTCGATGGATCGTTACTGTTTTTTTCCGAATTAGACTTCGTGACGTTTTACTATTTTTTGTCATATCAGTTGTCTCAAACAGATTGTGTTGTTAGATTTATTCATAACCGATTACATATTACTAAGTATTTGTTGAATCATAAATCGTATGTTGTTTTAATTCTACCATTTTCAATAGAGAATAATCGGTAACTATCTGTACAGTAAAATATATCTGTGTTTGCTGTAAATTTGATTGCTTATAATTAGCATGACTCTTTATTATTATTAATAATAATATGTTCTTAAATAGAGAACAAGTATTTATTCATGTGTGCACATTAACTATGCAGTCTTGATTTGAAATTGTTAAACTATAACTTAGTTGTTGTAGTTCTGATTTGATATATTCCTCGAGACATACGACAGTTTCTAGTATTTATATTGCAAACCAGAGCCACTTTTATCATTTCCCAATCTATATAAGAATGAACAACTTTAATTACTTTTGTTCCCATACATATTTAAACTCAGTGCTGCTATTTCTATATTTGTCACTGCTGGAATGCCATTAGACACACATACATGAATACACACACACACACATACATACATACATACATATATATATATATATATATATATATATATATATATATATACATATATATATACATAATTACAATACATATTTTGGGGTTTCTACCCTCATCAGTGTCTGAGCTGCGATAAATATATATATATGTATATATATATATATATATATATATATATATATATATATATATATATATCGCCACTCAGACACTGATGAGGGTAGAAACCCGAAAATATTTATTGTAATTATATATATATATATAATTATATATATATATATATATGTATACAATTATAGAATAAAATAAAATATGAAATTAAAGTAAACTTTTAGTAGATAGAACCTATAAGGAAATGGTCAAAGTTCAATATACGAGATAGAACCATCATAAAGATAGGTGAACGAAGAGTGATGAACATGTATGAATGTCCCGATTTATTTCAACTTCGATTGTTCAATGCAAGGTATTATTATTGTTTCCTATAGCCAAGGCTTTTCAAAGATCGAAATCTGATCATCAGAGGAATTATATAGATAGATAAGTTGGCAGTGAAAAAGCCAAAATTCAAAATTTTAAAATATTAAGTAAGGAGAGTGAAAAAATGTTCGTATATAAAAAAATGGTGTTAGTCCAGTTAATAATTGTCCGTTGATAAAGTGTGCAATGAAAGGAGATTTGGATGAAGATGGGTTTTCCTGAAAGCAGCATGGAAAAGCGTTTAGAAATGAAGAAACTCCAATAGGTAGATGTTGAGTTCAAATCGTAGGTGGAGCGCATTAATCGGAATTAATTATGAGAAATCGGGGCATTTTATGAAAACTTCCTGGGCCGGAGGAGGAATTACAGTTGAAATGTTTTCCGTAGACGTTGGTAGTGAATATATATATATATATATATATATATATATATATATATATATATATATATATATATATATTATAAAGCATTGAAAACGTGTCCGGACAGAATGTAAATTGAAAAAGGATAATAAAAACATATTATTTATGTATTTATCAACGTTTCCTCTTAATTATTAGACTTTCCCAGGATGATTGTCTGAAGAAAAAAACAAAAATACAAGTACCAAATGTGTTCAACATGAGGTGTAAGATTAAAATTGGAGATGCTTGTTGAATAATAAATTATGAGACACAAATAGATGTGGGATTGAGTTTCCAGTAAAGAGTGTGGAAATAACAGCAGGGGATTTAAACACAAATAGGGGATCGAGAGAGAGAGAGAGAGGAAGAGGGCGAGAGACAATAATGAAAACATGATGAATAATAAACGAATAAATAGGTACATCAACGCATAAATCAATTAATAAATAAATATATTCGTCTCTTTTTTTCTTTACTCATGTCATCTACCTACAGTAAATATTTATTTCAAATAATGGACAAAACCACACATTTAAGTATTCTTAACACTTCTTGTGTAAAGTCAATTGCCCGAGCAAAACAATCAAATAGATACAGCATTATATTATTCCTTATTTTATTTTTTATTTTTCTAAACATTGGGTGCGATTTTACGTGCGTATTTTTGTGTGTATGTATACGTGCATATTTATATATAAATATATATATATATATATATATATATATATATATATATATATATATATATATATATATATATATATATATATATATATATATGCTTAATTTTGTGTATGTTTATGTGCTAATATATACATGTAGGTGTCAAATGATCTTGTATCTGGTCTTATGCCCCCTCACCCCTTACACGACCCTGATTGTTTTAACCCTAACGTTTACTCCACCATCTCATCACACTCTCTACTTACAACACAATCTCACACTGCCACCATCTATTTGTATCTCATAATTAATTTTTTGAACAAGCAGCCACAATTTTACTCTCACACCTCGTGTTCCAAGCATTTGGTACTTGTATTTTTGTTTTGTCTTCAGATAATCCTCATGCGGAAGTCTTAAAACAAAGACGAAACGTGTATGTATACATAAATAATATTTTCTAGTTTTCCTTTTTTAATAGTCACACACACACACACATATATATATATATATATCTATATATATATATATATATATATATATATATATATATATACAAGTTGTTGAGTGTACTTTAACAGCATGATTTTCAAACAAGGTAAATTAAAGCTTAGCATGGTCATACACGCTGCGAGTAAAAGTTTCTCGGTATTAAGTACGATATCCCATAATTATATCAGTAGTTTTGTCACATATTTATTCGCGATATTACTCAGTTGTGTATCAGATTAGATTCATCATTTTCTTTCTTTTCTCGGCGTAGATTTTTATAAATAAATAGCTTGTAAATGATATATTCTATTTAAGCCTATTTTAGAGGAACTTGACAAGTACTATATTATGTGTCAAAAGCAATGCCAGATCAGAAGTGGGATTGGATTATGCAACTCTCGCTTCACTGTGAACCCTGCATCACACAGCCACTATTTCAGAGGGTATATATTGTTTTTTTAAAGAGAAGGAAGCCAACCATTTATATCGACTTCACAATCTAGTGGGGGATAATCTATTCGGTTCTCTACAACCATTTTCTAACAGAAGCGATGTTGCTACTCGTTCTCTGCTCTATCGTTATTCCCATGGAATGTGCTCGACTGAACTCCAATCTTTCGTAGCTGTTTGTAAAATGTTCACCGCAAGAACCCGTGTTGTTACCATCATTGAAAAGATCTTTCTTTCTTTCCTATGATTGTGCCTAAGGTTAAATGGAATTTCCATGAACAGTTTCTTTCCAAACATTTCACACCTAGCAATAGCAACACATATAATTTTCCAAATTTCCTCTTTAATTTAAAGCGTAATAACAACAAAGTGATAAGATCTGCACATTACGCAAATTTCCTAAATGAAGACATAACTTGTGGACAGCTTTGTTTAGAGAAAACTCCAACATTTTCCAGATGTTGTGAAGAATGGTGAGCAAATATAGATACACACGACAGTTAAAAATAGATTTCAGCGGGATACGGTGAGTTGAAGGTAACAACATTCGAAAATATATCCGAAATAACATATCTAGTGAAGTGATATCACGTCAACAGTTTTAGTTTATGTCATCATAATCGC
>OY744517.1:97734026-97764026 GCA_963556195.1 Sepiola atlantica
TGTGAAGGAAAACATGGAATATATTTGGTCTGTGCGTAATAAGTATCGCGTAATTCGTATACAATCACTTTTAGTCGAAATAAAGTATGGCCAAACATAATATATTGTCATCAGCTGTCATCTCCATGACGACTAGAACATACACATGCACACATAATGAAGCTGCCGAAATTAAAATACATTATAGAAAAGCCATGAACATTCCGTCGTTTAGAAACTGTATAAATATATATCCTATCATAGGATGGTGTGACATCGTGATCACAATATATTAATCATATGCAGCTGGTTGTCAGATATACAGATGAAGATACGCTGAAAATAAAACATTGTCGTTCATATTAATATTGAAAAACGCAGTTATCTGAGTAGTTGATAAAGGATGTAATTACACTCACGTGACAATACCGGTAATGTATGTATTAGTCGGTTCTAATATGTGCGTAAAAACAGCTTATTATTTATATGTAAAAATATAGTGTGTATCATACAGAATAATCTCCACAGTTATTCTGTAAAATAGTTTTTTTTATATTCGTCACACATTTCATACGAACACCAAATAATTGAAAAGATAAAACTCGAACTGAGGTTTACTGAAATTGTATGCCGCATCGCTATGATAGAAAAGAAGAAATAAACAAATATTTGATATCGTAACATTCGATCTCAAAACATTTTGGCTGCCAACTAAAAACTCATGGATTTCAAATAAAACTTCAATTTTACGTAATGTCAAATGTAAGCAAAACTCTGTTTCTGTCAACTACTAAAATCGTGCAAAGCGAATAATTTGTGTATTGTATATGCGTATATGATTATGTGAAGTTAAATATATTTACCTTACTTTATATTTACACTTGAAGAGGTGAATAAATAATTAAATAAATGTAATATATGAATTGTAATTATTCAGAATGAAATTACAATAAACTTAAATGACAATATGATACCTAAATACACTATAATATATATATATATATATATATATATATATATATATATATATATATATATATATTTGACTCACAGCCATCTACATTAATTTCACTCCCTGCCACTGACTTCTCTCAACCCGAACCTTGACCCAGTGTTGTCAGCAGCAACGGCTACTATTTTTTCTCATCGACCCATCATGCTTACCCAATATTTCGATGTACTTGCATGACATTTTTCTTAAAATTATCATCATGAGGAAGTTTTACAAATCAAGACGAAACGTTGATGAATATATAAAAATAATATCTCTTGGTTTTTCCTTTTTCATTTCCCATATATATATATATATATATATATATATATATATATATATATATATATATATATATATAGAGAGAGAGAGAGAGAGAGAGAGAGACTTAGAGGGTCAGACGATAAGACCTTAAGGACAATTTACCATTTTGTCACCCGCTTGTTTCATTGATTAAAATGATGTTTTCACTGAAATTTATCCTACTATTTTGTTGTACTCGAAATCTACATACATAGTTTCGAGGTCGGTACAACACTCATGTTATCAAAACATTAAATAACGCAACATGAATTAAAAATAAATTAATTTGTTTGAGGTGTAGGATAACATCTTTTTAATGTTCCCGCTTATATCATGTAGTTCATTGTTATATCTGTGACCGAATTTCTGAAATTAAATGCAGTAATTCGCTGTCAGTTACACGTGTATTTTTACAAGACGATATTCTCTTTAACTTAGATTAATATAATTCGTTGCGAAGTGAATATCTTTTACTTAGGGCTATAGTTTGGAAGGAATTTGTGTTCTTGGACAAACATCGCTTTTCAAAGGTTTTGTCTATTGGGGATATTTTCACTCTAAAAAAACACTTATTCTTATAATGAATATTTGCAGAATTTGATTACCAAGAAGTTCAGCACTAGAGCATATTCGGATAAACATATCTTGAATTATTCGTCTAATGCTTTATCCAATACTGAAAAATGTGTCTTGTCTGCCGGTTTAGAATTTTTACTTTCTCCTCTCTACGTTTATAAAATAAACATATTTAGTGAGATTGAACTATTATATTCTCAACTAAGAATGCATTTGTCTATTTCCACTGATGAATTATCTAGCGTTAAAATCCAGTTGGGTGAATTAGGTCGGAGGTTTTCTGCCATACAAACTAAATCAAGCGATTGTATTTGACAGAAAAATCATTTTGAAACTGCTAAATTACTCAAGTCGAACTCTGATATTTATATAACCTGTCCAGACAAAAAAGTTAGGCGTTTATTATATCACCAACATTTGTAACAATTTTGATGATAAAATATATTTTTCAAGATGGGTGGTTTAAATCATGATGTCACTCTTCGTATAGAAATAAAAGTCCAGAAAAGGCTTCATCAGCTTTAAAAAAGCAAGTTTATTTCTAAAAAGATTCACGGGAGAATACGACCTATTGGCTCTCAAAGGCCTAGAATGTACGGCTTAGCAAGGATTCATAAACCCAACATTCATTTACGCCCTATTCTATCAATGTTGGGGTCTGCACAAGATGAACTTGGAAAATAGTTAGTTTATATTCGTAAGTCCGTACAAACTTTCTATTCAGCCTACTGTATTTCTGATTCCTTTCAATCAGTGTCTTATATGCACAAATTATCATACCGCGTTCTTGGCTTCCTATGCCATCAAACATCTGTTTACCAATGCATCATTGGATTAAACCATTGGTGTATGTGCAGACTATCTTTACCGTGGCCCCTTTACATCTCCACACTTTCCTAAACGAATGGTTGTTTAACTGATAGAGCTTGCTTCTAAATCAGTTTCCTCTTGTCTTAACAAAATAATGTATCGGCAAATTGATGGTATCTCCATCAGTAGTCCTTTTGATCCGTCATTAGCCAACATTTTCGTTGGATTTTTGGAAAACCTATTATTATTTTTAATGACCAAGCTGGATTTTTACGCACGTTACGTTGATGATACTTTTGCTTACTTTCCCTCACGGAGTGATGCTGAACAGTTTTTTCGTCTTTTTTGTGACTTGCATCCATTGATGCAATTCACTATAGACATCTAGGATTGAGGTCTCTCCCATTCCGTGGTGTTTTAGTGCCCAAAGCTAGCTTAACGTTTGAAAACCAACCTTTACAGGTCTTTATCAAAATTGAGTTTTCTCCGTCCCTAAATCAAGAAAAGTAAAACTTATTGGTACTATTATTCAGCGATCACTTATTATCTGTTCACCAAACCGACTCGATGCGAAACTTGGTGAAATTAACAATATTTTTCCAGCCAATGGCATCTCATCAATATCATAAAAAGAAACATTGCACGCAAACTTGCTATATTTAATTGTGGTATATTTATTGGCCCGTCACGATGCGCTTGTTATTTGAAACTTCCATGGTTAGGTTCTGACAGCCTCGACATTGTAGAAAGGATTTCTTCTTCTACTCAACTCTGCTCCCAGCAACGACTTGAACTTTTTTATCGTCTTTTCTTAAGGATGTTCTGTCAGTCATTCAAAAGAATTCCTTTGTTTATAACTTCCTGTGTCAGCATCGAGCTGACTACGTTGGCAAGACATCCCAAAGACATCCCAAAAATGAGAATGAGAATATCCCAACAGATACTATATGATATTCGTGTACACAATGTTTCGAGATTATCCGAGAACATTCAAGCACATAAATCAGCCATTGGTAATCACCTGGTTGGTACAAATTGTTGTTCTGATCAATATTCCGATAGAAGGGTTTTGTTTTACACAGTGCCAGGTCGAACTATCATCTCAATATTACTGAGGCGTTAGTTATTATAAAACCTCGGCCTAGCCTGTGTAGACAAAAGATGCTGAAACATCAGTTTGAGATGTTCAATGATTCCACCATAACGTTGAGCGATTTACATTTTTGTTGTTTTTATTCTCAATGTTTTCTTCAACTGAAATAATGTTTCTCTTCATACAATTTTCTTAGTTTTTATTTACGATTTTGACGTTCTCTTTTAGAGGGTTAGACGATAAAGCCTAAAGGAAACTATAGCAATTTTTTTTTCAATCAACATGTTTCATTGATCAAATAATGTTTCCTCTCGTATGTATCCGTTCCGTTTTATTGTATTAACAATCTACTTATATATATATATATATATATATATATATATATATATATATATATATATATATATATATATATATATATATATAATTTTATTTATGTATAAACACTCTCACCGTACATGTAGTTGTTCATGAAAGCTGTACGTGTTAAGGCGTTAGAATTTCAGTTATAAACAAGATTTGTTCCGGTGTTTCGAATCCTGCAACCAGATTGAATAATTACCTCTATATTTACGAATGAAAAAGCGTATACTTATGTAGATAAACATATATATATATATATATATATATATATATATATATATATATATATATATATACATATATTTATATATACATATATATATACATTTAGTTATAAAATAAATCAAATAATAACTGATAAATACGAACGTTTCCTCATAACGCCTTCTTTAAGTTCATTCCCATGGCAATTAAAGAGAAATGATGTATAGTCATTTATGGAATACCGTTTGATATTTCGCTGTTACGAGATATCAATTTAAATTAAAATATGTATACACACATGATAGTGATATACAAACTGCTAAATAACTAATTTAATTTAAAAATAAAATATAGATACAAGTAAATTTTGTTTTTATTATACCTATATATATTGACTTATTTAATAAAACTTAAGATATCAGTACATTATATTCCAGCTATTTTAAATAGAAAAATGAACAATAATACAATTTTAAAAATAGAAATTCGCAAAGTACAAAAAAACATACTAAATAATATCCATTTCACATGAATAATATTCTACATAACTTGTATATTATTTTTAAACAAAGTTTAAGAAATAATTAAATGTTTTTTGGGTGGTCCTATCTTCAGAGACGCAGCCTCTTAGACGTTTAGTTTTTCTTTGGACGAACCGAACTTTCATTTTCTTTTTTGTGAAGGGGGGGTGTTTCTTCTGAAATACCAGAAATGATCCATACATTTTATTAATTTTAACAGTTTACTTATATAACATGTTACACATAATATGTGAAAAATCTATAGAAACATATCCCATCCATTTACTGTGGATGTCGCCAGATGCCGGAGAGTCTTCTACTCCAATAGCTTCTGTCTTCGTGCTGCCAGCCTCTGGAACTTCCCCTGCTCCGTATTTCCCTGACTGTACCGAGATGCAAAGGTTTAAAACTAATGTAAACATACATTTTGCTACACAGCTCCCAACTTGGGATGACACAGTAAACTACACTCTAACTCTTAGTAGCCCTTATATTTAAAATGGCGGCATTCTTATGAAGTGAAACCACGATGAGAAATGGTGTTATATCGATAAAAAACGGGCAATTCCTGGAAAGTCTATTTGGAAACAAATGTATTGATTACAAATTTATTGAGTTGTATTTTATTTATTATTTATAGTGTTTATTTCATAATACTAAGGTTTTTATTTATGTATTTTGCTTAAAGTTTGGTATTTGTTATTTTTATTTAAGATGGTGTTTGTAGATAGTTTCCGATAGTAGTGTATTGGAAAGTGAAAATTCATAGGGTCGCTTGAATACGTCGTTTAAACGTGGCAATATTGAAGTCTCTTTTTGGTGGTGATACCGGGTTAAAATTCATGTATCGGATGTATTATTTATTTTATCTATAGTTTTGTGTTTTAAAGGTTTCATTTCGTTTGGTGTTTTATTTACATATTTATAATTGGTTCTTCGTATTTTAAACGGGGCATCTTGAACGAAAACAAAGGGAGCTGGTGTCTGAATATACCGTTACAAAACGGTGCGTTGTTTACGTGCCCCGTTTTAAAATCAGTACTGGTTTAGGATTGAAATAATATATGCGTTTTAATCGTAGTAAGGTTATATATTAAATCGATGTAATTATGTATGATGTGTGTTGTCTGTTTTACTGCTTCTAAAGTGTGTTTATATTTAGCGATAACTGAGTGTTATAATATATGAATTAGACTCTTGGTTGGATTCGTAACTGGTCATGCACCAAAAAGGTGAAAAGAGTGTAGATCCTCTTCCTAAAAAATAGATAGCTCTGATTCTTGTAAAATGTTAACAATGGGTATTATACATCAATTAATGCATATTCCCCAGATTTCTGTTTGCTTTGAATATTGTAAAGTGTTTAGGGGGCGTTATGCACGACATCCTATTAAAAAATAGATTAATAGCAAGTAAGCACGAATAATACTAAGTTACTTGAATTTAAATTTCCTCTTTAAACTTATGTTTAATAGATTTTCTAGAATGAGAATAAACATCATTTAATCGTGTTCGATTAAAATGTTAATAAGGATACTATAAATAAAGCTTAGTATATCGTATTATATATTGTCTTTGATCTCTGTAAAGGAACATTGAATTAGTGCAATACTGTTTTGTTTGGGGAATTATTTACTCGTCCTGCGATAAGTATTCTTCTACATTTTCAATATTATAAGTGTGTGCTTATACTATTTAAGACAGTATTGACTTGATAAGGTTTGAACTCAGAATATGACATTCCGTGACGTTATATAGTAGGCTTATGATTTATTGACATATTTAACATAGTCGTATGCAATATGTATTTGAAATTCACGAATATGTATGTATGTATCGATGTTAAAAAAATATTTAAGCCTGAGGGGTAGACAGTACTTTTGATTTGTGTTTTTAGGGAATAGCAGCCAGTTCAGTCTATTAATATTCTAATCTGTCGAGTGTATCATCATGTTCGGAGCAACGTCCGTTTTACATGTTTACATGCGTTAGATCACTTTCAGAAATGCACTTCCTATTTAAATTATTTCTGGTCCTTATTTATTTATCCCGCCTTCTCCGAAGTGGAACATTATGACTTACTACAGCCTTTGCGTTGGCCTTTCAATCTAAACTGAACATGCTTCTTCAACTGTTCTAGATCTATTTACTCAAGAACAGTTGTCAAAAAAGTATCATATATATATATATATATATATATATATATATATATATATATATATATATATATATATATATATATATATATGTTGCAATTATTGTTACTAACGATAGTCGACCGGTGTTTACCGGTACGTTTTTATTGTTTGTCACAACACTTAGCGGTTTACTTATTTTTGGAATATGCAGAGGACTACATTTTAATCGCCTTTAATCAGACGGGTCATCATTTTTTTGTATATATAGGTGTTTTTAATTAATTTATTTATAAATTAATTTTTGTATATATGGAGGGTTTATCTTCGATAAAGCCGATTTCTAATCTTCCCGGCATAACTCTTAATAAATATAGAAATATAGCCAATGAGAAAAAATTAAAGGAAGCGACCTGGAAGGAAGTGAGAGAGGTTCTGACAAAGAGAGTAGAAGCAGTCAACGTATTTGTTGGAGTCGCTTTTAAACATTATCGCTGTAACTCTTGTCAATATAGAAAAAGAGTAACGGGGAGGTTTTATTAAGACTAGGTGTAAATAAGTACAGGAACTTTGAGATGTAAGCGAGAGTGAGAGACACAGTTAAACATTAAGCGAAGGGACTAAACAACAAACCATTGATAAATGGGGCGAGTAACAGAAAAATAATTTTGTTAGAAATGAATCAATTTAATCTCATATTACGACCAAAGCGAACAATTAAAGTGATTCTTCTAAACAAAACTCAATCCGGAAAATATTTACTCATGTATTATTAGAATCTAAGGGAAAACGATGCATACAAACAATGGTTGATTAACCTAGCTCAAGTTTAATAATAGGTACACCTAATTATATGTAAGTATTTATAATGTCTGGACGGACGAAAAATACATTTCAAAAATTGCAAAGTATAAAAGAAAATGAATTATCTTCAGGGCAGAATGTAATTGGTTGACTAAGAAAAAATTATATGATATTTCAGTAGACAAGAAAATGAGTCGTATACATACACATCTATCTGGGTATGTATGTGTATGCAAATAAATATATTCATGTGGACATGTGCAGAAACACACACACGCACATATATATATATGTATATATATATATATATATATATATATATATATATATGTGTGTGTGTATGTATGTGCCATTGTATGAATTTAGACATATGTAATGGTGAATAGAATCAAATTCGATGATATATAATTATAGATAATTATGAGGAAACGTTATGTTTTAAAAACGAATTAGCTTCACTAAATCTCTTTCTCTCTTTCTCTATCTATCTATCTATCTATCTATCTATCTCTCTTTATATATATATATATATATATATATATATATATAATCAAACACTTGTTGTAATGATAGCTTTGTAATTTTGAAAATGGCGTTTATCGTGTTTTGCATTCGAACTCTGCATACATATATATATATATATACATGTATGTATATATAAATGTGTATATATGTATGCACACACATATATATATATATATATATATATATATATGTATATATACACATGTATATATATACATATATATATACACCCGCACCTATATATATATATATATATATATATATATATATATATATATATATATATATATATATATATATATATATATATATATGAATGAAGAGTTCGAGTGCCAAACGTGATAAACGCCAATTTTTTAAATCAGTAGGAAGTTAAATACAGTAAGAAGGATGTTGTGGTCCTCCTCTGGGGTCGACGATATGACTTTAGAAGAGTGGTTTCCTCGAGCATTGATAAAAAAACAATGGTGAAGTCAAAGAACCAGTGGTGGCTGCGACACAGCCTGTCCGAATCACTCAACGACCTGTGGGCATGGGCCGTTCTTATTATACATGTTACAATTTCAACGTCACTAATCATTTTGCGAGAGACTGCATGCAAAAGAGGCGGATCACTCGTCAACGATGTTATTAGTGCAACAAGGCTGGTCATCTGGTAAGCCAATGCCCTGGAAACGAAGGTTGGGACGGGACATCAGCGCCAGTCTATTCCCTAGTCAGAATGTGAACTCGGCGTTACCTGTCATTACCATCTATGCTGATGATTCATCATGCTTGGCTCTTCTAGACACTTGGTGCTCACGTTCTATCTTGAGTGCAAAACTATGTCGGTCTTGTTCAAAGCAAAATATAATGGTAACTACATTGACCGGCGCTACGCAGCCCTGCTGCGGAAAGGGCACTATTAAGATTCATACAGAGACTGGTACGTTGCCACAATCAACATGCTTATTATGAAAGGGAAACCTCTTGATTTCGATACAAGTAGTAGTGGTCCTGCCTCTGAAAGTAAGGGAGAGGGCAGACGTTCCTCGGGTGAGCTGCCTTATTCCATTGCCAATTACGGTCTTAGTACATCTAATATAAGAGAGGAATAAATAATTGTCCCACTACAGAGAAGTACTAAGGTGAAGTAGCCACCCACCGTCTGTCACTTGTGTGATCATACGATCAGGGAGAGTGTGACAACAAAAAGGAACACTCACCGTCAGGAAAAAAAATAGGTGTTTCGCATGTCGTATCTGTAGGGTAAAAAAGGGATTTTATAGTAGTGTCTGATTTTCATATGTAGAGATCAGCTGACATAAATAAAGATGACAGCAGGGAGAAGCGGTTCTGATTGCAGAGAAAAAGACAGAGAGAAAGTGGTTTGCGCGAAAATCGGTTGGAAGTTAAATTACAGTCAAACCATTTTTTTGTTAATGAATTTTTCTGACACAGGTAACAGTCCCATCCACGATTTACAAAATAACTAAAGCTAATATTGTCGTCAGCATCGTTTTTATCATTTTTAGGGAATCATAACGGACGTTGAAAAGCGATGGCTCAACGATAATATTGTCTGTACGCTGTTCCACTGTCTCAGTGAAGCTTAACTATTTTGCTCTTTTCGGAAGAATAAACATATCTCAACAACTATGCTTTTCTGTTCTTAATATCTATATAATACTAAAAGTCTATTGTTCTTGTATGTTTGCAATCAGCTTTCAGCTTTCCGGTTTTCAACATCCGGTTGCGCATGCGTAAATAGCATCGTTTTCAATCTGTTATTCCAATTCCATTATTCTCTATTATGATTAACGAACGCATGACATTTTTCATTCTGGAAATTTTTAAACAATTTCATTTAATTTCATCAAATAGTTTATTTGTTTTCTTCACGGCTAAAAACATTCAACGGGAGGACTTCGTAAAGTCTGTCGCAGTTTCAAAAAAACTCCTCCCTTTTAAAAAACAAAAACAAACAAACAAAAAAACAACACTCATTATTAATATCAGCCATACTAGCGGTCGGTGAACGAAACCACCTCCCACTTTCCCTCTCATAGATTTCACCACTCCTACTCCCTCTGTTTTCGTTACGTACGCGAGAAAGCCTGCTGTACCCCCTTCCTTTCTCAAATCGCCCTAACCAACCACTTATAATTCAGTAACTGTAATTTTAAAAAAAAACAATTATAATAAACAGAACGACTCATAGAAATCTATCTATATTCTTTTTTCATTTTAATATACTTTCATAGAAATGCTTCTGTTATGTAAAAAAAAACTATTTTCTTTATGCCACAAGTGTCACGCTCATACATGAATTCCATAGCTAATATAACAAACTGACCCAACGGGTCACGGGTGGTCTAGTTCTTAATAAAAATCAATTGATAAGTGGGTTGCCAACGTGAATACCAGGCAGTAAAAGCAAGTTCTTCAAGGTTCGTCGTAAACGAATTATTTAATGTTTGTAGATAAACAACCTGCAAGATAACTATTTATATGACTTTGTACGGATTGCGTTTTTACTTGTTGTGTAAATTGTTGATTGAAACACTTTTTATAACTGATGCTATTATGATTTGGACGGGTATTTTAATAGTGTCTATATATTTCTATGTATATTATACACTCTTAAATTAATAAACCGATAATTATTGATTTGGAACACGGCTTATGGACGTAAATATGTCTACTATGGGTTATGTTTATTATAAGTTTAATGCTAAGGGGTCAAAGGTACGATTCTAAACCTTTTGCAAAACTTCAGATACCTCCGACTTAAAAAGAAAATGACAGTAAGTATTAAACATCAATTTATGAATTGTTCCCTTGTTTCAGTTTAGAGTTATGTTAAAATAATGTACACCATCTTTAATTAACAAATTAAAATATCCTAGAATTTTATTGAACTTGATCCATACTCATTAAACCGATTTCCTTCTAAATCCTAGCCAAACTAAAATATATGACTATTTATTTTAGTTTCCTCAGATGTAACGAAACAGTCCGTCAAAAATTATTTTTTTTACTTTTAAAAATGATGAAAAACACGGTTACTAGAAGCTAACTTCCTATTATATATATATATATATACATATATATATATATATATATATATATATATATATATATATATATATATATAGAGAGAGAGAGAGAGAGAGAGAGAGATTTATACTATATGGTACACACAATCAGTACAACATCAGTACCAGTGGGTTCAAGCTCAGAAGGTATTAACCTGCCGGCTTTTTCCAGTTTTATTGTAACTTGGTAGATAAATTTGTTGTCTGAATTTAACACTCATCTGGGAGTTTTCTTACTATTTTACAAAAATAATTCATATATATATATATATATATATATATATATATATATATATATATTTATATATATATATATATAAAGAAAGAGAGAGAGGGGGCAGATAGGAGGTTATAACTAATATTTACACCAGGGATCAACATTATAGACACATAGTTATACTGTCAGTTGCTCCCTATCTTTAAATCAGAACTGGAAAAAACATTCGTAACGTGTCAGATGTGTTCCAAGAAAAAGATTTTTACCAGATACCTTTGTTTTATTTATATACTGAACAACATATTTTTACATAAGCTAAATCGCGAACTTTGTGCACCCTCCATAATATAGTAACTTACACAAATACAAAATATATGTGTGTATGTATGTGCATCTGTGTGTCCAAGTCCAGCTGGTTAGCATGCGTGTGTGTGTTTTTGTAATTCGGGTACATTTTCTCATTTTTATATTCCTCTTAACAGTTGATGTCCTTATACACATATAGTGCTATTAAAACGATTTTACTTTCGCCCACCCATCGATTTTAATTGCATAGTACCAACGGCGGTTATTTTGTATTTCGAAGCATCTCACCACTTATCCATTTTTAATTTCCGCTTTCACAAAACAGAAAATAAGAAGACGTTCAACATTAGTGGGTTATCTCCTGTCACGTGTAGATAACATGCGCATTAGTAAAATTGTTTATCTGTCTGAGTTTGTAGATCACTTTTTTACTTATTTTAGTCGGTTCAAAAAATAATTACATTTTTCTTATGTATGATGTAAATACTACGTTATGTTCAATATACTTTAATATTATAATAGTTTAAAAATAATAACGTGCACATAGAATAGTTTTATGGTAATTCCGCAATGACGGCCCGAATTTTCATCAACTTTCACACAAGAATGGAGAAGATTATACACTCTATCTAACAAGTAAATGGTCAGCTGGTCGCAAGAAGAGTCGCCAACCTAATAGGTCCCTCACTGTCAACCAATATCCAGTCCCTGTCAATGGAGTATGCTCCGATGAATTGGCTACTCTGGTGCCCCCTCGACGCAACTTACCTAGACCAACTCGACAATCAACTAAATCCCATCCATTCACTGTTTAGGTCCCCAGATGCCGGAGAGCTTTCTACTCAAATAGCTTCTTTACTCGTGCTGCTGGCCTCTGGAACTCTCTCCCTGCCTCCTGTTTCCCCGACAGTACTGACATGCAGAAAATTAAAATTGATGTAAACAGACATCTCGCTGCGCAGATCCCAGTTTAGGTTGACCTCCACCCAACCTTCTGCCCTTTTCTTTTTTCTCAGTAGCCCCTTGCGTCTACACTGGCGGCCTGCCGTGTTTGGGGTGCACTACATTGAAAAAAAATATTTAGTGTTTTATTTTTACATACAGATTGCGTAACTACAACTTAAACTCTTTTTTATCTGACCATTTAACTCATACCCGGAGGGTATAAATCTCTATTGACATAGCGAGCACCGATTGTTTAACATTAACCGCAAACGTTAGTTAAATACTTAGTATAAAGTGCCTCTACCCAACATTTTTGCTGAATTGTATAATTAGAAAATATAGGGTTTAAGTCAATCAAAATGTGCTTCGCTTGAATGCCAGTGTGTTTTCGCCGAACACCATATATTTACGTTAGATTGTAAAAAAATCTAAAGTCTAGAAATGAAATTAGTACGATTTTTAGGTCAGGATCTGCGACCGTACATCATGACGCCTTACATCAAACACATACCTTGACACGGCACTACTCTTCTCACCTCGTAGTTATTAATAGTTTGATAGAAAAACGAGGGTGCACGTCTGAACGACTTTCCCTTATTAAGTGACTCACTAATCAGGTACATCCACATATTGGCAGGAAAGAAATTCCACACAAATGCATACATACAAGATGGCACTACTTAAAGTTGACTCTATGTGTCCGATAACATTTCTATACAACAAATAAGTATATTATGAGCGATTTTTAGAATCTGAGTATTTACCTTTTGTATTAATTAGTTTTGATTTTGAATAAGCTTACTATTAATACGTTTTTAACAATTAGTAATCACTTATCAAGGCTAAACATCACTCGAACACAAGTATTAAAGAGATACATTTATTTCTAGTTAATTGATTAAAAATACAATGAAGCGATAAAAAAACCTACGACATAAAACACATTGAAAACAACAGCTAATCCAGAAAAACAGAAAAGTATTCACCTTTTGTGAGGAACATCGCCCAGGGAATGTAAGGACTATCGGATAAAAGAAGGGGAAGCGAGAGTTACGAGCTTGCTGAAGCTAAACTTAAAGTGCACTTATACTTTCCCTCAGTGTTGATAGCCGTTGGCTGCCAGTGAGCTCATTCGCCCTTTGACATATCGTGTGTTAGTGTTGCTAGTTGCCCACGCAGCAAAACCAAAGCCTGTTGGATAAGAGTGCCGGTTTACTCGGCTACAACCTCTATATAGAACAAGTAGTACTAGCTTACATGATACTAGTCGCAGGTCAATGAGCATACCAGATAAATTAGTTAAATTTACATGTCAGTCTTGACTGATGGAATTCATGAACATAACGCATCTTATTCATTCCCTTTCATGCTAAAAAGAGAACAGTGGGAACTTCAGAATGAAGTTAATGGAAAATATATTACACAACATATCTCAACCGAATTTAATAAATCCGTCTTTTCAAGCAATTGTTGTTCAATATATTTTTTAAATATAAGTAAACGCTAACAAAATGTAATAAATATGGAAGAAGGTCAATTTTGAAGGTGATGACAATGGAATTTTTTTGAAAACATCGCTAGATACAAGACAAGGTTCACATATCAAATGACAATATTGCAGAATTTTACAATTGTATATTCAATATTTATTCACTAACGTAAGGTGACTAAGCGGGATTGTATGTATGGTGTCATCTTCTTTCTTCAATTTTTGACTTTACCTTTTCTTTGGGAAAGAAAACTACTTTATCGTAGTTTGTTTATTTCATTTTCACCCTTTTAACATTGCACTTATTACACATTACGCGAAATGCTTCAAGCTAGATACAACATTCTTCGGTTAGAAAGTATATTTAAATCAGGCTTGGACAAAATAATGAATACACCCTGAAAATGTTAAATAAATTATTGTAATACGGTGTATGTGTGTTTATACGGTGTATCTTGGCGAACAGTTTGTGTTGAAACGGGATTATCTAGATGATTGTTAAGCTCTGCTGAAATTTAGGGTGCCGTGGTTTTGTGCTCTTTCTTCAGAATCTTTACAAGGGCTCTACGATTTCTTTCACACAGCTTCGGCTTTCTTCCAGAGTTTATTTAGCAGAATATGTTTTCCCTTCTTTTTTATAGACTGTCATTACCTTCGAGACAGTCCCTCTCGATACGGCCACCATCCTAGCCATTTCCGTTACAGTAGTACCTGCCATACGACACCAACAGTCTGTCCTCTTTGGAAATCTCATAGATCAGTTATTTAAATTTTCTTACTTACATGCACTATCTGAAATAAAAAATAAATGTAACCAATTAATTCAGAATAACAATAATCATAAATAGAAACATAAAACAATCATTTTGTGTAATTGTTGCAAATTTTTATAAGTGCTGTAAACTGAATGTTAAATTCACAAGTTGTCTCCATTATTTTGTCCAACCCCTGTATGATTAAATATGATAGACACAAATTATTAATATTTTTATTCTTATTCTTACTATGCTTATTCTTATTCTTGTTCTCATTATTATTATGTTTACTTACAACGAATTCTCACACCGACCGCCATCAGTGATTGCTCACTTATAATCAGCAGCGATATTCACTGGAGTCTGAGTGACAAAAGGTTTCCCCTAGATGTCCAGTGCTCTCCACCTCTTTCGATAACTACTGCACATTAATTTGCGTAATAACAACAGACGCTTACCATCGATTTCTCGTTGGAAACTATCATTGGTCTTCTCTGAGATTTGGATGGCAATAAGCCTTCCCGAATGTCACAGTGTTCTATTCACTCTTTCAGCGGAGGCTTTTTTGGTGGTATTCTTCCTCGTTCATTCCATCCTTCTTGACCCTTCACAACTATTTGTGCGGTACCAGTCGGGGCTTCTGTTTCACTTTTGGGGGGTAGTTTATGATTTTTTTTGCAGGTTCGGTTCCTTGGGTTCTTGTAGTGCTCTTTATATGATTTTGTTTTCTTCATATAACAACTTGTATGTGATTGTTTCGTCTCTGTAGCTTATGTTGAAAGGAATCCTCATTCAAAGATTTTCCTTAAAATGTCAGCTGTTTTGAATATTGCCGTCTGTTGTATGGTCTCAAACTTCTCTTTTATTCCAATTCCCCCGGGTATTATTCCAGGATCTTCGGAATGGTTCCGAGAGCGCCAACGATAATTGATATTATATTTACTGCATTCATACTTCATATTTCTTTCAATTCTCTCGCGAGTTCAATGTATTTGCTTCGTTTTTCTTTATCCTTGGTGTTCACCATGCTGTCACCTGGGACAGCAAAATCTATGATTTGGCAGGATTTTTCTTTCTTGTTAACTATTAAGTCATCCGGTCTCCTTACTTGTATGAGTGTATCTATTTGTACCTCCATATAACAGAGTTTTTTTGGGGGAGGGGGGTTATTCGTTTTTGAGTAGTGTCTGGTTTATGTTTGTACCGTTTGACCGAGTGTTCGAAATTCATTTGTTTCATAACTCAACGCAGTAATGTCTATTTTTGTTTTCTTTTGGGCCAGTTTTGAGCATCACTTATTATGTGAGTTACTGTTTCGTCTCTTTATCCGAACAATCTGCATTTACGGTTTTCCTGGGGTTTATTTATTTTAACTTTAATGTAGTTTGTCCTAATCGCATTGTTTTGTGCAGCCGTCAGTAGGTATTCCGTTTCTCTGTTCAGGTGTCCTATTCTCAGTCATGCCTAACTATTTCTGTGTGTCTCTTCTCTTTTTTATTCTTATAAAACGTCCATGTAGATGGTTTTCTTTTTACTTGTTTTTTCTTTTTCTGTTTTTTGTTTTTTGGTGTCGGTGCTTTTTAGGTTGTTCATTATGACAGTGTCTCTTGCTGCATTGATCAGCATTTCAGTGTTACTGGTTTATGTACTTTTCCAGTTCTGTTTAGTGTCATCTACTCTGCATTCTATACTTATAAGTCCTCTCTTCCTTTCGTTTCTCTTAACGTAAAGTGTGTCTGCATCGTTTTTTGGATGTAGTGTGTTGTGCATAGCCATTCATTTTATAGTCCTCTGCTCAATGTGTCTGTATTTTTTTATTCAGCTTATGAATGGGGCAGGCTATCTTATTAGCCCAGGTGGTTATGCTATTTATTAGGTTTCTGCTATATAATTGTGTTTCTAAGAAATGTATTGTTTATCTCAGATTTTCTTTTTCTAATATTCTCTTTCATTTCTCTTGATTTTATAGTGTCTCTTTCCAGAACACCTTAATATTTATAACTGTCCTTTTCGGCTAGCGTCCTCATCTGCTCTTGGTAGGGTAGTTTTGGTGCCTGCAGTCGTCTCCAGCTTTCTGTTTTTCGTCTCTTACAGTGCACACGTTTTCAGTTTATTTCCATGTAGTCTAGGTGGGTTATTCTTTTTTTATGTGCCTGTGAACATCTATCCGACATAGCAATTCTTAAGAAGTTAAGAGGCATCATAGCTATGATAAACAGTAGTGGTAATAGGCGTATCTTTGAAAAATATTCTCTTAATTTTAATCTCAGTCATATGTTATCCTCCAGTTGCCAGTTCTAATATCGATTATTATTATTATTATTATTATTATTATTATTATTATTATTATTATTATTATTATTATTATTATTATTATTATTATTATTAATATTATTATCATCATTATTATTATTATTAGCATTATTATTAGCATTATTATTAGCATTATTATTAGCATTATTATTATTATTACTATTATAATAATTATTAGTATTATTATCATTTTTATTGATATTGCTGAGTGATATTCACATTTCTTAAATTAATTTGTAGTCGACGGTGCATTGGTGGTTTACTTACGTGCACATTAAGAAGTAACTCGTAATTGATATGGCGGGAACATGCTGTTTATTTGAAACGATAATGCGGGTAATAATATTTGGGTTCTCCCTGCTATTTCCTGCTATTTTCTAAGCACCACATCGTATTGTCGATGTGAAATTGCACGTACGGCTAAAGAGCGTGATATTGCTGAAAGTATTATACCAATCTTGTGAACAATTACACGGAAAGAATATTCTTCTTTATTAACTATTTGTGTCATTTCGTCAGATGGTATACACTTATGGCTATTCATCAATGAAATTTACATATATGTTTGAATTGTGAAGACAAGTGTGTATATTAAGATATACTAGAACATAATCTGTAATATTATATGCATTAAACTATTATAAAAGATAAGTGAGAAAAGTGTTTAAAATGTTTAATGCAAACATGTCGACATGAAATAAATACATAGTTTGTTGTATTTTATGAAAATATTAAAGATATTAGAGTATCATGAAATACTATTTTATTAACATATTTTCAATCGTAAACACTTCCTAATACGATAAAATGATGCGCAATATTAAAAATTGTGCATTATTATCGTTACTTCAGAAGTAAAATAAGTAAATATAGTGTTAGACAATTTACAAATGTATTCTCATATCTTGATAAACTATAAAAAAGCAGAATATTAATACCTAAGTAACTTTAACTTTAATTAAATGTTGTAAATATCTACATTTAATTTAGTCATTATATGCTCTTTTTAATTTTAAGAATATATGAGAATAAATTTGATCTGTTTACTATCTATCTCTCTCTATCTATCTCTCTTTCTCTATCTCTCCTTCTCTCTTTCTCTCTCTCTCTCACTCTATATATATATATATACATATATATATATAGAGAGAGAGAGTGAGAAAGATAGATTGTAATCTATGAAAATATATTTATGGAAATGACATATATTTTCATAATTTACTACCTAGCTCTACTTACGTATCGAGCACTGTTGAAGTAAATACTGAAAATTGATACATAAAAAATATATCTCCTAATAATATTTTATGTGGATACATGAAATACTAATATATATATCTACATATATATATATATATATATGTATATATATATATATATATATATATATTAAAAGTTAAATATACATATATATATATGTTAAGAGTAAGAGATAAATATATATATATATATATATATATATATATATATATATATATATATATATATATATATATATATATAGTAATCCAGGTAGGGTAAAGATCCATAGGGTAGAAATCCAAAGGGAATCAAACCGGGCTTATAAAAGAGTGCTCAATAAAAATATAAAGCTGTATTATGAATTATTTTTTATTCAAGCATGTACAAAGTCTGCTACACTGGCATGGCGATGTTATCGATTTACAGCTATCAAGAGCTGAGCTCTCATGAGGCAGACAGTTTTTTTGTGATCCAACTCGGTCATATATATATATATATATATATATATATATATATATATATATATATATATATATATATATATGTTTGAGAGAGAAGGAAAGAGATACATAAACTAAGGGCGAAGCAAATGAAAATAGATAGATATAATGAGCACTTAAAGAGCAATAAAGACTCTGAAAGAACTGCCACATATATTTAGACAAGTATCAGATATATAAGTGTATGCGTGTATGTGACTTTGTCAATTTTTTAATATGTGCTAGTATACAAGTCTCCGGATTTTCCAATACAATATGTTGAATTTAGCAAAATAATTGCTTTCTGCTGGGCTTATCTTATATAATTGGTTTCTTTGATGAATACAAATTGTATTTTTCCAATAGGTTATTGAAATAACTATTAATTATATTGGAGATTAGCCTGGAAAATTTCCTGCAGATGTAATATATATATATATATATATATATATATATATATATATATATGTATATATATATATGTGTGTGTGTGTGTGTGTGTTGGTGTGTGTGTATTTTTGTAACACAAAGTACCTATAATAGCTCAATAGTTTTAAGCTAGAGCTATGCTATATTTAATATTTTTATATAGTTCAATACCATCTTTATCACAGAGGACAGATTCACGTCATTTTCTCACACTTATTTCTTTATTTCGCAGACAATAGTTTCGGTTAACATCAATATTTTTGTAAAATGCTCCTATACATTCATGTATTTCTTGGGGTGACTATTCCCAGTACAAATTGTACAAAAACAAACAAACATTTAAAAAAAAATTTTTTTTTAAACTTGGCAATTACAGCCCGATATTCTTTTCATTTTTTTAGACAACCAGTACGCATCCTATCTTTTTATAGTTGTAATTATCATCGGCTATCGTTTTTAATCTAACTATTCATAAAATTAAAGTATATATGTTTACTGACCGTCTTTGTTATTTTACTCCGGATACTTTCTTTTTTCTTTAGTTGTTTAAGTTATTATTGCTCGGGGACTTATGTTTTGAGGCATGTCCGTCCGTCCGTCCGTCCGTCCGTCCGTCCGGATTTTTCTCCGCAACCATCCATTGAATTTCTCTGCAAATTTGCATGAAGTTGTAACTTTGATCAGATAAGAAAGTGACATTCTCCGATCTTCGAAAATGTTCTGGTCAAAAGCCCCCAAAATGGCAAAAAATCACCTTTTTCTCCCATAACGTTTGATCCATCCATTCAATTTTTCTGAAACTTGTGCAAATTGTAGAGGCAATTGTTCTGGATATAAAATGAGCATCATTGACCTCAGTAAAATTCTGGTTCGCGCCCCCCAGGGGGTCAAAGGGGGGTCAAAATGCCACAAATTGCCCGAATTTATTGCATTTTACACTCGCCACATCGAGTCACATACAGAGGGGGACCACGCATGCGCGGCCTGTTTATCTTCTTTCGTGTTGTTATTCTTTTTTTTGTTTTTTGCGGACTTGTTGTGTCGGTAAATTTAGCTGACTTCCGTTTTGCCCCTATAACCGTATGCCGACTATTCTATTTACTAGCCAATCAATCATTCATATTGTAAATCATTCAATATATGCTATATCTATTATTCTAAATATTTCTAAATTAAGACTTATATTTCTTTCACTTCGATCACCTTTAATTATCTTCACCCTATTTTTTCGTTTGGTTTTTAATTATCTTATTCCTATTTTATCCGTCTTTTTGTTATATTACACATTTTCATCGGTGACTTTAGGTGACCAATATATATATATATATATATATATATATATATATATATATATATATATATATATATATATATATATATATATATAATTACTATTTCATGTGTCCACATAACATTTTATAAGGAAATATAATTGTTTATGTATCAATTTTCAGTATTTACTTCAACAGTGCTCGATACGTAAGTGGATCTCGGTAGTAAGCTATGGAAATATATTTATGACAATTAAGCTACACAGAGGCTCGCCAATTTCATCGCCGAGGGGAATCTTCAGGCTAAAATCCTCAGGCATTTTAGCCTGTAGATTCCCCCGGTGATGAAACGCGGGAACCTCTATGTAGCTTAATTGCCATAAATATATGTTCATAGCTCACTATATATATATATATATATATATATACTAATATACTACTTGTTTTTTGTTATGTACGACCCTTGACATGGAGCGTCTGCTACTGATAAGTCTTCTATGCGCCTATACAGTCCCACCATTGATACGTAATGCTCTACATAAAAAGAATAAATGAGACTACTAAGAAACTCCGGTTTTAGTGTGGAACGTCTTGTGACTTGATGAAACAGGTCCCCCGTTGAGCATCTTGATAGATGTAGCCTGAAGTAAAGCGTGTACTGAGTGTGCTATCGTACGATATCACACTTTTAAAGTTCAAATATCTAGAAACTATTCTTGATAAACATTTCCTGACCTCCTGCCAACGTATTAGCATATTTTTAGAAATCTATCAAACGTTCTGTTTGCATTAACATCATCCCAAATTTAAAAGCAAAAGTATCAGTCATTTTTCTATGATAATATCAAACTCTGTTGCATCTCATGAACATGAGTTGATTAACATAGCCACTTACTAATGTTATTGTGCCTTTATGCACTTCAAACAGCACTGCACACCTTATTCGCCTCACTTTTAAATTATATTTGTTAATATCGTAGTATATTTGTTGTTGCCTATTCTCATTTTAAGGGAAAGATTTTCCATCCCATATGTTGGAGAGTGTATTACCGCCTCTTTTGAAGGTCAGTTGATGTAGTTGTTCAACGTGACATACTCTCAGCCTAGCAAAAATATGTGACCACAGGAAGTATATATATATATATATATATATATATATATATATATATATATATATATATATATATATATATATATATATATATATATATAAATGGGAAATGAAAAAGGAAAACCCAAGAGATTATTTTTGTATATATTCATCAACGTTTTGTCTTTATTTGTAAGACTTCTTCAGGATGATAATTTTAAGAGAAATGTCATGCAAATAGATCGAAATATTGGGACGACATGATGGGTCGATATGAAAAAGTAGTAGCCGTGGCTGCTGACAGCACTGGACCAAAGTATGGGCTGAGAGAATTCAGTGGCAGCGAGTGAAATGAATGTGGATGGATGTGAGTGAAAAAAGGGGAGGGTGGGAGTGTTAGTAAATTTGTCTTAGGTTAATGAAAGGGCACAGGGGGGCTGAGGTGTTTCTCGTGGTGGGATGTAGCATGACTTTTGAGGGGCTTGGAAAAGAGGGGATGGGAGGCGAGGTGGAAACTCTGTGTCTTCGGCATGTAGGTAGAGTCATAGTTTTTATAAAAAGATTTGAAAAAATATATATCCACCTTAGCATATATAGAGGGTGGATCCAATAGGGCGGACGTTTTTCAAATAATCACAAAATTAAATTAAACGTCCACCCTCTCTGCCCCACTTTGTATAACACTTCTATCTGTGCGCATGACTGTTCCTAGAAAACGAAGACATACTTAAATCAGACCTTAAATATAAGTGTATCCATATGTATTATTTTATGTGAACCTAATGGAAGTAGTTATGCGTCGCTGACCCGTAAATAGGATAATCGCACTTTTCTAACATTAAAACAATGAGATTAATCTATTTACAAGCTTATGTTTCATATATCTGAATGGCTCAGTTGATACGATATCTGACATTCTTTCTCAAGCTTTTATGTGAATTTGCTTTTGGCACCTGAGGATGATTCGAGGAAGAATCGAACACCTTCGTGAAACATGTGAAACCTATAGAACATTTATGAATTTATTTTATTTTAATACAAAAAAGACCATCAGAAAAATTGAAAAAATGAAAAAGGTATAAGTAAACAGACGAATTCTGTCATTTTTAGCAATGTTTGCATATATATATATATATATATATATATATATATATATATATATATATATATATATATATATATATATAATTAAATTGTTACAAATATCCAGGGGGTATGAATCCGTAGGAAGTTGAAACTACACTACCACAAAATAAAAACAAAAAAAGAAACTCCCATAATAAAGTGGAAACTCTTTTAAAAATCTAGCACCTGCAAATCAATAAACTCACCATGTAGATTATGTTTAAATGAAACACTGGAAATTGTCCGTTTTAAACACAAAAATAAACTCCTAAATCTAAAACAAGAGACACATATCAACTGTAAACATAGTAGACTCTACCTCCTTAGCAACCCACATACCCCCTTAACTCCACACCAACTCCCCACATAATTAAAAAAAATGTTTTTTACAAAAATGAATGATTACATTAACCCCCCATTATACACTACCTCAAAACACATTATAACCCCCTAACCACCCACCCAAATTTCCCACCCAACCCAGCCCTAACAAGTCCCGATGACTCTATAAATCTATAAATATATAACCACCCCACTAAACTATCAATAACATAAAATCTCTAAGTATTACCTATAATGCTCAGCCTCAATAGCCTCTCAGTCATACTACCAATTCTACCAAAATCATCTCCCACATAAACCCATGACTGGGATAGCTATTAACACTGATATCACTCAGACTAATCTAATCTCAATTACTTAATCCTTCGATTACTATCTTGAACACTTAATTATTGACTGGTACTTAGTCCTTGTCATTGGTAGTAGAACTATAAAAGCCTACCATCACTTGTAGACTTATTTCGCCCAAAGACTTCACAAATAGCAGGATGGTAGTGATGGTGATAATTATTATTACTATTATTATTATTATTATTATTATTAGTAGTAGTAGTAGTAGTAGTAGTAGTAGTCGTAGTAGTATTGTTATTATTATCTTGTTAATTTTATTTTCATTTTTATTTTTATTAATGCTATTATCACTGCGACTATCGTAGGTATGATTGGCATTGTTATTATTATTGTTATTGTAATCGATTTTATTAATGCTAAAAATGGTAACACCATTAAACTTCTTTTATATAATCATTCTACTAGTATTGATCTTAGTATAATATAATCACAATTAAAAAATATTATCACAAAAGAATTCACTACAAATAATGAGCAAGCCATAAATAACTATATTAAAATAGAATGCAGAAGTAACAATTAATACCCTAAATTAAAATTATCAAAATTTTTTATCTACATGATAATTACCTATTACAACAAAAATGACAGTTATAACTCTAGAATTATAATTTTATTCCATTTTATTCTCATTTTAAATTAAAATCCTCAGGCATTTTAGCCTGTAGATTCCCCCACGGAGGAAACGCGGGACCCTCTATGTAGCTTAATTGCCATAAATATATGTTCATAGCTCACTATATATACTGGCTGGAATTGAGGTCACGATGGCCCAGACACGAGAGAACCTCCCACGCAACTTTTTGAAACATGACTTGTTGGGGTCTCCCCCTCTCCCCTCCTCCCTTCTCATGTCCCCGTTATTGGCAGAGCTCCATCTCTGCCCCCCTCCCCCCTAATGCATCTTCAATTTCCGGTTGAGGTGAATTTAAAATCTATGCCATTTGATTCCATTATAGCCTGAGAAGTTGACGCTCCTTGCGAGTGTTAATGAAACAGAATATAGTTTGTCGCAATTAATGGAATAAAATCATCAACAAATATATATATATATATATATATATATATATATATATATATATATATATATATATATATGTATATATATATATATTATAAACGTTTTGTTTTTTAAATAGTTATGTAGCTGACGTTACTAACTCTATTAAGCTTTTGTCTCTCTTATGATGTACATAAATTTAATCTGCCTCTTCGAAGAACGGTTTGGAGTTAAATTGTGACATTTACAAATATCTTTATATTATCTACCATGTGTGTTCTCTGCAAGATGTGCGAATCGTCGACGCAAAGAAATATTTACCTTTGTCACATGGGTATTTACACTTCTTTTTTCCACAAATCCTTTACTAATGTTATAGAGAGACGTCCTAGTTTCTAGATAAGCTTTCCCAAAAAAGAACAGCACCAGAAAGTATAAAAAAGGGACAACGTATCGATTCATTCGCAAATAGCACTGCATTAGATAACGCTTCGAAAAAGAAGCATCTTGTTAAAGAATAATAACAAAATCATGTACTTTCTTAGAAATGCATATAAGATGTCAAATATATCCATACTTGCACTATACATAATTACGTGTTATTATCCACTATTTCATTGACAAGTATAGATCCGTAAGAATGAGCCGCGTTTATATTTATTTTTCTCATGCACTTAAGTTCGATTCTAGAGGTGTGTTCTCATAAATTAGAGGGTTGTTACGTTCGTATTGAGCAATCTTTACGTTTTACATCGTAACCGATCTACCATTTTCTCTCACATAAGTAATTTTAACAGAATTGTAGGAGTGGTTTCATGTAAAACAGTAATATATACTGTCACTTCTATCCAGAACACCGAAACAAGTATTCAGTATAAGTTTAATGAGTCATATTTCCATCTTTCATCGGGTGCTAGATTAGTTTATATTTGTATTTATTGCACTAATTCGTTATGGATCGGCTAATAAAACAACACATCAGAAATTTCAACCCATCAAAAAAATGTCCTCACAAGGACATCCAAATAGTATGCATAGCAAATCGTATACTTCATTTCGGGATGTTCAAATATGTATTGCTGCAGTAACTTCTCAGTTACGTTGTTCGATATAATTCGTGACGAGGTTTCATCTGTAAAGGTCGAACATATTTTCTCAGTTTAAACGTTTTTTAATCTATGTTATCTCTTTTCGCACGTAAAACCCTTATATTATTTTCTAATATGACGTCGTTTTGGTGCAGGTATTGCTGACAACCGGGAGCAATTGAATCGAATATATTACGAATGATCGATACGCACAATCACATTCAACTACGGTCGCTATTTCCGCAACGGTGTTAAGTTGTATAGCGTATAACTTGTATTTCAGATATTCCCATGAGATTCCAGAAGTGTTAGGTCTGTTAAACGTGAGAGGTAGTTAATAAAACGTCTTCTTTGATTCCACTTCGTTACATCTCACAAAAAAAGGATATAATATCGTGATGGTCGTGTGAAAGCCTGTATCTTGCAGAAAATAAAACGCTTTATCTGCAGAGTCTGCCTTGCGCATAGCATGACAGACCGCATTAATTAGTTTAAGTAAACAGTACCATCTACATTGACATCACAACAAAACGCCTGAATTACTCTTCTTAATAATAGAACACTGGATGCTATAATTTCTGGTAAATATCATGTTGTTCGAGAGTAACATGTAGAATTAAAGCTCCCACGTAATTACAAATGTGGCGATTGATTGAGCCATTTTATTTTATGTAATCATCATTAAATCTTGGACATAGCCTATAAAAAGGTCTTTCGTTTTGGGAACCTGCTCACAAAAATGTTCTTGTACTTCGATGAAGAGTTTCCAGTTAAGACTTAATCAATATCCTTGATCTGCCAAACTATTTGTAATCTGGTGATTCAATACAGTTTGTATACTTTCAGTAACATTTCACAATGTATTTCTTTTTTGCAAAGTTAAGTCGCATTGCCATTGTTAAAACAGGGATTGAAACTGATCTATATGTAAAAGTTTAGCCATGAACATTTTCTAGATTAAGAGGATCGATTGAAGATGTATTAATTTGCTATTATCTCTCATTAATTACGATTTTTAAAAACCTGTTTAACACACGCAGTAGCATTCCTTATAAATGAATAAAATATACACAATTATATAAATGTATATATATATATATGTATACATATATATATATATATATATATATATATATATATATATGTGTGTGTGTGTGTGTATGGGTGTGTGTGTGTGTACGTGTAAACTAAGTAGGAGAGTATTCCAGCAGAATGCTCAATTATTACGATTTATGTGTATATATATTACAGTAGATCAGAACAACATCGATTCCGTGCGAGCTGCCTTTTTGTAGAGAGGCATACCTAAATATATGCTGGAGAGAGTCCAGTAAATGGGGACCAATTCTAGGTCCCCTTTTGTTTGAATTTGAAACCGACTATACCGAAGTTGTTTTGATCATCTGTAATACATATAGAAATAAATATATGCATACACACATGTGGGTCGGTGGGTAAGTTTTTATTCATCTTTACGAAATACGACTCTATATATTAATGAGTCAAATTAAGCGGCCATTTCTGAGATTGAAATAAAGATTTGTTGTGATTAGATGAAAATGTTATCTCTTTCTCGGATGTATTCGATTTTGTAAACAGAAATCAATGTTAATCAGAAAAAGCGGTGAAAGAATCTCAATTCCATCTCAGGCATCCAACCTACCCATCATGAAAAATTGATTAGATATCCGTTTTCTTTAATCATTGTTCAGTCTTTTGTTTTTGCCTTCATCTCGATTTTTACATCGTTATTTATCTCGTACAAGTTGTGCAATATTGATCAGTAGAATCCATCTCACAATCAGTACATTTAACACAGTATACACACAAAACCACATATAAACACACGCATATATATATATATATATATATATATATATATATATATATATATATATATATATATATATATATAATAAATATTTGTTATTGTTTATTATCTATGTACGTATACGTTTCGTCCTTTTTCAATCGGGACTCATCAGCATAGAGATATGACTATCACTACCGGTCATGCGACTCGAAACCCCGGACCTCAAGTATTTTTCAACTCCAGTCCGACGTCGCTAATCGCTGGGCCAATTGTAAACAGCGAATAAACTATGATCATTTTAACACTTTAACGGCGGCTTTGACGTCGAGGCTTTCTACTTCTATTAAGGGAAGGAATGATGCATTATAAGCAAGTGACGTCATGCTGTGTTAATACTACCAATTACAGTGCTCTACTTTCAAGGAGCGGCAAATAATAAATATTTGTTATTGTGTATTATCTATGTACGTATACGTTTCGTCCTTTTTCAATCGGGACTCATCAGCATAGAGATATGACTATTCACTACCGGTCATGCGACTCGAACCCCCGGACCTCAAGTATTTTTATATATATATATATATATATATATATATATATATATATATATATATATATATGTATATATATATATATATATATATATATATATATATATATATATATATATATATATATATATATATGTGAAAAATGATAAACGGAAAACAAGTTAAAGTGCAGGAGAAAAACAAAAACAAGATATTTGACCGGGTTCGTTCGTGTTGGCGAACGTCTTCAGACGTGGAGACGTTCGCCAACGCGAACGAAACCGGTCAAATATCTTGTTTTTTTGTTCTCTTGCACTTTAACCTGTTTTCCGTTCGTCATTGTTAACAACTTTTGTCTACCACGGAATTTCATTTTCATGAATTATCGTGTACCTTACTCCATATATATATATATATATATATATATATATATATATATATATATATATATATATATATATATATATATATATATATATATATATATATATATATTATAATAATAATTATAAGGTGCTGTAATAAGATTAAAGTTGAGCCTTGTTCGGAGAAGTTCAACATAGACTGACACGTAGCTATAAGGCATGTAATGACAACGTTCGTAGAATCTCTAAGTCAGTCTTTCTTGATATGCCGTCCTCGCATGAATAGAAAATTAATTCTCTTCTTGAATGTGACAATGGCCCATGGCCTAATAGTTACAGAGCGTGCTTACGGAGTCTAGGTTGACTCTGTGGCAGGGGGTTGTACCGTGCGACTGTACGAGATCATTATCCCTGATGAGAGCGAAAGCTCGAAACTAACGTATGTAGGTAAACATAAATGATTATTATTTATTTAAAATTAGTACATAATATATATATATATATATATATATATATATATATATATATATATATATATATATGTGTGTGTGTGTGTGTGTGTGTGTGTATGTATATATAAGCGCAGCGGTAGAGACAGTGACAGGGTGCATATTTATAGATGTACATGTATTATAAATATCCGATATCTTGCTGTTAACGACACATGTTCAGATTTGAAACAGAGTATACCACATGAATTAACAGTATACTGAATTCCCATTCAAAGAGTATAGGTCCAGTAATACACTTATACTGTTGAAATGAGCATCCCTCATGAATGAACCAGCGCGAAATGTGTATATGTTATTTAGAAAGAAAAAGAAAAACAGTGTCGCTTTTCAACATTTAATTCTCATTGTATCTATTAGTGTTAAAATGTTGGACTCCGATAAAAAAGACTGTCGATGAGGTGTATTGTATTGTGCGAGGCGAATATACAAGAATTAAGAACATCGACACAAAGAATGTTTACCATGTTATAAAAAAAACATAAATAAAACAGACAATACCAGGAAACATTTTAAAAAAAACATAAATTCTGAAAGACATGATACATCTACTTAACACATCTAGGAAAATTATCAAGAAACAGCGACTTTTTCCGCAGGATTACATACACAACTGAACTAGAGAATGTAGGCATGGTCGATCGAAAAGAATAGTGAAATACAACCCTTAGTACGTTGTCAGATTAAAACAATCGACTATTGTGTGGGAAATTCGGAGTCATTAACTATGAAAACTATGCTAATTTCATATTACTAACAAGTATTGAAGGCATTTCCTCATTGAAATCAATTTATTTGTATAACATAAGTCTTCAACGAAATGGGTCACTTTTCATTATAGGTTGGAAATACCTGAGTATGATAAAAAAGGATACATTTCCTATATATTAAATTTTAAAGCGTACCGGATAAGTAGGGTGAAAAACTAAAATCCTACGAACCCAATGCATATGTGGTTAA
>OY744517.1:97769026-97916526 GCA_963556195.1 Sepiola atlantica
AAACAATTTGACTTTACGTATATATCATATATATGGTAGTAGTTTAACGCTAACTTGAGATGTTTGCAACATCGTATGTTATTCATTGGTCATACCCAACGTTACCCAGAGTATATTGATTGACCAAACAATTATATTAAGAAAGCTTGATATTTAGTATCAATCTGTTGGTATATCGTCGAAATGAAGAACCAAAAATAAACTTGTGTATTAAAATATCGTATTGAGAAAATATATGTTGGCAAAGAGAGCCTGCCAAATTGTGGTTGAATAAATATAAAGAATAGTAGTAACAAGACTTTCTGTTCGCTGTAGTCCAAGGAGTGGCTCGGTGTCCTATTCGATGTGACTTGGGATTAAACGTGGCCCGGGTTCTATGTTGTCGGATGGAAATGTCATATGACTTATGACAGAGTTGTTTTGTTAATCGTGTTAAGCCGACGTTTTGAATGTAAAGACCCGTAAAACTCGAGTTTATACATCGGACATCTGAATTATTTACTCTAAGCTACTCCCCGGCATTATTTCTCTGTTTAATAAGGGATAGCGTTATGGGGGTTCCGGGGAATGAAGATGAGTCTGCGAGCTGAAAGGAGTGATAGAACCATACAATTTTGTCTTATAAAAATATAAATACTCTCATATTAATCAAAGCGGTAAAATAATTTGATTAGCCGAATGCTTCTTCAGTATTATCAGCGCACACTACTGTGCAGTAGCCCGCAAAAAACTATCGGTTTGTTGGGGTCGGCTGTCAGCTGCATACTGATAAATACACTTCTATTAAGCATAACTTTTAATCGGCTTCGAGACTATATTAAGCAGATAATTTCATTTATTTGGTTATTTCCTCACTCACCTATCTTGTACTTTACCAGATTGGCTAATGAAAAAAATATAAAGACGAAGCCAAAGATCTCTAATATGATGTATATTCAAATTAATTTTTCATTCTTGTGTTATTCTTTATTTTCTAAATATGAAGAAATATTTGATTTCTTTTTAACAGTAATAATAATGTGTTTTCCTAAAATTTGTGAGAAAAAAAAGGAAAATTGCAAGCTGAAAAGCGAATGAGAAAAAAGTGATTTTCCTCACCATTGTACAATTCTATAGTTTTATGTTTGGGGCCGTTTACTTTTTTAAATTCTATATATCACGCCTCGTTCGTTGACTCTTATAAACGAAAACGTTAATCAGTTTAGTGTAAATATTAGGAGGAAGTTTAGTTTACTGTATTTAACTTTGTGTCACAGGATTCCGTGATTTAAATATTTAGAGGAGGGTTTTGTAAATAGCAAATAATTCGTAAAAACGAAAGTGCGAGGTTCCGCAAGCAAAAATCTACATATGATATATTAAATAAGAAATGTCCGTTATAGATAGTATTTTAAATTGTGGATTTTTTGTCTACAGAAAAAAGAATGCTGATGGAAAATCATTGTTTTGAAACTTTATTTACAGAATATAAATAAGTACTTCACTGTCCCTTGTCATTGTAAATTGAAAGTTATCAAGCAATTTACAATGAGTATACAGTTATATGAGTATAAAGTATACAGTTATTACGGTTTTAAAATAAAAGCGGTTAATTTATTTGTTTTAAAATTGAAAAAAATCAATAGATTTGAAAGCGTGTACTATATATTGATGAAAGTAGATTAGCCGGAATTGTGTTTGCCAGACGGCAGACGAACAACCCCGTTCATGTTACCATGATGGCAAATAATCTGTGTAAGTGCTACTACCTTCCAGATAGAGTTACTATTGTGTAGAAGCATATATAATATGTTATGGTAACGTTGTCATAGATAGATGAATGTACTTTTTTCTGAAGAACCTGAGCATTCTGTAAGTACGAAGGCGGTTAGCGAATAATTTCTCCGTTTTAATAAAGTTCCAAGCCGTAATAATGGTTGTGTGAAGGAAACTGAAACGAAATACAGTTGTTATTGAAAAATGCATGGTCCAAGGAAAACAAAGCAAAATAGGATAGTCAGACTCAAATATTGATTTATTATATTAATCGCTATCGATGAAATGCCGTAAGCTAATTTTATATTTTAGATTAAACACTAATAATTTTGGTAGATTTTTTTTATAAATAACATAGTAACATTTTTGCGACGTTTATCGTTTTATGTTTCGCAATTTTTTAGATGAGGGTTGATAATTCGTAGAATTTGGTATATTCGGACTACTGTTCTAATCTTGGTGTTTTTTATCACGTTTCGGCCGATGTAACCTCTGACATTCTTCAGGTGTACTTTGTCGAACTCGTGAATCTTTCTGTCGAACTCGGGAATCTGGACGAAATTTCGAATTGTAGTGAAGGGTTCCGTTAGAAATTCCATCCAGATTACCACGTTCGACAGAAAGATTCCCGACTTTGACAAAATACACATGAAGACAGTCAGACGTTACATCGGCCGAAACATTGTGAAAAAAAACATTTAAGATTAGAACAGTAGTTCGAATATACTAAATTCTACGAATTATCGTTTTATTTAAAATAGCGAATAAAAGGAAGTTTAGTGATACAATGAATAAATAAATTCAGTAAACACCGAGTAGAAAAATGTAAAAGATAAATCATAAGATGCGAGCACAAAGGTAATAACCGTGAACAAATAAACTAGCTTAGTTATTAAACTCTTACATCCATTATATACACGTAGACAATATTCACAATGATGGGTATAGCATTATTTTTCAGACTCATATTCGGGTAGGATCTGAATGTGTTCAGTGCAATCTGTATCAATTACTTTTATACTTGCAGCCTGATCTTATCACCAAATTAAATACCCAATTGTGTCGTGATCGTGACCTGTTCAACCGAGCAGTATTTTGTATGTGATTTATTGCTCTTAAGATACACACTCATAAATAAACAAATCATTCTGTAAACCTAATTTATTTTAAGTTTAATATTTATTCAGAATAATATTTCAAAATAAAATTGGCAATCACGCTTGAAGAAATATGTGTCTCTAGAGCCCATGTGATCGGCCTTATCGATAGTGTCGCCTATAGAATCGGCGATATTGATATCAAATTACAGTGGAATAATGTGTTGGTACTAGTGTTTTAACTCTTATTAAGGACAAAAACACCTGATGTGAAGAGATAGTAATATTTTAAGTTTGATGATTGAACAGTAGTATTAACTTATTAAAAACTATGATTAATACACAAGAGGACGGACATTTATTTACATCGAACATGAAAACGATCATGTGTTATTCAGTAAAGATAAAATCAAGTGAGAAGTGGTCCACATGTGGAACACACTTGGAAGGAAATACTGTTCATGGAAGTTTTGTTTTATTTTAGGTAAAATCCGGAAGACAGGGGGGTTATATGTTGATAGTAAAGCGATGTATTGCTGAAAAGGTTTTACAGAGGAGTACCAGAGCTTGAGGTTCAACTGAGTTCCTACTACACAAATAACGATAGAGAAAAGAAAAACATGCAACCTTTCTTCTGTGAAACAGAGGCTGCATGTAAGCTTATGTAAGGCTTAACTAAAAGGTAGGGCATGAAAGTCAGCCCCATGAGCTCACATAGTAATCACAAAAGAGTAACGCCGCAAGTTTCTCCGATATACGCGTTAATAACAACCTGTATTAAGCTAATCATATGAAATATGTCTTCTAGTATGAAACAAAGCAATATGCTTGTAAAATATAGCTATCGATGTATATGTTGAGGAAACATCTAATATAAACCCATCGCATTAAACAATTATTTGAGTCTTATAAAACTCTGGCAGGAAGACGCAGTATTCCACCTGGGAGTGAAATAAAAATTATTTAGTCAAGCCGTACATATAATATTACATTTTTATCCGTATATTTTACATGTAATAATATTCTATTCTGAGATTGGACTTACACATGTATCCGGCATTGATTTGATGGAAAGTCATATAAGTGAAAGTAATTGAAATACATTATGGTAATTATATAGTCTTGAAAATCTTCGAACACATCCGGTGTTGAAGGCCCATGTTCAAACTTGCCCTGATCCCTGACTCTTTTATTCACGTTGTTGTACTTATATTTGTAATTTCCATGAATTACAATTCTGAATTAAATACAGGCAACCGTCGTATTCGACTTTTATTGATATCAAAAGCGAATGCCGACCCAACTATAATACTGTACTTTTATAGGCATGGGGTTATCTGTATAGGCTTAGGAAGTGTTTAGTAATAAACACATTTACAAAACAAATAAATAGCCAGGTAGTACAACTGTGTATATATACATTACAGAGGTTTGGATTTACTTGCTGGCGTACAGTTTGTTGCACGTTCGCTAAAGTAGTTCTTACCGATTTTATTCGACATATTAAATAAATATGTATATGTCAGACAGTAAAGTTCATGAGTTAGCACACGAATAAATTAATAACTTTCAGTAAGAGTATCGGTTCTGATAGCTATTCCAAATAAAGTAAATCTTACTGAAGAGCCTCATCCTAATTTTTTATAAATCGACGGATCTTATTAAAAAATAGTTGTAATCAAGTGATAGTAAGACAACAAAAAGCTGCAATTATTCAGTATATTATTAGCATTCATGTATTATTTTAAAAATCGTATTAATAAAGTGACGACCGGCAATCTCAATAAATGTTTGACGACTCTCTCTGAATTTCACTATAGTCGTTTGCACAATGCTCGGTGTGTTATATTATGACGGGCCCTATGTTCGGTGTACGCGTAAAATTAGATAGTATAAATTGTGGACTGGGTGAGAGAAATAGAATTCATTGCAAACTAAGTCCAAAACTTGGGTGTATTGATAAATTGGGAGGCATGTATGGACGTACGAAATATCGCTTGAATTGTGCGATTTGCGACGGTGTCACCGCGTACAAGTTTGGTGCAAAGGTGTTTTCTCACGGTCACAATGACAGGGTGACGAGAGATGAGGTCATAGGTTAAACACAGAGGCAATCGGAGTGCAGTTATGGGATTCGTACAAAGGTCAGGGCTCTGACGTCACGAGAAATTAGTTTTACATATCAGTCAGGAGTTTGGTAACGAGCTAGGGTGTCGACTTTTGTCGGTGGGTCTTGAGTTGGGTTAGAAGCGGCCCCAGACGAATCGAGTATGTAATTCGTGATAAGGACTGTATCTCTTGGAGATCCGGCAATAATGTGCCGGGCATCGTCGAATTTCCCCAGCAGAAAGATTGAATCAATGAGGATCCGAAGTGAATGGAAATCCCCCCCACAGTGAATACATGATTGAAACTCTCTGAAGAAAACACGTCTCTGCGTTTCTCTTCTGCCTGCTGATAAGACTTGTTCACAGGTGGAATAGCGTCAACATTGGCCACAGTCAAGGAGACACCACGAAACCGACGGTATCAATCGGCGATCACGGCGAGACGACGAACGAACATGTAAGGTAACTTCTTTTGTGTGTAACTGTGTTCAATGAGTGGGTGGACAGTTTAAAGGCTTAAAAGTCGTCTGTTTAAAAATGCCTATGTTAAAATGACTCTTAAAAACGTGTTTGAAATTGACTATTGAAAATGCCTATGAGAAGTGCCTTACATAAACTGTATTATTAAAAAGAGTTAGCAACCGCTATTAATCCTCTCGTAAGCTTTCGTGTGGTTCGGTCACGTGATGATGTAATTTGAATTGTTCGAGTGGTGTTAGAGAACTGCCTCAGTCGGGCAAAATTAGTGACATTAATAATAATTAAGTAGCCCCCTTTTTAAAGAGTTATGCGACAGTTATCTAAATTTGCTGGTTGAGGTTCATACCAGAGAATATTAACCCATACGTATTTATTTACATATCGTAGCCACAGTCTTACTACCTGACTTTTTAAACACATTTGGGACTTGAAATGCTAACAATTACCTTACTAAACTAAATAGCGAGCACTCAACACTTTAACAGTATACTTTAAACCCGGGTCTCAATAATCTATTTGTCAAGTTTTTATACCTACACAAAATATAAACACATCTATTCAGACTTAAAACAAAATTATTTCTTAACTCGATATTTATAATTCTATTTTCATCGCTATACCTATAATTAACGAAATATGTTTTCATGATATGGTGCATCTATTTCTCTGTCTGGCTGTCTGTCTGTATGTATGTCTCTCTATCTCACTCTCTCGCTATATATTTATATATATATATATATATATATATATATATATATATATATATATATAGGGTAAAATGCACGATATCAGGAAAATGAAATGCCGTGATCGACAAAATGTTTGAAAAAGACAAACGAAAAACAGATTTAAATACAGAAGAAAACCAATAAACGAGAGATTTGAGCGGTTTCGTTCGTATCAACGAACGTCTTCAGCAAAGGTGAATATACGAAAATAAACGAGACCTCAAACACGACAATTCTACAAACGGTCTTGTAATACACAGAAGCATATTTACTCACAAGTCTGATCTTAGAAACTGGACTTTCCTCAAAACCGAACACTATAACTCATATCCCAAGTGCATTAAAAGCGCAGCAATACTTCCTTCATCAGCATCAAACATACACTTCGAAGTCGGATCTTACACCTTAAAACAACATCTGGAAAAAACGCATTGGAATAATGCAATATATAAAGCCAGGGTGATCCTGATTTAAAATGAAACAAACAAAGAAACACTCTTCTGCACGCTTTCTATGCATTTACGTGTTAGCCTATTTTAGCATGTTTAATTTACATATATATATATATATATATATAAATATTTGTTAATTCATTTTAAATACTATGAAGGGGTGTCGTTCTGCCGTTGGTGTACTTTCATCTTGCCTAGTTGTTGATATAATTAAATAGACAATAAAGGTTGTGTTTAACGTTGTATCCTAGCCTGATTATACCAAATACTCATTAGTCGAATAACGAAGTGCATTTACTTGGTTAGGTATATTTACATACATAGTGTTATGCTTGCTTGTGTGTGTGTACGTGCGTTTGTGTAGATGTATGTGATTGTTAAGCACTACTTGTTATAGAGTACTATTCAATATTGTATGGTTCACAAGTTCATCTTTTCTTGTTCGCTTTAACGCGAAATTTGGTTGGAGTGTGTGTGTGTATATTTATGGATATTTACATATATGGTTATATGCATATATATATATATATATATATATATATATATATATATATATATATATATATATATATATACCTTGAAACTATAGTGATTATCCTGACTTAATATAACTGTATATTTCCACTTCTTCCCTTTCCCCCTTCTTCGTCTCAATCACCTTTATGTTAGCATCTTCACTTGTCTGTCCCTTTTACATAGCCATACAAATGTCAATACTAGCTCGTAGAGTCATGAATTTTAAAAACTAGTATTAAGGTATCTATCGTGGTCTGGTGAATTCCATTTTTCGCAAAGTTGTCTTAATCGTTTCTTCATTAATGGGTGTTTCTGTTGCTTCTTTAATTTCATGTAGTTCATCTATAATGTTTTTAAACTATTTAGAATTTGTGTCGTGTTGTTTAGGCTTTTCCTACACACTTTATTTATACAGTTCAATAATAGAAGCGTGACGTTACCAAATAAGTGTACCTATTATTTGTTCTCTTCTCTTTTATCGCAACTTATGTTGGATTTTATTCACGGTGAGTACAAATCCGCTTTTCTTCAACAGAATCATTACACACACATCCTATTACACACATAATACATAAACAAAACTTATAATATACAACACGATTTTATGATCGCAAAGTTTTAATAGTAAACTACGTTGTTTACCTTTTTGATCCTGGTAAATTTTATATTTTAATATGTATAACCCCTTTATATTCTTTTAATTTGTCATTGGTATTCCTGTATTTCTCGTGTATTATACTTAAATTAACAATCACGTATCTCTACAATGGTTTTACACTTGCATGTCTCCTGTCAATTCTACATGACATTCAATTTAAGCCCTGGAGTGAACTGGATAGTGTCTTAAATTTGTTATGTTTGTGTATTTCGTAGTTCGTTTACTTCTCTATTTTATATTTATGCATAAGTTTTCATGGAAAGTAGTGTCCCGTTGGGGTGCGAAAAGAGAGAAAATAATATGATCACAATGACACATGGGGGTGATTTTGTATGGCGAACACGTATGTTAAATAGCGCATGCTCAGTGAGAAGAGTTGACGCCCAAAACCGTTGGAACGATCGTAGAAGTTGTTGCGCGGGCGATATCAGAAGATATCCCGATGATATGTATGCATATACTCAGTGAACGGATTAGGGGACCTGTAGGTTTGGCAAACGTCTCCTCTTTCCGGCAACTACTGTTGGTCGGTTCTACTCGATTAACCGCTAAAACCTGAACACATGTGAGCACGCACTAACAAAAGATATATGTGTGTGCATACCAAACCCGAAAATTACATTATACGTTTTACATCTTCTAAATCAATATATCAGTACATAAAAAGAGTTTATATTTTTGTATTTATTATCATGTTTATACATAAGTTATGCTTTAAATATGCCCCCGGTGATATTCGTGTTATTTCACTTCTTTCAGATATTTATTAAGGTTAAGATACACTATTAGTTAAACGAATGCCTTACGTATATTAGTTAATCCAGTTTTATTCGAAAATATTTGTTATTTTGTGTATTACGTTGACACGTCCGTTCTTCTTAAGTAACCTGGTGCCTATCTCCAAATACTGGGCGCTTGATGCGGGAAGCCGGCGAAACCGTCCTCCAAAAAAAATCAGCCCAGAAGATGCTTTTCGCAAGTAATAAAGTATAACTTACTAATCAACAGATGTGTTATCACAACATTAAGTTTACCCTTGATGTTTTGTTCTGTTTTTAAACATGTTGCGACGTTCTCTGGAGAGAGTATGCGTTTGTACGCTTTTCGTACTTCAATTTAATCAACATAATTTGTTTATTGTTTTTAAATTTTATGACATATCAACTACAGGTTATTACTAGCGAATTCAGTAATTTTGATAAAATTGACCATGCCTCATTTTTTTAGTATATTTTAATAGTTGAACGTGGTGCAAATTAAAAATCAGACTTGTTTTAACGGCATATCAATCTTTTCTCGTTATTTAATACCGAATTCAGTTATTTTAGTAATAACTTTCAAAGTTGTATGTACGATTGTTCATATATCATATTTTAGTCGTATTGTTGTATAGCTCTTAAAATAATTCATACCTTCGTATCTTCTCGGCTTGCTCTGTCGTCTAGTGGTTGAGTACTTTCTTCGCCTTTGCACTGTAGTGGGCATCTCCGTGAGCTGTCTGTAACAAAATACCTTTCTCGCTTCATAAGACAACAATCTTTTTCTTTTAATTACTTTATTTATTCGGCGGCAGTTTCTATTGTCCGTGGAGGTGTTTTGCTATCGTTTAGAGAGAGAGAGAGAGAGAGAGAGAGAGAGAGAGAGATTTACGAATATCGTAGTAAGATTATTAATGTTTTCCAAACTATTCCGTGATAGAGGGGGGAGGATTCTTGCGCCTGTCTTCCCTTTAGGGAAATATCCGTATCCCTACATTGGAATTGTACGTCTTATCAGTTCGCCTTCTAGAAAAAGATTGACTCAAATTCTCTTCTCGCGAGAGCAAGTGACGTCACAGGTCCCTTCGTTTCTCACGCAGGGCCAGCCCTTCACAGCTGCAGACTGACCTCTGAACTCAGGTATCATCACTTGGTAACCTTGTCATGTCTGCCAGCTCCGAGTGTGAAGTCAAACCTTGTTCTGAACTCGACTGTCCCGCGTTAATTCGCGCAAGTCAAACCCGACTTCCACAGATGCGTCTATCTCTCCAGGGTCATTATCTAACACTCTCATGAAGGTATTTTATAATCCCACAAGTTACGTCCGTCATTATATAACAGTACTTTTTCACGAATAAATTGTTTAAGCAATATATTATATTAAAACATAGAATTCTGATAAGTAGTTTCAGTCCAAAGTAAACCTGGCAATAATGACTAGTAAACAGTCAGTTAACTCTCCCTAAAGCTTCAAAATTGAGGCTTACCACCGAATATAGATTTCGTTTAGATATTTTGGGGGTAGAAATTGTGAATTGTATAGCGAGATTTATTGATAAATGTTGATATGTTGAAACGTGTTAAATAGAATCATAACACTTATACAAACACACACACACATACATATATATATATATATATATATATATATATATATATATATATGTCATTGAACAGTGTAATCGAAACCCCCCCTTTATACAGAACTTTAAGTCACGTGGGATGACGGAATAATAGTGAAAATGTATGAAGTTATGTTAGAACACCTGTTAAGTGTTCATTTGATAATTGAGCAGAAAGCATTTATACGACACATGTAAGATGCAAATATTGTTTAATATTCTTTTTGACTTTGGTCTCAAATTATTCGTGTAAAATATCCTTCGTTCGAGACAAGGGATGTTTTGTATTAGTAAAAAGTTAATTTTTTTGTTTTATTTATTCTAATTAATAATAGTCATTTTAATGCTGTAGTAATTCCCGGCTGATATTATGAAACGGTGTTATTTAAATATCCAATCATGCAAAAAATAAATAATAACTTTAATTAAATATATTTGCAGAATTTTTGTTAGTTATAGCGACTATTTGCTTAATTACAAAAACACATAAATTTAACTGACATTTAAAAAAAACTTTCTTTAAATTTTACTATACTTTCCGCACCCCCATATATATACATTTTAACCTGAAGGTTCCCCCCAGAGATGAAACGCTGGAGCCTCTGTGTAGCTTAATTGCCATAAACATATTTGCATAGCTTACTACCTAGCTCTACTCACGTATCGAGCACTGTTGAAGTAAATACTGAAAATTGATACATAAAAATTATATCTCCTTATAAAATTGTATGTGGATACATGAAATAACATATATAAATATATATATATATATATATTTATATATATATATATATATATATATATTTATATATAATTACACTAATTATTTACTATAAAAAATGTAAGACCAAACATCTGGTAGTAAGAATCACTCCTTTCGAATCCATAAAAGATTAAACAAACTAATGTTATTAATATATTTATATGTCCTTTGAGAGAATGTAACTACTACTACAATAATAATAAAGCTAATAGCAACATTGGTTTAATTACAACTACCTTATTTTGACGACTCACAATGCAACTTGTAAACTCTCGCTCAATTTACCAGCATTTACAAAAACATAAGTTCCACAACTTCTTATTTTTATTCTAGAAATTGTTTTAAATTCTAGGTTTAAGCTTATGAAATCTAAATTCAATGCATCTTCCTTAATTATTAACTAATGGCAGTGCATCTGATTTAAGACAGATCTGTTATATTTGACTGTTTAAATGAAAGGTAATGCTCTTTTAAAAATAACTCAAAACGTGATATTTGGGGAATATTCATTAATGCGTGTCTAATATATACTGTTTAAATTTCACAAACAAATCAATTTTCCCGAAGTGCTTTGATCCCCGTTTAAACTCTTTTAGTACAACAACTAAATAGAGTTCACATTCGGGCCTTGCAGCTCCTAAATTAAAATGAAAAGTTAAGAAGTATTGAATAGAACCCCGGGCATACAAATATATAAACATTAAAAACCTACCTAACTTTCTCATAGTTTAATTTTGCCTATAATGACCTTTTATGATATTTATATCGTAATGTCTATTTACGCAATCTATTTGTCTTTAACACTAATGAACAGAAATCTAATAACTTACTTGTGCATTCAAAAAGTCAAGAAACAATGCTTAACGATTATTCAATCAGTCTGATAGTTGCTAAGATAAATATGTTCATAATCTGATGCATTATGTGGATGATTGAGCAAGCTTGACTCAGTGTTTCAATCGATTAGACGTACCACTCTCAGTCGAGGTCAGAATAGCAGACATAATAAAAATAATTTCACAGAAGCTATTATAATAACTACGTATTCTAGTCATCATCTCTTTTTTTTTCAAATTAATATTTAATTCATTATCCGTATAATGAAATAACTTTATGTTCAACGTTATTCGAGTTCTAAAATATTGCCTGAAGTTATGAGATCGAATAGAAGAACATGGACAAAAGAAATAGATGAATAAGTATGTAAACTGTTAAAGAGGGTTATGACATGAAATTGAAATATTGAAAGTAAAATGGCGCTGAAGATACATATAAAAAGAAATAATTAAGACTGAGAAATAAAAGAACAAGGCGAAGAATGAGCCGAAAAAGAAAAGGAAAAAGTTGAAGAATATGTACTTATTTAAGACAATACTAAATATAACTTTCTTATTCAACGTATACTTTGAACTTAACTGAAATGTGTTTTCAAGTTCAGTAATAAAATGGCATATTAAAATTAAAATTAAATCGTCATCGTGCATGAAACATTGTCACGCATAATCCTATATATATATATATATATATATATATATATATATATATATATATATATATATATATATATATATATATGGGAAGAGAAGGATGAAGGTAATCCGACGTGATGGTAAAATGAAAAAGGAAAACCAAAAACTGGATGTTTTTTATGTGTACATCAACGTTTCGTCTTTATTTATAAGACTTCATCAGGATGATGATATAGGGAAAAGATATCATGCAAGCACAGATACATGTAGGGTAGACATGTTGGGAAGAAAAATAAAATAAAATGAGAAATAATGGCAGCGTCTTGCTGGACGTCCGTACTTGTTAGAGAATGAAAATTAGTGGGAGAAAAAGGGGAAGGGTGGAGGGAGCCAGGACTACTGTGGCTGGCGATGAGAGAAAGAGGTGGGGGATGAGCAGGGGTAAAATGGATGGCAGAGAGAGATTGGAGGAAAGGGGGGGGGGGTTTGACCAGATGGCTGTGGTCGAGATTGAAGGGGAAGAGTGAGTTGGAATGTTTGTGTGTGGGGGGTGTATGCAGGGAAAATGGGGATGGGTAGAGAGGGAGGGGGGCTGTGATTTTGGTGGATGGGCGAATTCCAATAGTACAAACCACTTCTCAATCCATAAAACAAACTTTAAACACATCTAGACATTTCCAAAAAACACCCACATCCCACGCCGGCTTATACACTGTCCCTTGCAATGATTGCCATCAATTCTACGTGGGAGAAACACAACGTGAATTAAAGAAACGATTAAATGAACATAAAAGGGACATAAAAAACAACAACCCTCTTAGTGCACTTTTCTCCCATGCTCTAGAATATGGTCATGCATTCAAATTTGAACAAGCCAAAATCACTAAACACATCCACAACAAATCTCGGCGAAGATTATTGGAAACTGCCCTCATCACATCCTCCACTACCATCAAGCAGCGAAATGGTTTCTTTAACCTATCACCCTTAATAAGCAAGATCATCCTCACAGAACAAAGTCTTTTGCCTGATCATGGCTAACTTTTATTTTCATCTCTAACCTTATGACACTCATCCATTCACCCACACCCTTCCTTCTTCTCCCTGAATCTTCTCTATTTTTCCTCACTTTTTTCCCCTCACATTTTTAATACTACAGTCCAAATAAACTTTCTCATGTTCCAAATATTTCAAATATTCCTCACCCACCCTTTCAATCACCCCCCTCCCCCACCCACTCCAATCCCTCACTCATTGCTATCATTTTCCAAATATTTCAAATATTTCACACCCTATCACGACAAATCCTCCCTCTTCCCCCTCTCATCTATTTTCTCCCATACCTCTTCTTAAATTCCCTCATTTTCTCCAAACGCTCTCTAAGACCATAACTTTCGCCCATCCACCAAAATCACAGCCCCCCTCCCTCTCTACCCATTCCCTTTTTTCCATGCATACACCCCCCACACACAAACATTCCAACTCACTCTTCCCCTTCAATCTCGACCACAGCCATCTGGTCAAACACCCCCTCCCCCTCTTCCTCCAATCTCTCTCTGCCATCCATTTTACCCCTGCTCATCCCCCACTTCTTTCTCTCATCGCCAGCCACAGTAGTCCTTGCTCCCTCCACCCTTCCCCTTTTTCTCCCACTAATTTTCATTCTCTAACAAGTACGGACGTCCAGCAAGACGCTGCCATTATTTCTCATTTTATTTTATTTTTCTTCCCAACATGTCTACCCTACATGTATCTGTGCTTGCATGATATCTTTTCCCTATATCATCATCCTGATGAAGTCTTATAAATAAAGACGAAACGTTGATGTACACATAAAAAACATCCAGTTTTTGGTTTTCCTTTTTCATTTTACCATATATATATATATATATATATATATATATATATATATATATATATATATATATATATATATAATTATTAAAAGGTAAAAACTGAATTATTAAAAGAAAAAACTATACACACATTAAGGTTGTATACCCTATAAATTATTTCGACCCTTTAATTAGGTCTCCTCAGACGTATAAACAACCACGTCAAATAACGACGTGGTTGTTTATACATCTGAGGAGACCTAATTAAAGGGTCGAAATAATTTATAATGTATACAACCTTAATGTGTGTATAGTTTTTTTTTCCTTTTAATAATTCTGTTTTGCTCTGTTTAAAGGTACATTGAGCTATTTTATTCAGATTCTCAACGCTATATTGACATCTACACTATATATATATATATATATATATATATATATATATATATATATATTAATAATGGAGAGTATGCACATGCCTGTTTGAAGCTGAAACTATATTATTAGTTTTGATCGCTCTCTTTTTATATCTACTTTTCAGCTTATTTATATACCCATTATGGAACACATTACCGCATTGGTCGCTTTTCCAAGAATTACAGCATAGGCGTCTCCACATACAACGCCAACAAAATACTAGTAATGAACCGTCTTATTAGTAACCAAACTTTGTTTAAACAATTGATAGTTTCGTCATCGTTCGTTTGGCAATTTTTCTATCTCCGTAATCCTTATCCTGGAAGTGTACTTGGCCTTAATATGTAAAAATAAACTTACGCGGAAAGACACATATGTTATATATTTCTATAACTCAGAGTATTATATATGGTTTTCATAGGTATATATATATATATATCCCTATATATATATATACTATATATATATATATATACTATATATATACTATATATAATATATATATTATATATACCTATATATATAATACTATATATATATATATTATAATATATATAATACTATATATATATATATATATATTTATATATACGATACATATATATATACTCTTATTTAATATATATATATATATATATATATATATATATATATATATATATATATATATATATATATATATATATATATATATGAAGAAGAATGGAAAGGAATTAGAGAAGCAAAAGCCAAATCATAATTCAATTCAATTGCTCAGAGCAAGGTATATTCCGCAAAAAAGGCAATTTTCCTAAAATTCGCTTTTAGTACACCACTATTATATATATATATATATATATATATATATATATATATATATATATATATATATATATATATATATATATATATTGAACGAATACATTTTTGTTGGATGCGGACGAAACACAAAGACGATATTTTTGAAAACAACATAGGTTATGACAAATTATTTGGAACAAAAAAAAACTAGGTCTGATATTCGGACGTTTTTGTTTTTGTTTTTAAGGGAAAGTCGAGCCATGATATAAAATAGTACTCTGTTTTTAAATTCCCGACACGATATTTCATGGTAAACAACTGATGATCCCTGAAATAATATTAAAACTAGCGTAATTTTTTAGAAGCTAACTAATGTAGTGATTGCAAGAGATTAATTAACTTACAAAGTAGTTTTCCAACGAAGGATTTGGGCCTAAACGTGTTTGTTCTATCTCTATAGTGGTTATCGTTGAACAGCTTACAGGAATATGTATATATATATATATACATATATATATATATATATATATATATATATATATATATATATATATATATATAGAGAGAGAGAGAGAGAGAGAGAGAGAGAGAGAGAGAGGGAGTGAGTAACATATGAGTGGTAATACTATAAACTCAATCTATATACTTCAGATTAATTCAAAATGTCCAAATGCAAAGATGAAGCTCAAGATTTAATATTTAAAATGTCGGTTTAAAAATGTCAATAGATCTATTAAAAACAAATGAATTATTACATCACGCTTATATCTTTGTATGAGTTGTTAACAATTTCGACAGGTTATCAAGATTTCTCAGACAAGCCGGAAGCAAAAAAGGCTACATCAGGTTTCTCCCATTTATCATAAATAGAAGAGGTGCGAGAAATCCAGGGCGATCGAGATTACTCCATATGTAAACTGTGCGGCGGGCTGTCAAGATGTGAAATTTAGTAATAAAACAATCAAAACTGATCATTAAAACAAGAGGTTACTGCTTCCCGTGTCTTTAACGTAAAATGTATAAATATTTAAAGCCAGATTAATTAAAACTTACACACCTCCTGTAAAAATGGTCTCGAGTAATTCAATAAAATGTCAATGAAAAGAGAAAAATAAAGAAACATATTAGGCTACTTGGTTAGATTAGAACCCGAGCTAGATTTGACCATTACTCAAACCATAATGGTAACCCTAACCCTAACGGCCACCTTGACTCTAACCCTAACGACGGCGTAAAAATTAGCTCGTGGCCTAATATAAATACACACCAATATTAGTGACTGTTACTAACAGATACAATAACATTACTGCCTAGATGTTAATACAATTACAGGAAGATAACTTTACAGCTCGCAAATGTGATTATACTAAATAACGTTAACAGCATAAACAGCGAAGCGTGCAATACAAAGAAAACAGCTTTAATTTTCGCGAGACCAAACTGAAAATCGGACATGTTAAATAAGAGTATTGATTTACTCCCTTCCAGGAGTTAGGCACACGGCCAGTTTTTATCTTACTCCCACAAGTAAGATGTAACCCACGGTCAGGTCAGGGAAGTGGGGTTTAAAAATAGCCTGGGCAACCCCGTCGACATTCCCCGATAGGGGCGCATCAGGCAGTAAGCAATAAATTTACTCCTCCCCAAAGAGGGGAGGCGAAGCCTGGGAGGGTGGACCTCCTAGAACTGCACAGGACCGACCCATAGAGCGGCGTAAATCAAGCCCCGAAGGCCAAGACAATACCAGTCTCTGGGGTGCAGGATCCATCGGAAGAGATACTACACTTTGATCTCAGCCAAAAGACCAAGAATGTATTATTTATCTACCTCCCACAAGGTAAGATGTGACACAAGGTCGGGAAAGTGGGATTAGATAAGCCAGCGCTCGGGAGGTGAGCACTCTGGCGTTTTAAAAATTGCCTGGGCAGCCCCGTCGGCATTCCCCGGTAGGGGCGCCTCAGAAAGTAAGCAATAAACCTACTCCTCCCCAAAGAGGGGAGGCAAAGCCTGGGAGGGTGCACTTCCTAGAACTGCACAGGACAGACCAATTGACCGGCGTAAGTCAAGCCCCGAAGTACAAGACAATACCAGTATGGAGTGCAGTATCCATCGGAACAGATACTGCACTTTGATTTTAGCCAAAAGTCCAAGAATGTTAAATAAGAGTAGATCAATCTATGAATTTCAGTTAAAGGGAAGTAATTAAACTATTTGTTTTGCATGTCAATGAATTGATTATGATAACATGTTTATTCAGCACAAATCAACTATGGAAACAATTACTCAATCTTACTAAATGCTGGCAAAGGGACAGAAACAATTCATATCATTTATGCATTTAGACTACTACAATATAGGTGCTCTTTGATACATTACTAGATACATTAATTGCGATGATGAATGCAAACAAATGTATGAATTAAGATAACATAAATATAAGTGTATATTTTTTATAATTCTTTTTATTAAATTAGAAACTCCGTTTTTATTGATCTAATTAGCACTAATTTGCAAATAATTAACTAATTAACCCACATTTTACTACGTCTCACCCTACTATTAACAGCTCCTTCTACTGTATGCAATATGACTACTTACTATAATTTATATACGTTATAATTGTATTCCTTTAACTCTCCCCTTCTCTTTGTCTCTCTCTTTATTAACAGTCAAATATAACGAAATCAACAATTGATAATCTCTCTCCATGTCAGTTTTCTGTCTTCCAACTCCGCTATCCTTCAATATTGGCAAAAGAGAGACATTGATAAAAATCGTATAACAATTATTAATAGTAATGAAATTAGTTTTTCCCTTACTGCTACGATAGGTGTTCGTTTCCCGAAACGAGTTATATCGATTATCATTACAATAAATTCTAGAGCAATATCTATATTTAGCAATATCTATATTTAGCAATATCTATATTTAGCAATATCTATATTTAGGAATCTTATCAAAAGTTATTTATTAAGCAAACAGTTTATTTGTATTTTATTCGTCAGCTTAAATGATGTTGTGACAGAAAAATGAAAACATTAAAACAGATCGTGGCTTCTAATTTATTAAACTATGCCCTTTTAAAAAGATGTTTAGCAAAAGACGTATAAAAACCTTAGATAACCTTCAATGTATTGGCAGTCTAGATAAAGAAATTATGTTACAGGCCAACTGAAATAAAAGGATAGAATCTCTCGCAAAAGTCTTGCCTTCGAGCGTGTTTGTCTCCCGTGAATGAGGACAGAGTTTACCCACAAGACAGGTGATCCACTACGATTACGAGCGAGCAACGGAGATGGGTGTGCAAGCAAACTCACGACCAAGAGTGAGGCAGAAATCTGTAAGGTAACTTTTAATATTGATTTAAAACGTAAGAACGATTTGAAACATGTGAAGGACATTATAAGTTTAAATCCAGTTTAAAGGCTAAGGAACTATTGTTAAAATGTGGAAATAAAACTCTGTTAATTATTCTGCATTTAATTGAAGGCTAAATTTTCTGAGAAGCCCGGTCGACGTTTCTAACTTTCGAAGTGAGTTTCGTGTTGTTTCGATTTTTGGTGATGTCTCGAGAAACGTTGATCTCGGGCCTTCGCCATTACAAACTATGACAATATGTAGAAGAAGAAGTGTAAAGTCTCGTTACAATATGGTATAGTAAAAAACGCCATAAGGCCACAATTACAGGAGATTGATTGACTTACAAGCAAATTAGTTTTCCAAGGAAGGACTTGGGACTAAAATTGTTTGTTCTCTTTCTCTAGTTTTAAAGGTTAAACCATCTTCCAAGACTATATAATAATAATAATGATAATATATATATATATATATATATATATATATATATATATATATATATATATATATATATATATATATATATATATATGGAGAGTGAGAGACACATATAAGTGGTATAAAACCAATCCAAATAGTTCTGATTGAATCGAAAAGGAATGCCTAAATGCAAAAGTGAATCTCAATATTTAATATTTAAAATGTGTTTGAAAATGTCAATACAACTATTAAGAAACCAATAAATTATTCAATCACGGTTATATCTGTCTATGAGTTAATAACAATTTCGACAGGTTATCAAGATTTCTCAGAGAAGCCGGAAGCCAAAAATGAATAGATCAAGCCGCTCCTATTTATCATAAATATAAGAGATGCCACTATTCTGGGCGATCGCGATTACTCTAGCTGTAAACTTTAGGGAGGTTGTTACATGTCCTTACAAAAAGATATGAAATTTAGCAATAAAACAGTCAAAACCGATCATTAAAACAAGAGATGGCTGCTTCCTGTGTCTTTAAGGTAAACTGTGTAAATGTTTACAGCCAGATGACTTTAAACTTACAAAACTTCGGTAGAAAAGGTTGCGAGTACTTCAAGAGAATCTCAATGAAATGGAAAAAGAAAGATAAAACATTAGGCTACCGTATTAGATTTGAACCCGAGCTAGATTTGAACCTTACTCTAACCATGATGCTAACCCTAACCCTAACCGCCATCTTGACTATAACGCTAACGACGGGGTAAAAATTAGCTCGCGCCCTAATATAAATAAGAACCAGTATTAGTGTATGTTACTAACAAATACAAGAACATTGCTTTCTAGATTGCAATACAATTACAGGAACACAACTTTATAGTTCGCAAATGTGATTATAATAAATTACGTCAACAGCATAAACAGTAAAGAGTGCAATACAAAGAAAACAGCTTTAATTTTCGTGAGACAAAACTGAAAATCCGACACGTTAAACAAGACTTGATGAATCTATTAATTTCACTTTAAGGGAAGTAATTATAACTATTTGTTTTGTATTTCAATAGATTGATTATAATAAAATGTTTATTCAGCACAAATCAAATATTGAAACAATTACTCAATCTTATTAAATGGTGGCAAAGGGGCAGACACAATATACTACAATATAGATGCGCTTTGATACATTAATGAATATATTAATCACAATGGTAAATGCAAACCCATATATGAATTAAGATACAATAGATATAAGTGTATATTTTTTTATTAAATTAGAAACTCGGATTTTCTTGATCTAATTAGCAATAATTTCCAAATAATTAACTAAGTAACCCACATTTTTTAGTTATCTTCCTCCCACAGCAGTAAGATGTGACACAAGGTTAGGAAAGTTGGATTTGAAAAGCCAGCGCCCGAGAAAATGAGCACTCTGGTTTACAAAAAATGGGAGGCTGGACCTCCTAGAACTGGCCAGCAGTAACCTACATTTCACTACGCCTCACCCTACTATTAACAGTCCATTCTACTGTATGTAGTATGCCCACTTACTTTATTTTATATACTATCTAATTTTATTCCTTTAACTCTCTCTCACTTTCTATGTCTCTCTCTTTGTATTAACAGTCAAATATAACGAAATCAACAACTGATACTCTCGTTCTCCATGTTAGTTCTCTCATTTCAAACTCCGCTATCTTTCAATGTTGACAAAAGAGAGACATAGATAACAATCGTATCACAATTACTAATATTAATGCAATTAGTTTTTTTTTCTAACTGCTACGATTGGGTTTCGTTTCCCGAAACGAGTGATATCGAGAATTATTTCAATACATTCTAGAGCAATATCTATATTCATCAATATCTATATTAGCAATATCTCTATTTAGCAATCTTGTCAAAAGTGTTTTATTATTAAGAAAACAGTATATTTTATTCGGCAGCTTGCATTATGTTGTGAAAAAACTGACAACATCAAAACAGATTGTGCGTTATAATTTATTAAACTATGTTCTTTTAAAAAGATGTTTAGCAAAAAAGGTGTAAAAACCTTAAATAACCTTCAATGTATTGGCAAACTAGATGAATGAATCATGTTACAACCAAACCAAACTTGAGTTTTATTGGATAAGAGGGGGGGGGGAAGAAGAAAGTTTCTGGCCGGCCACACTGATCGCTTTCACCCCTTTCTCTTTTCCTTGTCATTCATAATTCGTCTCTAATCAATAATAGCTATGTATATAGTATGCACGAGTTAACACAAACAGTCGGTGTAAATATCAGACTTTAGATTGTAAGCAAATAAAAGACCAGGTAATGTGGACACTTCAGTTTTGTTTTATATTTTAATTATTTGACTTATTTGTCGTTCTTTATATACCTAAAACAGTTTTATTTTGTCTCCAACGGTAAATTAATGAACTATATTTGAGCAAAGACACCAAACATATTTAAACGAAACGAAATTAAACACTGAAAAGGTATTCTTCCAATAGAGAATCAAATATCGCGCCAATAACAAAATTACTCTAATTTTTTTTAAATGTTACAAGACACGTATATTATCATTACTATTAGCATTCAACGTCGGATGTTTGTGTTCGTATTTGTCTGACATATGTTCAGCCAGCGGGGATACTTGCTTTCACCCGAGAGAAGTAAATGAACTTATTAATAACAAACATTGTTATACTTATTATTTGTCTCTTGAAACATGTAAAACGCGAAGTCATACAATATCTGAAGCAGGAACAAAAGTAGTTTTACTAATCCCGCACGGTCGTCCGTTGCTGAGTTGATAACATACTTATCAAGAATGTGTTGACTTGATTGTCTGATCAACATTTGCACACTATGCCTTCGATATACACCAGCTGCTACGTGTTCTTACATAAGCAAGGCCATTTTGATAGTCAGCGTTTAAGCAATGTTCCCACCCAGAACGAAAATTTGTGAGTGAGATTCATCAGGTGACTGAGTGTATTGACATAGAATATTGGCATGCCCCGACCAATGATTCTGTCATTCACGATTGAGCCACGATGAGAAGGTGGTTCTTTTTGTGGACCCGCATAAACCAGCACATTTCATCAAAAATACGTCAGGGAAGTGTAGGATCCTTGTGTTACCCCTCCCCTAATTCTTTGGACTCTGCTATAGGCCAGCATTTGGTTGAAAACCCAAGCTGTGCCAGTAGCTATAAAATAGACCGTTTTGATGTCTTGCATAGAGCAGATTCCAAGAACCATTTGATAATATTGGAATCTGTTTCTATTGCTATTCAAAAACCTTCCTTGTGCCGGCAGAAGGAATTTATTAGATCGCTAAATCTCTTTGGGGAACTTTGAACTCCCTCCCTTTCTTTTTTGTTGTTCCCTAACGCAGTTCCGTTTAATCGTTTTTATAAGTAAATCATTAAATTGACTTTTTATCGCTTTATCGCTAATTTTGGCACTTTCAACGTCCCCATTTGCTCTTTCTTTCGACAATATTATTAATTAAAACTATCGATTTTCTCCTGACGAGATGATAGTCGAAAGGGCCTTAGAGAGATTTCCGCGTATCATTTTTAAATATATATATATATATATATATATATATATATATATATATATATATATATATATATATATATATATATTTAGATTTTTCACTTATAAAATAGATCATTCAGTGAAGACCGGGGTTGTTCCAATAAAAACAAGCTCGCTGATACTCGATTACAGACTACAGGGCATTTATATGCGATTTTATGAAGGCTTACCAAAGCATTTCTTTCAGGACACCAATGATCACCATTAAATATATTTTTCTTACAAATATTATTTATTCAAATTTAATGCTTCAATGTCAGGGGAGGCGAAAGGGAAGACATAGATAGGCCTAACACTTCTGTTGGCCGTTTTGTGAGAAACCTCATTGCTAGGCAAGACCCTTTCGAACTGAAATGGTCCAGTGTGGGGAGGGCTAGCAAATATAAACCGAACAAAGGAAAGAGATGCAACCTATGTGCATTAGAGTCGTACCACATCATGACATCAAGAGATAATTTACTGAACGCTAGGCAGGAAATACTACAATGCTGTCTGCATAGAAACTGATACCTGTTATCAAGCTTAAAACCTGCATAGGAGGGGAATTGGGGGAAGTATAAACTTCCAGCAGAGATAGGCAGGATGTGCCCCTCCGGAGGCAATCTGGGGCAATAATTAGTGTATAATATAGAGGCTAAGAGTTAGTTACACGTACTTATGTTAAGATATGACTTGATTCGATTATTAGCGGAGGATCGGGACTTAGGTTGGGGGTGATAAGGTAGGAATATTTTATCGGAATAAGGCCCATTGATTGTCAACTATAGTAAACACTTCTTCAGCAGAATAGAGGGGGGGGGAATTTTGTAACATATAAAAAGATAATGGAATCATAAATAATAAATCACAATTATTCTCAGAAATAGATATATTATACGAAATGCATTGGGAATTTCAAGTAATTTTAAGTGAAAAATAAGAAATAACAACGTGGGTGCTATCACTATTTAATTAAATTAGGTTAAATTAAATTAAATTAGTTTTTAATTAGATTAAATTAAATAAAACAATAGGTGGCAGGAATGGGGGAAAATAATTAAGGAAAAAATAATTTGAAACACAGGCATGTCGACACGGACTTAATTTCTAAAAATAGAAACAATTGGATTTTTATAAAAAGTACAGGGTTTTATATTAGTAATAACAAAGTTTCCCGTCATTTAACGAGTTAAAGTGATATTTTCCCGTAATGTGGCAAAAAGGAACCTCCTCAATTAAAAATGTGTTTTTTTAAAATAGAAAATAGATTTCTGATAACGATATTCCGTAGTAATATTTATTTATGGAATATAGAATAATATTCTCCCCAGAGAGTTACAAACAGACACAGCCGTTAAGGAAATATTTTAAATTATTTAAAATAATAACTAGATTTTTGTAGAAAACATTTTCATAATAACATTTTATTTTTGATGTATGAATAATTTTTTTTAAATAATTATCTCTGTAACTGAGGGGTAATATAATTGCTAAGGAAGGCGGTACACTAAAAATGTCCGTGCGTTTTGACTGACCCTGTAAATATATATATATATATATATATATATATATACATGCAGTTATTTTCGGCAGTAGTTCTTGAGAGCAAAGTATCGTGATAATCCTGGATTTACTGTATTCTGTTTTTTTACAACTGTGATGCTTACTATCGATGTTTCAGTTGATATTTTCAGTTAATATTTTCATTTTATTGATGTTATTGTAACTATTTTAATTTCATTATTTTAATTCCCAGATTTTTTGTTCAGCATTTGTCTATACAAAGTAAAAATAATGTTAATTGATGTAAACATGACACAAAGAACGCATTGTCCCATACTTACATATTGATCAATAACTGTTTGGCATTCATCAGTCTCATTTCACTAGCCGACGACAAGCATAACACGCATATATTAAATATTGATGGATTTATCTCTGTCTGTGCGGACTCGTTCATTCTGGAGAACAAACTCTTATTCTTACCGTTCGCTGAAGAATTTCTCGAGACAACTTTTCCCTTGATGGAATTATTTAATAGTAAAGCAAGATACATGCAAGGGTGAGTCGAAACAAAACGCATGAGAATTAGAAAGAAGAACATTGTGAATATCATTAAATCCAATAACCACGTTCTTGTATAAACGAGCTTCATTCTGATAGTCGAATGTGTTTCTCCGATTTTGGTGAATAATCGAGTACGTTCTAAATATTTTTTGAACACTTTGATAAAAACGTTGGCATATGACATGTTTGTAACATACAAATCTATGTTCAGTATTTCGTGGCGGACGTGGAAATAGAGTTGACAAACTGACGCCAGAATAGATACCGTCTCCGTCTAGCGTGCAGAACTTCCATGTTATAAAGAGCAAGTATACGTTGAAATAAGAGTGGCCATACGTATTGACCACATGACAGGTTTAATGGAAATCGACAGAAAACGTAGTGGCACTCGGAGAGAAAAGATCTTTAAATGAAAACGTGATTGTTAAGGAAAATCTTCTACACGATTAAGGTCCAGTGGCAGATATGTTATTACACTTAATTGCTGTGTTTTCGGAGAAAGTCTAATAATTGATAAAGATTCAGTGACAAATACGGTGTGGCATGTAATACGGTGTCATCGGAGAAAGCACACACTATACAAATGTTCCCGGGGCGAGTCTGTGTTTTTAATCAACATGATTAATTCTTCGTTTAATCCTTCAAATTGTCGGCGTTTAGAAGGTTAGCTATAATTCCTGTATAAAATGTACCACGTGTCCAAACGTGTAAATCTAATGTAAAATGTGGTAATACAGGTGTAAGTCTGCAAAATAGACCCAGTTTTACCTAAACACATTTTCAATGACTAATGTTTGTGTGTAGAAAGCAATAGCAGCAATAAAGATGCATCACTTAATTATGTGAGTAACACATCTAATAAAAACGAAATATAATGATTTGTAATTTTTGAATAATTCGGACTGCTATTCTGAGCTTGGCTGTTATTCTAATATATCGATATTTGTGCTGATGCACTATGTCGCGGTTTATCAGTGGGCTCTCTTCTCTCCGAGTAGGTCTTCGTAGAACTTATACAGTTTTCTACCATGTCTGCCGAATTTATTTTCAATAACGTCATGTTTCAGCAAACTGACAGTATTTCTATAAGGTCACTACTGGATAATTCGTTGGCCAATATTCTCGTGGGTTGTTATAAGCAACATATTTTGGTTCGTATCAATAAACCATTAACCTATTTACGATACGTCGATGATACATTTTGCGTGTTTAAAAATGACTCGAATTCTGTCTGTAGTATTTCTTTATGTACTGAATAAATTACGTCCAGCCTTACAGTTAATTTATGAAAACGAACATGAGTATACCTTCCCTATTCTCAGCATTATATTTCATAACTCTGATTGGTATTTTCCTACATCTGTTTACCGCAAACTCACATTTACTAGCTTATACTTCCATTGGGACTCTTTTTGTCCCAAACGAAACGAAATTACTCTGATTAAATGTTTGGTTAACTGTGCATTAATTATTTGCTCTAAATAAATTATTTATTCGGATATTCAATTAATTAAAGAGGTTCTAATTGCTCATGATTATCCTCTCGATATTGTGAATTCAAATATCGCCGCCAAGATCACACATTTTTATATGCCTACACATTTTGGTCCTCCAAAATGTTCGACCCACCTCAGATTACCTTGGTTAGGAAATGTTAGCATAACATTTTCTAATTAAATTTCTGCAGCTTTACGTAACTTTTATCAGGTTGTAGACTATAGAATCGTGCTATCTGCTCGGCCTTTGTAAAAATCTTTACAGAAAGACGTGATCTGCCACCCCACCGTATTAGTGATATCATTTTAAAAAATATAAATGTCGATACAATGCCGTATACGTGGGAAGGACAGTAGAAAGGTTTGAATCAAGAATAAAACACCCCTCTCAATACGCCAGTGCCGACTAAATAAGTTAAATAATTTAGTCAACAAATCCGTTTCAGCTATAGCTCAACATCTCATAAATAGCGCCGAATGTGGGTTTAATTGCATTGATGACGCTTTTTCTGTCATATTTAGATCGCATTCGGTATCCACCTTGAATTGCTGGAAACAATCTATATTTAATTATTACTTCTCCTATGTAAACACAAATGGTAGCTTCTAGGACTTAATGTGATCCCCTCGTCTTATTTCAATATTTACCCTGATGAGTGTGGACGAAAGCCGGCTTATTAAATTTATATAATTAAAGAGTTCGAATGCAAAACGCGATAAATCCAATTTGTCTAAATTGAGACATTGAACACTACAAGGACAAATATATTTAATCTAGACTTCGCCTAACATCTCCTTTTATTAATAGTCAAAATAATTTATGCCTGTATCATATTAGGTCAAACATAATTTCCAGATGTAATCCAGTGTTGAGATACAACATTTTTAGTAGTGCTAGATTCGTAATTCGGAAAATGGCGTTCATCGCGTTTTGCATTCGAACTCTTCAAGTATACTTATTCCCTCGTTTTAAACACTGTTTCAATTTGATACTGCAATGAAATAAAAATGTCACAAATGTACATATTACCTGCAATAATATATATATATATATATATATATATATATATATATATATATATATATATATATATATATATATATATAAGTGCAGATTAGTCGGACGACTAATTAGCACTTATATTTACCAGCAATGCTTCAAGAAAACTACAATCTCCTTTTATATATATATATATATATAAATATATATATATATATATATATATATATATATATATATATATATATATATATATATATATATATATATTATATATATATATATAAACATCCACCCAGAGGTGTTCCGTCTTTGAAAGACTAATCAGTGTGGCTTTATCTAACCACTGCACTAAACCCGATGTCTGAACCACGGACATTCATACACCACAGACTGCGAAACTAAAACATCTTTGTTATATATATATATATATATATATAGTCTCGGAAGTTTCTCAACCATTAAAACTATATAAAAAAAACAAAACAAAAAAAAAAAAACTTATAGTCTCAAGTCTTCCAGTGGAAAATCACTCATGTAAGTCAATTTATTTTTTACAGTTATTATATTAGTTAGTTTCTAACACTATTTTAAGGGATCATCAGTTGTTTACCATGAAAAACTGTTTCGGGAATTTAAATGAAAATATATGTTTTAGCATATTTTTTCTATACTTTATATATAACATCCTAAACCAATCTCAGCTCGATGAGTGTCAACTAGTAACGTCAGAGTATATATGATAAACAAAGTGCATGTATATTCTGAAAGCCAAAAATTAATTTTATTTTACGAGAAAAAATTAAAAACAGACAATCTTTAGTGCAATTATTTTACGAATTCGTTTTAAGTGCGATCATTATTATGTTTGTGTGTGAGCGAAATAAATTCGTAAAATAATTGCACTAAATATGTCCTGTTTTGAGAATATTAAAATGTGTTTGTTAGATGAAATAAAATCTTCGCTTTTGGGAATGAATATGCACCCTCTTTACTTACCGTTGTGACCCTGTAAAGCGGCCGGAAGGAAGATACAAACTCGCAGTTTAGAGAAAACAAGCTTATAGAAAAAAGTATGATACCATTAAGAACGAAAGTGGTTGTACGTAAGTCTTGACTGCCAGTATAGGCGTTTTGGTTTCAACACTGAGAATCATGCATTCCAAGTATGCATGCTAATTGTAAGAATTCAGGTAATCCGTATTAGGTAAGCAACCATAAAGTACCCCTCCAAAAGCCTTACCTTCTCAGGAGTCATAACATCTTTTTCATTACAAATATACACTTTTCTAAGTCTGCTTATGGTATCTGTATGCCAAACGTGTAGTATCTGGTAATCAAAACATCTTCCTGGGGAGTGCTGTCGATGCCTTTCGATAGTAATCCTCTAATTTATTTTAGGTCTCTCTTATGAGAGAACTGTATGTAAGATTTTATATCCTCCAGCTTTTTAATTCTAGACTTCTGATTTTGGAGCACATCTTTCAATTTTCAAAAAAAAAAATCGATTTTCGACATTCTACTTCAAGACATGTCACCTTATTTTTCATTATGTTTAGCTCTTTAACAATGAGTTCACTCTCTTTAATGTTTAACTGGTTATCTAGGAAAATTGACTTGATTAGGTTTTAGTTAAGTATTAGTTTTTTCAGCGTAAATTGTGTGTCCTCATCCTCATAATTTCTGTCGAAAATTTATTTTGAGTCCATTTCATGCAAGTTCAAATGGTTGACACACATTCTTTTTTTTCGTTTTTACTGACATGGTCGTCCGATTTTTTATTTTCTGGTCAGAAATGTTTGTTGGTAACCACCATATGTTGAACAGTGTAATACGTATGTGCCAAAAAAGTTTTTGTAGCTTTTAAATACGAACATTTGAATTTTTTGGCAGTTCTGCTTAAAGTAATATCGCTAATAATTCACCCTCGAAATTCATTTTTTCACCAGTCACTGTTCTGGCTATTTGATTGGTTCTCAGCAGGGTCGGTGTCTTCAAATTTCTCCACGTATGCATGTTGATAACCAACATATCTGAACCAGAACCTAATTATAATTTTACAATGTTATTAAATAGTTTTACCTGTACATATTTTCTCATGAATCATCCGTCCTGTTTATTTTCTCTATTCGTTCTGCAAATTGAACTCTTGTCTTTGACGTTATTACAAGTTCGACAGGTTCAAAACGGTATGAGCAATCCGTTATCTAATTTAGTGCTCCACAAAAGAAACAAGGGCTCAGCTGCAATTTATCATGTTTTTTTAGGTTGGCTTGATTTTGTAAGAGCGTGAAAATGATCTCTCTTGGGTAAGTTGAAATGCGTTTTCAGACGTAGCTTTTGTATGCGCGAAATGCCTGACTCTTCAATAGCTTTCTAATTTTTTTTAACACTTGTTAATCTCAGACAGTCTACCTCTGATTTCTGTAATGTTTAATTCGGTTCACTTTCTAACTTGTTCAGAACTCTACGTCAAATGTTTCCCTTTTTTGATGATAACAGTCCTTGCACCAAAATTAAGCATGTAACGTTATCCGCGCTTAGTTTAGCTAATTTTAAATCGTCACAGTGGTTAATAACGATTGACAGAAACATTGAGTAGTCTTGATCATAGATTTTTACTAAATGCTATAAATCCCACCGTGGGTTGTACGGAGAAGTCTTTGGGCTAAATAACGATGGTCAAATGTTAAACCGCTACAGAAAAAATAAAGTCGCTCGTTTTCCGGGGTGAAATAAAGTCCACAAATTTGGTATGTTTGGTGGTGCCTGCTTTTGGAAGCAGTAGGTGATTTTTTTAAGTATCAGTCCAGTCTTTACAATTTATTGTGTATAAATCCGCATACTATCTTAAATAGTTACCAAAGGTGTTATCTGGGGTATAAGTGAAATTATCAGTTGCTCTCCAAACGGTATACTGTGAAAAACATTACTGTTTTCGTTACTTTGGCAACTATGCAATATCGTTTGCATTAATACTTACACTTTTGGATTGGTTTCTCTTTTTTTGCTCCAGTAATTTTCATCGGCTTCTTTTTTCCAGAAGTCTTGTTTCGGATTAAGTTTTGTTCTAGCAGCTTTATGTCGGATGTTTGTTATTGCTCAAGTAGAAGCTTTGAACATCTTTCTTCAGTTTTTTGTAATTTTTTATCGGCTTCCTTTTTTGTTCTAGTAGCTGCTGCATTTGACACGTCTGTTACGTTGCTTTAAAATCTTCCATGTTTAAAATCTTCATAGAATACTGCTTTTGAATTTATTTCTTTTATATTACGCTGCTAAAATTTATCTTTGTTGTAAAAAGCGATGAATATAAAACAATTTTTCTTTAAGCATAAAAGAAAAATTACTTTTTTCTTGAATACGCTTTTCTCGTAAACGTACAATATACGCTCAGCACTTTACTCAGCAGAAGCAAAATAATCTTCCCATTTGTCTATCGGTCGTAGGACTGTTCTCTTTTGGAGAGAAAAGAAAGCAGTATGTATTTCCTTCTTGTAAAAAATGAACATAGTGGTGAATAACAATAACAAATATCCCTGACTTTTATTCAATGAGAGAAAATAAACTGGTATTTTACGTGTTTTGTATCCTTTAAGTCCGGCGGTAAAGCCGTTGTCGTGTGAATTTGCCGTTAGTTTAGTCACATTTTATTTAAGGTTCTAAAAAACATTAATATATTTCGTCGCCATTTGTGACGTCGTTTTTAAGATTCTGAATAATCCCTAACTGTAACTCGTCGCTAGTTCTTGTGGCGGTGTAAGTTCGAAACTCTACGTCGACAGTTGATGTGGGGTATTTTTAAAAGTTCTGAAGAAAACTATTACTGTATTTCGTCACCAGTTGTTGTGAACCTGTAAAGGGGTCAGAGGGAAGACACGGACTCGAAGTCTTGAGAAAACAAGTATATTGAAAAAAAAGTATGATACAAAAACAGAAAAAGTGTGGATGTACGTCAGACTTTACAGCCATAACATGTGGTTCCAGGTATTTACTTCCTTCCCACCGACGGAAGATAGAGCACAAGGCCGGAAGGTGATGAGAGTCAACCCAGTGCCTCTATAAAAGGATTACTCTGACCTCTAAAAAGTATCTGGCAGCCCCGTCGGCATTCCCCGATCGTGGCACCTCAGGCAGTAAGCAATAAACCTACTAGTTGAAGCAAGGCCTAGGAGGTGTGAACCCCTACGCAGGAATAATGGCTCAGCCAGTCAGATAAAAGGGACCCGAAATGGTCCCGTTCAAGCAAGGTTGGTGTACATCTTACACTAAAAAGAATGCGCTCTTAGTGTTTATGGTGAGGTGAAGAGTTCAAGTTGTCTGTTACAGGTAAAGTACCATAACACAACATTCCCCAAAGAAATCAATGTTGTAACACATTTGTATATTTTTTATTAATATTGAAATTAATATATAATATTACTAAATCCAATGTTTAATACATCTGGTTAAGTCAAATAAGGGAAACGTTTATTAATTAATGTTTAATAATGAGCGTTAATAAGTTAAAAATGTGTTCAGCCGTCTAATGCTGCTTTTCAATCCACCATTTAGTTACGTTTTACTCAAAATAATTACCTTCTTTCACACTGTATATGCAAATTACTGTATGTACAAATATACATTACTTTTTTAAAAATGCATATATTTCTTAGCCAACTCATATATATATATATATATATATATATATATATATATATATATATATATATATATATATATATATATAAGTATACATAAATATAAATCTCAGTATCGATTTGGTTTAAAATAAAAATCACTTTACGATGTCTTCCAAAGTAGAACTTTGATTGAATATATATATATATATATATATATATATATATATATATATATATATATCGATATGCGCCTGACTGTAATTGATCGAAGCCTACTTCGTCTATTTCCCAGAAATTAAGCCGAATAAGAAATCAATTTAAATGTTGATCGAAGTGATTTTTTTAATTTGAATTTCCCATCTAAAATAAAATGTATGATAAGAAAGATAAATCATTAATGTGTTCAATCGGAATATGAAATGTTAAATCTACTGTAATAACTCACACTTTTATGACATTATAAAAATTATTGATTATATGTCTGCGTACATATTTGCCAAATATATATATATATATATATATATATATATATATATATATATATATATATATATATATATATATAGGTGTGTCTTTGTGTGCGTTTGTGTGTGTGTAGAGAGAGAGATAAAAAGATAGATAGAGTTATATAGAGAGACGTAAAGTGTGTGTCAACGGGGAAATTATGCAGATAATTTCTATTGTTTTAGTATAATAATTCTCAGTAATAAATAGAGATATATATTTTAATTAATATTTTTATTCGCACAAACATCTCAAAAGCTAGATATCTATGGAAGTTTGACAACTATTAGCTCCAAAATGCTAAAACGCCAGCAAGCTAACAAAACATGTATGTTTTAATTTTTTCATATTAAAGAGAAAACACCAATATGAACTACTAAACAGCATAGATGTTGTGTTAGGTATCTCACTGGAGCTAATGATGTGTAGCTTTTTGATATGTTATTTGTATAAGTGTTTTTATTTTTATATGGTAAGATAAATAGTAACTTAAATATATATATATATAAACATATATATATATATATATATATATATATATATATATATATATATATATATATAAATGAATAAATCGAAAAGTGCTGTTCGTTTATCCGAACTATATTCGTATGTAAACATCTTATCTCTTCTTAATACAATCACGTTATTATATTTTAGCATACTGTCACAGGAAACCAGACTCTCAAGGCTATATTCATTATTTGCATATTTATTTTGTAAACATTCTCTAATAAATCCATAGTCAGTACTATTCACTTATACTTTTATTTTACTATTGTATTATAAATACGAAACACAGTTATTGATGTTAATTTCTCAATTAGTATAAGTAGTAATATTATTTTAAACGATTTTATTGATTAAGTATGAAATATAAAATGATAACTTACCTTTAATTATTTGTTTTTTTATGCATTTATTTACACATAGCAACAATCTCGCTAACGTGGACATAATTACTTTTTTGAAAAATGTGCATTACACGCAATAATTACCAAAGGTTTTATGTTAATAATTAAATAAATGCATTTTATATTTTTTTTATAAATCTGTTTTATTGTTGTTGTTTTTAGTTGTGGCTGTTCCTATTTATTTTCTCCCACGAGAGCAGAGTTAGACACAATGTCAATATTTAACGTGGGGAAAACTACGCTCTCCTAAAATGGGCACTCTGAATTAGAACACATAATGTAATTTCCTCGGTTTAGAAGGATTTCTCTTTCACTGACAGAAAATATAAAATCTAGTGCAGATTCAGTACATATACTACATTTTGCTCCTAGCCAAAAGGGTAAGGTGTTCATATGTGGATAGTGATGATGATGATGATGATGATGATGATGATGATGATGATGATGATGATGATGATGATGATAACTTGACAAATTGCAGTAGAAAAGAAAAAAAACTCCTGTAATTTTTCTAAATTACAAAAAAAAGTATATTTTTTCATAATAATTAAGTTTTTTTCTGTCTTTTATAATAAAGGCGAAACGTACAAAGTACCCATTTTGATTTACTCAGTAGTATAACATCGTTTTATTTGACCGATCGACTTTTCACCCTTGTGTTTATTCATTCCATTATATAACCAGTTTTAATGGGGAATTCACTTTCATTTTTATACTGAAGCAAACTAACATTTATCGACGTAAAATATCTTAAAGCACGTATCAGGTAGCTTTTTTGTTGTTTTTTCCTAAATACGAAATTTGTTGATGTTCAGGCACAGTACATTACTCCCACATTGAAATATATCAAATAACATTATTACAATCATCATTTTGTAGGTGCACTCTAAATGACCAAAATGTCAAATGAAAATTATTTCTTTAATATCTGTAAAGAAAACTACAGCGGGTAGTTTGTGCTAGTATACCTGTATGTTGCGATTTCTCCCGGCCACGGGGGTATAGGTGTTAAGCTTGTGATGCTAGACTAGATTTACGAATTGTGTTCGATCCCATTAAAAAAATCATATTTGATGCCCTTTTCAGATTAAATAGTCTTAATAGTAGAGTAATGTTTGGAATTACGAGATTTCTGTCACTAACGATACTCCAAAGTTCCGCTCTAGCGTCGAACACTTTCGACAAGAACACACTTACCACCGTCTCTCGGGTAAGGGTAAGCATAAGCGTTAGACTCGTTGTTATTGGCTTAATATACAAACAATCTATTGTGACCGCCTGCAACCGCCACGCATGCACTAATCAGTGTATAAAACCCGAAACGATATCGTATGTAGGTATTAAAACAATTAAATATATATATATATATATATATATATATATATATATATATATATATATATATATATATATATATATAAATGTTAGTAAGAAGTTATGAATCTGGATATATCCGTATCTATACACACACATATATATATATATATATATATATATATATATATATATATGTTAGTAAGAATTTATATATATATACATATATATATATATTGTTTGATTTGATGCCATATATATGTTACGAAAAGCAGATTAACGTAATGTAGTACTTGTTTTTTTAATCAGCACATAATTGTTATCAAGAACACATTCACGTCATTTCATAAAACTTGTTTTTTTATCAAGCATACAATTGTTCTCGCCTACACCTAGATATTTGTAAAATGCTCCTGTGCCTTTATTTCTGGGTGTGGTTTTCGTCAGTGCTAATTACATGAAACAAAACAAAACAGCAAACACAATTAAAAGCTAGGTGAGCAAAGCCTTAATTGCATTCATTAATGATAGTAATTTACACATTGTCTACTAAATGTCTTAGATAGTTTTGGATTTGCTCCATCAATCTACTTTGATGAATCAAACAAATGCCTAAGCAGATTACGTTTTAAGATGCAATATTTTCTAAAAATCATATAAATTATTTTATGTCTATTTTTCTAATTAATTTATAGTGATAACACAATTGTCTACATAGAAAGGGAATCTAAATTAATTTAAAGGCAATTCATTTCATTTCCCGTGATTGTAGCTTTACACTTTGATTTTGCCGGAGTGGTACACAGACTACGTTGCAGGGTGATAAGAATTGGCATTTTGGCTAAGATCAAAGTGTGGTATCTGTTCCGATGTATACTGCACCCCATAAATTGGTATTGTCTTGGCCTTCGGTGCTTGATTTACGCCGGTCTATGGGTCTGTCCTGTGCAGTTCTAGGAGGTCCGCCCTTCCAGGCTTTGCCTCCCCTCTTTGGGGAGGAGTGGGTTTATTGCTTACTGCCTGAGGCGCTCCTACCGAGGAATGCCGACGGGGCTGCCCACGCAATTTTGAAACCCCACTTTCCCGACCCGACCTTCGGTCACATCTTACTTGTGGCAGTAAGATAAAAACTGGCCTTGGGCCTAACTCCTGGAGAGGAGTAAATCAATACTCAAACATGTAAACACATCTAACTCGGAAGCAAGCACGTGTGCATACAAATATATACTCATATGTGTATCTATACACATATACTCCCAAAACACACCCATGTATATGTATATGTATATGTATGTATGCATATTTGAATTTAAAAATTAAAAAATATTTTTTATCAAAATATAGGTTTACATTAGCTCGATAGTGTTTCATTTGAGCTATAACAAAACAATATTTAAATATTATAGAACCTGCATTAAATGTAGGGGCACATACCTATGAATTCATCAAAAATCAAAGTAAGGAAGTTGACATCTTTGAAACACGAATTAGAATGTATTAAATATTTTTGAAAATCAAACATCGTGCAATATTTTTATAAATGAAAAATTCATTTATTTAAAAAAAATTTATCGCGAATTTTCGTTGTAAAATACAACCTTATCAAGCGAGACTGTCCTATATTTCTTTTCGAAAATAATCCGTGTGTCAAAGATGTCAACTTCCTTACTTCATAAATAGCGCCAATCTGCGCATGACATCGACCGAACTGAACTTCTAACGTCTTAATGAACTCGACGTATTTTCGACCCCTCGGGATTAATACCATCATCAAAATGAGGAGGAAGAAAAGGAAAAAAATCTATAGGACAGTCTCGCTTGATAAGGTTGTATTTTACAACGAAAATTCGCGATAAAATTTTTTTAAATAAATGAATTTTTCATTTATAAAAATATTGCACGATGTTTGATTTTCAAAAATATTTAATGCATTCTAATCCGTGTTTCAAAGATGTCAACTTCCTTACTTGATAAATAGCGCTAATCTGCGCATGACATCGACCGAACTGAACTTCTAACGTCTTAAAGAACTCGACGTATTTTCGACCCCTCGGGATTAATTCCTACCATCAAAATGAGGAGGAAGAAAAGGAAAAGAAAATATAGGACAGTCTCGCTTGATAAGGTTGTATTTTACAACCAAAATTCGCGATATTTTTTTTTTACATAAATGAATTTTTCATTTATAAAAATATTGCACGATGTTTGATTTTCAAAAATATTTAATACATCAAAAATCAGTTTTTGCGGCGGACCAGCAAAATATATGGCAGGTTCGAAACGTACAAGGTATTTATTTTACTTAAAGATGCTATTATTAATGTTTGTAAGGAAGACAGAAAAAAACACTCTATTGCATTCCACATGCATTTTTCAATGCATTTATATATATATATATATATATATATATATATATATATATATATATATATATATATAATTGTCATTAGTTTTTTATGTAGAATAAATGAATGTTATTACCTTCATCATAACTATTTTTTAATATGGTGATTATAATTGACTATATTCTAACGGTTATTACGTTCTGGTTAAATCTCCGGTCTATGAAAGGTAAAATATCGAAATCAATTCAATCACACCCCAATTTACAATCTGGAGAATTCGGTTACATTATAAAAGGCCCTATTTTTAAAAAGGTGTAAGTCAGCTAGTGAAAATTGTGAATTAGGTGAAATTAAGAAATAACTGCGATCTTCAGCTGACAAAGTTTTGATAAATAAGTCTGTTTTCCCACAAGTCAGAGTAAAAAATTGAACTTGAGATCAGGGGAACATAGTTTGTGGTCAGAAAGGGTAAATGCAGGGAGCTTATTAGTTGACAGGGTGATGATGTGGCTTGTTTCTCGCGAAAACGATGGCGTCAAATTTGTGAAGGTTAGAAAAAAGGATATTTGTATACAGTTAGTTCATGGGGTTGAGACGAGACGGATGTAGAAAGCTATGATCTGAAAACTTTAACCTCGGAGAATTCGTGAATGGAATCGACGCGACACGGACGTCCCAGAAACATGGTCTGACCGCTTTAAGTTAAGTCTCGAATGAGACGAGAATGAGGCAACCCTTACCATCATTCGCCTAAGTCGGGAATTGTGAGTAATTAATTGAGTCAGAAGCTTAGGGGAATAGACTAATTAATCTAGAAAACGGAAATTTCTCTCCCAGGCATTAACAGAAAGAAGATTACTCACACTTCTGAACCTGTCTCAAGAAATATGTCTTCCGTATAAAAAGTGAATCCACAGATACCCCACTATGATTATCACGGAGAAAACCAGAAAGCAGATACCAACGCAACTAAGAAAGTCAACATTTTACGACACAACGAAAGATGAAAACGAAGCATACATCGATGTGACGGCCACAACAATGTATGAGCGAAAAATCGTGTATATTAAATTAACTGATATACACGTTATATAGAAAAGAGACATTTGCGTATTAAAAAGGATAGCACAATTAAATACGCTGTAAATGGCCGACATTCACACACTATTATGAATGAAAAAATATCTGTATCACGGTTGGACTCGTAGACGTGAAAGGCGCGTATTGGTTGTGTAAATACCTTAAAGAAGCATTGTAGTAACGTTTGAATAATTTAGCTTTCGGACATGTTACCTGGTGTTTTATAACAACAATACTTACGCTCGAGAGGTGAATAACGCGACAACGGCGTATATGTCGGAGATCATGAAAACCGCATAAGTTGAAGGATAATGCTAAAAAGAATACGCTAAAGAAAGACATAGACACGTCTTTTAAAGTGCGTAGAAAAACGATTCAGCAACAACAAATGAACACCATTTGTAACATGGTTCAATTTAGTGCCGAACGAGAAAAGGCGATATGTTCCACTACATTATTTTAAAAAATATATATTACAGTAATATTGTAATGCAGATTTTATATTTCTACTTATTTTATTAAATTGTTATATCAAACATCCTGAGAATCTTTAAATGAAAATTTTAGTCACGTGAATTATCTAATGTTTACATGTATTTGTTTTCCATTTTCACTATATTACTGAACGATCTCAATTACATATTTAATTAAAAATAACAAAATATACTTGTATACACGAGGAAAATTATAGTCTGGATAAAAATAGTGTAACGAATTATATCAATTAGAACTTAGTTTATAATCTCGAACAGGATGCCGAACAAGCATGGGACTACTATATAAAATATAACAGTCCATTGTAATTTATATAAAAATATAAAGAAAGTAATATTGAACAAAAATAATAAATTAAATATATAATTTATTATTTTTGTTCAATATTACTTTCTTTATATTTTGCATGTGCATCAATGCCTGCTTTGACCCATTCAGTTGCCCTATTTGCAAATGGATCAGCAGGGAGAGAAAACATTCTACTCCATGAGGCGTCTCCGATGTGGTCTCTGATGCAATAAAAATAAGCCCGTTCGAAACATATCGTCGTTTTGGGCAACATCTCATCAGCTTTAGAGCGAAATTTTAGAGTGATATCAATAATTATCACAAGATTATCAGCATTTCCGGGCAGACCATGGCATTCAGCACAAAAGCCTCGGCCAGTGAGGCAAAGCTCAAGTCGAGAAGTGAGGCTTGCTGGTCCACAAGATCAGGGAGGGGGTCGTGAAAGTAACAGTCTGTGAGTGGGAGTGCGCTATGGAGAAACTATATTCGGAGTTACTAGCTGACTCTGTATAGCTAGAGAATGTAAACCATTGATGTTGATCTGCATTAAAATCGCATATTACATGTATTTGGCCACTCGTGTCAAGTGAGAGAGCTATATTAATGCTTTAAGAGACAAAGTTACAAAGGGTATAGTCCTAGGTCGGAGGTATAAGAAATATTGATAATTAACACTGTGCTGCAGGATTAATCAACAGCACATGTAGACTTGAGCGTATTTGTCTAGCCTATGTTTTCTAGTCAAAGGGGTGTTCCAAACATACACTCCTGGCCCGTGTAACTGTTAGTCAGATTCTTTACGGTAGAAGTACTCAGTCATGTTAAAATGGTGTGAGAAGATTGGGGGTGTATATTTTGTTTCCCTTTATGCTAAGATATCCAGGTAGGTTGTTAAGAAAAAGGTTTTGACGTTGTTGATGTTGGTTCGTAGTCCCCGGATATTTTGGAATGCTAGCCTCTACGACGGAGTCGAATATGGTTTTTGGTGGGTGTCTGATCAAGGTTTGATTTTTTAGAATTTATTTTGTATTGTCATTTTGGTTTAAGATAGAGTAGATATGACAAAGTGACTGCTTATTTGGTACCAGTACGATCAGACATCTAGTCTATTAATCAGGACTTGCTACATGGGGGTTGTAGCATCAGGAAAGCTCTCCGGGGATAACTGTAGGATCCATTTCCATGCGCGACATGGCACATACAGTTACCCACAATATTAAAAAAAACTGTTGACTGAGCAGCCGTTTTTAGCGCTACCCAATAGTTATACCTTTTGTACTACCAGTCAGATGCAGCAGAAAGACAAGCTGTATAACATGTACCCTCAACCTGTAGGAGCCCAGATTAGTCATGTGAGACTACGTGAAAAATAAATTTCCCAAGTTGTACAGATAAAGAGAAAGAGATGTGACGTTCATTGTTCTAGTCAGGAAACAAGGCTAAACACTAGGTGTTATTTTAAGTGTCCCTGCGCTAGTATCTCTGCGCCTGGCTAATAGACAAAGATGGAGTACAAACGTCAGGTGATAGGCAGAGACTCAATGTCTAGGAAGGTTGCCCATCAGGACAAAGGCGGCCTCGCTCCCTCAGTTTTTATATAAGAATTTCCTTCATCTAGATAGATGACTAAACGAGTTCTAGGGGTTTATCACGCCGAGATAGCTAGTCCTACGAATGTGAACTAGTCAGGTATTTCAGAGCCCCCACAGGTCAAAAAATATTTCATATATATGATGGACTCTCCCGTCGATTGCGACGTATGTGGTTCCAACAACTTTCATTTGTGTCTAGTTCGTTCATGACACCTGAGTCCGACAAGAGACCTGCAAGGAAAGCCGCAGACAGTGCAAGAGTGTGAGTAATCGGATGCCAGGTGTGGAGCACTCTCTCTAGCGTTTCGCCTAACTCTGGAAGTTCTCATATTATCCACACAGGGCTCGTTGAATCTTTCCACTCCAATGCAACAAGCTGCTCGCCATGTCTTCCTGTCTTTTGTACAGTCTTCAAAGTTTGGGGGGGGTACTCCAATTGCCGTCAGCGCATCTTTCAATTTATCTTTGTACCTCAGCATAGGCCGACCATCATTCCTGTTATCACAAGCTAACTGACTGTACATCAGTGCTTTAGGTAGCCTCCCTTCGTCCATTCTTGCTACATGACCAGCCCATCCCAATTGAGACTGCAACAGAACACTTTCAATTCCACCAATATGGCATCTGTTGTAAAGATCGGTGTTAGCGACTTTGTCCTTCAAACTAAGTCCGCATATGGTCCTAAGGCAGCTCCTGTGGAACACATCCAATTAGCGAATGTGATGCCGGTAAGGCGTCCACGCCTTACATCCATAGAGAAGACCTGTCAATATTACAGGCCTATACACATTGATTTATGTCTTGAACTTAATACCTCTGCTACTCCAAAGACGATGTTTCAGCTTTCCGAAGGCATTTGCCGCTTTTGCAATTCGGTTTACGATTTCATCATCAAGTGAAGCAGCAGAATTAACTTTGCTACCTAGGTAGGTAAAGTTTTTGACATAGTTCATTGGTCTGCCATCCACTTTGAGTTTTTCTAATGGAAATTCATGGACAGGCTGATTTTGTTTCACTCCTTGAACTTGTGTTGATGGACCACCTCAGTCTTCTTTAAACTGATTGTTAAACCAAAAGCCCTACATGCACCTGAAAATTTTGTCAAAAGATTCTGAGCTTCTTCAAAAGAAGTCGCGACCAGGGCAGCATCATCTGCAAAGAGAAGGTCCCGAATGATGGCCTCTCGAACCAAGGTTTTGGCTTTAAAACGCTGATGGTTAAAGAGCCCACCTGTGGTGCGGAGTTGAAACTCAACACATGTGCTTTCATCAGCGAATGCGTGCCGAAGAATCACCGAGAAGAACAATGCAAACAGCACAGGTGCCATCACACAATCCTGTTTCGTACCGTCGGTTACTTCAAAAGGCTCTGAGGTTTCCCCATTGGAAACGACCTGTGCTTTCATCCCTTCATGAAAGGAGATTATGACATCAAGCATGTTGTTGGGGATTCGAAGCTTATGAAGAACTTTCCAAAGTGCTACGCGGCTGACCGTACTGAATGCTTTTGTCAAATCAATAAAAAACATGTACAGTTCCCGATTTTTTTCACGAACTTTTTCAGCAACCTGACGAAGGGTAAATACCATGTCGATTGTACCTCGACCAGAGCGAAAACCACATTGGGACTCTGGGTAAATCTCATCAATAAGATGTCTGATGATCCTGTTCAGAATCAACTTGCAAGAATTTTACCTGCAACAGAAAGCAGAGATATCCCGCGATGATTATTGCAAGAATTCCTGCTTCCCTTGCTCTTATAAAGAGGCTTGACATTACTATTCTTAAAGTCCTGTGGGACTCTGCCAACTTTCCATATCTCCACAAACAATATGGTCAGTTTTTCCTCGAGTGCTCTTCCGCCATGTTTGTACACCTCAATGGGGATGCAATCTCTGCCCGGTGCCCCTGACGATAGCTGTTTTTTAGCTTGAGATACTCCCTGAACTGTAAGTGGAAAAGACAGTTCCGGAATTTCGGGATGCTGCGGAAGAGAGGAAATGATGTTTTCGTCAGTCACCGATGCAGAGTTAAGGACAGTTTCAAAGTGCTGCTTCCAGCGCTTAAGGATAGCAGATTTGTCAGTTAGCAGTGTTTCTCCATCCTCAGCAAAAACTGGGTCAGAACCATTAATTTGAGGACCAAACACCTCTTTCAGGCCAGAGTAAAATGACTAGAATCCCCCCTGTCGGCTGCGTCCTGAAGTTCCGCAGCCTTGGATGACCACCAAGCCTCTTTTAATGCCCTAAGTGCCTTTTGTAACTTGTGCTTTGTGAGCTCTATACGCCTTCTTTTTCACAGTGGAATTTTTGATCTCGAGCCATGTTTTGTGGCAAACATGCATTTGGTCGATAAGCTTCTGCACTTCAGTGTTGTTTTCATCAAACCAGTCTTGATGTTTCCGCAAAGGGAAGCCCACAACCTCAGCAGACGAGTCATAAACAGCATTGCGCAATGAATCCCAAGAACTTGAAACGTCACTATTTACCTCTACAGAAGCTACAGCGGTCGTAACTTTTTCCTTCAGCTCATTTTGTGTATCTGCCTGTTTTAGAGGCAGAACATTTAGGCGTATTGGAACAGAAGACTTTTTCACTCTCCTCTTTTCTAAATGGAAGATGGTCTTGCCGACTATAAGCGCATGATCTGATAAACAACAGCTACTATAGAAAGAGCGTGTTATCTTAAAATCTTTGAGGTCGCGCTTTCTGGTAATTATGTAGTCAATGAGATGCCAATCTTTTGATCGGGGGTGCAATCATGATGTTTTTCGACAATGCTTTTGTTGGAAGTACGTGTTTGTCACACTGAAGTTAAATTCTTTGCATAACGTCAGGAGTCGCAATTGGAATTCATTTTTCCAACACCATGGTGACTCAGAACACCGGCCCATGTTTGAAAGTTGAGCCCCACTCGAGCATTGAAGTCTCCCATCAAAGCAACCTTATCCTTATGCTGATTTTTTTAAATTAAGCTACGCAAATCATTGTAAAGATCAGCTTTGCATTGATCTGAACTATTCATAGTAGGGGCATAACAGCTGATAAGTGTTGCGAATGTGTTGTTTTTTTGTGAAAGTCTTAGGGTCATAATACGATCTGAATGCCTTACTGGGAGTGTTGGAAGTTATCTAGCAATTTCCGTCTTCACTGCAAACCCTAAGCCAGATTGATGTGGTTCGTTTTCTGGTTTACCAGCCCAGAAAAACGTGTATCCACCTTTTACCTCACACAGCTGTGAGTGACCAGGCAGCCGCGTCTCACTAAGGGCAGCAATATCTACATCATGTTTCCTTAACTCCATTGATACGAGGGTCCTTTTCATTTCTAGTGACGCATCACTATCCTGCAATGTGCGCACATTCCAAGATCCAATGTTTAGCTTCATAAATTTCTTTGTTTTCTGACTGCTGTATTGGATAACTAGACAGCTGCAGTAGGCTGACAAGACAAAGAAGGTCATGCAATGTTTAGGGCTCTTTTTATCGCCCCCTACCTAAAATAGGGAAAGCAGTGCTGATCCTAGATAGGCCTGCTTTGCCACTGGTGGAGGATACGAACGGCACAATTGCCCAAAGGTTTGTGCCAAACGGCCATCACCCACCAGCCGCCACTGTGTAGAGCGCCAGCTAGAGACTTCCAGCTATATCCTTTTCCTGTCCCCGTCGCCTTTACTCTCTCGCCAGTGGACCCAGAAATACTCACGTCGATTTTAGTAAAGCTGCTAGAAAACCTACACGTTTGATTTGATTTGAGTGGTGAAGGCTTGTGTAGGACCATCCCCACTTTTCGGAATTGTTGATTACACAAGATCGGTGCAAATGAGTGCCACAGAAAAAGTCAGCAACAACCCTCAGGTTATACATCAGAGTTTTCCATCTCCTAGACACCTGCCTTAACAAAGTGGGTTACACGCGCCCCCAGATACCAAATTGGAAATTTCCCTGATCCGGCGCCATATACATATACATATATACACACATACACGCATATATATATACAGAGATGGAGAGAGAGAGAGAGAGAGAGAGAGAGAGAGAGAGAGGTGTTGAGACAGACCACTACCCAGTGGCAGGGGGTTAGATTGGTGAGTGCCGGGACGTATCTGCATGCCAGCAGGCCCTGCACACTGCACCTCTGGGGTTCTAACCTACTCCGAGATCTCTAGTCTATTAGCCCGGGGCCGCAAAGCACCCAGTTACCATAGTGTACCACGAGGAGGTCAGACTAGAGTCTTGTCTGGGGATAGGCTATATACCAACAGGGGAGACTTACTCACTCGGCTCCCTTTTCGCAAAACTAGTGGGCTATCTGGCGGCTAAGCAAATAGCAAGAGTAGGAAGCCCATGCAACTACAAGTACGCTCCGCTGTAGCACTAGACGCATCACACAGACCTGTGGCTAACAACTCCACGACACCATTCTTTTAGCCTGATGATTCCCCCCGGGGATGAAACACGGGAGCCTCTGTGTAGCTTGATTGCCATAAATATATTTTCATAACTTACTATATATATATATATATATATATATTTATATATATATATATATATATATATATATATATATATATATATATATATATATATAGAGAGAGAGAGAGAGAGAGAGAGAGAGATGTGAGTATCTATGTATATAAAATAGGTTTACACGTTACATCTCAAAGATACACAAAAAATGAATATAGGTCCACCTCTCGTACTAAGAATAAGACTGGTAGAGGGGGTAAACTTCATATGTGTGGTCAGACACTTCATACTAGGAAAATACATTTACGAGCATAAAAAGTTAAAATTAATAAGTTTTTAAAAGTATTCTAAAATGTATATATATATATATATACATATATATATATATATATATATATATATATATATATATATATATATATATATATATATATAAATAATTTAATATTTATTTATAAATATTATACTAAGCCCCTTTAAGAAATTAAAGTTGAGCACTCTCGGGGAAGTTAAAAATAGACTGTCAAAAAGCTCTAATGCAAAGTTCCGAATACGTTCGTCGTACACTCTCGACTAGTCTTCTATCTGTGCCCGCTTCTACGTACATATAGATCTTAATTTCCCTAAATTACGTGACAGTTTCCGTGGGCCTAGTGGATATGGCTGACTCTGTGTACCGGGTTCGCGCCCCTCGACCGTCTGAAATTGTTACTTCCCTGCACTGATGAGAGCAATAAGCTTGAAACGCTAGCGTCTGTAGGTATAAATAATTTAATATTTATTTATAAATATTATATATATATATATATATATATATATATATATATATATATATATATATGGGTGTGTGTGTGTGTGTTTTATTCCACGTATATAATGTATAGTACGAAAATTGTAAAACGAATGTAGTTTTACATTTTTCGTTGTGTCCGATTAGTTTTTGCTATCAACTTTACTTTGAGATGAACCACTTCTTTGCAAATAGTTTATCTTTACGTAATTGTTTTAGCTCCTTATTGTTTTCATAATAGAAAGATTATGATAAAACATTTTTATTTTAGTTCATATTATGATATTCTCGTGTTAACCCCACACTTAATTATTTATTTATCAATGTTGTGATATTTTAATTTCATATTTCACCACTAGATACCTAGTTTCACATTTATTTTACATATTCTTTAGATTAAATTTAATTTAGTTTATTGGGTATTTATTACATATCTTTCTTAACCACACAATTTATTTAGTCAAACATAAATGATGCATATATTTAAACTAAGGGTAATAATTCAGTATTAATTTAATTATTTGTTTCTAAGAAACCACGGCCTAGTTTTTATCTTAGCCATTACCGTTTATTCGGATATCCAGTCATCTTGTTAGCTTTTTTCTATTCTAATTTTACCTTTATATATATATATATATATATATATATATATATATATATATATATATATATGTAAAATATATTTATTCATAAATAATTATAGATAGACCACTTACAGTTAAGTTGACAACAATCCGTCATTCTGCGTGATGCATAACTCTGAGTCCTCTCGACTGCTTGATGAATAGCCGCCGTGTTTAGATGTTAAGTTACTTTCACTTTCTAGACAGTGCGTGCTGAATCGTTAGTACGCGCCTCGGCTAATGATTCACATATAACTTTCGCATCGAGGTTCGAACCGTGTTATCGGCGGTTGTCTCCTCCCATACTGGTGTGTTCAGGTTTGGCATGAAACACATGCGTATATGGTTGTATTCTGAAAATAATAATAATAATAATAATAATAATAATATATATATATATATATATATATATATATATATATATATATATATATATATATATATATTAGGGAACGTTCATTTTTAAGCATCGATTATATTTAAAACGTAAAGAAAAAGGCAAAATGCCTTCAAAAACCATAAGTTAGATACGTATATATTTTATTAAAATAAAAATAAATATTTTCATTTTGACTTTTCTTTTTCTAATATTTCACTCGATATAACGAGTATCATCAGAGCTTTACACAAATATTATGTATTTACCTCATATTTGTATGTATACGTAAGAATCCTTGTTGTTGGTGATGAAAGATTGGCGCCCAGATGTTGCGTGGACAAACGGTGAAAATGTCTCTTTTTGAAAATCTGAATTAAAAAACGCGAATGACTCGCAAGTAGATATACAGTTAGGAAAGTTCGTTTTTAAGCATACATGAAATTTATTACGTAAAGAAAGAAGCAAAATGCTTTCAAAAAACATTCGTTAGATGCGTCTATATTTTATTAAAATCAAAATTAAAAAAAAAATGTTGACTGTATATATATATATATATATATATATATATATATATATATATATGTATATATATATATATATTAACATATTAAATTGGTTTATACCTACAGACGACGTCGTCTCAAGTGTTCTACCCTCATCAGTGAGAAGGATGGGCTTGGACGCAGTTCATAGATTAAGCCTAGAATCACGATCCTTGCGCCCATGCCCACACGGCCGCGAGAAATCACCACAGGCAGTAATCAAAAGTAAGGTACACTTAGCTTTAAGGCGGGGAATAGCTTTGTTGTCGATAGTGTTCGAAGCTTGGTGGAACTTTGCAAACTCACTTGTAATTCAGGGATTAACTATTCAGAATATTAAGTCTTAAAGGGCATTACTTAAGAATATTTATAAAATATCAAAACATATATATATATATATATATATATATATATATATATATATATATATATATAGGTGAGGTTGGGTGAAACATTCGGAGAATCTTTACTGCGTTTATATAATAGTGCTCAATAACGAAACTGGCTGTGTATTTATAATAAAGGTTTTATTTATACAAACCTATCAAGGCTACACATCTGAATTAAATCTGAAGATCTTTTAAAGCCGAACAAATATGTCTGTGGTGTACGTGTTTCTATAGACAAAAGCAATATGAAAAGTTAGAGAACGGACATATATTTTTCCACCTGATGAGATCATTCCTTATTAAAGATACGATAGTAACATTTCTTACGGATGTGTAGCCTTGATGTTTTTGTATAAATAAAACGTTTATTATAAATATACACACATATTCATATAAAGCGTGACTGCATAGATATAACTAAAATATACCTACATACGTTTGTATATATCTGTGAGTACAGGGTTATTTATGGGTTCAAATACATTGTAGAGGAAAAAGTCGTGTCGGCTATTAAGCCAGCGCGAAGATACTTTCAATCATCTATATTTTATTTTTTATAGATATGGTGAAAATTCAACTAGTCATAAAAGACTATATATCGGCGATGTTTATGTCCAACTATAGTGATTGCGAAAGAAATTAAAAAGCTAAATAGATTATCATCTCACATATTATTTACTTTCGTATGAGGAATGTTTTATACACAGATTATTTTTTAAAAGTACAGAATTTAAATTTCAACATTGACTTAAATGGTGAGTTTATCTGACATTTGTTTCTTATAAAAAGTGTTTTTAATATGTATCATGCTTTATTGAATAATACATAATAGTCTCATAAAGATTAATTGTAAAATAAAAACGAAATTAAATCAGATAATAATTTGAGAATCATGTGCTTGTCTACCTATTTGTATATTCATGTATTCAAATAGTACAAATATAATTAAAACAAATATTTCATGATGTATGAATTCAAATATATTGTTAAAAGTATTTTTTAGACAATGCACACCGATAACATCTCATTGATCCACGCAGCAGGACATTAGTATAGTTATTTGTTGTGTTATGTTGTCTTTGCATGATTATTGATAACGAAAAATAAATTTAAATGTCTGCGCTTATATGAGTATAAAATATTTAACGAAGCATTCCATCATATAATGAAACATTAGTGCATATTGAACACTGAAATATGCTGAAGTCAACATCATCGCGTTACTTTTTGAATTAAATTACTTTTGAATCTAAATTAGATTAAGTAATATTTTATAGAAGTTGTCACTAAATGAAGTGTTATTGATACTGTAATTATAATGAAAACATTAAGCAAAATAATGTCTCATTTGATTAAGGTTATAACTGAAAGATCTTTAAGTGAATTAAGGAATAATATAAGTTGTCCAACTTAAAAACAGAGGTTTAAAATCATATGGAAAATAACAAATCACGTTATATATTATCAATGAATATAGGTACATCTTATTTAATTTCAGAGCAACAAAAAGCTATAAGTATACACTTACAAATAGAACTAAATAAACAAACATTACATAATAATGAATATGGGTGCGTTTCGTTTTAAACAAACAAAACATCAAGTGGAAAATAGTTCTATACTTAGCATTATCAAGATACATTATTATATATCAATTTTTATCTAATCGAAGTTCTATAATATAAAATATATATCAAGTGACGAAAAACATGAAATACCTTGACTCATCTTGTTTTTTTACATGAATTTAATTATTTAAGCAAGCATACAGAGTAACGTATTAAAAAAAGGGAAATATTTGTTCTAATCAATAAGGAAAACAATCCCTTAAATACACAATGTACCTTTTATTACAAATCATTATAATAGAAGAAATAAATTGGAAATTAAAAAAAACATATATATTCAAAATATACTGCTAATGCAATTATATATCGACAACAAACATATTTCTTTATAATTTAAAAAAAAAATCAACTGACCTCGTATTATAAAAAGGAACGTACACAAAATATAGTATGATATTCTTTGTCAATTCCTTCGACAAGTGGGTTTTTTCCCCTAATTTTTTTTACTGAATTAATTCTAGCTATGTTGAAAGGCAGTGTCAATTCTGTATTTACGTATCGACTTTTGATTGGATATAATCTCCAACAGCAGGTTTCTTTCCGCCAATTAGACGATTCCAGGGGATAGTATTACAACGATCACACATCATATTCCTGCTTATAAATATCCTTGGGAGAAGACATGTGCGTACTACACAATCCAGCTTGAAAGGTGTTCAGCCATATCCACACTGTTGACCGAACTCTTTTTGCTCCAACAGTTTAGTATCATAATGTAGCACGTTAATATACACTTCAAAGTTAATTCCTCAGCTCCACATCATTTTGAAGTACTATATTACAATAATCAAGATATTAATTTATTTTGCAAGATTTTAAAAGTTGAACAAAATAGTATTAAAGCTGAAATATTAAACAGTCTAAACAAGCCGAATGTATTTGCTATCGTTATACCATGTTATTTGGACCATACTGAAGTATTTCTCTACAGTTTATTTTAAAACTGATGAAATCTCACCCGGGTAACTGCTAATATAAATTCATTTTTTAATTACTACGAAACTTATCAAAAGAACAACTCCTAGTTTCATTGTAAAACATGAACATAGTTCTCTCTGTTACAACTAAATTTGCATTTTTGTATTAGATTTAAAAAACTGTGAAAACGAATAAAAAGCTTAAACAAGTTTACTGTATTCTGGGGTAAACCATGTAAGTACAGCAAGTCTGCAATAACAATGTTTTAAGTAAACACCACTATAAATTTTTAATTACCCAATATATAACTTTATAAATATTGCTCTTCAATAAATCAATTTTGCATTGACTTTCTTTACACAAAATACTAATAAATAAATAGTACTCTTTATTGAAGTGGTGTGTCTAGACGCTAATCAATTAGCACATTTAATTACGATGACTGATTTCTTAAACAAAATAACTGTCGTTTGTATTTTATCATTCATATATTCTCAAATTTCACTAGAATATTCTATATTTAATAACTTTCTGAAATTCAAAGAATATGTAAAGTTTATCTATTTTAAATAAATGTATTCTCAACAACAAAGGATTTAATTCCTATCATATGAAACCAAATACTATTTTTTTTACTTATAACCACTGCTAGAGTAATTCTTAGCTTTTATCGGCAATGTAAACATATATCAGAACAAAATATTTTAATAAAATTACAATAAGTACGCGAATAATAATTAAATCTCAGTAGGAAGAACAACACACACCACGTATTGTTGAAAAATAGGAAAACAAACTCAGAAAGTAAATGAGCATAAACGCCATTTATAATTCGAATAAAAAGGTTAACAACAATTCTAAGCGATTAAGTTTGAATATAAAACCTTATCCTAAGAAATTTTAAGCAAAAATTGTAACGTATATTTTCTCTATTCTTTATATATTTATTGTTTCGAACTTCATTCTAAACGCTTACTACGTATACAAAGTTATTTATTCCACCTTTTTAAGTCTTTATTCGTCCTACATCAGTTTATGGATAGTGGCAATTATTTAGATTAATACGGAAGCTACTGTAGAAAGATGATTGGAATATTAGCACAGTGAGAAGATGTATGTATGCATTTCTTTCCAATCGAATTGTGACTATACGGTGTACACATAAATTATTTTACTCCTGACGAATAGAGCAATCGTGAGAGATGTAATAAATTCCCTTGGACAAAAAACACTCAAATCTCTCGATCCCTCTCGATCTCTCTCTCTTTCTCTCTATCTCTCTTACTTAGTCTCTCTTGTGCTACAACACTCTCGCCATATATATATATATATATATAGATATATATATATATATATATATATATATATATATATATATATATATATATATAGGGTGATTCATAACTCACTTAGCTATTAATGTTTGAAATGTTTGGACATGAACAGTGTTAAACCCAACAGCTTGAAGGGTTCGTTGAACGCAGCTATATGATGTCGATAACACTTGAGCAGCTTGGCGAATTGATGTTGAAGGTTGTGTCTAAATCAAGGTTTGGATTTCTTCTTCTTTTGCATCATTACGTTTCGGAGCACCTGGTTTTTGAGCATATTGGACGCTTCCAGTTTCCTTGATTTTTTAAAAAAATTGCGCGCATGGTGTTGTGCGAAGGAGGCTTTCTGTTCACATCACGTTTCCATTGCCTTTCAACAAGTGTGGGAGATTCATCAAATTTGGCCATATGAATAACAATAAAAATTCGCTCTTCAATTGTAAATTACATACTGCCTGAAAAAAAAGCACATATGATGATTTACACGAATTTAATAAATAAAAATAAGTATATATAGAAACAAATATATAAACGAACAAATTTAAAATAACAAATAGCAGTAATTGGAGAGTAAGATAACAATCATCAAAAGTTCATAGTATGTTTGTGCTTCATATGGTAATCATTTTAAATAGCAAAATTACTTATGAATCACCCTGTATATATATGTATATATATATATATATATATATATATATATATATATATACATATATATATATATATGTGTGTGTGTGTGAGGTGTGTGTGTCTGTCTGTGTGTGAGTATATATATATATATATATATATATATATATATATGTATATGTATGGCTTAATTTGAAAATATTATTTAAAAATAATTATATGTATATATATATATATATATATATATATATATATATATATATATATATAGCTATAATACATGTTAACAGTCTGCCTGTGGATGGGATGACTATATATGTCTTTATAAAGTTGGGTATATGTATATTAGTGATGGGACGATTCCAAATGTTTTCACGATGCCAATACAATTACTGATTTTGTTCTAAATCGTATTGATTTCTAAGTATTTTAATATATACTAGTTGTTTTTTAATAGTTTTAGAACTACTGTACACACCCCGTGTAATGTCCCTATATATTTTTGGAAACGTAAAATGTATACTTGTGGCGGGCGTAAATTACACGAGTAATTGTCGTTTGTTAACAAATTTGTTTGTATGTGTGAATAAACAATTGAAAATAGTCGACGATTGCTATGTAAAATTAGAAGACGGTCTAGGAATAGAATAATTAAGAAAGCTCCCATGGCAATAAAAAGAATGAGTTTCGAAATAATAATGTTACTATTTGGAATAGAATTTTTTTTACGGAAATGGCTCCAGACAAGGCATGAAGTTACGATGTAAGAAGCTAACAAGAACAAATATGATTATCGTAAAGACAGCAGGTGCCTATTGACCTCAATGTTTAAAAGACCAAGGTTATAGGTAAGAAGAAAACAGCCAACAGGAAGAGCGTTCCACAAGCCTGCGGTACTTGAAAAGAAGCTACTGAAATAGGAAGTTGTATTATAATGAGGTATCAAAAAAGTGAATTAATGGAGATAAACGACTCAAAAGAACCGGGGAATAGATCACTTAATGCTGAGGAAAACATGCCATAATAGTATTCATAGAAAAGATCGAGACTAGCGACATACCATCTGAGTGAGAGAGCGTACAGAGAAGAAGAAAGGGTAGGACCAATACAAATACCAGATACGTTTCTGTACCTTATCAAGTACCCTCAAATGGGACAGAGATTCGCTAGCACAAATATTACAACAGTACTCCATACATCGTCTGATTGTAGATTTGTAGAGATAGAGAATAGCCTAATAAGGCTAAGAAAGCGATAGAGAGAAACGCCTTTACCAGAAACAGAAATAGCAATGAATCTAATGTATAAACACTAAGAAAGATTTGATGAGTGAGAAAGATAAAGAAGTGTCATAGTCGATTTCTCCTCAAGGACAGAGCCAATCTAGGATAATCTCAGGAGAAAAAGGGGCCCGCACACCTACGATTGAATACACGAGCTTACTCTAAACTTGATTAAATTAAATAAGTCATTTCGTACGCCAATATATAACTGAACCCAGGTCAAGTTCTAGATCAGCTGCATATTTCAACTGATCCGAGGGAGATGAGCGAGAAACAACACAATAATAAAAAGTGGGATGATCATTTTTAACATAAGGATTTGTTTAGTATTATGTGATTTCCCTGTATATAAGAATGTTCATATTAGTATCGTAAGATATTTGGGCGGTTGTTGTTACTTCTAACAGATATATATGTGTCTGATTTCTGTTTACTGTAAAAGAAAAAAACATACAGATAATAATTGTGATAAATAATATAGAAATGTGTATATTAACATCTGCAGCGAAATCACATCTAAAAAATTAGACTCGACCGTATTTAAGGTCAATACGAATGAACATCTTGAAACACTTGGCGGAAAGAAGAAAACAATAATTTCAGAATATATAACAAGGAAATTAGCTTTGTATATATATATAACCTAAAATTAATATCATTTCCGGGCAAGTATAACTTCTTAAAGATGTTTACTAAATTTGTTAACAACTTACTCTTAATCTCTTATTAAAGTAGACTCCCTACAAAATCAAAATAAACTTACTCTAAAAAAGTTTGGTTAACGGCTCTAAAACGCTAAAAAGTCTCTAAAATACGAGTTATTTTACGTTAAATTTATGTGTGAAACCGACCCCTATCTACATTATTGAAGAAGTGTTTTGAATAAAATAAGTCCACTGTTTGATTGCATTTTATATTTGTAATTTTTAAAGCAGTAAGAAGACCAATAAATGCAGTCTTTTTTTTAAATAAAATAGTATTCATTTAAAATTCAAATTGTCGGTTCATAAAAAGTATCTTCATCAGGATGGTACAGACAATATTTTGTCTTTCTTTTGTTAAGTGACATGTTGTCACTTATTCTTCTGTGCTTATTGAAGTTTGGTGTGTAATATCCGATTAAAAGTGGTTTTCCTTGGTACGCACGTGTATGTTATGAATAAAATATTTCCACTGTGTGAATGCATTTCAAATTTTTAATTTTTAAAGCGGTAAGGAAACTAATAAATGAATTTTTTTTTTTAAATTAAATATTATTTATTTAAAATTCAAATTTTTAATTCATAAAAGAATCTTCACCAGGAAGATTCAGACAATATTTGTATTTTCTTTTTTAAGCGACATGTTGTCACTTATTCTTCTGTGCTTATTGAAGTTTGGTGTGTGTAATCATAAACTACATTGCATATTGCGTCATCACTATATCTCGTTATCTCCCTTCTTTCGCCGTCCAAAATTCACCTCTCTTTCCAGTTCATATCGTCCTTCTACAGCTTTATCACATACGATGGTTTCTATGTTGTTTCCTGAAGATATCTTATCCATTTTCTCAATTCTGAGTTGTTACAATTAAAGTGATGTCGAAATAGGTTTACAACCGTTCGCTCTACATTTCACATTGCCCCAATGACCAAATGATGGAATTCGACCTTCCATCATTTATCTTAACACGGCTGTTAAAACTTTTCATATCTGATGTTTTTCCTATTTTCTGAAACAGCAAAATGTTCTTCCCATGGAACTGTTAACTCCAGTATTAGTCCTTCTTTCTATTTTTCACACCACACGACAATATCTAGTCGTTGTCCAGATGATATCAGCGGGAACATCAAAAGTTTTCCATATCTACACTTAACTTCTTGTTTCCAGTCCATCTGTCATCTATGTTATAGTCGTTGGATGACTAATAAGATTACGTTTTTTGCCTGCTTTGTGGAATTCTATCTGTATTTGTTTAATTTTGGGTAATTCTCCATCATGAATTTTTAAATTTTTTTTCTTGATTTGTTCTTCAATTGTGACGCCATGTATACCTTTCCGTAGCCAGCTCACATTTGAGAGAATATGCCTTAGCGGTCTCTATCCCCCGCATCGACATATATCATTATCACACATCATCTACCGAACAAGATTGGCAGGTGATGGAATTGCATCATATGTTTAGCTAATCAAGAACAATGCTTTTGCCCGTACCCAGGACCATATTTCTTTCCATCCAATGTCTCGCTCAACAACACACTCCTCCAATCGTAAGCACTGTCCTTGATGATCACATTTAACAAGATATAAATATCGGTTCTGTTGAACTTTTTTCCTAATTTCTTTCACTACAACATCCCTTTTTTCCCTTGCTTTACTCCTGAAAAATAGTTTTAAATTTCCAAATATATGTGTACAATGTTGAACTGCACCAAAAACATCGGCATGTTCCAACTTTGCAATCGCATGATCGACTGCAGTTCCTGCTCTCCATTTTCTCCAGGTTCGTTCCTTAGGTATATTATCTTCAGTTTTTCGTCAGAGAGAATTATATATCAGAAATGCGAACTGACTGATATATCAACAGAGTTAATCTTAGAGGAGCTTGGTAAATTCTTAAATAAAAGAACCATCTAAACGGTGTGTAGTGATGAAAGTTATTTCTCTGACTAAAGCGTGATACACTAACAGACGGCCCTACGAACAGAGATAGTCTTTTGTGGAGTTCTTTGACCGCATTTAAATAACTCACAAACTAAGTATCGATAACAAGTAATGTTTACAAATAATAATGACATTTCCAAACCTGACAGACACACGGATGCACGTAAACGATGGACGGTGCCATCTATCGGGAGGCGAGGTTTTCAATTCTATAGCTCTGCGAACGAAATAAACAATTAGTCGTAGCCGATGACATAGAGAACTTATAAAATGGACAAATACTACGAGATAAAAGCAGACTGTCGCAAAAATGAAAACAGGAATTATATATATGCATATATATATATATATAGTAATCTATGAAAATATATGTATGGCAATTAAGCTACACAGAGGTTCTCGTGTTTACTAACCCGGGTCAATTTTCAGGCTAAAATGTTAGCCTAAAGATTCCCCCGGGGATCAAACGCGGGAGTCTCTGTGTAGCTTAATTGCCATGAATATATTTTCACAGCTTACTACCAAGTAATACATATATATATATATATATATATATATATATATATATATATATGCACACATTGTTAAAATAACAGAATTCGTCTGTTTAATTATACCTATGTAAACATATGGAACATTTATAATTGTTTGAGTGTTTAATAAAAAAAGACCATCAATAACATTTAGAAAATAAAGAAACGTATAATTACACAGACATATTGTCTTATTTTTAACAATGTTTGCAAAAGAGAGAAAATGATACTTAAATACACAGGGACTAAAAGTATATATATATATATATATATATATATATATATATATATATATATATATATATATATATATATATATATATTGAATGTTGATATTTTTTATATTTATAATAAAAATCTAAAAATAAGAATACATTAATCACCTAAATAATAGTGTAATGGATTCGTCCAAACACTTTAAAATGCAGCAATATTTTTGTAAGTAACGGATTAATTTTATTAGACAGACGAACAAGGAAAGCCTATTTTTTAATTTTTTTAAATTTTTTTAATAACTAATATAAGTTAGCAAAACATTTATATGGAACAAAACTGAGATTTAGTACACGGAACGTTTATGTTTTTGTCTTTTAATAGAAGTGGGGTCTGATAAACTCTGCTGGGAAGCCATGAAATTAAATACTGCCTTGTTTTTAAATTCCCGAACCAGTTTTTCATGGTAAACAACTGATGATCCCTTAAATAATGTTAGAAGCAAACTAATATAATAACTGTAAAAACTAAATTGACTTACATTAGTGATTTTCCACTGAACGACTTAAGATTAAAAGTGTTTTTTTTGTTTTTTAATATATAGTTTTAATGGTTGAGAAAATTCCGAGACTGTTTATATAAAGAAAGAATGGGATACGAGAATTAGAAAAAAGTAAAAAGATAGCAACAGTAGTGAGAAGGGAAACTAGAAATATATGCCTGAAGGTGTCGTAAAAAAGCGCATAGTAATAATAGTTACAGTGACTTCGACTAGCCAGACAAACTTAATAACTAAGCAAGGCTTTCAAAAGGTGTCCAAAGCATTCAAATTAAATACGATGCCTCTATTACCCAGCAATAGACATTTACTATGCAATAACATAAGACGCACACCTATATATATATATTTCTATAAATATATAAATATTTTACTATATTATGTAGTAGTGAGCTAAAGAACAACGAACGGTGCAATCACCAATAAAAATAATTACATAAAAATACATTAAATATTTAGGTGATAAAAATCGTACATACTTCTAGACCGTCTTGGTCAGATAGAAAATGCTGGACTATAGACATCAATATCGAAGGTTCGATCTTTGTTTAAGTTAGCCATGCCGATAACGGCTGTGAGCCAGAAACACATGTCCATGGATTACTTTTATGTGCGTATAACATATATAAATAAAAAATATATTAACGAAAACTACGTCCTATAATGTTATGGGCGACTAATAATGCAGTTTTCGGCATCTTAATCACTTAGAAAGTGTTACAAACGAAATAGTAGTAAGCAAAAATCAACGAATGCTGCATTAACATACATTACTATTTCTTGGACATATACATAATAAGGTGATATAATATATTGTATATATATATATATATATATATATACATATATATATATATATACATATATATATATATTAAGTGTTTACTTGAACAGTGCTACATACGTAAGTAAACTTATGTATACTTACAATATATATATCTTCATACTATATATATATATATATATATATATATATATATATATATATATATATATATATATATATATATATATATATAGGGCAAGTAAACGTTCTTGTATCATTCGAGAGGAAAATCATCCGGTGCAAATGTGTGACTGTGTGTTTATTTCTTAAACCATACGATTTGTTTTTAGCCGACGTTTTGAGAATGAAACATGCATGTTTCTGTGTAGCTTACGGGCAAGTAAAACATCCCAATGCTACGAATAAGCATACTCACATATTGATCAATGTGGAAGTGAATTCTGAATATATATATATATATATATATATATATATATATATATATATATATATTGTGTGTATTTAGGCAGCATATTTTTATTTAGGCAAACATTATTAAATAACACGGAGTGGTTTTGTTTGATGCGACTTTTTTTATTTTTTCAATTTTCCGAATTGTCCATCTAATGTTTCGGTCAAATTGATGTAAATATGCTCCATGGGTTTCTTGTTCCATTCTTTTTTCTTTTTTGCAAGTACTTCCGATTTGAATCGTCAAATAATCTTCAGGCGGTATTAGTTTTAGTGTCTTTACAAATTATGACTTTACTCTTGTGCTCATTTTTGAATTATAACGCTAAGTAGTTTATAACTTGAAAAAGAGTCTGTAAAGTTGAAATGTACGTGAGAACGTGATGGCGTTCTACACATATGAGAGATTTAAAAGTTTGACTGTTTTAACCGTTAAGAAATTGATGACAGTGCATACAATTCAAACGCATAACTACCTAATGGCTAAGTATTTGATAATGTTAATTATTAGTCTAGACACTTTAAAATGTTGCGACTAGTTTCATAATTGATATTATGGATTGTAGGATGTTTAGTTTTTATGTAGATGGTCTTCGAGTATCTTTAATTTTTTTATATTGGTTTCGTGGTGTATTATTTTGGTATTGTTAACGAGGATGTGTCTATATTGGGAGGGGGTGCAATTATGTTTTTTAGGTGTTGGTATATAGAGCTAGTGTCGGAGAGATGTAGGGTGAGTTTTCGCGATAATGTTGTGGAAGTGAAACCTATTGAAGAATTAGTTGTTTTATTGTTGTCGGAGATACATTCTCCCATAGGGCATTCGCAACTGATATATTCATTAGTTCTTCCTAATGTATTTTAGGTTTGAGAAGTGTAATTTTTAACAATATCGTTAGATGTTTTCATTTTTCTATAATAAATGATAAATCGTATTTTATCATCAGAATTGGTAGGGGGATATATAGCGATGTATTATATTTTTAAGAGCTTTTTCACCGAATTTAAAGTTTGGATGCATTTGGTTACAATAGAATAGAGTTATGTAGTGGGAATTATTTAGCTTATTATTAGTAGGATTATCTACATTTCTAATCATTAATTTTATTTGTTCATTAACCATATAATTGGGAAATTGATTATTAATTAGGACTTGCTTAATGTTTTTTAATTCATTAAAAAATATTTTTTTGGATGAGGAGATTAATTTTGCACGGTTTAATAGATTTTTGACCATAGCAATTTTATATCTATATGGGCATTCGCTTTGAAAACTTAAAATACAGGTGTTAATAGATGTAGGTTTTTTATAGGGAGATGTGATGAATGCATCACTGTTGGAGTCAATGAGAACATCTAAAAACGGAATGTTATTGTTAACATTAAGCTCATGAGTGAATTTAAGGACTGAATTATTTTGAAAAGTCTCTTGTAGTTTTTATTTATTTCATCTATACTATTTACTAAAATATGCCCGCTACGGGCTGAAATGGAAGGTTTAGTGATTATATTAAATATTTTATTTTCAAGGTCGGCCATGTAAACATTACTAAAGGTCGGTCCAAGAACAGATCCCATAGAAACTCCGTCAATTTGGGTATATATGTTGCCCTTATGGTCATGGAAAGGGGCTTAGTTGTGTAAATTAATAACTTTGTAAGTATTTCAGGATAAATTTTAGAGGGGGGAGGGATGGGTTATTATATATGTTATTAATAATTATATCAATTGTTTTGTATACAGGGACATTTGTAAACAGACTTTCAACGTCGAGTGATGCAGTAATTTTATTACTGTTTTTTGGGGTATGCAGTATGTGTAAGAGCTCATGTATTGATTTTACTAGGTAAATAAGGGGATATAAGATCATTAATAGTTTTAGTTATTTGATATATGAGGGTGGTTACTTATTGGACGGAGAGGAGAGTTTGGTTTATGAATTTTTACAGTACCGTACAAGTAACCTGGTTTATAATCTCCAATTATTTTGGGGAGTGTAACGTTATCAATTACGGCATTATTGGCTGTAATAAGTTTGTTTACTTGTGTCTTGAGTTTATCTATGAGGGTTCTTTTAATTTTTTAAAATGTCGAATGGTTATCTAAAATTGTTTGTAGTTTAGTGTAATAGTCTGATTTGTTGAGAACGACATAGATGTTCGTTTTATCTGCTTTTTTAACAATTATGTTTGGATGGTTTTGAAGTTTATGTGCAGCTTTTTTAAAATTATGTGCTAAGATTTATATAGATGTTTAAAAGAATGGAACAAGAAACCCATGGAGCATATTTACATCAATTTGACCGAAACATTAGAGGACAATTCGGAAAATTGACAAAATTAAAAAAAAGTCGCATCAAACAAAACCACTCCGTTTTATTTAATAATGTTTGCCTAAATATATATATATATATATATATATATATATATATGCAATTGAAATACATAAATGGTATTATTTTTCATTCATTATATTTATATTACGAAAAATATAGGTTATTTTTATTTAATTCGATAATAAAAACATATTTTTAAATACTGGTTGCATAATTATGTGTTCAGCAGTTAAAAATGAAAGAATATTTGCAGTAATTAATTTATAGTTCTATTGCTCTATTTTCTTAATATATGTAATAGTTTTCTCGATATAAACAGTAATTAAGTTAAGAGGTTTAATGAAAAAGATACATCTCTAAAGAATAACTCAAAATGACGGAAACTTTAAATAAACGAGTATCATACTAGAAAAAAAGTTATATTGATGCAAGAAAACTTCATAGAAAAGAGAGAGTTTGACTGACTTGGTATTCTCCCAATCTCTCTCTTTCTCTCTCCTTCGCTCTCCTTCTCTCTCTTTCTCTCTCTAACGTCATCCCTCTCTTTAAGGGTGACATAATTACGTTTTTGTTGTTTTTAAATCAAATACTCGTCTTGATGACGTGGAAAAACGTTTCGCATAAGTGTTTAAATGGAAAGCCCCTGTTGTTTCTAATTTGTAAGTTAAAACAAAAAAAACGTGATCTCACGTGATCTCACACACATAATCAATCAGAGGAATGTATTGCTCATTTATTTTTATTTTGTTACGGTCTTATTCAAAATATATATGAATTGTATAAACATTTCTAAAATTAAACTATCTATGTATATGAATATATTCAAAAGTGTTTGTATGTTATTATTAAAAATTGTGGTTTAAAGTATGTCAAGTAAAAATGCTTTCGAATCGGTGTCAAGCTAGCATGCCAGCTCGTATATTACATTACTTTATAATATTACATGTGTATACGCATGAAATCGTATATACATGTATAGTATAATGCAAGGTTCATGCCCAAGGGGCATTGCCAGAGTGCTTAATTTCGTATGTAAGTTCATACTATTGTATTACAAAAAACACTATACATTAATTCGATCAGTCATTAGTCTCCCCGGAAATCGAGTCTGTAATACTAAAAATACTAAGTATATCTGGTATTCCGCTAATGCTTTAAAAATATTTTAAAACTATCGTAATGCTTGCATTCTACGCTGCGTAGTCTTCTTATACGTGATGCGTGAACATTTGCATTAAAAAAACAATATATACGCATATTAACAGCTCTTTTGAATAAATAAGTAAGTTAATTCGCCATTAAATAACCGGAAATGGCATTTATATGACGTAGTAGTAACAATCAGGAGAATATATGCAAATATAGGATAACTGATGCATAATTTACTTTTTAAAATATTCACTAAATCTGGGCGAAGATGGTGAACTCGTAATGAAATGTGTACTTGTCAAATATTGATTTTTTGCTAGGCATTAATTCGATTATTCCTCACTGAATACTTGAGAAATTCACAAATTTAATGGACCGAGATATCTTATCTAAATGCAAGAATTTCTACGTCCCTTAAAAATCAATATGTCCCCCTATCAGAATAAAGAAGAGAAAACTATTAATTGAATCGAAAGAAAAAGCATTAGCATATTTTTTTTATTTAATTCACTTTTCAAGAAAAATATTTAGACACTTTTTAAAATAGTTTTTTCATCTTTGCTTCTTTTTTAACTTGTCTTGCCAATATCATTATTTTTCTTTTGTAGCCATTTTTTATAGTCTTTTAGACACGATCTTAGTTTACTATTTTATTCCCATCTGCGCGTTTACAACATAGCTGTTTATCTGTCCGTGTGGCCATCATAAGCAATATCCTTGCACCAAGATGCAACACTTTTCTCTAGTACGATTTTGCACTAATTATATAGTTTTATACATTTGGGTAATTCTCTGATAATAATACAGGGTGTTTCAAAAGTCTTGGGAACATTACAAATGCGTATATCTCATGAACTATTCCAGGTAGAAAAATGAAACTGGTGCCATTTTAAAGCTTGCTTAATCAAGTTTTTGGTCATACTAATGATTTTCGTGTTATCTTTCCAGGTGCAGTAATGGCGTTCTCTAAACAAGACAAGGCATTTTTCGTCCTCCAATTTGCAAAGACTGAATCGTGGACATGTGTTCAGCGTGCATTTCGCAGGAAATTTAAAAAAAAGTCCCTGAAAGGAAATCCATTGTCAGATGGCATTCTAAATTTGTGAAAGATGGGTGTTTGTGCCCAAGTAAGCGAACAGGTCGCCCTTCAACTTCAGAAGATGCAGTTGAGCAAGTTTGGACAGCCTTTCAGCGGAACCCCCATAAATCAGTGAGAAGAGCCAGCAGGGAACTTCAGCTTGCTCCAGCAACTGTCTGGCGTGTCTTAAGGAAACGACTGCAAATGGTACCTTACAAGCTCAAGTTGGTCCAAAAGTTGAAGGACACTGATAAGCCACTTAGCCGAGACTTTTGCATTGCAATGCAAGAGAAGTTGGAAGATAATGGCTTTGATGACCGGCTTGTTTTTAGCGATGAGGCGACCTTCCATCTTAATGGCAAAGTTAACAAGCATAACACTCGCATATGGGGTACTGAGAATCAGGAACTATATGCTGCTGTAAGAGTCTTTCTGATCATCTCATGATACTGGCATTTGCCCATAATTGGTATGTTTGATTAAACACTCGCTTTAATCATGGTAATGGTACTTTTAAATTTAAAGAAACCTACATAGCCCTATAAAAATCAATTTCTTACATTTTTTTTATATAGAAATTCTTATTTTTGTTATGAAAAAATGAAGAAACATGAGTATGAATCCTGACTACTACTTAAACACACAAATATAATCAAGGAAGCCTGCAGAGCACTAATAAACCATACGTATTCTAAGAGAAATTATGATATTAACAATAGTTTAATTATTACATATTACATTGATTTATTTCAAAATTACTCCATAATTGCGTTGAATAAAAAAAAGATCTATAGTCGACCTTCTTCCCCGCACTCGTAGGCAAAAGTTTACCAATGTAAAAAATTTTAAAAATGATATGAGTCGACTGGGATCGAACGCTAACCTACATTGTATTTGATGTACGCAGAAAACCTCATGGCCACGAAGCGAGTAAGCCATCTCCTTAAAAATAGGTGAATTTAAGGAAACCTGTTACTGTCATGCGTTTTATTTTACGATCTGCTAAAAGGCGACCAAATGTAGTGTTCACCAGTCACTAGTTTTGGGTCATTTTTATACGAAGAAATCGAAGTTGTTTTTCCAATTTTGCATATTATACGTGTAACAGCTGTAGGATTCAGAAAATGTCAACGTTACTGTATGTGTCGAGAATCTTGCGTATATTGACTTAAGTAGAAAGTCGAGTCGCTGAAATAATTTTAGCATCGATGTTGAATAATTAAACACCGTAAGGAACTATGTTCGTAATTGTATTCTCTAAACACCAGAAAGAGTATAACTGTATACGCAATAAGTAGACATAACGTAATCCGATATTCTAAAAAATCAGCGGAATTAGAGAGGGCGTCTCTTAAATGTGTGCATAATGTATTGTATTATGTAATAAATTAATAGCAGACGAATAGTAACTCCAGAGGGACACGTATTTAAAAAGTAGACGTAGTTTATTAGTTCCCGGTGTCGATGGGTAGAGTGTTTGTTGTAAAGTGTTATATATGTGTATATATGTAGTGAGAAAGAGCGAAAGTAGAGATAATAAATGCATGCCATTATGTATATCACTTTCAAGGAGATTGTGGTTTCTGTTCTACTTTTTGATTCAATATGTCACTTCTTCAGCGCCTTTTACAAAACATTACAATTAGAAGTCTAGCAGAAACATCAACATTTCTTTCATATATATATAAAATTATCATAGGTATCCTAGCGTTCTTAGATAAGTATACATAATTTAGATCAACATAAAACAACGCTAGCCTGTGGTTTCGTTCGTGCATACATATGAATTGGGGCGTTATACATTAGTGCATGTAATTTATTACTTGAAACTAACAGAAATTAGAAATAAAATGTAAATGTTAGTAAGGAATTTAGACATTCTTTCTAAAAGGCGCCTGAGAACTCATTGATTCTTGGAATACACCGTGTGTCATATTACCTTGTTATTCTTATATTTTACTTTTTATGAATTACAATCTTGGGACGAGCCGAAAAGAGTACGCAGCATTAATTAGGTAGGAGCGAGTGTATGTTATGCAACGGTAATCTATATATTAATACGCTAAGGTGTACGTACGTGTGTCACGCTTCCGGCAAACACTCTGCGCATGCGTGCCGCACCTAGATTATTAACAACATTTAATTAGTCTAATTTTTGCATCATATTTTAATTATTATCCTTTAGCGCAACGGTAAGCGACGTAGTAATTTTGTCTTTGGCCCGACTGGTTTATAGTTCGATCCCAACCAACCGCTACGATTTTTTTCTACATTTCGAGGGGATGGGGAAGAAATAATACATTTTTTTAATCACCTGGTCAAAAAGTACTTTTTTGTGTTGCTTAAAACTTAAAACTATTTTTTGTTTTTATTTTGGCGTTTTTAGGGCATGTCTATTATTTTTTTTTGTTTTTTGTTTTTTGAACGGACGTTAAGCAATGTTTTTTTTCAATGATAGTTTGAACTAAGTATTTATTTTTTATTTGCACCACTTCTTAAAGTGTTAAAACATTTATTTATTATTTTTGGATGGTAAGGGATCAGTATTTATTTTTTAAATGTTTTGAACGGACAATAAGCAATGCTTTTTTTTCTTTTTTTTCTCAGTGAAACACCGAGAGCGTGGTCGAAAGAAAGGGAGAGTGTGTGTTCGTAAGAGATGGAGGGGGGGGAATAGAGAAAGAGTGAAAACGCAATAAAAACAAATAAATAAATCGCAAAAAGTAAACTTACTAACAAATAGAAGGTGCTTTGTTACATTAGGACCCGCGCTAACTTTGACCCCGTCGTTAGGGTTAGGGTCAGTGAGGGGTTAGAGTTAGCTATAAAGTTCAGGGTCATTGGGGGTTAGGGTTAAAGTTAGGGTCAGGGCCAAAGTTAGCCCAGGTCCCAATGTAACAAACTACCAAATAGAGACGTAAAAAATAAGACAATGACAATGATATTGTATAGTTAACATCTGAGAAGTTAAGTTTCTTATTTTGTGTCACGATCTGACACTCCCATTTAATAAGATTTAGTATTTACTTTTGCCCCTTACAACGGGGGAGGGGAGTCGCGACCGATAGTGATTGCTGAAGAGACAGCTTTTACCCCGACAACCGAGTAATAAATATATATACTTCCATCCCGTCACGCAAAATTTTGGTGAGTAAGATATGTGCATATTTCTAGCCACCGGATAATATTATTAACAGTAAATTATACAGATTGATATAGAAAACACTGTGGAATTCCTTTTTTTTTTCAGTGAAACACAGAGAGCGCGTACGAAAGAAAGAGAAAGTTTGTGTTCGTAAGAGAGAGATAGAGGGAGAAGATAGAGAAAGAGAGAGAGAGAGAGAGAGAGAATAAACGTAATTGAAAAGTGAAAACGTAATAAAAACAAATAAATAAATCGCAAAAAGTAAAAAAAATTTTAACAAAAACGAAAGTGAGGAAAGTCGTGATTCAAAGCAAAATAAAAAAGAAAATCTAATCGAAAAAAAAAGTAACAAGCATAATTTCGTTTTATTTCGGAAGCCTGCCAGTTTTTACGGTATATCAACCCTTTTTAGTAGAGTGTCCATCGTACACGCGTTATTTGAATGCAAATTATTAATTTTTTTGATATATTTCACTCTTATCCGAGGGGTGCTCATAATAAAACAAGCGTAACTTATTAACAAATAGATGGTGCTTTGTTAGATTGGGACCCGCGCTAACTTTGACCCCGTCGTTAGGGTTAGGGTTAGGGTCAGGGATTGGGGTAGGGTTACCTATAAAGTTCAGGGTCATTGGGTGTTAGGGTTAAAGTTAGGGTCAGGGTCAAAGTTAGCCCGGGCCCCAATGTAACAAAGTACCAAATAGATACGTAAAAATAAGACAGGGGCAATGATATTGTATAGTTAACATCTGATAAATTAATTTTTTTTATTTCAAATATTTATTTAGTTATATTGTCAAATTCGTCAAACAAAAATGGCGTTCGCTTATTTTAGGTGAGGTGGTCGCTAATTTCAGACTTTATAAAAGGCTAAATTGTCCGATTACAGTAGAGGATCTCTTTACATTAGCGGCTAACCCGAGATGTAGGTGAGGGCGCCCCTCTTCCCACAGGACTGCTTTATTGTCCTTGATCCTGACCTTATAATACTGAGAGTTTTAGCAATGTTTGTTTTAGTCTTTGCTATGACTCAACCGAGGATAGAACTCTGGTATCCCGTTTCATTAGCGGAAACGCTTACCAAATGGGCCGGTTTCAGGCTTACGGTATGTATTTATTTATTTATTTATTTTATTTTTTAATATTTAAAATTTCTTCTTCTTCTTCTTCTTCTTCTTCTTATTATTATTATTATTATTATTATTATTATTATTATTATTTATATATTAATACGATAGAGTGTGTTTTATTTATTTTGTGTGTCACGATCTGACACTCCTATTTAAGAAGATTTAGTGAAGAGACAGCTTTTGCCCCGGCAACTGAGTAATATAAATTAATATATATACTTCCATTCCGTCACGCAAATTTTTTGGTGAGTAAAATATGTGCATATTTCTAGCCACCGGATAATATTATTAACAGTAAATTATACAGATTGATGTATAAAACACTGTGGAATTTCCACAGGGTCCCGCTAGTATAAGTAATTTCCGTAGTCCATGCATACGTGAAGTGAGTAAAAATGATTGATACAATGATAGTATTTGTAAACGTATTTTATGTTCTGATAAATTAATAGGTGCCTTACACAAATATAACTGAAGTTGTATAGTATATTTAAGTTAAAGGTGCATGGGGTTGTCAATGCCGGTTCGCTGCTTCTACCCTCTCTGTTTCATAAAAAGCACCCAGACACCTAATCCCCTCAACGAAATAAAAACCACTTGAAATTATATTCATCGACAATCGTCGCTTTATCTTAAGAAACGGTCAGACAATTTCCGAGCCGCTATTGAAACAGGTGCGTGAAAAGTTACTTATAGATTTTAGAAATAACAAGAGAAAGGGGTAAGGGTTGTGTTAGGGTTAGTGTTAGGGTAAGGTTAGGGTTACGGTTAGGGAGGGTTAGGGAGGGTCAGGGTCAGGGTCAGGGTCAGGGTCAGGGTCAGGGTTAGGGTCAATGTCAGGGTCAGGGTTAGAATTAGAGTTAGCGTTAGGGTTAGGGAGGGTAAGGGTTAGGGTTAGAGTAAGGTGTGTTTCAATGTAATATGGGATTAATGTAAAAGAAAGATGAATTACTATTTTTCAAAATTGTGCAGTATAACATAACTGCATAAGCAACAATCTTGCTTTAGTATCTGGTGTTTCGCATCTTTCTGTAAATAAGTGTATATATCTGTATACAAATTGTATTGTTCAGAAAATGATATCCGATAGAGTAAAAAAATTATGAAATAATTGAAATCAATTTTTGAATCGTATCGATATCAAAGTTTATAGGTAATTTCTTAGGCACTTGACCTCAATGTTTTAAAAGTTTCCGATTATCTAGATCAAACTTATGAGATCAAAACTTCGATCTATTACTACTGCATAGTCTTCTTAAATAGATATCTGTATAAGCTATCAGTTATTATTTTCAAAGCAAGCGAATATGTATATAGCACGCGTGGCAAGGCGGGACGACGATATCAGATAAATATGTATTTCAACTGATTTTGCAATACATGAGTTCATATCGCATGCGACTCTCACCGCGTTCCTTTGTGCACACTGGAAAAACCCATTTTAGTTAATAAGCTATGAATAGTAATTACTTATCCTGTAGAGAGATAAGAACACAAATATGTTGTTTTCTATGAATTTGATTTATCAAGAGTCTAAATATGCGTAGACATATATGATATTATATATATACGTTATTGGTAGATTTGTGAAAAGATGTGTGCTTACATGCGTACGTGTATCAGCTAATATGTGTCAGCGATTAAATAAAAAAGGTTGATGTATTCAAACAAGCTATTTCTCTACCTATATATATATATATATATATATATATATATATATATATATATATATATATTATAATATGAAATGAAGTAATAAAATAAGGTGTCAATCAAATATTATTAGAATTCAAAGTTCAAGCAAAATATCTGATAAGTTTTCAAAGATAATTCTTCTCTTCAGAGGACAATTACCGCAGTTATAACACTACAGGTAATAACATTAAACTTTGAAAATACATAAAAATATATACAAAAATACATAAAAATATTTAACCTGTAGTATTATAACTGCGGTAATGGTCCTTAAAAGAGAAGAATTATTTTTGAAAACTCATGAGCTAAGGACTTTAAGATACTTTGCTTGAACTTTGAATTTTAATAAAAATTGATTGACACCTTATTTTATTACTTCATTTTATATTATAATATTAATGCTCTATCCAGTATGTTGAGTATCAGTTTTTATCCGGATGTTTCACTAATTATAAGATATAAGTTGACGCTCATATCTTTTGTTGGATTGCTTCATATATATATATATATATATATATATATATATATATATATATATACTGGCAAAACTTATTGGAGGTTATTGTTAGCTATTAACTTGTTAAAACTAACCCTAAGCTCGACTGACACGTGATAGCCTAAAGAGTTGACCCCCGAAATAATAACGCACAGAATACTGCACAATTTCCGTTCAATATACATCAAACTCATCCATCACGCTGAATTCATAAATATGTTATCCTTCTTCCTATTTTCAACGGCATTACCACGTAATCGCATAAAAGAAACAGATTATATTTATTTGGCGGGTAGTAGATCGTTAACATATACGAAATATTATGTAAAAGAAGGACACTATTTTATTTTCTCCTTGATGAGATGTCAGTAAATTAAAGTTGGTTATCAATACCATCGACATGACAGTGTTGCAGATGATGTACATATCTATATTAATAAGAACATAATTATATGTAAAAGCGTTATTTGATATTGAGGACGTTAAATACGACCAGTTAAATGCTTACTTTACCTAGATTACAATATATATATATATATATATATATATATATATATATATATACAATAATATTTATGAATAAATATTTATTAATTATTTTAATTACCTAAAGACCTCGATATTTCATGCTAACACAATCTTCAGTGTAGGAACTAATTCTCAACGGTCGGTGGGCGCGAACTCCGATCACAAATCGCCACTGATTCGTAGTCGAGGATCTTATCTATCGGCCATAGCCAATTAGTTAGTAAATATAGAGGAATGTTAAATGTAAATAGCGAACAGCGGCTAGATACCAAGCAGTAAAGAGTGACCTTACGAACGGCGTTCGGATCGTGCATATAGCTATTTGCACTGCTTGTTATTAAAGTTACTCGAGAGTGCCCATCCTTTGTGGGAGGGGGCTGATAAAAAATAATATTTATAAATAAATATTTATTAATTATTTTAATTACCTAGAGACATCGATGTTTCATGCTAACGCAATCTTCAGTGTAGGAACTAATTCTCAACGGTCGATGGGCGCAAACTCCGATCACAAATCGCCACTGATTCGTAGTCGAGGGTCTTATATATATATATATATATATATATATATATATATATATATATATATATATATATATTAAATACATTAAACTTATATGAAAGTGAGTCAAACAACATATTTATGGTGTAGTAAGGGTACCCCTCTTATAAACGTGCCATTTTCCCCGACCAACATACATCCCCCACTTTTCGAGGCCTTTAGATATTGGAAAGGTCTATACATGCATAAAATACACATAACTTAAACCATCAGATTAAAACTTCCCTACCGCCTTCTTCTCTCGTACGCCGAGACATTATGCTTACTCGAATAATTGAAGGCGAGCTAGATGTACAGTTAAACACAAACTCTCGTCGTCTATTGGAAATTGTGTCATAATATCAGTGTATGTAAACATTTGGTGTGTTGTGTCGGAGGTTGCTTTATCAACGTATGACCGACTTTGTAAAAAGTTCATTCTTATTTTTGGTTTGTTATTATTGTCATTATTTTGTATATTTGCTGAGAAATGTAATTGTGTTTGATTTATTTTGTAAAAAATATGAAATTAAACATTCAGGTTATGTTGCAGCTTCCAGCACGTAAATTCGCATAGCGTGTACTTACTTGTTTGTAATGCTAATTTTATGAAGCTCTAGTTAATATTGACTCCTTGTTTATCTAATCAATATACTTGTCCTCAATTAACTAATTGTTATATAAATATATATATATATATATAAATATATGAACACATATATATATATATATATATATATATGTGTGTGTGTGTGTGTGTGTACAAAAATGATAGACCACGAAATGTTTGCACTCTTTTATTTAATTTTTCTATTATAAGCTTTAATGATGGGCGTTACACTTGGCGTTTAGGTGTTTTTCACCCTCGCTACTCTCCAGTCTTCTGATTGTGCTGTTTCTGACTGAAATCAAGGAACCCAAACTCCTGGGTAACGCCAAGAACGGCTGCTCCATCATCAGTTGCATAATACTGTGGGTAGTTGTATGTGCCATGTCGCGCATGGAAAGGGACCCTGCAATTATCTCCGGTGGGCTTTCCCGAGGCCACAACCCCCATGGACCAGGTCGTGACTAATGAACTGGATTTGTGAGCCTATTGGCACCAAACAAGTACCCACCTTGGCAAAACCACTCTATAATCAAAACAAACATGTAATTACAAAAAAAATAAAAGCAAACCTAAACCAGACACCCAACAAAAAACACTTTCGCCTCCGCCCTTGAGGCGAGCATTCACAAATATCCGGGGACTTAGAACCAACATCAACGACGTAAACACCTTTCTCCTGACAAACTCCCCGGATATCCTAGCTCTAAGTGAAACTAACCTTCAATCCTAAATCTCCTGTCACACTTTGACATTACTGACTACCTCCCACTCTACCGTAAAGACTCTGACAAACATATACACGGGCTAAAAGTTTATGTTTGGAACACCCTCCCCCTGATTAGAGAACATAGGTTAGAATCAGATGACCACGACTACATCTGCTTTAGATTGACTTCACATCACAGCGTCAGTTACTTATATTTCTTATACCGTTCCCCGTCGACACAGGACTGCACTCTGCTAAACTCTGTCTCTGTAAGCATAGAAAGAGCACTCTTAATAAACTCGAATGCCCAGATACATGTATTTGGGGATTTTAATGCCCCTCACCGTGACTGGATGGGGTTCTCCAGCCTTACTGACGCAGCCGGCAACCCTACGTATAAATTCTCCTTAGCTCACTCCCTCTCTCAGACTGTCAGTTTACCGACCCGCATCCCCGATCGAGTAAACCAACAAGCCTCACTTCTAGACCTTTTCTTGACCTCAATGCCCGAGGCTTGTGTGATGAAAGCTCATAGCCCACTCGGGAATGCTGATCACATTGTACTAATGATATATATAACCCTAAAAAGTCGTTCAAAAGCTGATTAACCGTTGCTCAAAACAACAAGATACTACGAGCAGGCTGATTTAGAGTAAATCAGAGACCACATCAGTAACGCCCAATGGAGGGAAACCTTCTCACTCTCTGCCGACCAGTGTGCAAACGAATTAACTGAATGAGTCAAAGCAAGCATTGAAGCCTATGTCCCTATGCGAAAATTCTTTAGCAAACCCCACTCTCCACAATGGTTCACCTCGGAATATGCAGCCTCCATATCTGAGAGGCAAGAATCATTCCGTAAATTCGACCGCCATACGTCAACTACTAATAGAGATAAATGTATAGAGTCAAGAAATAATTGCAACGCCGTGATAGGTGAAGCAAAGAGAAAGGAATAATGAGTTAACAAGAAAACGCATCCAGTCACAAAAACTAGGTACTCGTGATTTCTGGAAAATCTACAATAGTGTAGTGAATAATGGTCAATAAACGATTCCCCCACTATCAAACCACAATGATGTCGTCTGCACGGCCACTGATAAGGGTGAACTACTTGCCCAGCGCATCGCTTGTAACTCTGCTTTAGACTCAGATAACCACTCCCTTCCCAAATTCTCTTTGCTGACCGAAGCCACACTTGATAACCTGGTCATCAGCCCATCCCAGGTCAGAGACATCATAAATATCTTGACACCTCCAAAGCTTGTGAGCCTGATTTTATACATGTAATAGTAGTAAAGAAATGCTCTGTTGAACTGGGCCCTGTCCTCTCCAAACTCTAAAACAAATGTCTAGCTGAATCTTGCTTCCCCGATAGCTGGAAAATTGCCTCTGTGGAACCAATCTACAAGAGTTCTGGGAATAGAACCGATCCTCAGAACTATCGCTCAATCAGTCTGCTGCCGATCTTTGAATCCTTAATCAATCTAGCGATAGTACGGCACTTAGTTAATGCTAAACTTCTTTCTGACCGTAATTATGGATTTAGACAAGCACGACTACTGCAGACATCCTAACGGTCATCTCTAAACTCATTTTCATACACACGACAAGGCAGGAGAAGCTAGGGCAGTAGCGCTTGATATATCCCAGGCCTTCGACAAGGTATGTCATAAAGGAGTTCTCCTGAAAATAAGCTCATACGGTGTTACTGGGCAATTACTTAATATAATTAGATCCTTCCTAGACAAAAGAATAATCCAGTTTGATCCTCGATGGCCGTTCATCTAAATGCTGGTGTACCCCAGGGATCTATCCTTAGAGCCTTGTTGCTCCTGATCTATATAAACGATCTCCCTGATGACATAGAGTCTGAGATTTGTGTATGTGCTGATGACACCACCCTTTACTCTCGTTGGCAAAACCGACGCGATCATATCAGGGGCAATGGCTGAATCCTTAGAAAATGTCCTCCAGGTTGCAGTGGATTGGGGTCATAAATGGTGATAACTTTTAATGCCGTAAAGACAAAGCTCCTTTCCTTCAATAACAACAAGGAACGTTTTCAACCACCGATTGTCATGGCAAATAACACCCTACCTGAGAGTTCATCATTCAAACTCCCCGTCCTAACCTTCACAGGTTACATGAATTGATACAAATACATTGAAGACATTTCCAAGTCTGTCGCAAAGAAGGTTGCCCCCCCCCTTACCGTGCTAGTATACTCCTCACACCTGACATTATCCTGTATCTCTACAAAGCCACCATCCGCTAATGCATGGAGTATTGTTGTCACATCTGGGCTGGTGCATCATCTACTAGACTAACTGGACAATGAACTAAATCTCATTGATTCACTGTGGAGGTCCTCAGATGTCGGAGATCCTTCTACTCAAAAAGCTTCTTTCCTCGTACTGCTGGCCTCTGAAACTCCGTCCCTGCCCACTGTTTCCCCGACAGTACAGACATGCAGAAATTTAAAACAAATGTAAACAGACATCTCGTTGTGCAGATCCCAATTTAGATTGCCCCCCCCCCTACATTCTTCCCTTTTTCCCCCAGTAGCCCCCTACGTCTACAGTAGCGGCACGCCTTGTTTGGGGTGAACTATGTTAACAAAATAATATATATATATATATATATATATATATGTATATGTATGTATGTATGTATGTATGTATATTTATATATGTGTGTGTATAAATGTTATTAAATATAAAAGTGTTTTGTACCTACAGACGATATCGTTTCGGGTTTCTTACCCTCATTATTGATAGAGTGTCGGTTGCATGCAGTCGCATGGAATCGAACGCAGTTCCTAGATTAAGATTAGAATCCCGAGGTTAACATCTATGCCTACGCGGCCACAAGAAATTGCCACATACAGTAATTAAAGTGAACGTACACATAGCCCAGAGGGGGTGCAAGCGTTTTGTTAACGAGCAAAACTTTACATGATCGCTACTGACACCACTCTTGTTACTCCAAAAGTGCTTTTCTAAAAAGACTGTGAAATCTTGAAGGAGTATTAAAAATATGTATATATATATATATATATATATATATATATATATATATATATATATATATATATATATGTATACTTGCTGTGTATGCAAGTTTAATAACACGTATATATGTCATATCAGTTTTGTCTAGTAGTTTTTTATATTGTTTCGTTATTTTTCTTATCCATATTTTTGACTAGTCCAAGGGGGCGGCACTTTCGTGTATGTGTATTATGCCTGGTTTATGTGAGGTTTATTAAGTGTACTTGTTTGTTTAGTGTGTATAATTACCTATTATCCATACATATCCACCTCTTAATTTGACGTGACATCTGTGTTACATACATAAAATCACACATACGTATCCACACACACACGGATCTTTTTTTTAATTATATATATATATATATATATATATAAATATATATATATATATATGTATATATCAGTACACATATATGTGTGTATACATATGTACACATATATGGGAGGACTTGAATGCCTACTAGTACCACCCTGTGGTGTGTTCGGTCTCTCTGTACAGGTGCTTGTCATAGACTCTGACATAGGAATACATTTTACTTGAAGTAAACCATTACCAAATATTCAAAGAAAAATGGTGTTCTCTCTCCTCAAGCAATCCAGCATGTCTCCTGAATTGCGGACGGGGTCACCCCATTTCTAAATAGAGGGAAGCTTTGAATAAAGTATTAGAAGCCGTTGACAATGAGGAAATAAATAATAAAAAATAGGAATAAAAAAAAAAAAAAAATTATGGCAGGCCGGCTCCAGGATAAAAAGAGCCCATAAAACCGTTCATACACCAGGCGGGAAGATGTAAGCAATGGGGTAAACCTTTCTGCCCTTGAAAATGGTGTTCCAGCCAATACAGAGACCAACTAGGGTCAGCCATCAGGCCTGGAGACAAAAGGTCGTGACCCCCCCCCATCTCAATCAACTACGGTAACAATAATTAAACATAAGAGGCTTAAAAGCCCAATTATTGAGTGTTGCACAAAAGAAGGTGCGATTGTTTTACTACCACTACTCAAAGTTTGAAAAGTGGAGCGAAACATCCAATGAGATTCTAGCTGAGAAGATCCAAAAATCTACTCTCCCTGAAGAAAAAATACACCGGTTGCCCGCCTACGATCGCTTGTTTCCCAGATGGGAATAAATATAACAGAAGGAGAAAGCACCTTTATATAAAATGCAGCCATAAGAAGGGCTGAAAAGACTAGCTACCTATCAGGGAAGAGGAAACAAGACGGAGACAAGAGTCTAGATCGGAGAGGGTAGAAAAGTGTGCACTGATATGGACTATGAAATATGATCAAGCAAAATATACAAAACAAAAAAAAGAGAACAGAGATCTGGAGGGAAATATTCTTCCACTTCTGTCCGAACAAGTAAAATGTTCCACCACAAAAAAATAACTTGCCAAAGATATAACAGCATGAGCCTGTTCAATGAAGTTGAACTGGAATATATGGCGTCAGATATAGCAGCCCTCATAAGAACCAAATCTTGTCCCCTTGAAAGCCCCATCAACATTCCCGCAATTCCCACTATCGTCCGAAACACCACACCACAGGTACAGCAGAAATCACCTTACAATTCACCATGAATGAAGCTGTCAAACTGTCTGGGCCAATGACAACCTACCATAAAGCTACATCAACATCAGAACCCCCTTTAGCAATGGGCTCTCCGACAAGTATACCACTACCATCATATGTCTATTTAGAATCAGAAGATAGCCCCTCATTGAACCTTAGCTCTTCCTTACTACCACCACCGAGGTCACTGGTAACACCTGAATCCCCATCATTACCTCAGAAAGTACTGGAACCAGATGATGAGCAATTGGCCTTGGAAGAAGAACTTGTGAATACAATTGAGGAAGTCGAAATGATGAGGCTTCAAGAAAGACCTCAACTGCCCAAAACCCAAACCTCAAGAGCTACCTAGGCAGTGATACAATACGGAAACATCACTATCCTAAGACTTGTTACATCAAACATATCCCTCACGGAGGTAAATCAAGTAACATAGGCTGCAGGACTTTATATTGTTAGGAAAACACTTCATCAATTCAAAGAGCAATGGGAGTCCAGAGAACGAGCCACAACACCACCGTGGAAACTGAAGCTCCAGAAACAACTAAACCTTTGCAGAAATAAACGTGCCTCAAATTAAACAATTCCTTGCTGCCCCTACAGTGCGGTGACGGCTGTGAAACACAATCTGAAGACTTAGTTTAAATTACAATAAAATGTAGAAGAAATTGAAAACGTTGCGGGGGAACTTGAAGGCAAAATCCAAGCACTTGCCAAAATAATTCAAGAAATAGATAACAAGCGCAAGGCGAAAGTTGAGAACAGACAATTCAAAAAGAATACAAAACTATTCTACCGAAATTTGGTTGGAGAGAACATAACGGTGGAAAAGCCAACAGTAAAGCAGGAGCTAGACAGCTACTGGAGGCCTTTGTTTGAGAATGACGGACCATGCAACCAAGAGGTCAAGCAGATTATAGATATAGCCCGAAGTAATAAAAGCAAGCCAAAAATACCAGAGCCAAAGATACTGTCTGGAATGATAAAACGAAAGCTAGATCAATTTCAGAATAAAAAAAACAACTGGCATAGACAGTATACCCAATTTCTGACTGAAGAAACTAACAGCTCTTCATAACCATTATAGTAGCTACTTCACCAGACGGTTGAATGGTGAGAAGGCTTCACCAGAATGGCTAGTAAAAGGTGATACGACTTTCATACCCAAAACGAGTGAGACACAGAACCCTACAAAATACAGACCGATTTGCTGCCTCACTACAACATACAATCTCTTCCCTGGTCTGGTTGCAGATAGCATCTACGAACACCTCTCTTCTTGATCATACCTGGAAAAATAACAAGCAGAGTGGAGGAGGATGTGTTTAGGTACTAAGGACCAATTTTGGATAAACAAAACCATCTTTTAGGATGTAAGAATAGGCAGATAAAGCTAAGCATGGCGTGGATCGATTACAAAAGGCATATGACAGTGTACCCCACTCATGGCTCCTGCGCTGCCTTGATCTATATAATATCCATCTTGTCATCAAGTACAAATAAATATGTGGAAAACAACTATGACATTAAGACACACTAATAGAACAAAAACAATCCGAAGAGGAATCTTCCAAGGAGATAGCTTATTTCCTCTACTCTTTCGCCTGGCAATTGATCCACTAAGCAAATTACTAAACAAAAGCCAGAATACCTACAATCTCAGCCAGGGCCACAAACAAGATCTAAGCAAAAGAGTCTACCACCTGCTCTTCATAAATGTCCTCAAGCTGTATGCTAGATTTGGTGCTGACTTAAGCCGACTGTAACAGTGTGTACATACCATCACCAAAAATATTGGAATGAAGTTCTCCCTTAGAGCTGGGAAGAAGATCCAAACGGAAAATATACAGCTTGATGAACATACTGACATCAACTATCTTGAAGAACAGGAACAATACAAATACCTTTGCATAGAAGAAAACGATTCAATTCAACATGCCAAGATGAGAGAAAGAATTGGCAGAGAATATATACGCCGTGTTAGAACAATTAGCAAAACACAGCTAACAAACAAAAACAAAGTAACTGCCATTACCCAATTTGCTATGCCAGTGATGACATACAGCTTCGGAATTATTGATTGGCCACAAAAAGACATTAATATATTAGACGCTAAAACGAGATAAATGTTGACAACGTACAGAGTAATGTACAGAAATCAGTGTATACCAAGGCTGAATCTACAAAGAGGAACAGGGGTATGGGTCTTTCAGAAATTGACCATCAACATCGAGCTACTATTGTGAGCACCAGCCAATATCTGATGAGCTCCCAGAACCGAAACCTTATGATGGGATTCCAACATCAATAAACCAGAGCAAGCAGAACAACCTCTATCAAAAGACTGGCCAAACATTTTGGACATGACTGTCTCACAAATGAGGCAGAAACAGACAACAATCCTGCCTGAGAAATAGCCCACAAAGGCCGCCAGAAATACACCAATAGCTTCCATTCCAGAAAACTGGAAGAATGGGCCAACCAATAAAGTGCTAAGTATTTCCTAGATAAATTATCCCAGACTGGCTGAATAGAGGATCTCTCCATTATGATCAGGAGAGAATGATAATGGCTGCTCAAGATTAACGCTTGAACTAATGCCTTAAAAAAGATGAGTGGTCTTAGCAACAATAACAAGTGCAGGTTCTGTAACACAGAAGTAGAAAGGGTGAGCTACCTTACATCCAGTTGTAAGGTTCTTCTGGGGGTGCTATTATACAATGCGACACAACAGAGTGTGTAAATATCTTTACTGGACTATTTGTAAAAAGTTGAATATCCAGTGTAGCAGCAGGTCCTGTGGGTATATACCAAAAATAACAGTTGGAAATTATTTATACACCATCCACTATGACTATGCACTCCTTACATATACATATCTTGAAAACGGAGCTGTTAAATCTGACATCGTAATATGGGGCAAAAGGGAGAAAGTAGCAACCCTAGTTGAAGTCAGTGTTCCTAATGATGCAGGATTACACAGAGCTAAATGAGAAAATATTACGAAATACTAAGGTCTTATGTACGACATGAAAAGAAAATGGAATCTTAGGAAAATCTCCATCATCCCAGTAATTATAGTAGCGACAGGACTAATGAAAAAGAATGCTAAAAGCTTTCTGGCGAATATACCCGGTTAACCGAGTGCAAGGGAAATACAAACAATTGCAATTAAAGAGACGGTTAGAATCTTAAAAATATCTCTAGGCTGGAGTGTCTAAAATAGCCGGTGAATGTCTGGCATCCGGTAGGAGTCTGCATCTCCAGCAAAAAATGGAAAAATAAGAAAATTTAAAAGTGAGAATATACATATATATGTATAGACATATACACATATACGTGTTCACACACGTGTACACTGACATACTCAGTATGTTTCTTTTCTTATCTTTTTGTTTTTGTTGGAAAGGGGCATATTACCGGACGCTATTTCAGAACCTTAAAAAAAGAGATATTTTTATGATTCAAAGTGTCCCTTTCAGTACAATTGTTTGTATACCTTTTGCCCTTGGTTCACCGGGGGCATTTGCTTGATAGTTTATTACATTATTTTTTATGAGTTCGGTTACTTGTAAGATTGCTGGAATATGAATGTGTATGTCATGTGTTATTACTGGTGTTAATTTCTTCATAAAGTGTGTCTCTGCTATCAGGAACTTGAATTAATCTTGTCTTATATATATTGGTATGATTTTAAATTGCAGGCGTGGGTCAAGAGGTGTTGCCCTTTTTTAAACACGGTCGTACATACACATATGATGTTGAACGGCCAGATCGCTCATATTCGGTAGTCGTTCACGGAAAGCTACACACATTTCTACACACTCATTTCCGCCAATTGTAATCTGAGATGCATGAGATAGTAGAGAATATGAAGATATCAGAATGCAGTGTATTCACCAATTTGAATGTGGTTAAACTCTTAGGTACATCAAGGTATTTACTAAGGGACTAGAATTGTTGGTAAATGTGCGATTCTTTTTGGAGTTGAGGTAGATTTGTGTATATTTCGCATATTTAATCTATATTAAATTGGTATGTGTATGAGGCGCTTTTTAATTTCAATCCATCAGTGGTTAAACCTGGAGATGTGTGTTAGTTTCCACACTAGAATTTTCTTTAGTGCCGCGTTTTTGTGTCAAACTTCGATTTACTACAATTTCTCTTAGACATTTTTATTTTTTTGTCTCGGCTGTTTATTCTCTAGTATCCAAATAGTTTACAATCTGTTACGCCTTACTTTAATCTCTGTGGCAGAATCGATGAATTTTGTTTTGCTACTGCCTCCTAAAGCTTAAAACTCTTATTTTTCAGATATTTCTAGTCTTTTCAACCATTTTATATCCGGTGTTATTGCTTATACATGTTATTCATATACACAACAGTATGCCTGCTTTTCGTGTTCCGATACTGGTTAAGATGAAAAAGATGATTAATTAATGTGTAACATTACTTAGACGTAATATGTACTTAGAATATTTGTCAAATACAAAATATTATGTTAATATAATTGACTGGATTTAATCACAAGCTTACAATGTCCCCATCATTTTTCTTTTATGTCCTCATCATCTTTCATTTATGTCCCCATCATCTTTATTTGATGTCCCCATCGTTTTTTTTTTATTTTATGTTCCCCTCATGTGATTTGTTTCCGGTGGATTATTTTTCCAACTCATTTATATTGACCTGTTATATGTTTTGCTCTATTTACTTATCTTGATGCAGGTATGATATTACACACCACATTAAATTTTACGCCAATCTTATCATAGTAAGGAAACTTATATTCATCTTCCTGTGTTTATTAGGGGACAGATTGATACAGGGTAGGGTCGAAAAATACTGTATTACTTCTTACTGTTATTGTTTAAAATGCAATACTATGTCAACCAGTCAGCCATTCCTTAATATTTCTTGTTTATTATTTACGATTATATTGAATCAGTTTCCAGAAAGAGTGAGACAGATCTATGAAAACGTATCTAACAAAAGGCAGTGTGAGATCGGATTAGGATTAGTGGTAGCAGTCATGAGAGAGAAGTTTTCAGTGAAAATGTAAAACACATGTGTGAAACTCTATTCTGTTATCTGTTCCCGGGAAACGCCAGATAGTCATGCTAGTTTGGTATAAAAGATACAGAGTTGCGACAATATTGACAGTAAGAACATTGACTAGTTATTCAACTAACATTGAAAATGTAATCGACATTCAATTTCCAGCATGTGAAATCATTTGCGTCTTTTCTTTTTACGTAACAGTGAGAATATCTCCATATGTTTAAAACAGCTGCATCATTCATGAATACTATATAAAACGCTGACCATTTCGTATTTTCTTGAAAAAATATTTTGCGAATAAAAGTCATCAGATTAAAAAAAAACATATTTCCTCCAGAAACGCGATGTAAAAGTATTAAAAATAAAATTTAAAAATAAAAATTAATTTCAAAGAAAGTAACATTAAAAAAAAAGAATTGATCTGGTTGAAACTAAAAATGGCTAATCCTACCAGAAAGCAGAATGGTTTCAAATAAACATATTACATAGCGGTAATATGTTTTCGTATTAGATGTCTAGAAGGAACGGCACATTGCATTAGGGCTTTCAGTAAACCCAATCAAAACAAGCACAGCTTGCTGAAGTAACATGGAATACATTTTCTGTGAGTGAGATTTACATTAAATATATGAACAAGTTTACCTATTTTGGTGATATATTTGCAAAGCAAAACTCAACAGAGAGTGAACTAAATGTGAAAATCAGCAATGCCTTGTCTGAAGTGTACAAGATGAAAGCGATCTGGAAGTCAAATATTCCTACCAAGATTAAAAGTGACTTCTTTAGAGTCATTGTTCAATCAGTTCTTGTATATGGAGGTAGAACCTAGAATTTCACTATAAGATTGGAAAGGTAAGTAACATGGGCACGTTGTTGTTTTTTGTAAATATTAAAATTTCGAAAGTGTATTGCAACGATTTTTTTTTGTTGCATTAAATGGTTACTGTGGATATTGAATCCATATTCTCGGCAACCCCCTGAGTAACATTGGCAAATTAGTTTGTGTTTATACTTTACTTTTGATGTGATACGCGAACCAAACAGTCGCCCAGTTCCAAAATCATTTAATCCTATACACTAATGGACGGATCATTATAAATCTTGGAACATGTATTATAAATATACGATTATTAACATGTTCACATTAATTATTTTTGTGAATATAAAAAATTCAGAAGCATATTGATATATTTTTAAAATGTCTTTTGTTTTTAAATTTATATATAATAAATGAATGTAGAATATATATCCTCTGCAACCCGGTGAGTTTCAATGGCCAATCATTTTTTGTAAACTTTACTATTTAGAATGTGCGACCATCTAAATCCACGAATCCACGCGCACCCTAAAAATAAGGTTAATATGATTAACTAATGAACGGATCATTATGAATTTTGGAGTAATAGTGAGTAACATGGGCATATGATTTTTTTGCTATTTTTACATTTACGACGGGCATGTAAATATACATATATATATATATATATATATATGTATATATATATATATATATATGTATATATATATATATATATATATATATATATATATATATATATATATATATATATATATTATTATATTATTATTTTTTTTTTTATTTAATTTTTTTTTCAATTCTTGAAACGATTATTTTAGCTTTTGGAATATACATTCGCTGCAATGATTTTTATATACATCTAATATGTATGCGTTAGTTTTATGTAGATGAGTGTGGATATATATATATATATATATATATATATATATATATACACTCATATATACATATGTATACACACACATATATATATATATATATATATATATATATATATATATATATATATATATATATATATATATACATTTGAGTACACACGATCAGTTGGGTTATTAATATTTTACGTGACTTTTTATGTTCCATATGTGCATGCATGTGTATTTTTATGAATATATACACACAACTATATATATATATATATATAGAGAGAGAGATAGAAGAAAAAAGAGTGATAAATATGCGACGATTGTCCAAATTTATTTCAAATTTCAATTGTTCAATGCAAGGTTGTCAGTAATAAACTAGTGTTTATTTTTCTTTCCTTAAGCCAAGGCTTTTCAAAGATCGAAATCTTATCATCAGAGGAGAAATACAGATGGATAAGTTGGCTTTCGAAAAAAACAAAGTTCAAATATTTGAAAAATATGAGAATTATTATTAAAAATTATTAAAATAATTTTTGTCAAAAAACGTACTGAATGAAAAGAAAATTTCGTGAAAAAGATATACAATTGTCCGGGTGGTAAGTTTCCGTTGAAAAAGTTCGGTGAAATTGTAGAAAGTGAAGAAAAACACTTTGCATGGGAGCAGGTTGGAGAAGGTGCTCAAAAGTAGATAAGTCCAGATGCACTTAAAAGAGGCTGAGAAGAGGAAAACAGGCCATTTTTTTGATTTACTTCCGAGCCTAGTAAAACGGTAGGATCTCATACAAGGATTAACTCAGAATGAGAAAAAACCAAAGTTGATGAAAGTTTCAGATTTGGGGTCAGGATGGGGGGGGGGTAGGAGGTGCGGGGTAGTTTAAAAAGTCGCTTTGTGAATTTGGGGGAAAAAGAAAAGGAGGACGGGTTGGCATGGGGATGTAGATAAAGTGACAGGTGGGTTAAGGGTGCGGGCGAGCGGTAGGGTGTAGGTTTTGGGGGTGGGGTTAATCTTAAATGGTGAATGGGTATAGAAATAGTTGATTCTAAAAATAGAAATAAAAAAATGTGAGCTTTCAACATTTCAGGCGGCTAAAGGCAGATTAAATTGTAGTTATCAGATATGGTTTCAGTGTGTTTAAAGAATAAAGAATAAAGTAGAATTAGTGAAAAGCATGGTATAATAAATATAGGAATGTGAGAGAGTGGATGATTAAAATTAAAAAATTAAAAGATTAAAATTTAAATTTAAAAAGCTAGGGAATAGTTAATTAAAAAATGTATTTATTTATTTTTAATTTAAAACCAAATTAAGGGTTAGATCAATAATAACCCCCCCCATTCTTTAACATCTGACAAATCTCTAAACTATATCCCAGGGGAACCTTGTAACTTCTATTCTTAACGCGCCTAATCTCACTAATTAACCCTCCCAATAAATGTTTCATCCCCATTACACCTAACAACTACATCTACCCGGAACACTATCAGTAGATTGAACTAACATTACTCCTCCAACTTTCCACCGATCATTAACATACCTAATATCTAGACTTATATACCTCTCCTGCAATATAGCTCCTTTTATCCTTTTGCTTCAGCTCCACTCCTAACCCCTTATATTTATCTCATTGTTTCTCCTGTCCGTAATCCCACCTACAAACTCCTTCTTGGCCTCTCTTTCCCCCCCTTATTATCCCCTACACTTCCACTATATCGTCCTTATATTTGGACTCGTCTTATTTGCAACATATTCCCCTGTAACTTCTTTTTGTTATCATTTTAACTACGACATTTGAATTCCCCTCCAATTGGGTCCATTAATACCCCCTGTAATGCTTATCAGCTCTCTAACACACTAGCTTCAAAACGCAGGTCTGCTTAATTTTTCAATCCAACCCTGGCCCATAACACTTATATTATATAAACTGTTACTAGCATTTCTGTCCTATCTCCTTAATAGCCTCCATAACCCCCTTTGAGTAATCTTTTTAACTATTTTGATTGATTCGAGCTAGTTACATAACTACTTATTTTGGCCTATTTTTGAATAATCCTAATCCCTCTAAATACTCGCGAGCCACTTTCTATCGGCCCATTCTCTCTTTGTTCAACTTATCTTATCTTTGACCAATCTCACCCCCCTCCCAAATCATATGTTCATACTACTTGGAAACCCCTTGCAAGTTTCCCTTATATATCTAATTAAATTTAAACTGTAACTGTTAATTGTTACCCTGTTACGACTCACTCACCATTTAAACCATAGATTATAAAATTGACACTGCACTCAAATTTTTGATTGAACCAACCCAACTCCACCCCTATTACTAGTAATCGAAACAAATTGTTTCTAACAATCTATCCTTATCCCTTACATTGTTCCCCTCTCCTAAATTTCAATATACCTGAGTAGAACAGACTTGACCTTTAAATTTCACTAACTCTTTTCCCATTAATTTATTCCCCCCCCTTATCTCCTTGGTCATTTAATGTCCCTCCAAATTATTCAGCTAACCCTTAATTTGGTTTTAAATTAAAAATAAATAAATAAATTTTTTAATTAACTATTCCCTAGCTTTCTAAATTTAAATTTTAATCTTTTAATTTTTTAATTTTAATCATCCACTCTCACATTCCTATATTTATTATACCATACTTTCACTAATTCTACTTTATTCTTTATTATTTATGGTGAATGGGTATAGAAATAGTTGATTCTAAAAATAGAAATAAAAAAATGTGAGCTTCCAACATTTCAGGCGGCTAAAGGCAGATTAAATTGTAGTTATCAGATATGGTTTCAAAGAGGAAAGGCAAAGCCTGGGTTGATGCACCTCCTAGAATTGCACAGGACGGACAAGCCCCAATAGACGGGCGTAAATCCAGACCCAAAGGCCCGGACGATACCGGTTTATTTGGTGGGGTAAAAAACCCTGGCTGAACTAGATGTTATTTATCTACCCCCAACAAGGTAAGGTGTGACAAAAGGTCAGGAAAGTGGGATGAGAAAGCCAGTGCTCGAGAGGTGAGCACTCTGGCCATTTAAAAATTGCCTGGGCAGCTTCGTCGGCATTCCCCGGTAAGGCCGCCTCAGACAGTAAGCAATAAACTTACTTCTCCCCAACTATTTCTATACCCATTCACCATTTAAGATTAACCCCACCCCTAAAACCTACACCCTACTGCTCGTCCGCACCCTTAACCCACCTGTCACTTTATCTACATCCCCATGCCAACCCGTCCTCCTTTTCTTTTTTCCCCAAATTCACAAAGCGACTTTTTAAACTACCCCGCACCTCCTAACCCCCCCCCCCCATCCTGACCCCAAATCTGAAACTTTCATCAACTTTGGTTTTTTCTCATTCTGAGTTAATCCTTGTATGAGATCCTACCGTTTTACTAGGCCCGGAAGTAAATAAAAAAAATGGCCTGTTTTCCTCTTCTCAGCCTCTTTTAAGTGCATCTGGACTTATCTACTTTTGAGCACCTTCTCCAACCTGCTCCCATGCAAAGTGTTTTTCTTCACTTTCTACAATTTCACCGAACTTTTTCAACGGAAACTTACCACCCGGACAATTGTATATCTTTTTCACGAAATTTTCTTTTCATTCAGTACGTTTTTTGACAAAAATTATTTTAATAATTTTTAATAATAATTCTCATATTTTTCAAATATTTGAACTTTGTTTTTTTCGAAAGCCAACTTATCAATCTGTATTTCTCCTCTGATGATAAGATTTCGATCTCTGAAAAGCATTGGCTTAAGGAAAGAAAAATAAACACTAGTTTATTACTGACAACCTTGCATTGAACAATTGAAATTTGAAATAAATTTGGACAATCGTCGCATATTTATCACTCTTTTTTCTTCTATCTCTACTATTGCTCTATCTCGTATATTGAGCTAATCCTTTTCACAATAGGTTCCATCTACTAAAAGTTTTCACTTTGGTTTATTTTGATCCTATATATATATATATATATATATATATATATATATATATATATAACCTGACGATTCCCCCTAGGCGTGAAACACGGGAGCCTCTGTATAGCTTGATTGCCATATATATTTTCATTGCTTACTATATATATATATATATATATATATATATATATATATATATATATATATATATATATATATATATATATATAATAATCCAGGTAAAACACCCACAGGGTAGTAATCCAAAGAATTTTAACCGGGTTTCTAAAAAGTGCTAAACATCTAATAGATCTTTTATATATAATTATTTTTATTTACACATACATATATAAATATATATATATATATATATATATATATATATATATATATATATATATATATATATATATATGTGTGTGTGTGTGTGTGTGTGTGTGTGTGTTCTTATTTTCGTTTATACATAAAGGTACATGGTATATTTGGAAACAATAAACCTGGATAAAGAAAAGTTTTTTTTATTTTTACCGGCTTATTTTATTCCAAATATCACATAAGAGAAGGTTCAGATTTTCATTCTGCTTGATAATATCTGAATTTTAAACAGCTGTTTATTGATAATATTGACATACCAATGTCGCAGATAATGTACACATCTTTTATTGATAGAATAATTAATATATATATATATATATATATATATATATATATATATATATATATATATATATAAGTTATATTTCATATTAAGCACTCTCTATAAACAAGGTTGAAATGTTTTTAGGTTTTATCCTGTGGATGTTTTCTTTACCTGGATTTATATATATATATATATATATATATATATATATATATATATATATATATATATATATATATATATATATATATATATACATATATATATGGTTTCTTTTTAAAATGTCAGTTACTGTTATAATCAATAAAATCGATGTAATTGATTTCTAGGGGCTTCGACGGATTATCGAACATTTACCTTGAAATTGAGTTTAAATAATATAAAGATCAAACTATAATAACATAAAAAATATGGGCGGATGTTGTTAGTACGTGAGTGTATGTGTATATATATTTTTGTGTATAGGTGTGTGTATCACGTCTGTTTTTATGTGGACAGGTGGGTGAAGTGTTAGAAGAAGCCAGATATGATTAGAAATTCTCGCTTTACGAGGGTGCTAATTGCTTTAGAGATGTAATGAAACGATATAATTATATCATGATCATGTATATGTGTGAGTGTATGAGTATGCACATGTGTGTATACATACGTGAGAATATATATGTATACATATAGGAAGTTGTGTATACCCACATACAAAGCAAGATGTGTAAATGTGCTTGTGAGCATAAAAGTACAGGTTGAATGTACGTCTGTGAACTAATGTTATATATATATATATATATATATATATATATATAATTTTTAATTCGAAGACTAAAAACGTGTGTGTAGTCATTATATAGATTAGAAAGTAAGTCATCTGTATATATATATATATTTATATATATATATATGTGTATATATATATGTATTTTTTTTACTTATGTATGCACTTGATTACTTACCTCTTTACGTGGCTTTTCTGTGTATATGTATGTGTATGAGTGTGCATGCCCGTGTGTATTGTGTATACGTGTATATTAGGTAAATACCTTCCGATATGCTTTGACTCCCTATCTTACGCCATATTTACTTTCCCTTTTTGAAGCAACATTATCTGCAATAATGCCAGTTATTCGTATTTTAAGTATACTTAATGCGGACTGGAGATGCTTGAATTGGAATTATAGATAAAACGTGTATTCACATATGTAGCCAATAATGTTTGTACAAATAAAATAATTCATACTATATAAATATATATTCGGTTCTTCTTGTATAATAACTTCTAGACGCCCTCCTTTCCATCGGTTAATGTTTGAGAGTCACATATTTCGTTACCATATAATGATTCGATATGTAGCCTTCGGCTCTGTGAGATGAGTTTCCATCAACAATGCTCGAGAATGTCTCATATTAAAATAACACTGCGAAACAATTCGCATACTCTTTTCCAACAATCTGTCTCGTAAATTTTGTTTCGTTTTTACTTGTTGTACAGTTATATAAAATCAATATGTACCTACCCTATATACTTGTATAATTAGATGTTTTTCTTCTTTAGACGAGATATCTTTGGAGCGTCACAGCTTAGTTGGTTCGTTAAAAAGCATGTTTTCCCAATGAACAAATCTTTGTTTTTGCATTGGTATTTAAAGAACTTTACTTGCATGTGTATAACTACAAAATAAGATTTATATTATAATTTTCAAATTAAATATGTTATTTTTTCGCTGATAAATACATTGCTGGAAATAAAATAAAAAATTTTCAGTAGTGATGCCTGATTTATTTGTCGTTTGAATTTCGTTAATTGTGTGCTAATCCAGAACGAAGTGTATAATGTATTGGCTATATTTACTCAAAAGATGAGATCACGTGCTTTCATAAAGAAATCTACAGTATACGAGCATTATTGAAGCCAATGTATTCTTATTAAACAGTACACCTACACATAGTTCTTACTTTGCGATATGCCGAGCATGACTTTTATGATGAATGTTCGGTTTGAATAAAGTAATTGTTTGGAGCGTACTTGATTTTCTAAGATTCCGTTAACTTATTTAATTGTACCTAAAATGATGACTTTTTCGAGAGTGTTATAGCATATAATTGACCGCTTGCGGGACCAATTAATCGAAATGTCAGAAAACATAGAGCAATAACTAAACCTCAATTTCTTTTTTTTTTCTCGTCTCAAAGACTTTCTGTTAAACCGATTTTGTAGATGTTTTCGATACTTCTCTTTAAATATATTAGAGGTATATTCACCCATCAACGGTTAATATTATTCCCTAAATATAATAGATTTACATCATTTTAATATTGGTTGGAGATGATTAAAATCAAGATATAATGCGACTAAATCTTATGTCTATTTAATGGTTATTCGAAGTTTGATTAATATCCATTACATTATTTTGATTCTAGAAAATGTCAAGAATTCAAGGATTTAGCTTCAGCGGTTTTGAGAAGAAACTGAAATTCAGGAAAGCTTACTTAATTACTGTTTAATGACGATGGACACAAGATTAATGTAGATCTGAAATATCTAAATATTCTAATAATAGAGTGTGCTCATATAATATCGCCTAAAAGACTTTTAAATTCTTCAAAGTAACCTGGAGGATATTTATTAATTGATACCTAATTCTAATTGTTCAAATTTCACAAAGATCCGAGGTTTCCGAATTGTAACGAATGGCTTGCATCCTTTTTGTCCCCTTTGCGTAATACTTAATTAAACTAAATAGTGCCCACATTACTCACATTAACGTCTAGCAACGATATTCAAACATCAATAATACTTAGTTAATTAGTTTAGGCGTAAAATTAAAAAAAAGGATATATGCATAAAACTATATTAACATTCTCATACCTAACTTTATATAAATAAAAAGATATTTGTCATTCACGCATTTGCTATTGAATTCGGTAGACACTATGCGTCTAGTCGATTGGTTGAATGTTTGTCTATCGGTATAGGTTTGTATACGAGTGTATTTTTTGTGAGCATTGTTTTCTTTTATTTTTATTGTGCCAATTAAATGTCTGTCTCGAAACTAATATATTCACAATGTAATAGATACTCTTTGCATATCGCAGATGTTTTACTCATCAAATATATAATCAATACTTCGAAAGAACAATCACTAATCTATGGATATGAAACCATTTGTTCTTATTAATTAAATACAGAATAACTGTTATTGACCGAAAATAAAAAAAAGAAAACAAATATGTTATTAAAACAAACGAAAATACTTATCTTTACGTGAAATCTAATCTCAAGCCTCGATAATATTCATTGATAGTTGATGTTACTGCGTGCAGCAATGTATAAAACACAAACAAAAAACAATAATAACAATTTTAGAATTAAATTAACAAAATGGCCGCCATTATGGAATGGCTACTCGTACGCATGCGTGATTGGTGCAATTATTTTTATATTATATTAACCGTATTTGTTGCGATATTCAAAACTGCGGTTATTACTTGCGGCATTTTTTAGGAGGCGGCTGGAATCTTTCCTTTGCTCTTTTGTAACCGAAAATTTAATTACGTTATTTGATATATTGGAAATAGAGTTAACATGAAAGGCGGAAAACGGAACTGTAGTTAAGAGCAATGGACCAATATCTGATTTTCTGATGTCAAAAGCTAGATAAGACACGTGGAAGCATTATTGGATTCCCGTACAGATGCAAGATAATGAGGGAGCTCAATAGATAAACGTTGTTATTATATGAGTTGTGTCACTACCTACGTATCTTCTTACCTACAAACGTACTTTTGTCTGTTGTTAATAAATTGTGGTTATATACAGTTTTTTTAAGAGAAATGTTTCTCTCATAGTGTAGTGAACACAGGTGTATAGCTTGATAATTTGTTGTGGAAATATAAATAAGGTGTAGTAATAACGAAGGTCCAAAGAAACGCAAATCACTCTGTCCGTAGATCACAACGTCCTCTGTCAACTTCCAAAGCAGATCTCACCGTTCGTCACACGTGCACTTACTTTGCACCGACTCGTTTTAAGACGGTAAGAGACCCGCTTTTATTATACTGAGGCACACCTAATTTGCAACGTGACTTCGCGAGACTCTGCGTGAACCGTACGTTATAAAGGTTCGTGGACGCCATGTTGAATTCTTTTCTTTCATCCGCAGCGCACAGGACAGACAAACACGAGAACGTTTCGCAGGTAAGCCCCCTTCATGTTCCCCATATAAGGCTCATTAAAAAAGACCGCTGTGTTGATGTGGATACCGGCTTATAATGCATACTCGGCGGTGTTACTGTGGAATTTATAATACCATTTGCATGTTTCTCTTTTTCTTTGTATGTCTTTGAAGCATGTGCGCATACGACAGTTTCACACTTTTTATGCGGTCCTTTTCATTAGTGTTGTACTTCAAAAGATCGTTCAAGCTGCATTGGTTGGGCAGTAAGGAACAGACAATGCAGTGTTGCATCGTATGGTCTGCCTGTTCACATTCGCAGATGGGTGAGTCAAGTTTGTAGCCCCATCTACTTATGACAATATTTAGTCGCCCCATTCCCGTTCTCGGGCGGTAGAGAGTTTTCACTGGAGCATGTGTCCCTCTGAACCGGGAGTGAAGACAGGGAGATTCTTATTTCAGTACAAAGGAATTATTGTTTAGCCGTCTTGTCCATAGTTGTAGTCTGGTCTTTTCCTGAGATTTTGTTTGGAGTTCGACATGGCTGAGGAACTATCTCCTTGACTTCAGTCTTTGGATTGTTGATTCCCGCCCATGAAAGAGATAGCGTTCATATCTGATAGTTCTGTGATCTCTACTCGGTTGGCAACATATGAAGGGTTAATGCCAGTGAGGAGATGCAGGTTGTTTAGATTGGTAGGCTTCGGTCAGCCAGTGATCAAGTGGCAAGTGTTGTTCAATGCTGAGTGTTGCTTTTTGGCATGCGGTGATCTCTCCACTTTCACCAATAATGATTAAAATGTATATGCCTTACTGTGGAAGTATTTGATCCTCAATTTAATCTTTAAATAATCCCAACAAAGCGACATAAATCACATCAAAAGGCGAATCGTACTGATGTTTACGGTTTTTCATATCTACAGACTATATCGGTGTCCAACATAAACACAAAGATAGAGCAATATAATAAAGGAGGCACATGGATAATATGTAACGTAATTGTGATGTTATAACTGCCCTTCGTATCTTCCTAACCCACAAACATAGCTATGTCAGGTTCAATTATCAGGTTCTAACAAAATAATTCATGCATTAATAATCTCCTAATCGCATCACAACTTCCGGGATTTGAGCTATCGTTCATGATATGAATATCATGTTATATCCTGACAGTAATGGTACCAAATTACATTACATCGACGTGTAATTTAGAACAAATGTGTTTAATTATATTTAACTATCAATAAATACACAAGCAGCTTATAACAGTAAGCTTCGACATAATTTATCCGTTCTTACAAAGTAAGAAATACACATTAAAATAAAGAGATAGATAGATAGATAAGGAGAGAGAGAGAGAGCGATAGAGAGAGGGGATATAGAGAAAGAAAACAAGGGAGAATGAAAGCGTGTGATTTTCTTGAATGACACGATATCTTACCGAATCGGTAGATTTGTTTTCTTATTCGTGGTTTCCAAGATTGAGCACTGTGTACTCATTACCCTATCTCGCCTAGACATTTTCTCAATAGTCTACAAGGCGAGGTTTTGTGAAGTAACCATTCTACTTTATCGACCGTCTATTTCGAACACGGTATTTTTCTTTTCATGGATGTACGTTATTATATATTTTCTTTGTCTCCATTAAGTTCTTTTGAACAAAACCATATCCACTAATTCCTATTAATTAAACATAATATTTTTTATTCAACACCTAGATTCTAATTAATGAGACTTGTTGTGTGAGTTCTAGAAAAATGATGAACGAGTATATATTTTCTATTGAACCATTTAATAATATATTTGTTAAAGTTTACGAGGAAAATTTTTTAAAATATCATTATCCCCCTCCCCCCTAAATTGACATTATGTCTGTTATCATAGCGTATAGTTTAAATAAATAGATGTTTTACATTTATCAAAACAATTGCTTAACACATAATGTATATTTTAATATATGATGGGGTTAGCATTGTAAACACTTTACTTAAAAGTGAGTTAGTCTTAAAAGATGATCCTCTATGTTAAGACAATTAAAACAATGACTTGCACTGACTCTATGCATTTTTACACTTGTCAGGAGTATTAAGAGTTATTTCTTTACAAACCTTCAGATATATATATATATATATATATATATATATATATATATATATATATATATTAACATAAGTATATATATGTAAGTGTATATATATATATATATATATATATATATATATAATTTATTTAGATACTGTATATTACATATTTCAGCAATGTACCGCGGTTTCATCCAAAAGGGCAGATTTAGACATCTTTAGTAAATCTCCGTGCCCAGTGAATCATCGGCAAGCTGAAATGATTGTAGACACGCCCGACAGGGAATGGCGTACACAATCAAAAGATGTCTAAATCTGCCCTTTTGGATGAAACCGCGGTACATTGCTGAAATATGTAATATACAGTATCTAAATAAATTATATTAGCTTTCTTATATGATCGAGCACTTTATGGTTTCTTTTTATATACAACCTGACACTCTCTCTCTCTCTCTCTCTCTCTCTCTCTCTATATATATATATATATATATATATATATATATATATATATATATATGCGTGTGTCAAGGTATATATAGATGTAAGGTATTTATATATATATATATATATATATATATATATATATACAGAGAGAGAGAGAGTGACAAAGAGCGAGTAATTCACAGAAAGTGTGTTTGGCTGTAGCAAACTTTACTAATTGGGCTAGACAGGACATGGCATGAAGCAGGTTTAAACGGGTACCATTATTTAGCTGACTGAGTGTAACCATAAGGCCGTAATCACACGTCACGATAAATTGAAATATTAATACACTTAACATGTTAATAAACTTAATAACTTCATATTAATAAAGTTAACATGTTAATACATGTTAATAAAGCAGGTTTGAAATTCCAGCATTTTTTGCTAGACTGAGTTTTAACCATGAGGCCGTAATCACAAGTCACGATTAACTTAAATGTAATGCTCATGAAAATATACTAGCCACTAATTAGTGCACCTTTTTTTTACAAATAGCTTTCCATGTCGGTAATAGCAGCTGGTGAGTTCAGTTACCACATTTTGAACTCATATAGAGGTTGGACATATGCAATAATATATACTTTAACATTTTCGAATGATCCACTTATTTACGTCTATATGTAGTTTATAAATAATTTAATATGTATTTATAAATATTATTATAAAAAGCATTTTTAAAAAAGTAAAGCCGAGTAGTCTAGGAAATGTTAAAATATACTATGGATCAGATTTAAAGGAAATATGTTCAATACAGTCGAAGAACCCTTTCGATTAGTCTTCTAAAGGTGCCCTTTTCTAGGCAAATATACATTTTAATTTCCAGTGGCCGTGTCGATAATGCGACTGCTTGCAAATTGTTGGCCGACTCTGTTAACTGGGTTCGTACCTTCTAATCGTCTGAAACTGCTACGTTCCAACACTAATGGGAGAAATAAGCCTGTAACGCTAGCGTCTGTAAGTTATTAATAATGTAATGTTTATTTATAAATATAATTATATATAAATATATATATATATATATATATATATATATATATATATATATATAACTATATAATATATTATTTTCTTATACATATATTATATATATGTATATATATTACATTATACTTAACATATGTATATATATATATATAGTGCATGTATTTTATTTGTTTCTGTATATGTAAATCCGTTGAAACTCAAGCGTTTATGAAATGTGCTCAATAACAAGTAGAGCTGTTTATAAGTATAAATGTTTATTTATACAAACATTATTGGTTACATATGTGCATACATGTTTCGGTTGCACTCTTCGCAGAAAGTCAACCTCATCAGACCAAGGATTCAGAGAAATGGGATGGATTTGTAGACCTTTCTCCCCCGAATAAACCTTTGTTTGGGATTGGTTATTTTCAATTTCTTATAAAATAGTATCGGATTACTTATTTTACTTGTTGACTCTTTTTCTGACCTGCATATCTTGTTTCTTGTTTTAATACCTCTTTAGCTTTGGTCACCTTTCACCCTGTCTTACCTCCCAAGTTTTACAAACACATTAAGGCATAAGTATCTTATTTATCAGTAAAATCTACACATGTAAACATATTTAATAGATACACAAGTACATATAAACAAACAGACATCAATATATATATATACAATAATGATATCTGTGTCAAGAAAGGTAAAATTAACTAACATTTTTCTAGCACTGTTTCCTACACTTACGTGTCATTACTCTGACGTTATCAATGAGATAATGTAGGTTCTGATGCGCAAATGAGGTAACTAAATGGGCTAAAGAAGACATAAAAACATATTACCTAACGCTGAAATAGTATAGTAAAACCCTACTCTCTCTAACGGTTCACTCTAACCTGTGAAACTTTTATTGCGGATAGAGAGCAAGAATCCGCTGTAACAACCGCCTTAAGTCAAATACTAAAAGACAAAAGTTTTTAGCATCAATACATTATTCTGAGAGTGTAATAGACGTAGTTGAGAGTAGGTAGACCTCTATGACCAGAGAAAGCATTCAGTCACAGAAATAGCGAACAGACAATTTCTGGAAAGTTCATAATTGCATAGTGAATAATAGCCAATCAACAATTCTCCCGCTATTCAACCACTATTATGTCCACTGCACGACAACTAATCATACTCAACTACTCGTCCAGCAGTTCGCTTTGAACTCTACTTTGGATTCTACATACTATTTCCTCCTACATGTTTCACTGATCATCTATAAAATCATCGCAGCTTCCCAAGTCTTCAAATTCATGAAAATCTTTGCCACTTCCAATGCATGTCGGTCTGATCTTTTTCCTGCTATACTTATCATGAAATTCGCTGATCAGCTTGCCATTTTCGTCGTCGTCGTCGTCGTCGTCGTCGTCGTCGTCGTCGTCGTCGTCGTCGTCGTTGTCGTCGTCGTCATCATCATCATCATCATCATCATCATCATCATCATCATCATCATCATCATCATCATCATCATCATCCCGAGAGTCGAATTAAGTCATGGAACCAAACCAGATTTTGCTGGGCTTGCTATGCAGCAATATGTATATCTAAATCAATAACTAGAATTAATCAATTATTTTTTTTATAGTCACATTTTTCGCATAAAGCGTACTTCTTCTCAGAACCCGAATATTAATTGAAGAAAAAATAAAATACACCAAAAATAATTAAAATTTAATTAATGTTTAGCTTTCAAAATGTTAAAGGGTATTTTGTAAAATTTTATAGGATATGTTAGCAAATTTTCATTAAAGTTGGAAACATAAAATAATACATTTTAAGAATTAAAAATATATTTACGAATAGAATAAAACATAACAATTATAATGTTTTGCTCTGAAAACTCATTTTTTGAAAATTATAAAATATAGTTGTTTAGAAAGAATACAACTTTGTTTATGAACACAAAGACCTGCCAATCTTTATAAGACTAAATCCTTGAAGACATTTCATCACAGACGAAATGCGATGTTACTTATTCGAGAGGTATTTAACTTTATGAGCCAGAACAGACCATAAATGGGAATATATCAACATTAAACAAGAATACCTGAGCAAAATGCGGACTACAGTCTCCAACCTCATTGTTCTGTCATATATACAGACAGAACTGAGTCAATACGGAAACGTCGAGCCAGTCTTCCCTGTAAGACGTCCTAAGGTGTTATGATGAGAGACTACACCCTGGCCATGAAGCAAGACAGGAACGTCTACAACAAACTACTTGCTCTACTCATGTAAAGAACTTAGACACTGTCGGTGATTGTGGATGGTAGATAACAACACTGCTTCCATTGTCAGTAGCAAAAACGCATTGCCCAATTCTACCATAAAAAGAACAGAGATACCTCTGCAGTGATGGAACCAATAACAACACCCGTGACGGTCGTGAGGAAAACAATGAAGAGGCTGGAACAAGCGACCCCAGAAAAGAGGGTCCCTGTTGGAAAAAGTCAAAGAAAGCACGATGCTCACCACACTCAACCACCGTCATCAACTTGATCAACGGCGAACACGTGATGTAGAACGGCTGCGATCAATTTAAATTTGCCAGCTTCTTCTTCAGACTCGAGAGAAAAGTATGTAGAAGTGGAAAAGCCTCCGGTTCAGTCAAAGAATAGGACGATGACAGAACGAACGAGACAAGAACAAGTAAAAAAAAGAAAGACCCTGAACTCCACTTATCTCCAGAATATAAAATGGACAAAAAGTCCCACGAACTTCTCCAAACGACAGTTAAGCTTTTTCCAACTACCCCAACGTCCAATACGCCTTTCTAAGCCTTTTCTCGCTCTCAATCTACACGGAAATTATGAAACTAAGCTGGAGAGGGTCTGTGTCACCAAGCTCGTAAGGACTACCAAAAGCTACTCTTCTTACCCATGGAACGCATCAGCAAAGCGAATTCTCTGCATGCACCCTACAAGAGTTAAAAGAAGGTGGTTACACTGCTAGCTTATGTGTATTTGGACGAACACAGTTTAAACACGCATACCCTGTAAGATTCAGTCAGAACCCATCGCAGTTAGCAGAGTCTCTTTGTTAGTTGTATGATCCCTGTGCCCCTCTTTTTTTTCAGTTTGTATTAGACATGATCCAAGATGCTTCCTCCTAGATTTATGTTGTATTTAGCCTAGGCCAAAACATGGTTATTATCCTGGAATACACATTCCATGCCTACGACCCACGCCTGTTTTTTTTATTTTTATTATTTACATTCACCAATAATACCTATTCTCACTTAGGAACTAACTGGCTTGTTTTCGGCTCTTGAAATCACCCGAAAAACAGCAAGCAGCTCATACCTATACTTATTTGAGTAACTTTTACTAACTGCCACGCTTAGAATTTTATTTGGTAACCTTTCTTTTCTTTACTTTTTCATGTGTTCAGTATCCTTCTTCAACTGAGGAAATCGTATAGACTTTTACTCTAAAACTATATGGAGGTATTTAAGTAGGTTAATGCATAGAGTGAATGTGGTATTTTAGTGATTAATATAATAAATGGACGACTTGCGAACTCTATCCCATCCTACCCATTTTCGGAATTTTGCCACATTGTTTTAATAAAACAAGAATTTATAAAGAGTATAGATAAATAACATTAATATTTCTGATGTGTATTCTCCAAATGAAACATATTGTAAAATAAATATATTGATATCTCACACTGCCGTTATGATTTAAGTCAAGCTTGTTAGTTTCCAATATTATATTTGTGTGTGGAGAGCACAACGTACACATCGCTTGACCAATGGTGACAATATTTAGTCCAAATTTAAAAGTAATATCATTTATATATATATATATATATATATATATATAGCTGTAACATCACGGAAAAGGTTTAAGTCAAACTTGCTTTTTATTTTGATCTTTGACTTTAAAATTGAACATTTCGGAGAAATTTCGACGGGATTGAACTTATAACTATTCCAAATTTGTATGTAGGGCACCGATGCTTATTGGTAACACTAACCACCCTGCAACATCTCATCCTCATCAAATAATTCGATATGTAATTAACAAAGTTTCTATTGCATAATTTCTTGAACACTTCATACATGGAGAAGTAAGGCCCAGAAAAGACTTTGGCTCATTATTACGTTCACAAGCAGAGGTATGTAGTCTCATCACTGACTTATGTATTAATTTGTAATCTTGTTTCTCTAGGTACCTCTTCTGTGTTGTTTACTCGGTTAATCAGGATCTTTTGGTCTGATGGAGACACTTTGAGTCAAGTGGCTCATATTCATGACCGGTCAGGTACTCTTTGAAACACATGTTGACTCTTGTATGCATGTTTTTACCTTTTAATACATTAAATATAATATTGTCTACGCAGTGTTCAGCTGAGAAAAAGGGAGGCGAAGAGAGACATCATAAATAACTAGAGTTTGTTAAGTTGGTACACAAGTTGCGGTTCAGATTGCCAACATTCTGCTAACCGCGGGACTTCCGTACTCGATATCTAAATCTTCTTTCTTCCGGAATAGGGGATGTTTGACAAAGGATAAGAAGGTACAACTTCCCAGGCACACCCTCACTGACTCAGCGGGAGGGACTTATTGCTGATCGCTTGAGTTCCTTTACCGGAAAAATGAAAACAGTTCCGATTTTTGGCGTGCTACATAATACTGCAGTTGAAACAAAGTGAATCTATACTCGTCGTGAATGTGTAATGTTCATCTATCTGAGTCAACTTTGACCTTACATAAAAATAGACGCCCACGTACACGAATGTATTACCCTCATTTCTTTTCTAAGATATAGCAAATCGCACCGCTGGCCCTTTACTAGTTGGTTTATCACTTATGTAGGTGTACTAGTTGGTTTATCACTTATGTAGATTTACTAGTTGGTTTATCACTTATGTCGATTTACTAGTTGGTTTATCACTTATGTAGGTGTACTAGTTGGTTTATCACTAATGTAGATTTACGAGTTGGTTTATCACTTATGTAGGTTTACGAGTTGGTGTATCATTTATGTAGAGTTACTAGTTGGTGTATCATTTATGTAGGTTTACGAGTTGGTGTATTACTTATGTAGTTGGTTTATCACTTACGTAGGTTTACTAGTTCGTTTATCACTTATGTAGATTTACGAGTTGGTGTATCACTTATGTAGGTTTACTAGTTCGTTTATCACTTATGTAGGTTTACTAGTTCGTTTATCATTTATGTAGATTTACTAGTTGGCGTACCACTTATATAGTTGGTTTATCATTTATGTGGTAAACGAGTTGCTTTACAACTTATGTAGGTTTACTAGTTGGTTTATCACTTACGTATATTTACTAGTTTGTTTACCATTTTTGTAGATGTACTAGTAGGTTTATCACTTATATAGGTTTACTAGTTCGTGTGTCGCTTATGTAGATGAACTAGTTTGTTTATCATATTTGTAGATTTACTTGTTACTTTATCACTTATGTAAATTTACGTAGAACACATAATTGATGCATAACTTTACTAGCAAATACAGACCTTATCAAAATCCAAAGTGTTTGTTATAAGCTATTTTAGTTTACGTTAGAACCATATATATATAATAAAAAACTAAAGTTATTAATGTTCTGAAATATGAAATGGTAACACGGAAATGATTTTGAAGGCATAAATATGTCTTAATGAAACACCCATTACTATTTGGAATGTAATGCAAATCTAATATTCCATGATGAATAGATATCCACTTTCGAATTCAATTCTTTATTACAAGAGTGAGTTAGATATAAATAAATAGATAATCGATAGAGACCCGTAGATGTACGTCTCATTAGCTTCGACACAGAAATGTGGGGTAAGGCACCACTCTTTTCTCTGGAATGATCCACGTACGGTTTATCCTCACCTATTAATGCTGAGTGTTTTACAAAGAGTCCCAAAGTACCATTTTTAGATTTGTATATATGATTCGACCGATGGTCTCCTGACCTAATAGCGAATACTCTATCTAGTATGCCATATAGGTTAATCTAATATAGTACTTATATTGGTAACTCTCTATAGCAGAGGTACCTAACCTGTACGACATCAGTGAACCCTAACCACCGATGTTATTTTTTAAGGAATTTTTTTTCGTATTTATATTCATGGCGGATTTATATCTTGATGTATGTATCAACAAGTTATATAATTTAACTATTAAGTAAGAATAATGATTTTCTCTTATTATAAAAGAGAACCCCCAGCTCACGACAGCTAAAATTAAGTCAACGAACCGAAGTGTTTGTACTATTATTATTTCTCCTGATGAAGTAAAAAAATAAGATAAGATGAGACTAAACATTATGCCTAGAATTCTCATTCTAATTTTGATCGACATTTATTAAATTATTTTTATTCTAGATAATGTCTCAAATTTAATTTTTCTGCTTAAAGGGTCTTCAAAAAATTCAAATTCAGGGAATATTGTTTAATTTGTGGGCAATTACTATGGATTAAATTTAATCAGAATCTTGTGCATTTTTATTTACAAGTAGACGATTGTGTGTCTATATTATGCCTCTTTAATGCGCTTTAAAATCGATGGAATATTTATTAATTGAGGTATAATTACTATTGTTAAAATTTCACGAACATCAGAGGTATCTGAATTTTAAGGAAGTGCGTCAGATCCTTATAACATCTTTTGCATGAGACCAAATCAAACAAACATTGGTTACCCTTACACTAATCATATATGTTGTATAATACATAATGATTGGGGTATTAGCTTAGTAGTTAATTCTATCCATATAAATATTTAAACAGATAAGCATACACAAGTAATCTTAAGTAGACGTATATCTTAGATATGTATTGTTATTTTAAAATTTATTTACATATTAATATCGGTTTTCTGTATTTAGTTATTATTATATTAACAAGAAATCTAACTAGATAAAATCAACAAAGCGCTCGGTGCAGACCATGTAAAATAATACAGGCTACAATACAAGATACATAAATCAGGCAAAAGTACGACATTGTGAACATGAGAACAACTATGGTGACAATAATGGGCACACATACGAAATTATCTTTACAAAAGCGGACAATATCTGTATCTATCTATGTTGTTTTTATCAGAGGTCTAGTTAGAAATTTACATTCACACGATATCCATTATATTACAGAATTCAAGTTTATTCAGGAAACATGTATTTGAAAAAATGTTCACAAAAATATACACATATATCTCGTTTTCCATTCTGCAAAAAAAGTTAAATAAAAAGGAAAAAATAAATAAAAAACAGAAATGTATTAGTTCAGCGCCATCTGGTTGGAAACTATAAAACAAGACAGACATAATGACGTATAGAACGAAGAATTAAATGATATATATAACTAGAAAGTGAGACGTACAGAGTGAGAGATACAGAGATAACTTATATATGAAATATAAAGACATATATTGAAAAATAGAGATATACAGAAAGCGTGTATATAGAAAGTAATATGCCGGTAGCCCGGGGGCAGACGTAAGAAATAAGTAAGGGGACTTTGGACTTGCTATTTGGAGACTTCATTAGGCAATTCTCTATTTTTAGAGAGAATGGCTCGTTTTCATTTCTTGCCTTCTATTTTTCCAGTGAATAGGCAAAATGAGCTTTGAAGGTTCCTCTGAGGAGTTTTCGCTATACGTAGCCGCATTTGAAAGCAAACACTCTGTTTAATTTGCATCTAACAGATATGTGTACATTACATACATAAAAAGCCAATTTGCGAATAGGCTTCTCTCTCTAATCAAGAACGCTTCCTTATATATATATATATATATATATATAAAGTAAATTTCGCGTACAACAAAATCGTACGATAAATTTCAGAGGAAACATTTTTTAATCAATGAAACGGGCGGGTGGAAGAAAAGAAAATTGCGAAAATTATCCTTAAGGCCTTATCGTCTGACCCTCTAAGATGACACGTTAGAATGATACATTAAAAACTAGAAAAATCGAATGAGATATGAGGGAAAACACTGTTTTAGAAGTAGTTGTGTATATTACACTTATTACATGTTATTTGAGGAAAAAATCTAATTAAATACAATCACATATTGTATCTAAACGCTTTGATTCAAATCTGAATTATTTTAAAACTTTTAGGGGCACGGTTTGATATTTTTATAAGTGTTCTAATTTCTGAGTTAGAGTATATTCGTAGGACCTTCTACAATTTTAATTCTAATGCGAAATCTAGTAGAGATGTATGTGTTAGTTTAAAAATGTGGAAGGTCCTACAGTTATACTCTAACTCAGAAATGAGGGCACTTATTAAAAAATATCAATCCGTGCCCTTAAAGGTTTTTAAATAATTCAGATGGATTTAAAACAAACTATTTTTAATTCCAATGCGAACTCTAGTATATATGTATGTGTTTGTTACAAAACGCGTATATAAACTTAAACACTTACATTTGTTAAACGAATATATGGTGTACAACCGTTTATTTCTTGAGTTGACTTTTTAATCTGAAGCTAACTTGAAAAAGGGGCAATTCAAAACATGTAAAAGCAAAAATATATGTATTTTCTATTTTAGTTCGCTTACCTTTAGTGTTTGCGTTGCCGAAATAATATTTAACTCAAATTTCAATAACATGTCGGGAACAAAAACACATCAATAACGTTGTTATATGGCAATTATATTAGTCATTGGTTATAACCTCATTTTTTATGAAGATCTGAGTTGCCGGAGCATAAAAATAACATAATTTAAAAAAGCGTTGACTTTAAAAACATTTATCTGCGTATTATTAATTATTCTTTGAAAAAATGTAATTCTAAATACGAATGTATAAAATAGTTTGTTTAATGTAATTGTTATGGAAAACAAGCCTAATATTTTTATTTTCTACAACTTATACATATATGTATTTCTCTAATAAAGAGTTATCCCCAAATCAACCTAAAGTCACAATTGTTTGAAATAATCTGTAAATCCATGTGGTTTACCATAAAAACTGATTATTCTCATACGAATCCTGGAAAAAATTGTAAACATTAAAAAAATGAGGTTTGCCAACTAATGGATATAGGATAGAAAAACATAGCAGTCCCGTAAACCTGTCAATAATTAACTCTAAAAGAAGATGCAGTAACGAAAATATATTTAAAGGACATAAAAATAAATATCGATTCGAATAATTTTCATTGTAAATATTGTCTGTAATTTAAACGTAAGCTTTTAATAATTCGTCTCTAATGACTATAAATCAAATGTATTAAACATCTGAGATATTCAAATCAGCGGTACAACAAATATTATAGATTGTAAAGTTCCTGTAAAATATTTGAAAATAAACAATTTTGGGAATATTTATTAATTGATGTCTCATGCGTACTTTTTAAATGTCGCAAAATTCAGATACTTCTGAATTTTCACGAAGCGGTTCCTATGTTTTTTACCCTCTTTATATATATATATATATATATATATATATATATATATATATATATATATATATATATATATATATATATATATATGATTGCGTGTGTATGTTTATATATATATATCTATTATAAGTATATGCTATCTATGAAAAGGATTCACTTCTAAAGTAATTTAACGATCATAATGAATTTGAGAACACAGATGCCAAAGCTAAATGCATCAAAATATTGATTATATTTAGTTTACTTTATTTCAAGGTTTCAAGAACTTGCGTGTCTAGCAACGTGAAGAAATGTGATACAGCGACACAGTCTGTGATTAACTATATGCCTTCTTTCTGGTAGAGCTCTCGTAAGAAAATCGCCAACTGCCCCCAGCTTTTAAGGCATTGTCGATTGGTTAAAAAACAGTTCGACCTCTCAAGCACTTTGAAATGTCTACTGTGAGTTTAAATTCAGATGTCTCTAATTTTAAGCAAGTGTTGGATGATACCGTAGATATTAGAAGTGGTTAATTCTCATATTAACACTCTTATCTCTCTATCTTTTTCAATCCGTCTATATTTCTTATACACCCTTCACCGTTTTCAACATCCCTTCTCCCTCAACTATCTTCCACCTCTGCTCAGCCCATCCCCTTCTCTTTTTAAATGTATTGAATATAATAATGATGTGAGTCATTCACCAAAGCTTTCACCTTTCAAGTAATTACTCCCGGTCAACACCTACTTCCTTGAAAATATACTGAACTCTATATTTGTTTCTATTTATTACCGGGCAATGTCGAGTTTTTTTTATCTTCCCCTTTAATAATATCTGTACACCTATATTTACTTTAATATACTCCTTGGCGATGCTGAGCTTCTTTGTCTGTTCCTACTAAAGTGTGTACCACATTGGTAATGTACTACTATATTATTGCACACACCTCTTCTATCTAGGATATTGGGCACTGATTCTCGAGCAACGCATGATATATTTTCTGGTATGCAATAGTATAACAAAATAAAGTTAAAATCTTTCACCCGGGCAAGGCGTTAAAAACATACGCTGTAAATAGAATTGCGCTATATATTATATTGGTTACTTTTGGGAAACGCTAGGTAAACACATGACCACTTTGCACTGATTATAGTACTGTACATGGCTCTCGGGAAACATCGAGTTAAAAAAAGACAGATAAATTATTTCTCCCGGACAACGCTGCGATTACGCATACCTGCTCTATCTAGGATGTTGACCACTTTTTTATTTGCTGTATACCACTTTACAAATGTCATACTGTAATTTATCCGCGTTTTAAGCGGTACTAAAACCATCCAAAATAAAATTACGTAGGCCTGCAGAGGACTACTAAAACCAACCTTTACGAGTTTAATTAAAAAAGAAATGTTAACTAATTTTGAAAGCAAGTGCCGAATCATTTCCGGAAGAAATGGATTGAAATTACATTACTTTCGTTTTATATAATGGCTGAAAAACTCGCCTCCCACCCTGACGAAATCTGCTTCCGAGCTATATCAGGGGTACACTGAAAGATTCGGGACCACTTCCATTATCTTGTCTGGTGAATTTGACATAAGAATGCACTTTTAGAATTTATGTAGATCCTTTAACTTTTATTTCTGTAAAGTACACACAAGCACACACACCCACACACACAAATACATTGATTGTATATATATATATATATATATATATATATACATATATATATATATAGAGAGAGAGAGAGCGAGAGAGAGAGAAAGAGAGAGAGAGAGGGGGGAGAGAGAGAAAGAACGAAAGAGAGAGATACAGAGAGAAATATATTTTATGTGTAGCTTTTAACGGATGGTGAAATTTTCCTCGGGACACTTAATGTACATACCACCATTAATATTGCAAGTATCCTGCCAACATGAAGAATCATATTAATTAGGCTTGAAACATCATTGGAAAGGTATAAGTCTTATGTCCCCAAAACAAATTTCGTTTAGACTATTCCTGGTTTGATGCCAAATAGTCTTTGGGATCACTAACGAATGTAGCGTAGGTGCAGCAGCAAGGAACTGTAAATAACACCACATTTCTATCGATCAACTGTATGAATCTGGATGTGAGATCATAAATCGGGTTTATTTTTAATATTAATAATATAGCAAATATAAATATAGGTACGGTTTAATTATAATACATAGAATGTAATCGATATAAAGATGGCAAAGGTAAGTGACGTTAAACTATTAATATCTTAGTATTCTTCTACGAAATGATTTCTCTTTTAACGTATTTAGCATATCAAATACAAATTATTTAACTATTTTAGTTGATTATGTTACTTTAAAGAAGAGTTAGCGTTGCCCGATATCGCATGCCCTCCTTCTCTCAGCCTATAAAACTATACTAGCCTATTATTTTCTTTATTTCACATTAGTTAGATTCCGTTTTTGGTATGAAGAAGGTCGGAAGTTACATCGACTGAAATATTGTGAGAATAGCTTTCAAGAGAAGAATAGTTATCCTAATAATAATTTCCGAAAGAGGATCGATCGTCTTATAACAGATTCCGAAACAAGAAACAAATTATGTGTATCGGTAAAAAGTAAGTACGGATCGCGAATTGCGTTTTTATTAAAGTGATAACTTTACACACACACGATTCAACGATAATATAAACCTTATGTACAAACAAGCACTTACTGAAGAAGATGCAAAAACCTTATATTGACACGTTTTCCTTTTCGCTTTCACATTTCGTAATAAAATGCTATTCTTACATCATACACATCTGTCACGCAGCATATCATACGTTATACTCGAATAGTTCAAAGTAAACAACGATAACAAATTTACAAACAAAATATATATCAACATACTATTGAAATCTATACTTGACTACCATGGTAAATCTCTCTATTTGAAACTCAAGATATGTGTGTATGAGTGTATGTGTATATGTGTGTATGTGTGTATGTGTGTGTGTGATATTAGTGAATTCCCTATAGACAGAAATGTTAGAGAATCTACATTAAATCTAAAAGTATATTCTGATGTAAGGATTACTTGTGAAGACAATGAAAGTGTTCCGGAATCTCTTAATATAATTCAGGGCGAGGGGCTGGCTATGAGGGCATAACAAACGTAAAACTATACATATATCTTATTTTCATGAAACTTAAATATGATGTATAAAATGTTCTGAGGATGTCAATGTAAGTGCTCTTGAATGTACTTGACCGTAAAACCTTAAGGGCCTATAGCGGACAATCCTTGTTAAAGTTTTAATTATACACTATTTTGATGAAACCTATATCATATGTAAAACATTATTCGAGGAAAACTATGGAAGTGAGACCGAACTTCTACGTTTTACTCTATCTACTAAATATTTACGTTACCCCCCAACTCTAAGTTACTTATATATAGCGTGATAATTACTTATCTCTATCCAGATGTTCGGTTAAAAATGATCGAATTCGTGACAGCCTCTTAAATAGTTGATATTCTGACCAACTTTGTATGACACAAGAATGTATAATATATTTAAACTTGATATACAAAGATCCTATAAAATGTGTATTTTTATTCGGATTCATGCATGTTTTAGATGTGTCGGTTCTCCTTGCTTTATGATCTCGCAGAGAGAATAATAGTCGACTTCGGTCTATACTCTTTTTACGTCGTTGGGAATTAATTGATCTCAGAGAAGTAGAAACTTGAAAATCATTTTCTAATTCTTTACAGCCACAGAGAAGTAGCGTTAATTACTTATAATAATCAAAACAGAAATATTAACTGACAGAAATATTAACTCTTTTTAATTTACATATAAAAGTATATTTTGCTGGAAATAGGGAGTATGTGTCGAAGTCAAGTATTATAGTTGATGTGTGCGGATTAAACAAATATGGCCAGTAGTTTCTAAATTAGTAACTCAAGACATCAAACACAATGTGGATCACACTCCCATCTGCAGTTCTGATACGTCGCCAAAAGACGTGCTATGATATTAAACGTTTCTTTGATTGCGGTCAAAAAACGAATACTCAGTAGTAAACTTTTTAGAAGTAATGCCGTTCCAGTTTTTATTTTCATTTTACGCTATGTAATGGCAGATCCATTACCTTTGGTGAAACCTACTATCTTTCAGGTAATTCATCATTTAAACTATGCAGCCATTGCTTTTATTGTAAGATCTATATTCTCTGGTGCGCTTTATGTCATGTGCAGAACATATTATATTTTAACCATGAAGTCAAAACTGAAAGTTACTACTTCTACTACTGTGGATCATAATAGAGTTGATCATCATTAAAATCTCCTCAATGATTTGACAATGATGTTCTCACCAGCTGATAGAGTTTGGTATCATACTTAGTACTGGTTATATCAAATATGCGTATACACACCCATACGCACAAAACAACTCACAATGGATCTGGAAGTGAGAAAAACAAAGAACTGCTCATACATTTCAAAATTTTCTAATAGATTTATAACCACCGGATGCAAGTTTGGGTTATACAGAAAAAAACACTAGGTAAAAAGCGATGTATATATGGATAGTATTCCAACATTCCACAATAATGCAATTTGCCATGGAATATTGACACAAGAATAAGTAAATTGATTACATGTTATCAGTGTGTATACATGAATGCAAAGTTTTCCAAATTGGGTAGACAAGCGAAGGTGCCAATAATTTAAATGTACATAATATGCACTGAAAAGTGCACGGATTAGCATAAATATACTATGATAGGCTTAGAAAAAGTTGGCAAATGTTTGTATTGTGTTGGCAAGACGCTAACATTACTTTTGAAGAATTTTCAATTGTAAGAGGATTTAAAGTAATTTTAGTAATATTGTCATCACTATTTAGTAGGAAGAAAATGCTCTCAAGCAATTTCATGTTAAAACTTCATGTAGATCCAAAAGTGTTATTGCACATTCAAGCATAACAAGCGGAATTAATAGAATTTTAAAACCCCTTTAAGTATATATTTCCAAAACATTAAAAAATAAAAAAAACAATTGAATATTGGTAAATAATTTCTGAATTTTAGAAAATTATTTAATCTGTTTGGAAGTGTATGATGTATTTTAATTCATGTGAGATGTATACATATGTACTAACATGTGGTTTACACTGTTACTTCAAAACTAGCCTATTTATAGCCACACATTTATTTATCTTTTTTTCTCCAATTAACTCTTATTACGTCCTTACATGCGTCTCCCGGTTTTTTCTTGCCAACGGACCTTACTACATAAACTAATGTACATCTACTAACCTAAGTACTCGTATCAATTCTCTCTATATGAACAACCCGGCAAATTCTCGTGTTCTACACACAACTGCCTACACTGGCTTAATATTTTTCGAATGTCATTATATCTAAACCTGTCATTAAAAATCGGATTAGAATCGAAACTTTTCATTGCCATATAATGACATTGCTACATATTGGCTGATATGCTTTTCCTTAGTCAACAGCGATAACGTTCGGCAAGTTAATAATAGCAACATTCCTCTGAACTTATTCAATCTATTTTAATCTAACAATCAATCTCGTATACGTTCTTTCCTGTGCCCTCATCGTATGAGCAAGTATACGGCGTGTTTCAACATATTCAGTGGCTCGCCATCCAAATATAATTCCCCCACATCTGAGTTGCATCCGTCTTTATTGTCTTATATTTATTTCACATGAAATAGTTATCATTCACCCCTCTGTAAATTTCCCTGCAATTTGTGTGTGCACAATGCGTACAAGTATTAAACATAGTTTAGTTGTCCACAACCCTCTTTTTCGACCTCTGAAGATACAAAGTTTCTCTTTCTGAGGGCTTTCCAATCTTAAACCACTAATCATAAATTAGGTGTCGGTAACATGTACTCTCACACCTTTACTTTCCATAGCATTCCTCCAGATCTCCAACTTACTAGGTAGACCTTCCATTGTCGTCATGACAATCACTCTATTATAAGTGTATGCTATCTATTCTGGATAATTTGTATGAAAAACCCTGGAAAAAACCTCAAATACACAAATGCTAAGCCACACCCTAGTATACACCTCGGTGATATCCACCATAAACATTAGAGTTGTTACTAAATAGTCTGTTAATATAGTGTGTCCATATATATATATATATATATATATATATATATATATATATATATATATATATATATATATATATATATATATATATATATATATATATAGTTTGTATCTACAGTGTAAAAATCCAGAATCTCTCCTGTGTTTATGTAATAATGCTCAGTTTGTTGTTGTAGATAACTATTCGCTGCTCGTTTTAAAATACCCGCCGATTTGGTATTCACAAAGTTAAATTCCTCCTTAAGTCTAGGCTAATTTTGTAGGGAAACGCTCTTGCCTGCGAATCAGTGGCGATGTGTGATCGCAGTTCGCGCCCGCCGACAGTCGGAAATTAGCTTCATGCACTGAAGATTGCGGAAGTATGAAACATCGATGTCTGTAAGTAATATATATATATATATATATATATATATATATATATATATATATATATATATATGATAGATATTACGTACAAATGGTATTTACATGTACGCACTTACATGTTTAGATATTCAAATTTCTTAACATTTGAACTGGATTAAATGGATGAGAGAATCGGATGAACGCCCCCTTCCCCACTCTCCTCACATTCTAATATAAATCTGCTCGCATTATTCGACCTATAAACTGGAGCCAAACACGCTTACATTGACCTATTTCCAACCTTTACATAAACTTCCTTCTTTTTTATACCAGTTTTTGTACGACTTGTAGATCAACTAAAACCAGCGACAAAAAGAAAGGAGGGGGAGCAACGCATATGTTACGAGGTATTTCAAACCGATCAGCATCGTTAGTAATCTATAAAAGTGCACCCGGTATATACTGTACACTACTTCAACAAATTCACCAACCACTCTTCGATCCCAATTTACGTTAAACCAAAAAGACAACAAATCGTGAGTGTCTGGAAGATTGTCTCCCAATCTACAAAAGCGAAATATACTTCTCGTCTCGTCTTAGAATGAATATAGCGTTTCGCATAGGCATGAAACAAAACTATAGTGTATCTCTACTTATATGTTATATATTCTGCTCAATTATTCTCTCAACCACCTTTAAGACCTGATCCATCAACTCTAACTTATAGTTTCTGTAATTACATTTATCAAACATTTTTCTTTTACACTTGTGACAATTTCTAATTTTATGCCGATCCTATTCCTACGGAACCACCGCATCTTGTATAATCTTATTTGTAAAGTCTGTGATCAGCTCTATTCAGGTGTCACCCGCAGGCTTCAACATTTCTGCAAGAACACCTGAAAATCCTTTATCCTAATAACAGCTTTCCGTACCATTTCTTTTTAAAATATGATGGCTGGACCAGATGCAGCTTTTACAATTTTGTGAATTGCTCAATTCCATGAAAACTTAGTTTTCAAAAATCTGTAATAATAGCCCTTTCAAGCCACCCGATTGTTCTGTTCGTCTGTTGCTATCCCGCATACGCATTTCGAATGGTCTTGTTTCCAACAATATTCTTATTCATATTTACCATATGTTTAGAAATGGTGAATACTCTCGCCATCCAAATATTATTTCTCCACATCTGTTGCATCCGTCTTTATTGTCTTATATTTATTTCACATAGAAATAGTTATTATTCCTCCTATCTGTAAATCTCTCTGCAATTTGTATGTGCCAAATGCTTACATGTATTAAACATAGTTTAGTTGTCAACAGCCCTCTTTTTTCCAACCTCTGAAGATACAAAGTTTCTCTTTCTAAGGGCTTTCCGAATCTTAAACCACTAATCATAAATTAGGTGTCGGTAACATGTACTCTCACACCTTTACTTTTTATAGCATTGCTCTTGATCTCCAACTTACAAGGTAGACCTTCCTTGTCGCCATGACAATCACTTATTATAAGTATATGCTATCTATTCCGGACAATTTGTATGGAAAACCCTGGACAAATCCTCAAATACACAAATGCTAAGCCACGACTTAGTAGACATATCTGTGATATCCACCATAAACATCAGAGTGATTACTAAATTGTCTGTTAATATAACAGAAAGTGTGCGCATTTCTGTACATTACTTCAATAAATTCACCAACCACTCCTCGACCCCAATTTACGTTAAGTCAAACATACAACAAATCGTGACTGTCTCAAAGATTTACTTCAAATCCATAAAAGCAAAATATACTATTTGTCCATTTGTCTTAGAATGAATATAGCGTTTCGCTCAGACATGACACCAAACTATGTTGTATCGCTACTTATATGTTATATATATTGCTCAATTATTCTCGCACCAACTTTTAAGACTTGATCCATCAACTCTAACTTATAATTTCTGTAATTACATTTATCAAACATCTTTCTTTTACACGTGTGACAATTTCTAATTTTATGCCGATCCTATTCCTACGGAACAACCGCATCTTATATAATCTCATTTGTAAAGTCTGTGCTCAGCTCTATTCAGGTTTCACCCGCAGGCTTCAACATTTCTGCAAGAACACCTGAGAATCCTGCAGGCTTACCATCCTTTATCCTAATCACAGCTTTCCGTACCATTTCTTTTTAACATGTGATGGCTGGACCAGATGCAGCTTTAACAATTTTGTGAATTTCTCAATTCTATGATAACTAAGTTTTCAACAATCTGTAATAATAGCCTTTTCAAGCAACCCGATTGTCTTGTTCGTCTGTCGCTATCCCGCATACGCATTTCGAATGTTCTTGTTTCCAACAATATTCTTATTCATATTTACCATATGTTAAGAAATGTTGAATACTTACTTCTTCTTTGTAGTATTTCCTGATAAAGAGCTTGCTCAGTTTCTACGCCGATATGGATGATGGTGTAAACGTTTGAAGCTGATTGACTAAAGACACTTTGTACTAATGTATGAAGTCAAAAAGTATACAAAGGTGAAGGATAAACAACTTATTTTCGGTATATTTACATATTGCATTATATTTATCGATAACATTAGGCGTAGAACCTTAGAATACGAGAAGCCAAGGTTCAGAAGACGATCGCTATTGCGTCGACGACTTTAGCCATTCCTAATGTTTGGGAATGTGATATTCACTATATCCCGATAACCTCAATCTATTTTGGATAATGTATTTCCATATAACATTTTAATGGAAATTTCGGAAATATAATTCTCACCCAAAGACCTATGAATGCGTAGGGAGGTTAAACAAATTATAAACTTTGTGAAGAAATATGGGAGAAATTAAATGGACCGAACGGCGTCAGGAGAACATGTACCACTGTAAAACAGATGAATTTGTTGTCAATATTTCTACCCATTTAAAATGTTGAGGATGTGTTTCATTTGAAGGGTATATACAATTATAAGATAAGTTTTAAATGAGAATCATGTCTATTATTTAAATCATCAATTGTAAAAGTTGCGGCAGAAGAAGAACAATTATAATATACAAACACCAGAAGTCCATAAACATAAAATATACAACTCAACACAAAAAAGATATTGGAACATGTCCGCTAATACTTTATAACACAATATGTAGTACCATTTGAAGAAATTATCAACTTAAACATAGAAACTTCTAACAAAAATGAGTTGATACGGTATTAAATAACCGGGGAAGAATTGATATATAGTTAAACAATAACAGCAAACAAATGTATTAAATAAACTATATAGCAAAGCTTCTGTTAATCGTGACATCAGTAGTAATACAATTATAATAATTGATATTTCACAAAAGAGGCGTAATTTAGTTGAGATAGGTATGGTTACCATCATCCAGCGCATCTGAATTATCCTAGTTGCTGTCAACTGATCGATAATATATCAAGTATATAACTACGGTGCTATCAAATACTACATATAATTATCATAAAAATACAGTGATTAACATTCTGTAACAAAGTATATATACATTAATTGATTAAAGAGACACACTCGAAAAGCAAATTGTAGATTTGCTTTATGCCAAGTCAGAGGAAAATAACTATACTTTATTTATGTTCACTACACAAACTCACGAAAATAAATATGGGTTTTATTAAAATGTTACAACATTTATCGATAACTATTGAACATATTTCGTTTTGAGACTCAATTCAATTGTTAGATTACATATTTGCTTTACCGGAAGAATCACGTGAGCAATTTTCTATTAAGTTTGTAGAAACAATAGTGAGAATGTAAGATAGCTGTGGCAATGTGCCTATTGATTTTCACTGACGAATTTAGATCATGTCAGTTCCATAGCATCAGGTTTACAATGTATATTGGCAAGCTTCTCTGCTGCAAGTTTAATTCTGGAAATAATTAAGGAAAACGTATTCACACCAGAAGTTAGTCGTTTAACGTCGCCCAATCAGGATTTATACAATTATACGTTTTTAATGAGTATGGAAAACGTTCCCACTATCACAATTTAATAGAGACATGTAAGCAACGAACCCTAAATATATATTCCCCAAGGAAAATTTTCGGAGTAAACTGACAAAATTACCAATGAGTACAAGATGATCAAATAAATGTTAGTAAACATTTAATACCCTTTTGTTCAAATATTAACAATGTTAGCCGGCAATCATGCAATATACTTAACAACTGAGAGATATGAAACTGACCTAAATAGTTTTAAACTTCTGAAACTGTTTAAACTTTTTTTCCTTTTCAGTATGGGAGTTCGTCTACATCTGTATTTCGTATACAGTAAGACTCCAAAATCGCCGGCCCATTAGTGTTTTTTTTTCATTCATTAAAAATAGCTATAAACTTGACATACCTTACCACTTACCAAAGTTCAGCTAGCAACCTCCGAAAATAGAGTTATTAGGAGCGAAACTCTTTTTACTATCTTTCAGGCTTTAAATTCGGGACGATCTCGAAACATTATCGACCACCATTTTTGATTGATTTTTATTTTGCTTAATCAAATTAACGATTACATATTCAGAGATAATAAATCTTACAATAAGTTTCCACACTTTAAACTTATACAGGCAGGTGGAAACATTTTTTAATGCGCAGTGAAAAGGTTATTTGACTTACTTTTAATATTTAAACTTCTCAGATGTTTACTGTAGTGCATGCTTTACGTTTTACCGTTTCAAATATGTATCCTTGCAACATGACATGATTATTTATTATACATATACATGTAAATAACAAAACAAAATACGGTGTATATAAGAAAACCAAATTGAACTGTAATAAAATGCAGTCATCTTTTAAAGTGTCATTCTGATACAGTGTCTCGAATATTTACAGAATATAAACATGGTATACAACACTGTGCGACAAATTGAAAATATATTCCGATGGATTTGAAGCAATATTTTATTAATACTTGCTACTACAGAATATCAATATATAACATATTAAACATCTCTTATATGCATTATCATGTACAAAATGTCATCCCAGAATTTAGCAACGGCACCATACCGTTATGATACGTGTTGGTAATAACAATTAATTCACTTTAAGAAATTAATATAATACAACGTTACAGTAACGACGCAAACTCTCCATATTTCACAATAAAAAAATGACGATTTATGAGGTTACAACATCTTTTGCGTTTGTTCCATATAACTACATTAATTGCATGAGTAAATACTTGAAATGTGTTCAATATATTTCATATTTTGGTTAATATTAAAAATATAACAGTTGGTAACGTTTTGGCCGCGACTGATACATAACGTGCATAACAGTTGTGATAAAAGTTACTAATTAATAACCCACGCACACTGTTATCAAATCATTCTAACACATCGTATATATTTTTAGAAAGTTTTGTAATTTTCTTAAACAATTGTTATTATCCATCAATATATATTTTATGATGTAAATAACAAAAGGTCTCTTAAACTATAGAATACCAACGATTTTGTTTTGCATTGTATTTTCTTGATACATTTTTTGGCTAATCACCATTTATGCTAAATCAAAACACATACACACAATAAATATACCCCGTTATCCTACTGATCATATGTAGAGCAAATAAGTAAACTAACGTCTAATGTCTGTGTGCGGTTTTGCCTTAGCTTCATGTAATATTTCTCGTTGACTTTGCCAACGAAATACAGCCTATTTACAAAGTTTACGTTGGGTGTGTAATAAAATGTTAGCATTATCATTCCAGACACGTTTCACTTACCAAGTTTGTATATTGAATAAAAACAATAATGTTGGCAAACAATTTTCACATTTAAAAGCTAGGAACAAATTTATTCTCATAAGTGTTGGACGTTTGTGAAATCAATAATATAAAGATTATTACCAATGACACTTGTAGTATTTATTATTCAAGTGTTTGCGATATTTGATCGTGTAAGAATCGCCAATACGCAATAATTGTACATTGTTCCTAACATCTAAGTGCGAGACTATATAGGTCGGTCTGGCTGTCAGGCTTTAGCGTTAAATAGATTTGATCCTGACTTTCAATATAGTATTTCATTTGGTCTATAGGACCTTAATTTGTAACAGCATTTCGCATTATATTGCAGGCTTATCATTACAAATTCCATATTCGTTAGTCTAGACGAAAACAGAGTTAGCCATAATCTGGATTTTTAATGTAGGGAAAATATAACTATCGCAAAAAAGGAACTTTGGACTAAAACAAAAGTACACATTGCCCCAGTTTAGAAGCATTTCCCGTTCACTGACCGAAGACTGGTCAAACGAAGTATAGTGTTACAATATATACTATACTATATTCAAATACAAAATCTGGCATTACTAAATTTAAAATACTATTTTCTCTTTTCTTTCATGCTTATGTGGGAAATTCCATTTTTTGTCTGTCAAGCTTATGTTATTCAGGACTATAGCATTTGAGATTTAAATACAATTTCATTCGTTTTGCTAACTTAAGTTTAAAATAGCAGTTGCTTTGATCCATCAAATTTCAATTTAAAATATAACTTCCTTTACTCTGGCATGCGTAAGTTTATGATATACTTTTATTTAATTAATAAAATTTGTTGGCATCTAAGCTTAAGATGAATACATTATTATCTTGCTCTTTCAGACTTATATTTCTATATAATGTTCTAATATTTCTCACGCAACATTTTGAAAAGTGATTGCTGTAGTTTTTGTACATTTTCCTTAGTTTAAATAAAATGTTCTCTTATATTTAGTATACTTAAGTTTGGAATACAATTACGTTTTGTTTTCTAAGACATCAGTTCGACAAATACTTTTCTTAGCTATGTTAACTTCAATTGACCTACCATTATGTTTTTTTGTATCTATGCACAATAATATATAGAATTGTGTTCGCTGTTACGAATCGTAATAGCACTTTCTTTGAGTTACAGCTGATAAATATATTACTCGGTTCGTAACGCATATAAGGTTAAGATAAGACCAGTCTCAATATTTCCATCGGTGTGTCAGGATTACATTAAACTTAGCAGTTTTAGACACGTCTACATTTTCTGTAGGATGTTCATTTAATCGGCTTGTACGTTCGCCTGTCACGGTTTAGTTTTACACATATATATATATTAAATCTGTATAGATTAAACGTACCTTTAATATATCTATTTTTATTAAAATAGGATGAATACAGCTTATAAAGTACCGTGATAAAATGCACTAATGTGTTGTCTAATGTGTAAAAATTCCATTCATAAAATGTTTTATCATAAAAAAAAATTACAATTGAAACCAGGTATCGCTTAAGATTACATGTATTGCAATACTGTTATTTAAAGAATCTTTGAAGAAATCTTCAAAGATTCTTCAAGATATTCTCTTTTGACATCTTCGTTTCTTCTTCGAGTTTTTCCTTCCTTGGGGCCCTCGCTATCTTTTCTGTTTATCACAGTACTTGTTTTCAAGAGTTCCTGTTTCACGCGAATAAATGGTATATTATTTAGCATAAACTCCAGTGATCTGTTGTTGAATTTCCGTCATAGTTTGTTTCCTTAGAAGTTCTGTACATAATAAAATTTATCAAATATAGTTCATTCCATCCTTTATAATATAAAGTAGTGTACGAGATTATATTTACAACTCCTTATAGTATATGCATGAATATTCATTACACTATTAAGTACATTTTTGCACTGACATATATTTAATAGACTTGAGAATTAAATAGAAAGTAATACATACACGCACATACACACACAAACACACACATACATATATATATATATGTATATATATATATATATATATATATATATTAGTATTTCATGTATTCACATGCAATTTTATAAGGAGATATCATGTTTTATCTATCAATTTTCAGTATTTACTTCAACATTGCTCGATACGTAAGTAGTAGAGCTAGGTAGTAAGCTATGAAAATATATTCATGGCAATTAAGCTACACAGAGTCTCCCGCGTTTCATCTCCGTGGGAATCTGCAGGCTAACATGCATGGAGTTATTTTTTCTGGATGTTTTTATATATACGGCTACTAGTTAATCAATCAGATTCTTTATTGTTCTCTCAGTCAATCGTTGGGCTTCCTGCGAACAGAGGTCTTCTTTATGTTACTTCCTATATCCTGTTCTATTGTTCTGGTTTCTATTGATTGGCCTATATCCTGTTTCCTTTGTTGTGTCAATATGATGGGTGAATATTGTTTAACACGTGGTTCCTTGTATTTCTATTTTAGGTTTTAATTCTTAAATTATAAAGTTATCGCTTATTTTTTTTAAAGTTATTTATTTGTTTATTCATTTAAGATGAATTTATTTCCGTGGAAGTAGCTGTTTGCTATCTCACTTCTACATAGATTTGGAGGATCTTTAAAGTTTATAATTTCAAATTTTTCATTCAGACATAATCTACACGGGTCGTCTAAATTTTTACATGTACTGACCTGTCGTATTGTTTTCCATTCAATTATTGGTGAGCGTCCATTTTCTTTGAGCTCACAAATAATAGTTAGCTAGTGCTGTTTTAATTCGACGTTCCCCGTTTTAAATGTGCTTTGTGGTCATATATATATATATATATATATATATATATATATATATATATATATATATATATATATATATATATATATATATATATATATATATTGTTAAAGTTAATAAGTTTGGTAAGAAATCCGAGTAAGGGAGCTCAATGTAGAAAACGGAGCAAGAATAGAATATAGAAATAACAATTCACATACACATTGCTGACAATTGCAATGTGTATCTGAATTTTTTTTTTCTATAATATCGATATATATATATATATATATATATATATATATATATATATATATATATATACATATATATATATATATATATATATATATATATATATATATATATATATATATATATATATATATGAATAGATGAATAGAGGAAAGGATGAAATAATTTGACGGTATGAAATCAAAATAGAATAAGTGGAAAACCTAAAAAGCTCAACGTTTCGCCCAAATATTATATGGAGTTTGTCTTTCTTTGGACCCCCCTTTCTACTCTTTATTCTTTTCTTTTCTTTCCCGTTACTATTTTTCTATGTATTTAATTTTAACTCTATATATATTTACATATTTTCCCTCTCTACACTACATTGTTTGCATTTTTTTCGTTCGCCCTTGACAAAGCCCATATAACATTTAGGCGAAACGTTGAGCTTTTTAAGTATTCCGCTTATTCCATTTTAATTTCATATATATATATATACATATATATGTATATATAGTTGTGTGTGTGTGTGTGTATGTGTGTGTGTGTGGTGTGTGTGGTGTGTGTGTGCGTGTATGCGTGTGTTTGTCAAAATGTTCATGGGAATATGGACAAACAAAGTAACATTTTAGTTAAAATAAGGACACAGACGAATCAGTAAAGTTTGACCAAAGTATTTTAGTCGAATGATTCGGCCATATTATTTTGAGGACATTGCTTAATAAAGCAATGTCCTCAAAATAATACAATCCAGGAAGAAGAAATCCAGGGAGGAGGGAGAATCGGTAGTGTGTAGAAGAAAACATTGGATGCCGAGTGTATTAGATATATGAGGTGAACTCAGAAGAGGTGGACTAGAGAAAGATGATAGAGGTTCTTCATGGTTTGGTTGGTAGCAGAGTACCGAATGAACGGCAGAATGTAGTGAAAATAAATTGCGTTAGGTAGAATAAATGAGGAACACGTGAGGGAAGAAAAAAAACAGAAAATGGTAAACTAAAAATAAATAAATAGATAAATAAAATTATTTAAAACTAAAATTAATAAAAATTGAACTGAAACCATATTGTAACCAAATAAATAAAAGAGGGGAAAATGAAAGGATGGGAAGCGTAGTTTATAAAGAGAAGGATACAGAACCCATGTTTTGTGGTAGAAAAAATCGCGTTGAGAAATGAATTGAGTATAATTGCTGGATAGAATTAAATAGAAACTCGTGACTGTAAGAAAATGTAAAAATAGAAAATATAGTGAACTAGTAGTAAAACAAAACCTAATAGATAAATGTAATTAATAAGATAAATAATCATGTGGTGATGAATATATGCGAGTTGAAGGAAGCAGAATAGGAATAGTAGTACTTCAGTTAGTAGGTATATGAGGGTAGGTAAAATAGGAGAAGTAAAAAGAGTAGTGAGAAAGGAGAAGAAGGAAGAAGGAGAGAGAGACATGGTCTGGTTGGTAGCAGAATAAAATATATGGCAGCAAGTAGTGAAATAAATAGAGTAGAAAATCGTGGGCATTATAAAATATGGACACGTGATAGAAGGTAACTTGAACAATGAACATGGTAAAAAAAATGAATTAATAAAATAGAAATGTGGTAATAAAATAAAATGAAATAAACACATAAAAAACGGGAGAAAATAGGAAAGAAAAGAGAAAGAACGAAAACATATGAAAGAGATGGGCACGTATAAAGGATCGATCGTTGTGGAATAAATATTATACGTTATGTATATATATATATATATATATATATATATATATATATATATATATATATGCTTATACATATATATTATTTTCATGTAGTCGTAGTAGTGTCACAGATCTTTTTGACTCTCGCGGCCATCTGACACTATGCTTCAAAACACCAAATAAGTTTTTTATAGGTGTATTAGGAGTCTTGCGTTAGTTGTTTCACGTAAGTTCTGTCTGGGCTTTCCATGGAACTATATTATTAGCTCTTCAGCACTCACCAGTAAATCGGGTTATTGTCTTTCCGATCCAATCTGGCATCCGAAGGAAGTTTCCGTTGAGTTATGTCATTGTGTTAAAAGCATATCTTGGCATTATGGTTAACACACCGAAAATTCTGGTGTAGTGTCTACTCCCATATATGACAACTGATCTAACAATTCTTTAAAATGTAGCACGTTTTATATTGTAAATAAAATGTGACTTCCAGATTGCTTTCACATTGTCCAGTCCAGGGAAGGCTGTGCTGATTAGTATGTAATTTACTCTCTACGTGGTTTTCTGTTGAAACGTCCCATTCAAGGAAGACATATTTTGTTCGTAAGCTAAATATGATCTGCTTTATTTTGCTTGTGTTAATAAAAAAGCCGAACTGCAATATCTATTGATTCGAGACTCTGTTGTAGTGTTTCTTTATATATATATATATATATATATATATATATATATATATATATATATATATATATATATATATATATATATATATATAATTAACTTGTTACAAATATCCAGGAGGTATGAATCCGAAGGAAGTATCAACCGGGTTTATGAGAGTGCTCAATGAAAATTCAGAACAAAATATATTTTTTGTTGATGATTTTATTCCATTAATTGCGACAAAATATATTCTGTTTCATTAACACTCGCAAAGAGCGTCAACTTTTCAGGCTATAATGGAATCAAATGGCATAGATTTTAAATTCACCTCAACCGGAAATTGAAGATGCATTAGGGGGGAGGAGGCCAGAGATAGTGCTCTGCCTATAACGGGGACATGAGAAGGGAGGGGGAGACCCTAACAAGTCATGTTTCAAAAAGTTGAGTGGGAGGTTCTCTCGTGCCTGGGCCATCGTGAGCTCAATTCCAGCCAGGGCGGGGGGGGGGGTCAGGGGTGGTACATTTAAAATGAGAATAAAATTATAATCATAGTCATAACTGTCATTTTTGTTGTAATAAGTAATTATCATGTAGATAAAAATGAACAAAAATTTTTACAAAAAAAAAAAAAATAAACTCCTAAATAGAAAACAAGAGTCATCTATCAACTGTAAACATAGTAGACTCTACCTCCTTAGCAACCCATATACCCCACCATAACCCTACACCAACTCCCACATAATTTTTAAAATTTGTTTACAAAAATGAATGATTACATTACCCCCCCAATCATACACTACCTCAAAACACATGATAACCCCCTACCTACCCACCCAAATTTACCACCCAACCCCACCCCAACAAGTCCCGATGAATCTATAAATCTATAAATATATAACCACCCCACTAAACTATCACTAACATCAAATCTTTAAGTATTACCCATAATGCTCAGCTTCAATAGCCTCTCAGTCATACTACCAATTCTACCAAAATCATCTCCCAAATAAACCCATAACTGGGATAGCTATTAACACTGATATCACTTAGACTAATCTAATCTCAATTACTTAATCCTTCAGTTACTATCTTGAACACTTAATTATTTACTGGTACTTAGTCCTTGTCATTGGTAGTAGAACTATAAAAGCCTACCATCACTTGTAGACTTATTTCGCCCAATGACTTCACAAGTAGCAGGATGGTAATGGTGGTGATAATTATTACTACTATTGTTATTATTATTTTTATTATTATTATTATTATTATTATTATTATTATTATTATTATCTTGTTATTTTTATTTTTATTTTTATTAATGCTATTATCACTGCGACTATCGTAGATACGATTCGTATTGTTATTATTATTCTTATTGTAATCGCTTTTATTAATGCTAAAAATGGTAACACCATTAAACTTCTTTTATAAAATGATTCCACTAGTATTGATCTTAGTATAATATAATCACAATTAAAACATATTATCACAACAAAATTCACTACAAATAATGAGCAAGCCATAAATAACTATATTAAAATAGAATGTAGAAGTAGCAATTAATATCCTAAATTAAAATTATCAAACATTTTTATCTACATGATAATTACCTATAACAACAAAAATGACAGTTATAACTATGATTATAATTCTATTCTCATTTTAAATTTAACCCACCCTGCCCCCCGCCCTGGCTGGAATTGAGGTTACGATGGCCCAGACACGAGAGAACCTCCCACGCAACTTTTTGAAACATGACTTGTTGGGGTCTCCCCCTCCCTTCTCATGTCCTCGTTATAGGCAGAGCTCCATCTCTGTCCCCGATCCCCCTAATGCATCTTCAATTTCCGGTTAGGGTGAATTTAAAATCTATGCCATTTGATTCCATTATAGCCTGAAAAGTTGACGCTCTTTGCGAGTGTTAATGAAACATAATATATTTTGTCGCATTAAATGGAATAAAATCATCAACAACAAAATATATATATATATATATATATATACATATATACATTAGTCTGGCGATTCATTACATGGATCAAACGCGGAAGCCTTTGTATAGCTAAATTGGAATGCATATATTTTCATAATATACTATATATATATATATATATATATATATATATATATATATATATATATATATATATATATATATGGGTTCGTATATTATGATGATATTTCATAGCCGTAGTGGAATGCATACTGCTTTATGTATCACCAGCTTGGACTCTAAACAAACACAATTGGAAAAGAAACTAAGTGGAAACTTACACACGGATACTCTGTGCTATATAACACATGCACTGGACATGACACTTATCTTATAAACGGTTGTGTACAGCTTGTCTAAAATATCATGAATAATAAAAAAAGGAGAATCAGATTCGCCGGACAGTGTTTTAGAAGCAAAGAAGACGTTATCAGTGATCTGATTTTATGGACGCGAACACACGGATTAGTTAAAGTTGGTCGACTCTATAAGACGTACACACAACAGTGTCTCGAAGATACTGGTTCTTAACTCGAAGATCCTCACAGAACGATGACGAACAAGAATGTATGGAGGAGATGGCTCAAGTATTTACTTGTTTAAAAGCTTCATAATTATTATATTTGCAATAAATATAACTCAAATATTTAAAAGTATAACCTTTATAGAAGTGGATGTTATGTTTTCGCTCGATCGTTTTGTCACTTTTTTTACAGCTCAGCGTCCAGATCGCTTGACCAATTGTCACCAAACTTGGATGATCCTTTTCTATGTTATTATCTAAAGTATTCGCAGTAGTAAGATCATACTAGTTTTTTCCCGAAAAGTAGCTAAACAAATAATTTGGCGCTTTCCTGGAGGAGATGGCATTTGACGTGTGAACACAACTATTGTATGGTTGACCATCTTTAAATTTCAAGTCTGAATGTATACCCTATGTAATCGTTATCGTACGGAGAGTGTAAATTGAAGTAAGTGTTGCTCAATGCACAGCACCCCGCTGCGGCGGCAAGGAGATATCCAGAACGATTTGAAAATAGGCCGTAACAAGCAGAGAAAGACTAATGCTATTTTTGTGTTTTCCAAGTTATGAGAGTGTAATAAGACTTACTATTTAATCCATAGCAGTAAAAAGGTATATAGATACGTGCGTTTCCTAAGGGTATTAGTCAATGGGTTGCATTAGCCCACACAGAACTTCGACACCAGCACTCCGTGATCACAGTCTGGGACGGTAACTAGTACACAACGAAATAGAAAGAAATATCTAGGCTACAATGTTACCTGTTCTGCCTTAGTGTATTTGTGTTATAGTTATTCGTCAGTTGACGATATATTTAGAGCATTCTACGTGTCCAATGAAGGTGTCGGTAAAAGTATATAATACGTTTAACAAGATCGAATTGTTGTCTCGTGTCTACTTTTGAGCATTTTATCTAGATGCTAGAAAATAGTTTACTTACTTCAAAATGCATTTAGTGTTATTTTTCTTTTTTATTTGTCATTTTTATGTTATTGATGTTAAGTAGATATAACAGTAATATTAAGGTGTTACAATTAATATTGATAAATGTGTCTTATTATTATTGTAGAAAAATATCTCAAATTTGCGACTTCAAGTTGAAAGGGATTTTGCTTAAATTGTGCTTAATTACAATAAACCAAATCCATGCAAATCCGAAATTTTTAAATTTTCAAATGGGAGGCTCTACCATTCCTTACATAAAACCCATTAACAACTCATAAGTAACTGAAAGGTGGGGAACATTTATCACGTGGTATATATACACTCTAGTTGAATTGTCATCAAACTCCGAGGATCTAAATTTTAACGTACAGCTTTGCATCAAATCTGCATCAAATTGAATATACACGTATATTGCCTATCTCTACGCCTATCAGCGTTCTACCAACATTCGAAATTATCCGTTCATAATTTGAAGAGTATATGCATGACAAAATGTAAACATATAATTTGTTTTGTATCTAGAGTTATGAAAATCGAACAAAATAAAATAATAGCGTTGCAATTAACGTTTCTGTCGGCATTGTGACAAAATTGTAGATTTCAAAAGTTGTTACGAAGTTCACAAAGCACTTCATTGTGGGAGAATTGTTAGCAGAAATACAACGATCAATTTATTTTACTGTCTTATACTTCATAATACAAAGCACACACTCTGAATTTGTATTCATCACGCTTTACCTTTAGAGAAACCAAACTAAAGATTTAACCATTGACTCTTGTCAAACAATACTAATCATATTAGACCTCGCAGATTTATTATTTATTTCTTTTCTCAGAAATTCGTATTTCAGTGTATTAATAGAAACACAGACATGAAATAAATAAATAAATAAATAAATAAATGCACTAATTGTCGTTAATCATGAATACTGCAGTCAGACGTTACTTTTGGAGCTAGATGGAGTAATCCTATAACGTTAAATCCCAGAGATTGCGCTGATTTACTGATGGTTAAGTCAACTTTCAGATAAACTTATAATATGGCTTCTTATAGTTTATTGGAATTATTATGTTTCCTTTTTTCTTGCTATATTAAAATGCTGATATATTATAGGTGTATTTATATACAAGAGGCGTTCAATAAGTAATACCCATGACCCACTTCTAGAGTTCTGATCTAGATGAAAGGTTGCATGTGTAATGATTTATATCTGTATAGGTGGTGTTGCAAAAAACAGATCTGAACGCAGCGGTGCTTCTGATTTACAGGTATTTGAACTGAATCAGGTGTGAAATGAAACCAGTTAAGTGTCGCGCAGTGATCCGATGTTTGTATTTGTAAGGACGCACACACAAATGAGACTTTTGATAGAATGAAAGAAACTTATGGTGATGATGCCCAATCATATGACCTTCTAACAGGCTGGCATCGTTAATTCAAACATGGCTGGAAGTCTGTAGAAACAGCTCCCAGACCTGGTCGTTCCTCTTTTGCCATTTGTAAGTCATCTGTCCGTCGAGTTGAGACTGCAATTTTAGACACAGACACATTACTATTCGCCAACAAACCTAATAGGTCAGTATTAGTACAATATGTGTAGAAACTATAATTCATGACCATTTGCATATGCATAAGGTGTCTGCCAGATGGATTCCCAGGTTGCTCACATCTTTTCAGAAGTAATAACGCGTCGAGTGCTCGAGGATGAATTTGGAGATTTGCCAAGAAGATGAGTCACAGTTTTTCAAAAGACTGATTACACAGGATGAAACTTGGAGTAATCACTGTGATCCAGAGACCAAAACCATTCAATGCACTTGCACTCACTACTTCCAAAGAAGGCAAGGGTGCAGCCCTCCGCTGACAAGGTCATGCTCACAGTCTTCTGGAACCAGGGCGGGGTAGTGATGACATATTTCCTGGCAAAGGGTACAACAATTACAGGAGCCTATTATACTTCACTTTTGATGAAATTAAGAGAAGCTATCAAAATTAAGAGGCGGTGCAAGATCAGCAAAGGTATCCTCCTCCTGCAGGACAACGCCTCGTTCCACAACTCGCATGTCGCTAGATAAGAAGCACGGGTGTGTAGCTATGAAATCCTCTTAATCCCCTTACTCTCCAGACCTTCCACCCTCTTACTTTCATCTCTTCCCAGCCATGAAGTTGTTTTTGAAAGGAAGCGTTTCCCAGATTACGCAGCCTTGATTTCTGAAGTTACGACGTTGTTGGAGGACCAACCTGGGGTGTTCTACAAAAACGGTGTCCAAAGATTCATCAAACGATGGGAGAATCCATAACTCTAGGTGGTTCCTATGTAGAGAAAGACAAATAACTGTGCTAAGAGTCATTAATTTACTGCTATGGGGAATGGGTCAGGGACAGTACTTATTGAACGCCCCTCGTATAACACATAAGGAAATATCAATTTGTCTAAAATATCGATGATTCAAACATGTTCTACAGTTTTGTACGGATCGTAATGCTGGCCATCGACGAAGGATGCATACACTTAACACATGTATTAATCAATTTAATTGTGTACTTCTTTCATGGCTGTGAACGATGCTCATAACTTTCATTAAAATATATGTTGACAAAAATGAATTCCTATACGATAAATTCGGTTCTTCAAACCTGCTTACGTGAGTTCATCGTGCTTTGTTTGTTTTCTTTCGTTTGCTAAAATATGTCGAGAGTATAACGTATTTATATTAGTGTGGCATACATTTTAAAAGTTAAAAACAATCAACTCTATCCCTGTCATCATCGATAGTATTTATGTTGGGCATTATTTCATGTATGTAGCATCATGTTTCTCTAGTAATAACTTCATGATGATTCTGAATAGTTCAGCGAAGTACATTAACACCTAATGATAATCATTTTAGTATATCCAAATAATATTGACTTCTAATTTCAGTGCCGACGAAACGACGAATCAATCATTTGAAATATCGTACGTCTCTGTTCATTCACTATGATATTATAACAACTAGAAAGGCATGTTAACCCTGATGACTCCTGTTCTATGTTTTCTAATTATGGGTAATTAATTAACCGATAATCAATATATGATTATTTAATTGACACCGGACATCAAATTATAATCTTAAACACCGTGCCATGTTTAAACCACTGATAGGTCATTGTGAATCATATTTTAAAGAAATATATCCCCTTCCACCTAAAGAAGCTGGTAGCTTTTAAATATACTATGACGTACACAATATTAACGGTTAATATTTTATCTACTGATCATTTTATCTATATCTGTTGAATAGTGTTCACAAATCTTTAGACCATTGACTTTCACCTTTATCTACAATATTTAGTGTGTCGATTAAAATAAAACTACTATGCTTAGAATTATCTCAAGGATCACCAAAATTGCCATTATTAGAATCCAGATACATTGTTCTACGTGATATAAACACTGTTACGTATTCTTTTAGAGATGTTCGTTAAATTCCATCAAAACTAATTGAGAACTAGATTTGAAAATAATAATGGATCATAAGCACGTTTTAAATAATAAAATTGATATTTCCTACATAATATCGGTCAATGAGAGAAAGATCTCGGCAAATGCCACACGTATATTTTTAGCTAATAGAACAAGGAACTCAGGGTTTCAACATTCGATACAAAATAAAGTGCATGAAGAATGTCGGAGCTAGCCTGATGGAGTAGGCGCGCTATTTTATATGCACACAGTTTCAGTTCAGTAACGTGCACTTTCTGAATACGATAATAAAAAAAAGTCGAATGATCATAGAAGCATCTCACCAAAAGGCTGGTATAAGCTACAGCGTCACAATTTTATAAGCAAGTGTTGAGCACTCCAATTTTTTATTAATCACAACTAAGCAGTTATTATTGAGCCTGATATATAAGCAGAATATAGCAGAATATATTTTTGCCATTTTACTCTTAGATATGCAATATCGATCTAGGTTGGGTTATTTAATATCGGAAAACAATACGTATCATATACAGTTCACTGTTGAAACTAAGTTGCTATTTAACAACTGTCTGGAAGTGCATATCTCTCAACAATATTAGTGCATAACTGTGCCAATTTACACAGGTAAAGACAAATGTCCTTTCTAAACCTAAAGTATCATGGGACATGTTCTTATGTCCTATTTTATAACGTAAAGCAGTACGGATTGAGTAAACTATCTCCGTAATGAAAGCTAGTCGTAAGTTATACTGCCATAACGACTGAATTGATGTATATACCTGGGGTTAGTTTTTGCTTGCAACATCTAGTATACGTAAATAGGCGCCGGTCAAAGTACTAGCCAGGCGAAACGTCGCTTAATATTAGTTAATCAAAATATTTGTAATATTTATGTATTAAAATGTTTTCCCAGCAAACATTTACATAGAAACGTGTTCAATAACTCGTATATAATACACCGTTTACAATGGGTATGTCCTGTCGGGACGTAGCCAACACACATCTTTTTAGGATCTGAACTCGGCATAGCCGATTCACGTCTCAGTGGCGGTAGCCATAAAGCCAATGCCGTACTCGCAAATAGTATGCTAAACCATAGCATCCTATTACGAAAAGATAAAAAGACAACATCTAAGCAATATTTTATAGATAAGAAAAGCATTTTCCCCGAACGTAGGCGTGTTGTTTTCGATCAACGTAAAAGATAACAAGTTTTAATTTATATCTTTATTTTCATGACCATAAATGATACTGTTTTTTCATAGAACGATACAACCAGTGGCAATCTCGCCCAAACAAAGATGCGTTGATATATGTTAACTATCAAATATTGTGGAATATCGATTCTTTAGAAAAATCAATATCGAACAATGAAATGTATATTCGAGAGTGTCTATAGTTGAATTTTTGTTAGTTGTTTTGTTTGCAAGCTTTGCATGTACGTAAAGCATGCTTATTATACAAAATTGAACCAGGAATAATTCATCGAATCGCTTCTTTAAAACAAAAAGTATTTTAAGTTATTCGATGTTGCTGGAAAACAAAAGGGCAATATTCCCTATACATTACATAGTATCGTTAAGAATAGGGGATGGACGTAATGGGTGAAAATTTCAGATTCATGCGAGTAGTATTTTTGTGTTCCTTTATACATAAATAACACTAAACAACCAAACATTTTGAAAATTTTGCAAAATTCAGAAGGTGCAGGCCACTAGTTATGGGCTATTTGGCATTCATGAAAACCCTTTTATAGTCTGAAAATGGTCATAAATTACTATACTATATCAGATTTAACCATCTATATCCATTCATAGCTTTTGAGAATGTTTTAGGACCTGCAATGTCGCATGAAACCACTTTTTCACCGAAAAATGATGGAGTTTCAGTCCCGTGGAGCCCTAACAGCTATTTTTTGCCTGCACCTTCTGAATTTTGCAAAATTTTCAAAATGTTTGATTGTTTAGTGTTATTTATGTATAAATGAATACAAAAAATTCTACTCGCATGATTCTGAAATTTTCACCCATTACGTCCCACCCATTTTAAGAACGGAGATGCGTACACTATAAGAAATTGTCCCTGTCGGTCCGCCTTTTATCGACCTAGCTTTTACACTTACTTTCAAATACCATTTCGTAGCGTGGATGAATTCTTCAATTATAAATACAGCTGCTCGTCTCATTAGAGTATTTGCAGTCGGCTACTTGATCGTAGCGTTGATATAGCAGTCGAAACCATGATGATGTGTTCTGTGGCTTGAAAAATAGAAAAATTGACAGACATTAATTAATGCCTCTGATATTACAAAAATGTAAAATTTGATAACTTGTGAAAAATGTAAATATTTTTGTACGCTTAGCTGTTATAACTTCGCTGATTAATTGCCATCTCTCTGCAAGTTATTTTTCGTCATATGGAAACAATAAACGCGAGAATAATTATTAAAAAAATACGAAGCACTCATGCCTTGCAAACGAAAATGAGAAAGTGTGCACAATGTTTATTAAGATTGCGTTTACAACAATGAAATGTAGGGGACATACATTCTTAGAACGTTATGGGAAAGAAACTTATGGATGTTGGTGATCTGAACACGTAAATTTGGAAAGTATATGTTATTATCCGTGTAATCACTACGATTAATATCAATGGAGCAGAGAGACTGTGCAATATGAAACATTGATTTCTAAAGTATTTTCTTTTAAAGTGTAATGATTCGAAGGATGAGGACCAGAACTGTGTGGGTAGTTACTCCTAATCCTTCCATCAAAATCAAAACGGTTGTTCGGAAGAAATATATAGCCTGAGGAATTTGAACGAAACTATTTTTAGTGTTTAAAAAACAAATACCAATAAATAGCTTAAAGCGCATTCGATGCAGCATTTATCATGTAATAGTTGGCTATAAATCTATACCCATCTAGCGTGCAGGGGGAATATCCCTCTTCGTTATATATTATACAATTATCTAAAATCCTCTAACTGTACAAATGTTTATTTCCATAAATAACTGCCTTTATGCTAGTGTAATGATTTTATCAATTTGAGAGTCTGTATTTGCACCATATATCAAATAGACACACCAATTATATAAGACATTGGAGCCTTGTGGACCAGTTATAATTGTTTTGTCAACGGCATTCTAAACATTCTCCCAGCTCTATAGTCGCGTTGTTAATTGCTCTAGATGAACCATCATCTAGTTGTAACAAACATCGGTATAGTGTGATACTACCTAAAAGATAGAATCGTATAACATGTATTTACGTATATTTAAAGTTGTCAATCTCCATTTAAATAATGAATGCACGCTTTAATATAATCATGACACATATAAAAGATCTATCATGTATGAATTGTTTTATTATATTCGGCCATCTTTAATCTATTGCTTTGTTGAGGTGCAATGAGCACGTTATACGTTTTCGATACTTTATGTATTATTTTTCCGAATTTAAACGAAAACATCGCATACGACGTTGTATATTTGCATAAGATTAATGTACATACACCACATCTGAGCATGGTTGTCATGAATTAGCAGCAGTGATCTGTCGTGTGCCTGTTTTCCCGTCACGTCTCATCCACTCGATATGAACCCTTACTATTTCTAAATATACAACATATGTTTTTGTGCAACTTGCATTAGTTTATTTTCTATATGAATTTACCTGGTACAGTTACGTAATGCTAAGAATAGCTAATGCTATTTTTCGTTTTCGTTTGTTTTAATTCGGTTCATGTGTGTCTGTCTCATTTGGATCGTCTGAATATAGATGCTAATATAACATTTAAAGAAAATAAATCGTTTGAAACCGAGAGGTTCTATGTACCCCTAGATGGGAAAACTGGCACATACTGTTACTCAGAGTCATTTTTAACTAAGCGATGAATTTACCCCTTCTAGAGTTCCAATATCGTGTCATACACAGAATGGCTTATATCCAAACCATGTATACAACTGGATAAGTTATTTCACTCTCTGTGAAAGTGGACTTGAGCGTAATAGAAACAAAGGCATTACTCTGCACTCAGTAAAGTTTTCAAATTGGAACAACGTCACAAGGCCGGCTAGTTATAAAAGTGGGGGTCTCCTAAAAAGTAGGGGGGGCGGTTAAGCACATGCATATCAACTTAATTATTGATGACCGTAAAGTGGGGGGGCATGTCAAAACGTGAGAGGACTTGAGTCCGCCCCATTCCCCCCCCCCCCCGGTGCCGCCCTCTATGTATGGTATATCATGGGAATATCCTATTTAACACGTATATAAGATAATGACAAGTATTAGAACTCGAACAATTAGGGGCATGTGATAATGCCACTTAAAGTGTTGCTGTACCACAACAAAGCTCTCAGATTGAGATTTATCCACCAACTATGAATTTGAGTTATAGCTAATATCTAGTTGGGGAGAACAGTTTAAATACTAAATAAGGTGTGTGATTACGATAGGCAGAACAGCAGATAAATCACTAGGACCGGTTGGTAAAATAGGTTACGTGATCAAATAGGCTTCGTTTGATGTAAACATCTTGGTCAGAGGATGTTCTAGTGAGTTCAGTCATATGCCCAGGACATTTTTCTTAAAATATGTAAGTACATTGGCTCGCCAATATCGGCTAGGACGTATTTTTCAACATACAAATTATTGATGTTTTACTGCGTCGTTTCTGATGTTAGAAGTTTGATTAGAATTTGTTTAGGGCGATCCTTCGCAAAAGACGACTAGACAGTCGGAATTTGATCGTTACCGATTAGAATATGCGGAGCTATTACAAAAACATAATTTATTGTTATTATATCAACATAAACGTATGCCATACATAGAGAGAATTACAATCACAGCTAGGGCACATATTCATGATCAACTTCCATATACAACACAATACGCATAGGCACTTAAACATCCTGTGAAATTAGGAAGTACATTCTATAAATAACCTACGTTACTCTCTAGGGTAAACACTTTTATGGCAGTCACAACTTTGTGACATATCCAGCAATTCTCCAAGTTCGACACTTGTAACAGTTGTATCGGAAACGAGTTTCATATATATATATATATATATATATATATATATATATATATATTTATCTCTCTCGCTATATATATATATACATATATATATATATATATATATATATATATATATATTGAAAAATATCATAAAATCGAATTTTTATCCACATACACATGTGTGTTCCTTGTTTTTCTGGGAATCCTCAAGATGAGCGATGATTGCTCTGCCGATAACAGGATTTTTAACTCTCAGCCCTAAGTGAACATTTTAACTTTTGTCTGAACGCTTAGAGCCATGCGGTCAATAAAGGAACCATGTTGAAAGAAAAAGGTTACAATATATTTAGCGGGCACACCTTGAAAACTGTTATCAACATTGTGTTCCACAATACGTTTTACAGGAGCCGTCTATTACGAACTTATACGTATATATATATATATATATATATATATATATATATATATATATATATAGTCTCGGAAGTTCTTCAACCACTAAGACTATATGAAAAAAACAAACAGTTTATCCCACTCGTTCGGTGGAAAATTACGTTTTTTGTAAGTCAATTTACTTTCACAGTCACTATATTAGGTTGCTTCCAAGGATTTACGCTAGTCTTAACATTATTTATAAGATTATCATTTGTTTACCATGAAAAACTGTTTCGGGAATTTATAAACAGTATTTTATCTCATAGCTTACCAGCAAATTCGATCAGACCCAACTCCCCTTAAAAGACAAGAACAAAAACGTTCCGTATATTAGATCTATGTTCTGTCCAAGATTAATGTTTTGCTAACATATTTTGTTATAAAAAATGCCGTCTTTACCTGTGGTGTTCGTATATGTCTAAGTAAATGTATTTGTTATTTACAAACAGTTTGCTGTATATATATATATATATATATATATATATATATATATATATATATATATATGTATATATATATATATATGATTATTTATAAATAATAGTTTAAAATCAATCTATATTCACATGTGTTTCATGCCATACTTACAATCTTCTCTATAGTAGGAAAATATTCCTGCCAGTCACACGGTTCGAACCCCGATACGAAAGTAATATTAAACTCAGTATATATATATATATATATATATACATTAGTAATTGTTTTCACTGTATAGCATGACTTTTAAATTTGTTAATTTGAAACGGTTTTTGAAACCAGTAAAATGCAGAGACGATAGTTTCAATAGACATTTTATTTATTTTAATTCAAATTTTCGATTCACACAAGAATCTTCATCAGTAGGATAGACAATATTTTTTCTTTTTTTTTTGCTTTGTTTCAAACGACATGGTGTCGCTTGATCTTGTGGTTCAGTTGTTAACGAAGCTCGTAGTGTAATAATGCCCACAAGTGGTGTGTGTGCTTTAGTCGCCTGTTATAAGTATTAGTAATTGTTTCCACTGTATAGAATGCATTTAATTTTTGTAATTCCAGACGGTTTTTGAAACGAAGTCTTCTCACAGTGCATTCAAAAGTGTTTTCCTCGGTCAAACGATATTTTCGTAAAATTCAAACCGAAGAAATCAAATTTAAATAAAAATAATATATATATATGTAAAAATATATATAATAAGGAAACATACATTCCCCCAATAATAATATATGTAAGTAAAATATACATAATAAGGAAACATACATTCCCTCAATAATAATATATGTGAGTAAAATAATATATATTAAGGAAACATACATTCCTCCAATAATAATATATGTAAGTAAAATATATATATAATAAGAAAACATACATTCCCCCAATAATAATATATGTAAGTAAAATATACATAATAAGGAAACATACATTCCCTCAATAATAATATATGTGAGTAAAATAATATATATTAAGGAAACATACATTCCCCAATAATAATATATGTAAGTAAAAATATATATAATAAGGAAACATACACTCCCCCAATAATAATATATGTAAGTAAAAATATATATAATAAGGAAACATACATTCCCTCAATAATAATATATGTAAGTAAAAATATATATAATAAGGAAACATACATTCCCCCAATAATAATATATGTAAGTAAAAATATATATAATAAGGAAACATAAATTCCCCCAATAATAATATATGTAAGTAAAATATATATAATAAGGAAACATACATTCCCTCGATAATAATATATGTGAGTAAAAGTATGTATAATAAGGAAACATACATTCCCCCAATAATAATATATGTAAGTAAAAATATATATAATAAGAAAACATACATTCCCCCAATAATAATATATGTAAGTAAAATATACATAATAAGGAAACATACATTCCCTCAATAATAATATATGTGAGTAAAATAATATATATTAAGGAAACATACATTCCCCAATAATAATATATGTAAGTAAAAATGTATATAATAAGGAAACATACACTCCCCCAATAATAATATATGTAAGTAAAAATATATATAATAAGGAAACATACATTCCCTCAATAATAATATATGTAAGTAAAAATATATATAATAAGGAAACATACATTCCCCCAATAATAATATATGTAAGTAAAAATATATATAATAAGGAAACATAAATTCCCCCAATAATAATATATGTAAGTAAAATATATATAATAAGGAAACATACATTCCCTCGATAATAATATATGTGAGTAAAAGTATGTATAATAAGGAAACATACATTCCCCCAATAATAATATATGTAAGTAAAAATGTATATAATAAGGAACCATACATTCCCCCAATAATAATATATGTAAGTAAAAATATATATAATAAGAGAAACATACATTCCCCCAATAATAATATATGTAAGTAAAAATATATATAATAAGAAAACATACATTCCCCCAATAATAATATATGTAAGTAAAATATACATAATAAGGAAACATACATTCCCTCAATAATAATATATGTGAGTAAAATAATATATATTAAGGAAACATACATTCCCCAATAATAATATATGTAAGTAAAAATGTATATAATAAGGAAACATACATTCCCCCAATAATAATATATGTAAGTAAAAATATATATAATAAGGAAACATACATTCCCTCAATAATAATATATGTAAGTAAAAATATATATAATAAGGAAACATACATTCCCCCAATAATAATATATGTAAGTAAAAATATATATAATAAGGAAACATAAATTCCCCCAATAATAATATATGTAAGTAAAATATATATAATAAGGAAACATACATTCCCTCGATAATAATATATGTGAGTAAAAGTATGTATAATAAGGAAACATACATTCCCCCAATAATAATATATGTAAGTAAAAATGTATATAATAAGGAACCATACATTCCCCCAATAATAATATATGTAAGTAAAAATATATATAATAAGGAAACATACATTCCCCCAATAATAATATATGTAAGTAAAAATATATATAATAAGGAAACATAAATTCCCCCAATAATAATATATGTAAGTAAAATATATATAATAAGGAAACATACATTCCCTCGATAATAATATATGTGAGTAAAAGTATGTATAATAAGGAAACATACATTCCCCCAATAATAATATATGTAAGTAAAAATGTATATAATAAGGAACCATACATTCCACCAATGGGTCAATAAGATAAACAGATCGGAAATCAGAAAAAAGAACAGCAACAGTAGAACAGCGGTGTGTAATCCATGTCTTGGAACAAAATAGTTCATCTCGTAAAAGTCGGTTTAGAATTCATGCTTAGCAGGGTTACCCATAGATAGATGCTTTATCGGATAAACTCATTTTTATTCAGTTCCATTCTTATTTTTCTTATTTCTTCTTCTTGTATTCGTCTCTCGAAATTATTAATAACTAGCGGGGCTACCCGGCGTTGCTCAGGATGATAAAAACATTTAATTGAAGAAAAATCGTGTGTGTAACATCTTTATATTGAAACTTCTATTTCTCTCCCTCTCTCTATAGCCACCTGTTTATCTTTCTACTTTTCTTTTCCCTGGTCGCCCCATTTCACCGCTACTTTCTCATTTTGTCTTTTGCAAAAGCTGTTTCTTCCCCACCATTTCATCCTACGTTTCCCAGGGCAATAGTATGACATATTTATATAAAAAAGTACCACCTCTGTCTGCGCCTTCTATATAGGTACTTATCTCCGCCCCGGTGTTCATACTATATACAACTCTATCGCCACCCCGGTGCGCATACAATATACGTACCTATCGTCGCCCCAGTGCACATAATATATACATACCTATCGCAACCCCGGTGCAGATACTATATAAGTACCTATCGCTGCCTGGGTGCAGATACTATATAAGTACCTATCGCCGCCCCGGTGCGAATGCTAAATACGTACCTTTCGCCGCCTCGGTGCCCGTTCTATATATGTACCTATAGCCGCCCCGGTGCGCGTTCTATATACGTACCGATCGCCGCCCTGGAGCGCATGCTAAATACATACTCATCACCGCCCCGGTGTGCATGCTATATACGTACTTATTGCCGCCCATGTGCACATGCTATATCCGTACCTATTGACGACCTGGTGTACATACTACATATGTACCTATCGCTGCCCCAGTGCAAATACTAAATATGTACATATCGCCGACCCGGTGCGAATGCTAAATACATACATATCGCCACTCCGGTGTGAATGCTAAATACGTACCTATCGCCACTGCGATGCACTACTATATCCGTACCTATTGCCACCCTAGGGAACATACTATATATATATATACTATATCACTGGCCCGGTGCGCATACTATATTAGTACCTATCGCCGCCCTGGTGCGCATACTATATACTTACCTATCTCTGCAAGGGTACACATACTGTATATGTACCTATCTCCAGCCCAGTTCGCATACCTAATAACTCATATTAATACGCCCCTGTCGTGTCAGAAAAACAAAATAGTGTTCATTCATGTATTGTCACTATCATAAATGTAAATATTTTTAGTTAAGAAAAGAAAAAAATAATTTTTTTTTGCTCCCCCCAGAAAATTTTTATTTCATCCTCCTTCATTCTTAGAAATATTATTAATTTAAAAGAAAAGAAAAGAAAAATGTTTGACCCCTCCCCCTAACATAGAAATATTTTTAGTTCAAACAACGAAAAAAACAAATTTTACCCGCCGCCCGAAAAAAAATATCTATATCCTCCCCATACATATAAATATTTTTAATGAAAAAGAAAAAAAAATGTTTGACCCCCCTCCCCCTAAAATTTTTGTTTACCTTTCCCATACATATATTTTTAGTTCAAAAAAGAAAAAGTAAAATAAAAAAAAATGTTGACGCCCCCTTAAAAAAATTTTTTCATCTTAACCCATACATATGAATATTTTTTATGAAAAAAAAAATCCTCTCCCCCAATTTTTGTTTACCCTTCCCGATACATAGAAATATTTTCAGTTAAAGAAAGAAAACACATTTTCCGAGGTGCCTCGGTCATATCTAAGAACACTACTGCAGAAGCCTTCGGGTCGTATATTGTAGAAGCACCCCCGGTGCTGGGTCTGTACTGTAGAAGCGTCCCTGGCCCTATACTGCAGGAGCACCCATGGTCCCTATTCTACATAAGCCTTCGGGTCCTATATTGTAGAAGCACCTTCGGTGCTGGGTCCTATATTGTAGAAGAACATCTGGTCCCTATACTGGAGAAGCACCCATTGTCCCTATTCTGTAGAAACCTAAATTGTGTTTTTAAACGTGAGTTATCGTGCTTCCTTAGCTATCCTCTAACAAATAAAGTTCATTAAAATGATGAATTGTTTCATGAACTTGAGGTATTACGTAATTAAATTACAATATGACTCAGCAATTTCAAATTACAATAAAATATAATGAAAAATAACTGAAAATCCTCCCCCCCCTGATGAAATAAGTCCCATGGACCCCTAACAGTAGGCTTTATAGATTCAGAAATACTCTCATCATCTTACTCTGCGAATTTTACATAAGAATACCCTGTTATATGTTATGTATATTCTGTAACCTTGTTTTAAAAACCTAAATGTGTTTTTAAACGTGAGTTATCGTTCTTCCTTACCTATTCTCTAACAAATAAATTTCATTAACAATGATGAATTGTTTTATGAACTTAGGGTATTACGTAATTAAATTACAATATGACTCAGCAATTTCAAATTACTATAAAATATAATGAAAAATAACTGAAAATCCTCCCCCCCTGATGAAATATGTCCCATGGACCCCTAAGTGCTAAGTTTATAGATTCGCGATTACTCTCATCATCTTACTCTGCGAATTTTACATAAGAATGCACTTTTATATGTTATGTATATTCTCTAACCTTGTTTTAAAAACATAAATTGTGTTTTTATATGTGAGTTATCGTTCTTCCGTAGCTATCCTCTAACAAATACATTTAATAAAAAATGATGAATTGTTTTATATATTTGAAGTATTACGTAATTAAATTACAATATGACTCAGCAATTTAAAATTACTATAAAATATAATGAAAAATAACTGAAAAGCCCCTCCCCCCTGATGAAATTTCTCCCATGGACCTCTAAGGGGTGGCTTTACAGATTCGGGAATACTCTCATCATCTTACTCTGTGAATTTTACATAAGAATTCACTTTTATATGTTATGTATATTCTCGAACCTTGTTTTAAAAACCTAAATTGTGTTTTTAAACGTGAGTTATCGTTCTTCCTTAACTATCCTCTAACAACTAAATTCAAGTTCGACTTGAAAAGCCAGCGCCCGAGAAGGTGAGCACTCTGGCCATTAAAAATTGCCTGGGCAGCCTCGTCGGGATTCCCCGGTAGGGGCGCGTCGGGCAGTAAGCAATAAACTTACTCCTCCTCAAAGAGGGGAGGCAAAGCCTGGGAGTGTGGACCTCCTAGAACTGCACAGGACAAACCCATAGACCGGTGGAATGAAGCCCCAAAGGCCAAGACGATACCAGTCTATGGGGTGCAGTATCTATCGTAAATAAAAACAGATACTACACTAATACTAAACAGATACTACATTAATGCCATTTTCGGTTTAAAAAATGGCGTATAAAAGCTATGTTGAATTAGAGAAAAACGGCCTAGGGGGTCTAACATTCTTTGTTGATCACCAAAACTCATGTAAGAATTTTTAAAATTGTATGAAACAATGTTTGTTCAAAGAAAATCATAGTTATTATTATTGTGAATTTATTAATGTAATTTGAACAGTGTCTAGTGGATAGACCGCTGTACTGTTTAATATTGGTTATAAATACCCCAGTAAATATATAAAACTTTTTGTTTTCAGGCGCTGTATCTGTACTCAGCATTTTTGCCATGAGATTAAGTGTATTATCTAGTCCTATCCGATAGGTGTCGATCTTACACTCTCGAATCAAAAATCAGATTATCATTTTATTTTTTAATCCCTTTTCCTTTGGCGAACTTCCTCTCCCCTAAAGTACAGGCTAATACGCTTCCACGGTCGGGATCTCTCTCTCACTGTAGAATGCTTCCCTCCCCCAAATTTGGCCTGAGGCGCTCACATCGGCGAATGCCTACACCCCCCTCCCCAGATTTGGCCTGAGGCGCCCCACCGCCGAATGCTGACACGCCACCTCCCTAGAGTGTGCCTGAGGCGCTCATACCGGCGAATGCCGACATTCCCCCCCCCCGTTTGGCCTGTAAGGAGGAGGTAATGACTGGAAGGATCATATCATGATAAAAGAACGGCCATAGTGAGGAAGGGATGGGAAAGGAATATTAGCGTCTATTAATAATTAAGAAAGAAAAAAGGGTGGTAGTGTGAGTGAATTTCTTCCCGGCACTCCCTTACTCTTACGTCATTTCTGGTTTATCGTGACTTTGCCTTATTTTTAAAATTATACATGATAGCATTGATTTATTCTTACTAAACAACGTTGAAAAATGGAGTTAAAAGCCACCCCCCATTATAGAAAAGTGCTCAGTCCACCCAGGAAGAGTCAATTTTTTTCCGGTTCTGAGATATTACACGCGCCTGGGCTAGCCGGTCGGAATGATGTCACCCGTGTGACCTTTTGTTGGGTACTTTTGGAGGAGAAGCTTTACATACATACATACATACAGACAGACAGGTGGGATTTATATAATAGATATGGTCTGCAAGCAAAAAAGAATATATATATATATATATATATATATATATATATATATATATTAGGTTAAGTAAACGGAATGTTTATGTTTTTGTCTTTTAAGGGAAGTAAGGTCTGATCAACTCTGCTGGGAAGCCATGAAATTAAATACTGTCTTGTTTTTAAATTCCCGAAACAGTTTTTCATAGTAAACAACTGATGATCCCTTAAATAATGTTAGAGGCAAACGAATATAATAACTGAAAAAGTTAAATGTACTTACATGAGTGATTTTCCACTGAACGACTTGGGACTTAAGTTTTTTTTTGTTTTTTTTTAAATATAGTTTTAATGGTTGAGAAACTTCCAAACTATATATATATATATATATATATATATATATATATATATATATATATATATATATATATATATATATATATATAATGGTAATAATCCAGGTAAAAACATTCACAGGGTAGTAATATATATATATATATATATATATATATATATATATATGCATAGGGAGAATATAGTCATCAACATACCTATATTTCGTCATCTACAGGGCGTTAAGATGTTGTGAATGTGTCACTATCGAGATTCGAAAGAAGAAAGGCGGGTAACATGAGCATACGATCAGGCCTCAAGAAACTAAATTACTACGCTTTCCTACTTACAGAAAACCACATTATAATGCTATATCTACTTTTTTTTAACATATGTGTTTACCACACTATCGTTAACATAAACCCTTATACTATACTATATATGTATATATATATATATATATATATATATATATATATATATATATATATATATATATAGTATTCATTTTTATTAAAAACAACAATTTTTGGTTAATATGTGCATACATGTCCCAGCTGAACTCTTTATTAGGAGCATTCTTCAGACCTTTAGAAAAATACGATGAATATATATATATATATATATATATATATATATATATATATATATATATACATACATATATCAAGGAATTTTATTCGTCATCTTAAGAATTACTTGTTATCAGTGCCAATAAGATGTTCAGGGCCACTGGGTACAATGTTGTGATCAGCCAGCATATGATTGTGTTATTTCAGTGTTTTCTAAGTCTATTTGGAAAACGAGGCGTTACAGTCTATCTTACTGTTTATTCCATTGCTTAAAATGGGATATATAGATTACTATCAAAGTATATTAGTCAAATTGATATAATTGTTTGGACAGAACTCAAAATCGGCACGCCGTGCCCACAGTTAACATCTAATAACTACACCAGAGTATTTTGATAATTACATGTCAACTAGTTTACAATAATCTTGTGGGATCACAGATCGAATCGATAAACATCATATATATATATATATATATATATATATATATATATATATATATATATATATATATATATATATCCTTTCCTTACTTAAAAAAGCGCCAAATCAGCGTATACAACATCGGCAGGACCAAATATATATATATATATATATATATATATATATATATTTCAAGGATAGCGCTCTATCCCTTAATAGACTTCAAAAACGACCTATGGTAGAAATCTCAATTCTTTGATCAGTCATAACTCAAATACCAATAAACCACATTATTTAAAACTTTGCACAAAATTTTCATTTGATAGGTTCTCTAATTGTGTCGAATTTCAGCATCATTAGTCAGGGCAACCCAGAAATCCAGAAAGGTTAGGAGTGATTTTGTGTTATCCGTGTGTACGTACGTACGTGTGTGCCATCCTGTATCTCCTCAACTATGAGATGGATTCAGCTGATTTTTGGCAGAGATAGAGGTTCTAGGGTGTAGTTGATGGCATTTTAATTTCAGTTTACCATATACCTTAATTTTCCAGAAAATTTTAAAAAAACCTTTAAAATGACCATTGTCTTGAGGCATAGCCTTTACAAAAGTAGTGACATTCCATGATAAATGCCAGTATACTTAAATGATGTGCCCTTAATAGGGTTAAGATTAAAATTCATATACACTAAATGTACAAAAGCAAGGAAATTCCAAAAGTTTTACACTTTTATTGTCATTAAGGGTATGACTACATATCAACCAAGCCATTTCATTATCATATCACTACAGTATAACACTCTATGCATGAGTGGATGAAGTGTGTGAGGTGCGCTGAAGTAAAATTCCTACCAGTAAAATAGATAACCCTGTTGTGCTCACATACCCTTAATGACAATACAAAAATAGTTGAGCCATTTAACACATAAGAAAGGAAATGCAGTTTAAATTCTTAGGTATACTAACTAAATACAAAATATCGCTGACTTACCGCTGTCATATACTCAAATAAAAAGGCAATTCAAGTATCTAGCAGTTAAGAAAAAACAGCGGACCTTAACTTAAGCGTTAAATAGTAACGGGGTTATCAGCTGTTTACAATGTAACAATTTCGGAGATTTAAAAACATAGCAATTAGGAAATGAATGGTTCTCTAGTGTGACTGATCAAATGACCACTTCCCCAATAAACAAATATAGAAATAATTCAGCTTTAATTTCATTAATATATACATATTAATACAAATAATAATTACAGTGTGATATGTTAATTGGCATATCAAATGATATTATAACAATAATAATAATAATAATGATAATAATATTTAAACACTACATCCAAGAACCACTTTGTGATATGGTAGCTAGCAATAAAATTATATAGGAATTAATGTTTCATTTTTATAAAAGCATAATTACATATATATATATATATATATATATATATACATATATATATATATATTATAATAATAATAAAAAGTAAGAATAAAAATGTTCATGTAGGGTTTAAGAATACCTAGTTGTCCTCATGTATGTGTATGTTGTGCTGCACATTCGTCAAAATATCACTTCACTCAAAAACTCTTCCATCCTATCATGTCTACGTACATTGTAAAATAATTCTGTTAAAAGTAATAAATAAGAATGATTAACAAGCTGGAAGCAGTGGATAATAGGTTCCCGCATTCATTCCCTGCCACCAGAGGGTCTTCATGCACGTATATATATATATATATATATATATATATATATATATATATATATATATATTCATTATTAGTTTATGTATCCACATAACATTTCATAAGGAGATATAATTATTTTATGTATCAATTTTCAGTATTTACTTCAACAGTGCTCGATACGTAAGTTGAGCTAAGTAGTAGGTTATGAAAATATGTTTATGGACATTAAGCTACACAGAGGATTCTGCGTTTCATTCCCGGGGGGATCTTCAGCCTAAAATGCATGGAGTTATTTTTGCCGAGTGTTTTTTTATATACACAGCTAGCTAGTTAACCAATCACATTCTTTGTTATTCTCTTAGGCAACTGTTGGGCTTCTCACAAAGAAAGGCCCGGTTAGTTATTTCCTGTTATATATATATATATATATATATATATATATATATATATATATATATATATATATATATATATATATATATATATATATATATATATATATATGTGTGTAAACGTAGAAAATAAAGATAACATTCCATCTTGAAATGGTATCAAATCTTGAATAGTCAATGCTCGATATACCAGATAGAGCAATAGTATACTATCATAAGTGATAAGAATAAAAATTGGATAAAATGCAATATTTATTCAAGCATCAATTTATTCAAACAAGGGATATATAAAAACAAATTCCTCATTCCATGGATTTTAAAAGTTACGCTCGTTTCATCAGAGGAAATTCGACGTATAATCAAAAAATATATTGTACTGCAAACATTTGAAAATATAAAAAATATTAAATATGTAAAAAATATAAACAATTTTAAAAGTGTTTAAATATGCAATAACACTTAAAACAACTGAAAGATATAGAAAGTGTGTTTATTCAAATCTGAGGCAAGTATGAAGCTTGTGTACGGTAATCCATACATCCGAAGTTGTGAAAGACTCCATTCTAAGAGGTGGAGGTATTTGCATTCAGGTGAAACTCGTTAGTAGTGAAATGAATCAAGAAAAGATACAGAAGTGAGAGAAAGGGGAGGACTGCGAGAGAGTATGATGATAAGAGTGGGAAATATAATAAACAGAGTAAAACTAATTCTTAATTTTGTCTTTTTCATTCTTTTAAATTTAACTAGCTATCGAAATTCTATTTTATCATACCAGTAAGCGAAAATTATTGGAACCAGTCTGGCAACCTAGGGACTGTATTTTTTCGTTGAACATTTTCTTTTGTCGGAATGAGGTATGATTCGATTTTCACTTAAGAGGCCATCCTTCCAAGTAAAACCTCTTCCTTTGAGAAGGGATTTGTTCATTGCCTCTCACCGACTTACTAATTGAAACGTGCGTAGCTAATATTTTCTTATATATATTTCTCATATGTTATGTTTATGCCATATTTGATGCGTATGTGTCTTTTACTTGCTTATTTACATTGAATTTCCGGGTGTTATTCTCTGCCTATAAACATTAGTTCACGACTTCTTTTATCCAGTTTCCAGAGTTATTATTATTTATAATTCTGCTTCAATGTGTAGTCCATTGCCACCAGCATTTGCTTTCTGTGCCGCCAGGAACATTCTTTTTACCTCTGCCAGACTCATAATCGTCTTCGTAATCGAGTTGAAGATACTCTCTTCTCTCCCCTCGGACTTTTAATCTCACAATAGACGTTACATTCTCTATCGCTATTTCCATTATAAGTTTTTGATTGAGCTAC
>OY744517.1:97921526-98094026 GCA_963556195.1 Sepiola atlantica
TTGCCTCATAACTTTTCAGCCATCCATTCAATTTCTCTGAAACTTGGCCAAAATATGGAGGAAATTGTTGCTAATAGAAAATAAGTATCGGTGACCTTGGAAAACATCTGGTTCGCGCCCCTAGGGGGTCAAAAGCCCCCAAAATGGATAAAAAATGACCCTTTTCTCCCATAACGTTTGATCCATCCATTCAATTTTTCTGAAACTTGGCCAAAATGTAGAGCTACTTGTTCTGGATATATAATGAGCATCCTTGACCTCAGAAAACTTCCGGTTCGCGCCCTCAAGGGGTACAATGGGGGTAAAAAAATGCCCCAAATTGCGGCTTGTTTAATTTATTTAGTTCTTACTTCATCCTCCTTTCCACACTTTTTTCGATCCAAATTAATACAATTCGTATTGTTTAGTCTTTTATTTTTTTGTTCAACCTTCATTTTTCTCACTATAATGTATATTGTGTGGTGTCTTCAATCCTTATATTCTGATCTTCCCTATTTCTTCCCTGCTTCTTTTTTATTCCTCTCTTTTCGTCCATATTTTTATTCTTTTCATCATTTTTTTTCATTGTCTTTTATTTTAATTATGTCTTATTTCAGTAGTGTTTTTTTTTCATTCATGCATTCCCCTTTCATTCGTTATATCTTGCGTTACGTTCTTATCTTTTTTCTATTTTCATTCTTTTCATTCTTTTCTCTGTTAGTTCTCCTCTACCTAACTTAATTTTTACATGCTCTTTTCTTTTTTATTTTAAAATACCTTACTTCATTTGCATTGCTTGTATCTGTTACTTTCGGCTTTCTTGTTCATTTCGTGTGTCCGTCCTAACCTTTATTTTTCCTCTCATCTTGTATATATTATGTCATGTATTATGTTCTTCTCTCAATCGTATGTCTCTCCTTTCTCTTTTACTTCCTTCTTTTTTTCATTTATTCGGTTCTTACACTCCTTATTTGATTCTTCGTGTATTCCCTTATTACTTCATTTTCTTCCTTTTTTATTGTATTTACTCTTCTTTCTTTTATTTCTTCATTCTTTCACATCTGTTTTACTTCCTTTCATACATCATGATTCCATTCTATCGATTTTAATTGCCATTTATTTCTCAATTTTACTCTTTCATTCAATTGTATTTAATCAGATTGCATCCATTTATTAATTCAGTTCACGTCTCTTTTATTTTTTGTTAATTTATTTTTCTATCAATTCTTCTTTCATTCATTCATTATTTTCGCAAGTTTTTCCTGCCTTCATTTATTTCTTCATTTTTACCTTTTTTCATGTTCTTCTTTTCCTTATTTCTATTCCTATCTTCTATATTTAATTCCTTCTTGTACTCATTTCCTGAATTCGTTCGTTCTCTTCTTTTATTTACGCTTTCTGATTTGTTAGTATCGAATATAATTCGATTTGGCCTGCCGCCCGGAAATCATAGTTAAATGTGAGTTCGGTCATTCCACTATCCGACACTGGCCTTAACATCAAAGTTGACATATATTGCTAGCTTGTTTCTTTGGCCAGAGATGACAGCATCCTTGCTTTGGTCAAATATATCGCCGTCCCATTTCAATTTGGCCAACCGCCTAACAACTCTCTCGGCCAAAGCCATTTGCAGATGGCTTCCTTGTATGATATTCCATGTGATTAGACCATATTTGAAAGCACAGAAAATGGCAAACAATTCAACGTCTTCTTATCCGGTGTCTTATTGGCAAATGCAAGCTAATTGTAATTGGTGTAATTTAGATTCGGTCCAGAAGTATATTAAGTTTATCTAGTAAATTACATAACTAGATTTACATCATAGACATCCGGTTATTCTAGTGTAAGAATATAAAAGCTACATATCAGTACAGGCTATTAAATCCACGATGTAATACGACCTAACCCTCAGCGAAATAATAGTAACATACATAATGGTAGCCTGTTAAATGTAATAGATCAGCTTAAAGTAAATATGGCCGATCCGGTCTTTGTTAGTTTTGACTTTGTAGTTTGTGGTATTTCGCTTAAAGTGTTACTCAATGAAGTTTACTTTTCTCGAAATACAATTACCTTCTATTCATGCACAACAACGTGTGATTTTTCAGAATGTAATTATTTTTAATTCACATTTGCAATTCAACGTGACAAAGATAAACAGAAAGATGGTTTCAATAAAAGTATTCGCATACGCCCTTCTTCATCAGAAAAGTTATTTGAGTGTGTTTTCTCGATGTAAGTTATCACCAATCTGTGCATAACGCTTTCTATTTTACTTTTCTCTCGAAAGTAGAATCAATGGCCGTGTTTTTGCAGAGCAAATCCACTTCTTGTAAAGGGTAACAATTCACAGGAATTTTTAAAATCCTGTAGAGTATCGTCAGCAGGAGCTCACGAAAGATGGCGCCCCAACGACAAACACTAAAGCTACCCCCTCAAAAGGGAATAGAGGATAGAAGACGCATAACCTCTTGAGACCTAACATATGTTAAACTAAAAATGAAATGAGTTAAAACTCATCAACAATTGATTTCAATTCAAAATTAGCTTTCGATGTAACCACCTTCGAGCATAAGGCATTTTCCAACCAATTTGTTTCCCCCATTTTTTTTATCCCACGTTGGGCCTTTTAAATGGTTTAAACGACTTTGATTTAGAGTATTTTTAATTACCCCTCCTTAAATTGTTGGCAGGGTCACTTCCCTTTGTGCGCTTAACATTAGCCAATATTATTTATTTACCAATTTATCCTGACGAGATGATAGTTGAAAGGGCATTCGAGAGATGTCCGGTAATTGTTTTTAAAGCAGTTTGTAGCTTCAAATATGACTTTATATATATATATATATATATATATATATATATATATATTTTTAAATACAGATTTTAATCAGACATGGACCAGTGGTTTCTGACAAGAAACGGGTTTAATTCCCGATTCCGTCTTCTTCAGCATAGTCTGAAATAGTAAATGATGGAATTTCTTCAAAAAAACATTTATAACCGTTATGAAACGCTATGCACACAGAATTTGAAATGGAGGGCCGGCGAGACGCTTAGATCTGAAAAAAAGCCGTTAAGTAAGAGATTCTATATTTACAAGTGAAAAACGAGAAGAAAGGAAGAAAGAAAGAAAGAAAAGAGAGAAAGAAAGAAAGAAAGGAGGGAAAAATAAAATTAATTTAATTAAATTTATAATAATAAAAAAAATAATTAAGAGTAAATAAAATATTATTTTTATATGTAGAACATAATTAAGGGTACGCAACTTTAATTAATTTAATTATCCAAAAAGGCGAGGTAACTATTTATTATTATATAAAATATATATATGTATATGCAATTCACGATTGTTTCAATAAATAAATATCAAATTAAAGTAAAAATATAAATATAAATAAAAATAAATAAATATATATATAAAAAATCAATATATAAATAAAAAATAAAAAATCAATATATAATTAAAATATCAATATATGAATGAAAAAATCAATATATAAATAAAAATCAAAACATCAATATATAAATAAAATACAAAACATCATATATAAATAAATCCTATATAGCTACTGTAGTGATAGGTTTTGATAATATTTTAACAACATCTACGCTGAAAAGGATGGGGGAATCGATAAGAGTGAATTCAGTCGTGCTTATGAGGCCTCCTTTCTTTTCAAAGTACTCGGCGTTATCTGGGAGAAAAGTGCTCAATATTCTATATAGAGCTACTGTAGTGATAGGTTTGGAAAATATTTTAACACAATCTTTGTTCCCCTTTGGACTATTTTGCAGATGAAAAGGAGAGGGGGGTCAGTAAGAGTTATTTCAGTAGTAGCTTCTGCGGCATTGCACCCAGGGAGTGCTTCTGCGGTATGGCATCAGGGGGGTGCTTCTGCCGTATAGAAACCGGGGGGGGGGGTTCTTCTGCAAAATAGCAACTGGGGGGTACTTCTATGGTATAGCAACCGGAGGGTGGTTCTGCAATATAGAAACTTGAGGTTTCTGCGGTATAGCAACCGGGGGGGGGGTGTTTCTGCAGTATAGGAGCCTGAGGCTTCTGCGGTATGGCCCTCAGGGGGTGCTTCTGCGGTATAGGGGGTGCCTCTATTGTATTGCTCTTGGGGGGTGCTTCTGCAGTATAGGAACCTGAAGCTTCTGCGGTATAGCAACCAAGGATGGGATGCTTCTGCGGTATAGGACCACGAGGCTTCTGCGGTATAGCAACCGATGGGGGGTGCTTCTGCGGTATAGGACCACAAGGCTTCTGCTGTATAGCAACCGGGAGTGCTTCTTCAGTATAGCAACGGGGGGAAGGGGTGCTTCTGTTGTATGGCACCTGGGGGGTGTTTTTGCTGTATAGGAACCTGAGGCATCTGTGGTATGGCACCCAGGGGGGTGCTTCTGTGGTATGGCACCCAGGGGGTTTCTTCTGCGGTATGGCACCTAGGGGGTGCTTCTGCAGTATAGAATCACGAGGCTTCTGCGGTATAGCAACCAGGGGTGGGGAGCTTCTGCGGTATAGGACTACGAGGCTTCTGCGGTATAGTATTTGCACTGGGCTGGTGATTGGTACGTATTTCGCTTCTGCACTGGGGCTGCGATAGGAACATATGTAGCATTGCACCGGGGCAGCAATAGGTACGTATGTAGCATTCACACCGGGGCAGCGATAGGTATGTACATAGCATGCATACCAGGGCAGCAATGGGTACTTATATAGTATATGCACCGGGGCGGCAATAGGTACGTATATAGTATGTGCACTGGGGCGACGATAGGTACGTATATAGTCTGCGCACCACGGTGGCGATACATACGTATATAGTATGAATACCAGAGCGGAGATAAGTACCTATATAGAAAGCGCAGATAGAGGTGGTACTTTTTATATAAATATGTCATACTATTGCCCTGGGCAACGTAGAGAAATGGTGGGGAAGAAGCAGTTTTCGCAAAAGGCAAAATTAGAAAGTAGCGGGGAAATGGGGCGACCAGGGAAGAGAAAGGTAGAAAGATAAATATACGGCTATAGAGAGGGGGGTGAATAGAAGTTTGATTATAAAGATGTTACACACGCGATCTTTCTTCAACTATATGTTTTTATGACCCCGAGCAACGCCGGGTAGCCCCGCTAGTCTATTATATAAATCCCACCTGTCTGTATGTATGTATGTATGTATGTATGTAAAGCTTCTCCTCCGAAAGTACCCAACAAACGGTCACACGGGTGACATCATTCCAACCGGCCAGCCCAGGCGCGTCTAATATCTCGGAACCGGAAAAAAAAATTGACTCTTCCGGGGTCGACTGAGCACTTTTCTCCAATGGGGGGTGGCTTTTAACTCCATTTTTCAACGTTATTTATACTAATTTGAGAAGAAAAATAATGCAAAGTCACGATAAACTAGATATGACGTCAGAGTAAGGGAGTGGCGGGAGGAAATTCACTCACACTACAACCATTTTTTTCCTTTCTTTCTCTTTCCCTCTCACTCCCACCCTTTCTTTCTTAATTATTAATAGACGCTAATATTTCTCCCCCCCCTCCCTTCCTCACTATGGCCGTTCATTTATCCGGATATAATACTCCCAGGCATTACCTCCTCCTTTCAGGCCAAATGGGGGGAGGGGGGGGGGAATGTCGGCATTCACCGATGTGAGCGCCACAGGCCAAATCTGCGGAGGGGGAATGTCGGCATTCGGCGGTGGGGTGCCTCAGGCGAAATCTGGGGAGGGGGAATGTCGGCATTCGCCGGTATGAGCGCCCTAGGCCAAATCTGGGGATGGGGGAGTGTCGGCGTTCGGGCCAAATTTGGGGGGGAGGGAGAGTCTCGGTATTCGGTCGCGGGGCTCCTCAGGCCAAATTTGGGGGAGGGGGGGGGGTTTCGACATTTGCCGGTATGAGCGCCTCAGGCCAAATTTAAGGAGGGGGAGTGTCGACATTCGCCGGTGTGAGCGCCTCAGGCCAAATTTGGGGGAGAGGAGAGTATCGGTATTTGCCGGTGGGGTGCCAGGCTAAATCTGGGGAGGGGGAATGTCGGCATTCGCCGGTATGAGCGCCTCAGGCGAAATCTGGGGAGGGGGAGTGTCGGCATTCGCCGGTATGAGCGCCTCAGGCCAAATCTGGGGAGGGGGAGCGCCTCAGGCGAAATCTGGGGAGGGGGAGTGTCGGCATTCGCCGGTATGAGCGCCTCAGGCCAAATCGGGGGGGGGGGGAAATCGGTATTCGCCAGTGGGGCCTCAGGCGAAACTTGAGGAGGTGGAGTTCCAGCATTCGCAGGTGTGAACGCCTCAGGTGAAATTCAGGGGAGGTGGGGGAGTATGAGTAATCGTCTGTGAGATCACGACCTCAGCCTGTACTTTAGGGGAGAAGAAATCCCCAAAAGGAAAAGGGATTAAAAAAAAAAAATGATAATCTGATTTTTGATTCGACAGTGTAAAACCGACACCTACTGGATAGGACTAGATAATACACTTGATCTCAAGGCAAAAATGCCGAGAACAGATACTACACTTTGATCTTAGCCAAAAGGCCGACGAAGCATCCGAAATTAAAAGGTATTTACTCCTCCCCAGGAGTTAGGCACAAGGCCAGTTTTATCTTACTCCCACAAGTAAGATGTGACCACAGATTGGGTCGAGAAAGTGGGGTTAAAAGCCAGCGCTCGAGAGGTGAGCACTCTGGCCATTTAAAAATTGCCTGGGCAGCCCCGTCGGCATTCCCCGGTAGGGGCGCCTCAGACAGTAAGCAATAAACTTACTCCTCCCCAAAGAGGGGAGGCGAAGCCTGGGAGGGTGGACCTCCTAGAACTGCACAGGACAATCCCATAGACCGGCGTAAATCAAGCCCCGGAGGCCAAGACAATACCAGTCTATGGGAACAGATACTACACTTTGATCTTAGCCAAAAGACCAAGGAAGCATCCGAAATTAAAAGGTATTTACTCCTCCCCAGGAGTTAGGCACAAGGCCAGTTTTATCTTACTCCCACAAGTAAGATGTGACCACAGATTGGGTCGAGAAAGTGGGGTTAAAAGCCAGCGCTCGAGAGGTGAGCACTCTGGCCATTTAAAAATTGCCTGGGCAGCCCCGTCGGCATTCCCCGGTAGGGGCGCCTCAGACAGTAAGCAATAAACTTACTCCTCCCCAAAGAGGGGAGGCGAAGCCTGGGAGGGTGGACCTCCTAGAACTGCACAGGACAATCCCATAGACCGGCGTAAATCAAGCCCCGGAGGCCAAGACAATACCAGTCTATGGGGAACAGATACTACACTTTGATCTTAGCCAAAAGACCAAGTAAAGATTAAAATTTTGGGCACGATTTCTATTAGTATTTATAACGAATCTACCACAGTACAGCGGTCTATCCACTATACACTGTTTAAATTACATTAATAAATTAACAAGTAATAATAACTAGGATTTTCTTTCAACAAACATTGTATAATACTATTTAACAACTTATTACATCAATTTTGAATATCAACAAATAATTTTAGACTTCCCCAGGCCGTTTTTCTCTAATTCAACATAGCTTTTAGACGCCATTTTTTTTTAACCGAAAATTACATTAATTCACTTCTTTTGGCTAAGATCAAGGTGTAGTATCTGTTCCGATTGATACTGCACTCCATAGACTGGTATCGTCTTGGCCTTCGGGGCTTCATTCCGCCGGTCTATGGGTCTGTCCTGTGCAGTTCTAAGAGGTCTACACTCCCAGGCTTTGCCTCCCCTCTTTGGGGAGGAGTAAGTTTATTGCTTACTGAGGCGCCTCTACCGGGGGAATCCCGACGGGGCGACCCAGGCAATTTTGAATGGCCAGAGTGCTAACCTTTTTGAGAAGTGTTGAGGTAGGGTCGTATCGGGTCCGTTGTCATGATGCACTCATCCCATGCATTATCTCCTCCTTTTTTGAGAAGTGTGAGGTAGGGTTGTATCGGTTCTGTTGTCATGATGCACTATTCCCATGCATTATCTCCTCCTTTTTTGCTCAACGTCCTAGATAGAGGTACTGTAGTGATAGGTTTGGATAATATTTTAACAGCATCTACGCTGAAAAGGATGGGGGAATGGATAAGAATTATTTCAGTAGTCCCCAGGAGGCCTCTTTGATTTTGAAATACTCGGCGTTGTCCGGGAGAAAAGTGCTCAATATCCTAGATAGAGCTACTGTAGTGATAGGTTTGGAAAATATTTTAACGCCATCTTCGTTCCCCTTTGGACTATTTCGCAGATCCGAAGGAGAGAGGATACCTAAGGGATTTCAGGAGTGCTCATGAAGCCTCCTCGATTTTAAAAGTACTCGGCGTTGTCCGGGAGAAAAGTGCTCAATGTCCTAGATAGAGCTACTGTAGTGATAGGTTTAGAAAATATTTTAATGCCATCTTCGTTCCCCTTTGGACAATTTTGCAGATGAAAAGGAGGGAGGATACCTAACTGATTTCAGTTGTCCCCAGGAGGCCTCTTTGATTTTCAAAGTACTCGGCGTTGTCCGGGAAAAAAGTGCTCAATGTCCTAGATAGAGCTACTGTAGTGATAGGTTTGGATAATATGTTAACAGCGTCTACGCTGAAAAGGATGGGGAATCGATAAGAGTTATTTCAGTAGTGCTCAGGAGGCCTCTTTGATTTTGAAATACTCGGCGTTGTCCGGGAGAAAAGTGCTCAATATCCTAGATAGAGCTACTGTAGTGATAGGTTTAGAACATATTTTAACCCCATCTTCGTTCCCCTTTGGACAATTTTGCAGATGAAAAGGAGAGAATGATACCTAAGTGATTTCAGTAGTCCCCAGGAGGCCTCTTTGATTTTCAAAGTACTCGGCGTTGTCCGGGAAAAAAGTGCTCAATGTCCTAGATAGAGCTACTGTAGTGATAGGTTTGGATAATATGTTAACAGCGTCTACGCTGAAAAGGATGGGGAATCAATAAGAGTTATTTCAGTAGTGCTCAGGAGGCCTCTTTGATTTTGAAATACTCGGCGTTGTCCGGGAGAAATGTGCTCAATATCCTAGATAGAGCTACTGTAGTGATAGGTTTGGAAAATATTTTAACGCCATCTTCGTTCTTCTTTGGACTATTTCGCAGATCAGAAGGAGAGAGGATACCTAAGTGATTTCAGTAGTCCCCAGGAGGCCTCCTTTATTATCAAAGTACTCGGCGTTGTCCGGGAGAAAAGTGCTCAATGTCCTAGATAGAGCTACTGTAGTGATAGGTTTGGAAAATATTTAAACGCCATCTTCGTTCCCCTTTGGACTATTTCGCAGATCAGAAGGAGAGAGGATACCTAACGGATTTCAGGAGTGCTCATGAAGCCTCCTCGATTTTCAAAGTACTCGGCGTTGTCCGGGAGAAAAGTGCTCTATATCCTAGATAGAGCTACTGTAGTGATAGGTTTGGAAAATATTTTAACGCCATCTTCGTTCCCCTTTGGACTATTTCGCAGATCAGAAGGAGAGAGGATACCTAAGGAATTTCAGGAGTGCTCATGAAGCCTCCTCGATTTTCAAAGTACTTGGCGTTGTCCGGGAGAAAAGTGCTCAATATCCTAGATAGAGCTACTGTAGTGATAAGTTTAGAAAATATTTTAACGCCATCTTCGTTCCCCTTTGGACAATTTTGCAGATGAAAAGGAGGGAGGATACCTAACTGATTGCAGTTGTCCCCAGGAGGCCTCTTTGATTTTCAAAGTACTCGGCGTTGTCCGGGAAAAAAGTGCTCAATGTCCTAGATAGAGCTACTGTAGTGATAGGTTTGGATAATATTTTAACAGCATCTACGCTGAAAAGGATGGGGGAATGGATAAGAATTATTTCAGTAGTCCCCGGGAGGCCTCTTTGATTTTGAAATACTCGGCGTTGTCCGGGAGAAAAGTGCTCAATATCCTAGATAGAGCTACTGTAGTGATAGGTTTGGAAAATATTTTAACGCCATCTTCGTTCCCCTTTGGACTATTTCGCAGATCCGAAGGAGAGAGGATACCTAAGGGATTTCAGGAGTGCTCATGAAGCCTCCTCGATTTTAAAAGTACTCGGCGTTGTCCGGGAGAAAAGTGCTCAATGTCCTAGATAGAGCTACTGTAGTGATAGGTTTGGAAAATATTTTAACGCCATCTTTGTTCCCCTTTGGACTATTTCGCAGATCAGAAGGAGAGAGGATACCTAAGTGATTTCAGTAGTACTCATGAGGCCTCCTTGATTTTCAAAGTACTCAGTGTTGTCCGAGAGAAATGTGCTCAATATCCTAGATAGAGCTATGATAAAGACTATCATGAGAGGATTTAAAATGATGAAGACTATCATGAGAGGATTTAAAATGATGAAGACTATCATGAGAGGATTGAAAAGAATGAAGACTATCATGAGGGGATTGAAAATGATGAAGACTATCATGAGGGGATTGAAAATGATTAAGACTATCATAAGGGGATTGAAAATGATGAAGAATGTCATGAGAGGATTGAAAATGATGAAGACTTTCATGAGAGGATTGAAAATGAAGAAGGATAGACTGACAGGATTGGAAATGATGAAGAATACCATGAGGGGATTTAAAATGATGAATAATATCATGAGGGGATTGAAAATGATGAAGAATATCATGAGAGGATTGAAAATGATGAAGAATATCATGAGAGGATTGAAAATGATGAAGACTATCATGAGAAGTTTGAAAATGATGAAGACTATCATGAGAGGATTGAAAATGATGAAGACTATCATGAGAGGATTGAAAATGATGAAGACTATCATGAGAGGATTGAAAATGATGAAGACTATCATGAGAGGATTGAAAATGATGAAGACTATCATGAGAGGATTGAAAATGATGAAGACTATCATGAGAGGATTGAAAATGATGAAGACTATCATGAGAGGATTGAAAATGATGAAGACTATCATGAGAGGATTGAAAATGATGAAGACTATCATGAGAGGATTGAAAATGATGAAGACTATCATGAGAGGATTGAAAATGATGAAGACTGTCATGAGGGGATTGAAAATGATGAAGAATGTCATGAGGGGATTGAAAATGATGAAGAATGTCATGAGGGGATTGAAAATGATGAAGAATGTCATGAGAGGATTGAAAATGATGAAGAATGTCATGAGAGGATTGAAAATGATGAAGAATGTCATGAGAGGATTGAAAATGATGAAGAATGTCATGAGAGGATTGAAAATTATGAAGAATAGACTGACAGGATTGGAAATGATGAAGAATACCATGAGAGGATTGAAAATGATGAATAATATCATGAAGGGATCGAAAATGATGAAATATACCATGAGAGGATTGAAAATGATGAAGAATATCATGAGGGGATTGAAAATGATGAAGAATATCATGAGGGGATTGAAAATAATAAAGAATATCATGAGAGGATTGAAAAAATGAAGAATATCATGAGAGGATTGAAAATTATTAAGAATATCATGAGCGGATTGAAAATGATGAGGAATATTACGAGAGGATTGAAAATGATGAAAATAATAAAGAATATCATGAGGGGATTGAAAATGATTAATAGTATGAGGAGATTGAAAATGATGAAGAATATTATGAGGGGATTGAAAATGATTAATAGTATGAGGAGATCGAAAATGATGAATACAACGAGGGGAGTTAAAATGATGAAGGATATCATGAGGGGATTCAAAATATATAGTATGAACACCGGTGCGGTTATAAGTACCTATATAGAAGGCGCAGACAGTGGTGGTACTTTTTATAGAAATAAGTCATACTATTGCCCTGTGAAACGTAGGATGAAATGGTGGGGAAGAAACAGCTTTCGCAAAAGGCAAAATTTAAAAGTAGCGACCAGGGTAGATAAAAGTAGAAAGATAAAGAGACAGCTATAGAGAGAGAGGGAGAGAAATAGAAGTTTTAATATAAAGATGTTACACACGCGATTTTTCTTCAATTATGTTTTTATGACCCCGAGCAACGCCGGGTAGCCCCGCTAGTCTATTATATAAATCCCACCTGTCTGTATGTATGTATGTATGTATGTATGTAAAGCTTCTCCTCCGAAAGTACCCAACACACGTTCACACGGGTGACATCATTCCGACCGGCCAGCCCAGGCGCGTCTAATATCTCGGAACCGGAAAAAAAAATTGACTCTTCCGGGGTCGACTGAGCACTTTTCTCCAATGGGGGGTGGCTTTTAACTCCATTTTTCAACGTTATTTATACTAATTTGAGAAGAAAAATAATGCAAAGTCACGATAAACTAGATATGACGTCAGAGTAAGGGAGTGGCGGGTAGAAATTCACTCACACTACAACCATTTTTTTTCTTTCTTTCTTCTTCCCCTCTCACTCCCACACTTTCTTTCTTAATTATTAATAGACGCTAATATTCCTTCCCCCCTCCCTTCCTCACTATGGCCGTTCTGTTATCCTGATATACTTCCAGGCATTACCTCCTCCTTTCAGGCCAAATAAGGGGGGGGGAATGTCGGCATTCACCGATGTGAGTGCCTCAGGCCAAATCTGAGGAGGGGGAATGTCGGCATTCGCTGGTATGAGCGCCTCAGGCCAAATTTGGGGGAGGGGGAGTGTCGACATTCGTCGGTGTGAGCGCCTCAGGCGAAATTTGGGGGCGGGGGAGTGTCGGCATTCGGCGGTATGAGCGCTTAAGGCGAAATTTGGCGGAGGGGGAGTGTCGGCATTCGGTGGTGGGGCGCCTCAGGCCAAATCTGGGGAGGGGGAATGTCGGCATTCGCCGGTATGAGCGCCTCAGGCCAAATTTGGGGGAGGGGGAGTGTCGACATTCGTCGGTGTGAGCGCCTCAGGCGAAATTTGGGGGCGGGGGAGTGTCGGCATTCGGCGGTATGAGCGCTTAAGGCGAAATTTGGCGGAGGGGGAGTGTCGGCATTCGGTGGTGGGGCGCCTCAGGCCAAATCTGGGGAGGGGGAATGTCGGCATTCGCCGGTATGAGCGCCTCAGGCCAAATTTGGGGGAGGGGGAGTGTCGACATTCGTCGGTGTGAGCGCCTCAGGCGAAATTTGGGGGCGGGGGAGTGTCGGCATTCGGCGGTATGAGCGCTTAAGGCGAAATTTGGCGGAGGGGGAGTGTCGGCATTCGGTGGTGGGGCGCCTCAGGCCAAATCTGGGGAGGGGGAATGTCGGCATTCGCCGGTATGAGCGCCTCAGGCCAAATCTGGGGAGGGGGAATGTCGGCATTCGCGGTATGAGCGGCTCAGGCGAAATTTTGGGGAGTTTGAGTATTAGTCGGCGGGAGAGATCCCTACTGTGGCCGCGATCAGCCGTACTTTAGGGGAGAGGAAGTGCACCAAAGGAAAAGGGATTAAAAAATAAAATGATAATCTGATTTTTGATTCGAGAGTGTAAGATCGACACCTATAGGATAGGAGATAGGACTAGATAATACACTTGATCTCAAGGCAAAAATGCCGAGAACAGATACTACACTTTGATCTTAGCCAAAAGGCCGACAATTTATTTAGATGGATGCATCCTGGAAAACATTAACTCCTAGAGTTAAGATTACATTCCCAGAATGCATACCACCTTAGGCATAAAAGCCCACTGTGGAAGGGGGGAAGGTGGGGGTCGGGGGTCATTGTGACATTTAAAAAACAACAGTTTGACATTTTTTATTTCAAACAAAGACAAAACAAAGACATTTTTTATTTGACAAAAAGCACAGAAAATGCACAATGACAAAAACCTACTCTACCCTAAGCTAGACATTCACACTAAAAAATTCACAGTCACTCTATGGCTTAACCCTACTTAAAATATCCCCAAAATGATACATGAAACCATGAAATAACGTGGGATTGGGATACACATTAAAAACACCCAAAAAGAAAGAAAAATAAAGAACCAAATAAAATGATAAGGGGTGGTTAGTAGGACCCTTCCCTTACCCTCTTGCTAAGTGCGGACCGCCCACTGTTTTCCGGCTCAAAGCCGAAAACAAGCAGGTCGACCCCTAAATGGGAGTGGGAATAAAGCGGGGCGTTCTGAAAATAAATTAATCGGGATCTGGGTACGGGAATGGATGGCGTCTTCCAAGATAATATTGCCAAGGGTTTCATCAGCCGGGGACAAAATAAATATGTGGAGTGGGCATCTTTGGAAGCTCTCTAGTGCCTGCAGAAAAAACAAAGTTGGGACAGGACATCATTTACTCCTACTAGCTTATAGTTCGACTAGGCTAATAAAAAATAATTTTGTTTTATACTGGGCTGGGTTCCGTAGGACCCAGTACCGTCTGCGCCATGCTAAGGCGGGAAAACGTATTCAAACCTGGACCCTCGTCGAATGCACAAACTAGTGTTGTGCACCCATCTTCTATTGAACTCCATGCGATGTAGTCGTTTCCAATCGCATCTGATTTTCACTTTAAGCTGATGCTTAAAGTAAACAACCAGATCACGATCCGAAACAGACCCAACCCCATGAACCTCATCTAGACGTGTAACCCACGTCACTAACCTAGCTACGGCCAGGATCACAAGAAACACCATTCGCTTCTCTCTAGACCACGGCGGCGCTACGTTGTTGATGACGAATGCTACATCCAGGACCAGCGGCTGCTCGGCGTCGATGCGAGCCGTTACCTCTCTGACATACTCCCAGAGAAGACGTAATTTTCTGCAAGTGAAGAAGGCGTGCTCGGCCGTTTCTTCCTCATTGTCCTCACAGCGCGGGCACAAGGGGACGTCCCTTATGCCATCCCTGCATAATCTGCCATAGAGGGGCAGTGCGTTCCGAACAAGTCGCCAGGTCAGAGAGTACTCAGAATTGTTGAGATAACTCTGGCCTGGCGCCCAACTCCACTGGGAGCGAGCCTCCTCCGTCGACAATCCAAGCCGTCTCCCAAGTGGATCCGAAGCGGACCCCTCCACTAGATCCCGATACAGTCTCTTCCTAGACCGGGCAAGGTCACTGGACCCCGGCAACGCCTTAAGCGCGGCTCGGCATTCGGTGACGAACAGCGACTCTCCTCTTGGCCTACGTCGACCTTCGACCGAGTGGTCGGGTATGAGGTTGGGAAAGGCGTCCTCAACCGCAGGGACCCACGGAGCTTCTTCCGTCAAAGTACGACTCAGGAAAGCCAGTCTCTCAGCATGTCTATGACTTGCCAAGTCAGGCATCCCCAAGCCTCCATCACACGGACGTTGCGTACAGACCTGTCTGCGGACGTATGCTTTCCGCCCATTCCACAGAAGTGAAAAGAGCAAGCGCGTGAAAGCAAGAAGGCGGTCCGCAGGCAGCGGGAGTACAGACAGTCGGTAAAGGATGAGAGGAAAGACGTAAGTGGCGCACGCCTCCGCTCTCCCCTTCAAGGAAAGTTTCCTTCGAATCCAAGTCCTCACAGACGATTCGACCTTTGCCTGTACTTCCGACCAATTCTTCTCCAGCTGGAGACCCGGTCCGAACCAAACGCCAAGGATCCGAACCGGGCCATCGGTCCAGTTGAAGTCACCTGGAAGTGCGGTCTCTCCGCTCCAGGCAGCCAACCGCAGGCCATTGGACTTGCTGCGGTTGACAATGGCCCCTGTCACTTCTTCGTACCGAGCGAGCGCCTTAATCACCGCTTCTATGTCTTCACGGCTGGACACAAAAACGGTGACATCATCGGCATACGCGGAAACCCTGGCTCGCGCATAGTGAGGAGGGATAGCGATTCCGCGCAGGACTGGTGTTGCCGCCCCGTCCCTTAATTTGCGAAGGAAGGGCTCCAACGCCAGGACATAAAGCAGGGGCGACAGCGGACAACCCTGACGTACCGAACGAGAAACCACGAACGACTCCGAAAGCCTACCGTTTACTTGCACCGCTACCGTCGGCAGACGGTACAGAATCGAGACCCACTTGCGGAAGTCCGGATTAAAACCGGCAGCCTCTAGAACAGATTCCAAGAAACCATGGTCGACCCTATCGAAAGCCTTGGACTGATCTAAATTGATCAGCGCGGCTTCAGTGTCGTCTTCTATACCCTCTAGGATCGTGCGAACCAGATGCAAATTGTTTTGAATTGACCTCCCCTTCACAGCATAGTTCTGCTCAGGTTCGATCAAGTCAGCGATAACAACCTGCAAACGATTCGCAAGAACACGGGCCAAAATCTTTAACTCTGTGTTTAGCAGAGTTATGGGCCTGTAATCATCTAAATTCCCCCCACCAGGTTGGCCCCCCTTCTTCAACAATGTGACCACTCCTTTGGTAACCTGCCCAGGGATCGAGCCCTGAACAAACCAGTGGTTAAACACATCCTTCAGAAGAGGAACAAACATGGGCGACAGCCTCAAGTAAACTTCGTATGGCAGACCATCGAGTCCTGGAGATTTGTTGTAGCCGACCTGCTTCAACGCAGTAATGATCTCACCCTCTGTAACGTCCCCATCACAGCCAGCTGCTCGGGCCGCCTCTAGGCGGGGCGAGTCAGCCAAATAGCTGTCAAACTCCTGGCCGCGGAGTCTGGGTAGTTGGGTGAAGCGATCCTCCAAATGCTCGCGGAACCCCTCGCAAATCTCACGAGTAGATACCAGGGTATGTCCTTCCAGGTTATTCACCTTCCGAATGTACCCATCCGAGCCACGACGTAAAGCAGCCTTACGCTCAACAGCGTCAACGTTCACAGCTTCGTTAGAGACTTTCTTTAACCTAGCTCGAACTACTTGACCTTCATATCGCTCGCTAGCCAAGCGATTGAGGTCCCCCTTAATTAAGGCTATCTCTAGGGGATCCCCCCCAGCCACCGCCCGGGTCATCTTATCATCTACACGCTTCTGTGTCCTAGCCCTATCTTGAGCGAGGCGCTGGCTATAGCGGACACAAAAGCGTCTAACATAAACCTTAGTTTTCACCCACCAACTACTCCCGATAACCGCCCCCACTAAAGCCCGCTGAAGTAGTAACGTTAGCTTGTCCCGGAAGTCGGGTATCTCCAGTAAGGAGGTATTCAACTTCCAGTACCCAGCCAACCTAGGCCTATCGCTTAAACTCAAACGGGCCATAACCAATTTATGGTCCGAGTGACCTAACCAAGTGAACGTGGGACAAGATAAGAAATCTATGTCGCCTCTTCTAACTAACATTCTGTCCAAGTAAGTACTCGAAAAGAAGGCCGCGCTAGTATGCCACGTCCACATCTCCCGCCCTGGGTGATCAACGCGAAATCTGTCGACAAGATCGCATGAGGCGATCAGGTCAGACAGACTGCTATCACACCTATCCGACCCTCTATTACCCCCGACCTTATCTATCTTGGGGTCAAGGATGGCATTCCAATCCCCCATTAATACTACACGCTCCGGACCCCCAAGAAACGTCTCCAACCGTCGAAAAAAGGAAACCCTCTCACCAACAGCGTTAGGCGCATAAACCGCAACGATCCGAAACTTGCTGCTGTCAACGGCAACATCGACTACGACCAACCGTCCTTCCGCATCCGTATGAACAACGCGCACTGTCGCGGACAGAGTGCGTCTCACTAGCAAAGAGACACCACAACTACGGACATTGCCATATGCTGAGATGACGTCATAGTCGTCAGTCAGCACATCACAATCCCCATACGAAACGAAGTGGGTCTCCTCGATCGCAGCTATATCTACCTTAAGGGCCACGAGATCCCTCAGCACGCGAACAGCCTTGCTTCGAGATCTCATGCCCCTCACATTCAATGTGGCCAGGTTTAAAGCCATTATTCTTTATTTATATGTCGCAGACGGGCCTAAAGTCCTCGGGAGTGAGGACGCCGAAGGCCTGACCAAGACTGCCAGTCAGCAGTTCGGACGAAATCCGTCCGTCTCGAGCCAGACCTCCCACGTCCAGGGGAAAGGTTAGCTTTAAAGCCCGAAAAAATGAGGGATGAACATAAATGGGGACCCTCCCCGGACATTTCGAAGCCAATTTCTTTTTTGATGGATGCTCCTCGTCAACTAAGGTAACCCCCGGAATAGCCATCCTTCCCTCCTCCACCATTCTCCAAAGGGCGCGTGCCCTACTACCTTTATCATGCCTGATAAAGGTAGTTATCATTGGGGCATCCCGGAAGTTCAGAGGGTTATCGACTCTTTTCCCTTTCACATGTGTGAACGCTCCTAACTGTTTCAGATAACCCCTCTGCTTATTACTTAGGTCCGACTGGACAAGTGTTGCGTCCGCCTCACAAATTCTTCCCCCAGGCAGGAAAGGGAGCTTCCGGGATCTTTCTTGTCTAACTGGTGGAGGAGTGGGTGCAGTTTTCGCCGTAACTTCTTCCGGCACTTCCTCGTCAGCAACAGTTTCCTCCATAGCTACCTTGTCGGCAACAGCTTCCTCCGCCGCTACCTTGTCGGCAACAGCTTCCTCCGCCGCTACCTTGTCGGCTACAGCTGCCTCTGGTTGTTTGGCAGTTTTATATGGGCTTTTAGGCGGTTCATCTGCCTCGGCCGATGCTACGGCCATGGATATCTCTTCAGGGGTGTTGGATTGGGGAGGGGTATTTCGTTCAACCACAACTTCGGGTTCTGGAGATTGGGGTTTGGGTGGTTGAACGATTTCCTTGTCTGGACATGTCGCTTTCTGGTCTCGGCTCTTCTTTGCCCTGGTGTCCTTCTTGGGCTTCTGGACCGGCGGTACTCCTTCCACAGTCATGTCCTCCTCAGAGTCGTTATTTTCGTCTGATCCTGATGAGGGGAACTGAAACTTCCGTTTGACCGCAGGTGCAGGCTGATCTCCTGCTGCGGTTGGGTGTTTAGCGGGTTTCTCGCTCGTGCTTGGAGTCGGCTTTTTCCCCTTCTTGGCTGCCACCTTGTTCCAACCTTTTTCTTCTTCCGGTACTTCCGGTACTTCTTCCGGTACTGTTGGTTCTGTTGGTTTTGGGACATTTGTTGTCACTGTTGGCACTGCCACCGGGGTCTTTGGTGGGTTCCTTTTGGGGCACTCCTTTGCCATATGCCCCGACGTCTGACAGTGCCAACAAACCGGCCTCCTTCCCTCCACTATCACTGGCATCGACCAGGTTTCGCAGTATAGCTGCGCCGGTATCTCCCGGAATCCTTCACGGGTGAGTCGCATAAGGATTTTGTAGTCCCCCGTCTGGATATTTCGGGGACCACGGACTGGGAACACTGCCTCAACGTCGCCATACTGTGACATAATGGCGCCTATGTGTTCGAAGGCGACACAGCATGGGACGCCGAGAACTGACACAGTTGTCCTCCTCTTGGATAAATATTCGGGAGTCAATTTTATCCCGTTACTCGTATGCTCCCATTTCGCCACTCTTTCGGCTTCTGCCACGTTAGGGAGCAGAATATCATACATAGCGTATGATCGCTTTACTACGTAAGTAGCTGGGATCTTCAGATCCCCAAGTATTTTCATTATTTTGTCCTTGGGGACCCCAGTCAGCCCCTTCGTCTTTGTATCAGTTGTAACCAATGAGACTATTCGTCTCTTTAGTCTCTCCAGAGTGCCCGGGACTACTTTGATTGTACTTCCGTCGGTGAAGTCGGCGTATTTATCTCTGAAGAGTCGCCTATACTCCTCTGGAGTCTTCTGGGCCTGGGGTCCCCACGTCGATGTGGTTCCTTTGGAGTCCTTATTAAGTGTCTTTTCTGGCAAGACCTTTTTGGCCCCTTTCCTAACTCTTGGTCTTTCAGGCCTACTCTCGTCTCCCTCAGAGCTGTCGGTTGATGATCCCCCCGAGGAGCACCCAAGAAACGACTTTGGCCTATACTGTCTCTGTGCCACCTCCAAGTCCAGAGACTGGCACTTTCTTATTGGCTTCTGATTAAAGAATGGGGTGTCACTGAATTCGCCAAAACTTATGGTTTGGGTGCATTCGGGCATGCTACCCCCTGCCATAGAAAACGACCCGACTGGAGTGCCGCTCGGTGCGACCCCCCCCATAACCGAAACTGAGGTGCCCGGCGAGGCAACACCTCCTGGGGCGCACTCGGGTGTGCAACCCCCCTCCAACACGACTGGGGCGCACTCGGGCGTGCAACCCCCCTCCAACACGACTGGGGCGCACTCGGGCGTGCAACCCCCCTCCAACACGACCGGGGCGCACTCGGGCGTGCAACCCCCCTCCAACACGACTGGGGCGCACTCGGGCGTGCAACCCCCCTCCAACACGACTGGGGCGCACTCGGGCGTGCAACCCCCCTCCAACACGACTGGGGCGCACTCGGGTGTGCAACCCCCCTCCAACACGACCGGGGCGCACTCGGGTGTGCAACCCCCCTTCCAGGTCGGAGAACCGCTCGGCACGGTTATCCCCACCATCATTAGGTCGTACTCAGGAGTACGATTCACCAAATCTAACAAGGTGCCCTCCGCGGTCACACCTTCCTCGCTGTTGTCAACGACAACACAGTTTTTTGAAGCCCGGGTGGCTTCCATCTATAAACGGGTCTGTAAGAGGCACGACACCCGCCGATTCGGAGACGAGGAGACCTTCACCGTTTTACGGGTTCGTCAGTCTCCCCGAAACCTGCCAGCTGCTTAAGTGCGCACCTCAGACAGACGCTGAAAGAAAGAATAAAAAATAATTAATGGCCCAAGAGGGGCGAACGAACCTGACTGTCGGACTAGACCCGCCGATTCGGAGACGAAGAGACCTTCACCGTTTTACGGGTTCGTCAGTCTCCCCGAAACCTGCCAGCTGCTTAAGTCAGCCCAACAGTCAGGGAAAAGAAGAAAAGAAAAAAGTCCCAAGAGGGGACAAAAAGGTGACAAAAGCCCCAAAAGGGGGCTTGGTCAAAGAAAAACGCTTTGAACCTTGCCGCAAGGCTAGGTAAGCGGAAAGCCTGGTCTTTGGGAAAACGAGAATGTTTTATCTGAGAACAGATACTACACTCTGATCTTAGCCAAAAGGCCGACAAAGCTTAAAAATTTTCTGCGATTTACTGGATTATTTATAACAAATCTACTGCAGTACAGCAGCCTATCCACTATACACTGTTCAAATTACTTTAATAAATTAACAAGTAATAATAACTATGATTTTCTTTCAACAAACATTGTACAATACTATTTAACAAATTATTACATGAGTTTTAAATATCAACAAAATTTTTTAGACTCCTCTAGGCCGTTTTTCTCTAATTCAACATAGCTTTTATACGCCATTTTTTTAACATATTCGAAATAATCTAATGTATTTCACCTCTCGGGCGCTGGCTTTTCAACCCCCACTTTCCGACCCGAGCTTGGGTCACATCTTACTGGTGGGAGTAGGATAAAAACTGGCCTGTGCCCTAACTCCTGGAGAGGAGTAAATTACTCTAATGTATTTGTGTACTAATCCGATAAAAATGCAAAAATGTAAACATCCCATAATCCCTTGCCGGATGTACCCGGTCTTGCCCTAAATTGTGTCCGGTTGTATCAGATCATCCAATAATTTCTGTCCGGATGCATCAATAACAACATAGGAATCCTATGTTAAGTGTGTGTAGTGAAACAAGGGTTGCTCAATCACATCCGCACCTGTCCCATAATCCCTTGGCGGATGTACCCGGTCTTGCTCTAAATTGTGTCCGGTTATATCAGGTCATCATGACGTCAGAGAGTGGCAGATAATTTGAAAAATAATGCAAAGTGTCAGGAAGAAATTCACTCACACTACAACCTTTTAATAGACGCTAATATTCCTCCCCCTCCCTTCCGTTATCATGATAGGCATTACCTCCTCCTTTCATGCCAAATTGGGAGGGGGGGTGACGGCATTCGCCGGTGTGAGCGCCTCAGGCCATTTTTTTTCTTGGGGGGGGGGGATATTAAGAAAATCTATAATAAAGACCAATGTGCATTTAATTGTATCTATAATAAAGACCAATGTGCATTTATTTGTATCTATAATAAAGACCAATGTGCATTTATTTGTATCTATAATAAAGACCAATGTGCATTTATATTTATCTATAATAAAGACCAATGTGCATTTATATTTCATCGGGGGGGGGGGGCTTTTCATTTATTTTTGATGATATTTTATAGTAATTTGAAATTGCTGAGTCATATTTAATTACGTAATACCTCAAGTTCATAAACCAATTAATGGTTTTTAATGAAATTTATTTTTTAGATGGTAGCTAAGGAAGTGCGTTAACTCACGTTTAAAACACACAATTAAGGTGTTTAAAACAAGGTTAGAGAATATATACATAACATATAAAAGTGTATTCTTATGTAAAATTCACAGAGTAAGATGATGAGAGTATTCTCGAATCTATTAACCCAGCCCTTAGGGGTCCATGGGGAATATTTCATCGAGGGGGGGGGGGAATTTTCATTTATTTTTCATTATATTTTATAGTAATTTGAAATTGCTGAGTCATATTGTAATTTAATTACGTAATACCTCAAGTTCATAAACCAATTAATGTTTTTTAATGAAATTTATTTTTTAGAGGGTAGCTAAGGAAGTGCGTTAACTCACGTTTAAAAACAAAATTAAGGTGTTTAAAACAAGGTTAGAAAATATATACATACCATATAAAAGTGTATTCTTATGTAAAATTCACAGAGTAAGATGATGAGAGTATTCTCGAATCTATTAACCCAGCCCTTAGGGGTCCATGGGGAATATTTCATCGGGGGGGAGGGGGCTTTTCATTTATTTTTCATTATATTTTATAGTAATTTGAAATTGCTGAGTCATATTGTAATTTAATTACGTAATACCTCAAGTTCATAAACCAATTAATGTTTTTTAATGAAATTTATTTTTTGGAGGGTAGCTAAGGAAGTGCGTTAACTCACGTTTAAAAACACAATTAAGGTGTTTAAAACAAGGTTAGAGAATATATACATAACATATAAAAGTGTATTCTTATGTAAAATTCACAGAGTAAGATGATGAGAGTATTCTCGAATCTATTAACCCAGCCCTTAAGGGTCCATGGGGAATATTTCATCGGGGGGGGGGGCTTTTCATTTATTTTTCATTATATTTTATAGTAATTTGAAATTGCTGAGTCATATTGTAATTTAATTACGTAATACCTCAAGTTCATAAACCAATTAATGTTTTTTAATGAAATTTATTTTTTAGAGGATAGCTAAGGAAGTGCGTTAACTCACGTTTAAAAACACAATTAAGGTGTTTAAAACAAGGTTAGAGAATATATACATACCATATAAAAGTGTATTCTTATGTAAAATTCACAGAGTAAGATGATGAGAGTATTCTCGAATCTATTAACCCAGCCCTTAGGGGTCCATGGGGAATATTTCATCGGGTAGGGGGGGGGGGGCTTTTCATTTATTTTTCATTATATTTTATAGTAATTTGAAATTGCTGAGTCATATTGTAATTTAATTACGTAATACCTCAAGTTCATAAACCAATTAATGTTTTTTAATGAAATTTATTTTTTAGAGGGTAGCTAAGGAAGTGCGCTAACTCACATTTAAAACACACAATTAAGGTGTTTAAAACAAGGTTAGAGAATATATACATACCATATAAAAGTGTATTCTTATGTAAAATTCACAGAGTAAGATGATGAGAGTATTCTCGAATCTATTAACCCAGCCCTTAGGGGTCCATGGGGAATATTTCATCGAGGGGGGGGGAAATTTTCATTTATTTTTCATTATATTTTATAGTAATTTGAAATTGCTGAGTCATATTGTAATTTAATTACGTAATACCTCAAGTTCATAAACCAATTAATGCTTTTTAATGAAATTTATTTTTTAGAGGGTAGCTAAGGAAGTGCGTTAACTCACGTTTAAAACACACAATTAAGGTGTTTAAAACAAGGTTAGAGAATATATACATACCATATAAAAGTGTATTCTTATGTAAAATTCACAGAGTAAGATGATGAGAGTATTCTCGAATCTATTAACCCAGCCCTTAGGGGTCCATGGGGAATATTTCATCGGGGGGGAGGGGGCTTTTCATTTATTTTTCATTATATTTTATAGTAATTTGAAATTGCTGAGTCATATTGTAATTTAATTACGTAATACCTCAAGTTCATAAACCAATTAATGTTTTTTAATGAAATTTATTTTTTAGAGGGTAGCTAAGGAAGTGCGTTAACTCACGTTTAAAAACACAATTAAGGTGTTTAAAACAAGGTTAGAGAATATATACATAACATATAAAAGTGTATTCTTATGTAAAATTCACAGAGTAAGATGATGAGAGTATTCTCGAATCTATTAACCCAGCCCTTAGGGGTCCATGGGGAATATTTCATCGAGGGGGGGGGGGGAAATTTTCATTTATTTTTCATTATATTTTATAGTAATTTGAAATTGCTGAGTCATATTGTAATTTAATTACGTAATACCTCAAGTTCATAAACCAATTAATGTTTTTTAATGAAATTTATTTGTTAGAGGATAGCTAAGGAAGTGCGTTAACTCACGTTTAAAAACACAATTAAATTTTAGGGGTCAGGACAAATTTTTTAGGGGTCAGGCCAAATTTTTTATTTTATTTTTTTTTAACTTAAAATATTTCTCAGGGTTGTGGGACACTGAAAAAAAAAGTTGGTGGGGGTCTGGAGAGATTAGGGGGTCGGGGAAAATTTAAGGGTCAGGCCAAATTCTTTAGGGGTCCGGCCAAATTTTTTTTTTCTTTTTTTGAACTTAAAATATTCCTCAGGGGAAGAGTGAAAAAAAGTTGGAGTGGGGGGGCTGGAGAGATTAGGGGGTCGGGGAAAATTTTAGGGGTCAGGCCAAAATTTTAGGGGTCAGGCCAAATTTTTTTTTTTTTCTTTGAACTCAAAATATTTCTCATGTTTGGGAGAGTAAAAGAAATTGAGGGGGCTGGAGAGATTGTCAGGACAAACTTTTAAGTGGTCGGGCCAAATTTTTTTATTTTTTGCACAAAAATATTACTCAAGGTGGGCGAGAGTAAAAAAACTGTGGGGGGGCTGGAGAGATTGGGGGGGGGTCGGGGAAATTTTTAGGGGTCAGGACAAACTTTTTATAGGTCGAGCCAAATTTTTTTTGTTTTTTTATTTTTTTAACTAACAATATTTCTTAGGATTGGGAGAGAATAATAAAAAAGTTGGGGGCGTTCTGAAGAGATTGGGGGCTCGGGGAAATGTTTAGAGGTCAGGACAAACTTTTTAGGGGTCGGGCCAAATTTTTTTATTTTTTTATTTTTGGAACTAAAAATATTACTCAGGGTTGGGCGAGAGTAAAAAAAAGTTGGGGGGCCTGGAGAGATTGGTGGTCGTGGAAATTTTTAGCGGCGATATAAACGTATTTACCATTCGCACCGGGGCGGCGATAGGTACCTATTTAGCATTCGCACCGAGGAGACTATAGGTATGTATTTAGCATTCAGCGGTGGCGATAGGAACGTATATAGCATGTGCACATGGGATGCCATAAGTACGAATATAGCATGCGCACAAAAAAAAATTGTGGTGGGGGGCAACATTTTTTTCCTTTTCTTTTATCTTTTTCATTGAAAATATTTATATGTATGGGGCAGGATGAAAAAAAAAATTTTCTGGGCGGGGGGCTAAACAAATTTTTTTTTTCTTTTTTTAAACTAAAAATATTTCTATGTATGGGGGGAACATCAAATTTTTGGGGCGGGTCAAAAAATTTTCTTTTCTTTTTTATTTCTTTTAAATTAAAAATATTTCTAAGTATGTGGGAGGATGGAAAAAAAATGTTCGTGGGGGGAGGCAAAAACATTTCTTTTTTTCTGTTTTTAACTAAAATTATTTATATTTATGATAGTGACAATACATGAATGAACACTATTTTGTTTTTCAAACACCACAGGGGTGCACTAATATGAGTTCTTACGTGTGCGAACTGGGCTGGAGATAGGTACATATATAGTATGTGCACCCTTGCAGAGATAGGTAAGTATGTAGTATGCAAACCAGAGCCGCGATAGGTACGAATATATTATGCGCACCAGGCCGGCGATAGGTTTATATATAGTATGTGCACTGGGGTGGCATAGGTACGTATATAGTAGTGTATAGGGGTGGCGATAGTTATGTATTTAGCATTCGCCCTGGGGTTGCGATAGGTACGTATTCAGCATTCGCACAGGGGCGGCGATATGTACATATTTAGTATTCACACTGGGGCAGTGATAGGTACATATGGTGTATGCACACCGGGGCGGCAATATGTACGTATTTAGCATTCACCCCTGGGCGGAGATAGGTACTTATTTAGCATTCAGCGGTGGCGATAAGTACGTATATAGCATGTGCACATCGGCGGCAATAAGTATGTATATAGTATGTGCACCGGGGCGGTGATAGGCATGTATTTAGCATGTGCACTGGGGCAGCGATCGGTTCATATATAGCACGTGCACCAGGGCGCTGATAGGTACGTATATAGCACGCGCACCGGGGCGGTGAAAGGTACGTATTTAAAATTCACACCGGGGCGGCGATAGGTACGTATATAGCACGCGCACCGGGGCGGGGAAAGGTACGTACTTAAAATTCACACCGGAGCGGCGATAGGTACGTATTTAGCATTCACACCGGGGCGGCGATAGGTATGTATTTAGCATTCGCACCAGGGTGGCGATATGTACGTATTTAGCTTCCGACCCGGGGCAGCGATAGGTACGTATTTAGAATTCACACCGGGCGGTGATAGGTACGTATTTAGAATTCACACCGGAGCGGCGATAGGTATGTATTTAGCATTCGCACCGGGGCAGCAATTAGTACCTATTTAGCTTCCACACCGGGGCGGCTATAGGTACGTATTCAGAATTTAGGGGTGGCGATAGCTACGTATATAACATGTACACATGGGCAGCAATAAGTACGTACATAGCATGCGCTCTGCGGCGGCAGTCAGTAAATATATAGCATGTGCACCGGGGCGGCGATAGGTACGTATATAGCACGTGCACCGGGGCGGCGATAGGTACGTATATAGCACATGCACCGGAACGGCGAAAGGTATGTATTTCGCATTCGCACCGAGGCGGCTATAGGTACGTATTTAGCATTCGCACCGGGCCGGCGATAGGTACGTATTTAGCATTCGCATCAAAGCGGCGATAGGTACGTATTTAGCATTCGCACCAAAGCGGCAATATGTACATATTAATTATTCGCACTAGGGCAGCGATAGGTACTTATGTAGCATGCACACCGGGACGGCGATAGGTACTATTTAGCATTCGCACCGAGGCGGCGATAGGTACTTAAATAGTATCTGCACTGGGGCGGCGATAGGTACATATATAGTATGTGCACTGGGGCGGCGATAGGTACGTATATAGTATGCGCACCGGGGTGATGATAGATACGTATATAGTATGAACACCGGGGCGGAGATAAGTACCTATATAGAAGGCGCATATAGAGGTGTTACTTTTTATAGAAATATGATATACTATTGCCCTGGCCAACGTAGGAGAAATGGTGGGGAAGAAACAGCTTTCGCAAAAGGCAAAATTAGAAAGTAGCGCTGAAATGGGGTGACCAGGGAAGAGAAAGGTAGAAAGATAAAGAGACGGCTATAGAGAAAGGGGGGGGGGAGAAATAGAAGTTTGTATATAAAGATGTTACACACACGATTTTTCTTCAATTATATGTTTTTATGACCCCGAGCAACGCCGGGTAGCCCCGCTAGTCTATTATATAAATCCCACCTGTCTGTATGTATGTATGTATGTATGTATGTATGTATGTATGTAAAGCTTCTCCTCCGAAAGTACCCAACACACGGTCACAGGGGTGACATCATTCCGACCGGCCAGCCCAGGCGCGTCTAATATCTCGGAACCGGAAAAAAAAATTGACTCTTCCGGGGTCGACTGAACACTTTTCTCCAATGGGGGGTGGCTTTTAACTCCATTTTTCAACGTTATTTATACTAATTTGAGAAGAAAAATAATGAAAAGTCACGATAAACTAGATATGACGTCAGAGTAAGGGAGTGGCGGGTAGAAATTCACTCACACTACAACCATTTTTTTTCTTTCTTTCTTCTTCCCCTCTCACACTTTCTTTCTTAATTATTAATAGACGCTAATATTCCTTCCCCCCTCCCTTCCTCACTATGGCCGTTCTGTTATCCTGATATAATACTTCCAGGCATTACCTCCTCCTTTCAGGCCAAATAGGGGGGGGGATTGTCGGCATTCACCGATGTGCGTGCCACAGGCCAAATCTGGGGGGAGGGAGTGTCGGTATTCGGCGGTGGGGCGCCTCAGGCCAAATCTGAGGAGGGGGAATGTCGGCATTCGCTGGTATGAGCGCCTCAGTCCAAATTTGGGGGAGGGGGAGTGTCGGCATTCGCCGTTATGAGCGCCTCAGGCGAAATTTGGGGAGGGGGAGTGTCGACATTCGTCGGTGTGAGCGCCTCAGGCGAAATCTGGGGAGGAGGAATGTGGGCATTCGCCGGTATGAGCGCCTCAGGGGAAATCTGGGGAGGGGGAATGTCGGCATTCGTCGGTATGAGCGCCTCAGGCGAAATCTGGGGATGGGGGAATGTCGGCATTCGCGGTATGAGCGGCTCAGGCGAAATTTTGGGGAGTTTGAGTCTTAGTCGGCGTGAGAGAGATCCCTACCGTGGGCGCGATCAGCCTGCACCAAAGGAAAAGGGATTAAAAAATAAAATGATAATCTGATTTTTGATTCGAGAGTGTAAGATCGACACCTATCGGATAGGACTAGATAATACACTTTATCTCAAGGCAAAAATGCCGAGAACAGATACTACACTTTGATCTTAGCCAAAAGGCCGACTAAGCATCAGAAATTAAAATTTTTCGAAATATTTCTATCAGTATTTATAAGGAATCTACGACAGTACAGCGGGCTACACACTATACACTTTTCAAATTACATTAATAAATTAACAAGTAATAATAACTATGATTTTCTTTCAACAGACATTGTATAATACTATTTAGCAAATTATTACATGAGTTTTAAATATCAACAAAAGTTTTTAGACTCCTCTAGGCCGTTTTTCTCTAATTCAACATAGCTTTTATACGCCATATTTTTTTTTACCCGAAAATGACATTAATTCACTTCTTTTGGCTAAGATCAAGGTGTATCTGTTCCAATGGATCCTGCACCCCATAAACTGGTATCGTCTTGGCCTTCAGGGCTTCATTCAGCCGGTGTATGGGTTTGTCGTGTGCAGTTCTAGGAGATCCACATTCCCAGGCTTTGCCTCCCCTCTTTGGGGAGGAGTAAGTTTATTGCTTACTGCCTGAGGCGCCCCTACCGGGGAATGCCGAATAACAGCTTCTACGTTTCTCTTTGGACTATTTTGCAGATGAAAAGCGGGAGGGGGGGGATCGGTAAGAGTGATTTCATTACTGCTCCAGAAGCCTCCTTGATTTTTTAAATACTCGGCGTTGTCCGGGAGAAAAGTGCTCAATATCCTAGATAGAGCTACTGTAGTGATAGTTTTGGAAAATATTTTAACGCCATCTTCGTTTCCCTTTGGACTATTTTGCAGATAAAAAGAAGGGAGGATACCTAAGTAATTTCAGTAGTGCTCAGGAGGCCTCCTTGATTTTCAAAGTACTCGGCGTTGTCCGGAAGAAAAGTGCTCAATATCCTAGATAGAGCTACTGTAGTGATAGGTTTGAAAAATATTTTAACGCCATCTTCGTTACCCTTTGGACTATTTTGCAGATGAAAAGGAGGGAGGATACCTAAGTAATTTCAGTAGTGCTTAGGAGGCCTCCTTGATTTTCAAAGTACTCGGCGTTGTCCGGGAGAAAAGTGCTCAATATCCTAGATAGAGCTACTGTAGTGATAGGTTTGGAAAATATTTTAACGCCATCTTCGTTACCCTTTGGACTATTTTGCAGATAAAAAAGAAGGGAGGATACCTAAGTAATTTCAGTAGTGCTCAGGAGGCCTCCTTGATTTTCAAAGTACTCGACGTTGTCCGGGAGAAAAGTGCTCAATATCCTAGATAGAGCTACTGTAGTGATAGGTTTGGAAAATATTTTAACGCCATCTTCGTTCCCCTTTGGACTATTTTGCAGATAAAAAAGAGGGAGGATACCTAAGTAATTCCAGTAGTGCTCAGGAGGCCTCCTTGATTTTCAAAGTACTCGGCGTTGTCCGGGAGAAAAGTGCTCAATATCCTAGATAGAGCTACTGTAGTGATAGGTTTGGAAAATATTTTAACGCCATCTTCGTTCCCCTTTGGACTATTTTGTAGATGAAAAGGAGTGAGGATACCTAAGTAATTTCAGTAGTGCTCAGGAGGCCTCCTTGATTTTCAAAGTACTCGGCGTTGTCCGGGAGAAAAGTGCTCAATATCCTAGATAGAGCTACTGTAGTGATAGCTTTGGAAAATATTTTAACGCCATCTTCGTTACCCTTTGGACTATTTTGCAGATAAAAAGGAGGGAGGATACCTAAGTAATTTCAGTAGTGCTCAGGAGGCCTCCTTGATTTTCAAAGTACTCGGCGTTGTCCGGGAGAAAAGTGCTCAATATCCTAGATAGAGCTACTATAGTGATAGGTTTGGAAAATATTTTAACGCCATCTTCGTTACCCTTTGGACTATTTTGAAAATAAAAAGAAGTGAGGATACCTAAGTAATTTCAGTAGTGCTCAGGAGGCCTCCTTGATTTTCAAAGTACTCGGCGTTGTCCGGGAGAAAAGTGCTCAATATCCTAGATAGAGCTACTGTAGTGATAGGTTTGGAAAATATTTTAACGCCATCTTCGTTACCCTTTGGACTATTTTGCAGATGAAAAGGAGGGAGGATACCTAAGTAATTTCAGTAGTGCTCAGGAGGCCTCCTTGATTTTCAAAGTACTCGGCGTTGTCCGGGAGAAAAGTGCTCAATATCCTAGATAGAGCTACTGTAGTGATAGCTTTGGAAAATATTTTAACGCCATCTTCGTTACCCTTTGGACTATTTTGCAGATAAAAAGGAGGGAGGATACCTAAGTAATTTCAGTAGTGCTCAGGAGGCCTCCTTGATTTTCAAAGTACTCGGCGTTGTCCGGGAGAAAAGTGCTCAATATCCTAGATAGAGCTACTGTAGTGATAGGTTTGGAAAATATTTTAACGCCATCTTCGTTACCCTTTGGACTATTTTGAAGATAAAAAGAAGTGAGGATACCTAAGTAATTTCAGTAGTGCTCAGAAGGCCTCCTTGATTTTCAAAGTACTCGGCGTTGTCCGGGAGAAAAGTGCTCAATATCCTAGATAGAGCTACTGTAGTGATAGGTTTGGAAAATATTTTAACGCCATCTTTGTTCCACTTTGGACTATTAGGCAGATCAGAAGGAGACAGGATACCTAAAGGAATTCAGTAGTGCTCAGGAGGCCTCTTTTATTTTAAAAGTACTCGGCGTTGTCCGGGAGAAAATTGCTCAATGTCCTAGATAGAGCTACTGTAGTGATAGGTTTGGATAATATTTTAACAGCATCTACGCTGAAAAGGATGGGGGAATCCATAAGAGTGATTTCAGTAGTGCTCAGGAGGCCTCCTTGATTTTCAAATTAATCGGCGTTGTCCGGGAGAAAATTGCTCAATGTCCTAGATAGAGCTACTGTCGTGATAGGTTTGGAAAATATTTTAACAGAATCTATTTTGCAGATGAAAAGGAGAGGGGGTCAGAAAGAGTGACTTCTGCGGTATTGCACTCGGGGATATCTTCTGCGGTATAGGAACTTGAGGCTTCTGCAGTATGGCACCAGGTGAGTGCTTCTGCTGGATAGAAGCTTGAGGCTTCTGCGGTATGGCATCAGGGGTGCTATTGCGGTATAGAAACCGGGGGGGGGTGCTTCTGCGATATAGGAACCTCGGGTTTCTGCACTATGGCACCCGGGGGGTGCTTCTGCGGTATGGCACCCGAGTGGTGCTTCTGTGGTATAGAAACCAGGGGGGTGCTTCTGCAATATGGCAACCAGGGGGCTACTTCTGTGGTATATCAACCGGAGGGTGGTTCTGCAATAGGGAACCATGAGGTGGTATGGCCATCAGGGGGGTGCTTCTGCCGTATGGCACTTAGGGCGGGTGCTTCTGCGGTATAGAATCACGAGGCTTCTCGGCGTTGTCCAGGAGAAAAGTGCTCAATATCCTAGATAGAGCTACTGTAGTGATAGGTTTTGAAAATATTTTAACGCCATCTTCGTTCCCCTTTGGACTATTTTGCAGATGAATAGGAGGGAGGAAACCTAAGTGATTTTAGTAGTGCTCAGGAGGCTTTCTTAATTGTCAAAGTACTCTACATTGTCCGGGATAAAAGTGCTCAATGTCCTAGATAGAGCTACTATAGTGATAGGGTTGGATAATATTTTAACAGCATCTACGCTGAAAAGGATATGGAATCGATAAGAGTGATTTACGTAGTGCTCAGGAGGCCTCCTTGATTTTCAAAGTACTCGGCGTTGTCCGGGAGAAAAGTGTACAATATCCTAGATAGAGCTACTGTAGTGATAGGTTTGGAAAATATTTTAACGCTATCTTTGTTCCCCTTTGGACTATTTTGCAGATGAAAAAGAAGGGAGGATACCTAAATGATTTCAGTAGTTCTCAGGAGGCCTCCTTGATTTTCAAATTACTCGGCGTTGTCCGGGAGAAAAGTGCTAAATGTCTTAGATAGAGCTACTGCAGTGATAGGTTTGGATAATATTTTAACAGCATCTACGCTGAAAAGGATAGGGGAAATCGATAAGAGTAATTTCAGTAGTGCTTATGAGGCCCCTTGATTTTTAAATTACTCGGCGTTGTCCGGGAGAAAAGTGCTGAATATCCTAAATAGAGCTACTGTAGTGATAGGTTTGGAAAATATTTTAACACCATCTTCGTTCCCTTTTTGACTATTTTGCAGATGAAAAGGAGAGGGGGGCAGTAAGGGTTATTTCAGTAGTAGCTTCTGCGGTATTGAACCTGGGGAGGTCTTCTGCAGTATAGGAACCTGCAGCTTCTGCGGTAGGGGACCAGAGGAGTGGATCTGCGGTATAGGAACTTGAGGCTTCAGCAGTATGGCAGGCGGGGGAGGGGTGCTTCTGCGGTATAGAAACAGGGGATGTGCTTCTGCAGTGGGGGGAGGGGGTGCTTCTGTTTGTATTGCACTCGGGGGGTGTTTTTGCAGAATAGGAACCTGAGGCTTCTGCGGTATGGCAACCAGGAGGCTGCTTCTGTGGTATGGCACCCTGGGGGTGCTTCTGCAGTATGGCACCCAGGGGGTTGCTTCTGCGGTATGGCACCCAGGGGGGTGCTTCTGCAGTATAGAATCACGATGCTTCTGCGGTATAGCCACCAGGGGTGGGGTTCTTCTGCGGTATAGGACCACAAGGCTTCTGCGGTATAGTATTCGCACTGGGCCGGTGATAGATGTGTATTTCGCATTCGCACTTGGGATGCGATAGGTACGTATGTATCATTCACACTGGGGCAGCGATAGGTATGTATATAGCATGCATACCGGGGCGGCAATAGGTACTTTTATAGTATATGCACCGGGGCGGCAATAGGTACATATATAGTATGTGCACTGGGGCGACAGTAGGTACGTATATAGTCTGCGACCATTGTGGCGATACATACGTATATAGTATGAATACCGGAGCGGAGATAAGTACCTATATAGAAAGCGCAGATAGAGGTGGTACTTTTTATAGAAATATGTCATACTATTGCCCTGGAAAACGTAGGAGAAATGGTGGGGAAGAAGCAGCTTTCGCAAAAGGCAAAATGAGAAAGGGGCGACCAGGGAAGAGAAAGGTAGAAAGATAAAGAGACGGCTATAGAGGAGGAGGGAAATAGAAGTTTGAATATAAAGATGTTACACACGTGATTTCTCTTCAATTATATGTTTTTATGACCCCGAGCAACGCCGGGTAGCCCCGCTAGTAATATATAAATCAAAAATAAAAAATAAAAATGTAAATAAAAATATTAATAAAAATATAAATAAAAAATCAAGAATCAATATATAAATAAATAAATATATAAATAAAAAATCAATATATGAATAAAAATCAATATATAAATAAAAATATAAATAAAAATCCATATATAAATAAACATAAAAAAATAAATATATGTATACACACGTACATATACACATATACATACACACATATATATGTATATATATATATATATATATATATATATATATACACGTATGCATGTATAAATAAAAATCAATATATAAATAAAAAATCAATATATAAATAATAATCAATATATAAATAAACGAAAATTCGAAAAAATAAAATTTAAAAAAAAATTTAAAAATTTAAAATTTAAAGAAGAAAGAGGAAAAAAATGGAGAAAAGAAAAAAAGAACTGTGATCAGGTTCGTAGAACGAGAAGTCTGCAGTAGAAGTATATAAGTGTCTGAAAAATGTATGTAGGGCTCTAGGAAGGCTTAAGTCACTCGATCCATCCAATAAATAAGGAGTGCTTGTTTACGATTAAAATGTGACTTACTCTTGATTTTGTTCCAGCAGAACAAAATCAAGAGTAGGTCATATTTTTCTCTCATTATTCAACAAACATTTCCCTCCAACAAAAGGTTTACATAAGTTTTTCAATGAAAACACAATCAAGGTCAGCTACTCAACCATGCGGCTTATAAGGAGTTACATCACCAGAGAACAAAGCACGGCAGTCGACACCGGATGCTCATGCCAAAATAAAAATAATATATATTTATTTTTTGATTTTTATTTATATATGAATTTTTATTTATATTTTTATTTATATATTGATTTTTTATTTATATATAGATTTTTTATTTATATATTTATTTATTTATATATTGATTTTTTATTTTTTATTTATATTTTTATTCATATTTTTATTTACATTTTGATTTTTGATTTTTTATTTATATATTATTATTTTTTATTTATATATTGATTTTATTTATATATCGAATTTATTTATATATGATTTTTTTAATTTTATTTATATATTGATTTTTTGATTTTTTATTTATATATTGATTTTTTTATTTATATATTGATTTTTTATTCATATATTGATTTTTTCATTTATATATTGATATTTTAATTATATATTGATTTTTTATTTTTTATTTATATATTGATTTTTTATTTATATATTTATTTATTTTTATTTATATTTATATTTTTACTTTAAATTGATATTTATAAATTGAAACAATCGTGAATTGTATATACATATATATATTTTATACAATAATAAATAGTTATATCCTCTTTTTAGATAATTAAATTAATTAGAGTTGTGTACCCTTAATTATGTTCTACATATAAAAATAATATTTTATTTACTCTTAATTAATTTTGTTTATTATTATAAATTTAATTAAATTAATTTTATTTTTCCCTTCTTTCTTTCTTTCTTTCTTTCTTTCTTTCTCTCTTTTCTTTCTTTCTTTCTTCCTTTCTTTCTCGTTCTTCACTTCTAAATATAGAATCTCTTACTTAACGGCTATTTTTCTGATCTAAGCGTCTCGCCGGCCCTCCATTTCAAATTCTGTGTGCATAGCGTTTCATAACGGTTATAAATGTTTTTTCAAGAAATTCCATCATTTACTATTTCAGACTATGCTGAAGAAGACGGAATCGGGAATTAAACCCGTTTCTTGTCAGAAACCACTGGTCAATGTCTGATTAAAATCTGTATTTAAAAATAAAAATATTACGCTCTTAATTTAATTTAATTGAGCACTTTACTGGTATTTCCCTTTCATTCTTTTTTGAGTATACCTTTATACTTTACTATATATATATATATATATATATATATATATATATATATATATATATATATATATATATATATATTGTGTGTATTGAGGCAGCATATTTTCATTTAGCCAAACATTATTAAATAACACGAGGTGGTGTTGTTTGATGCGACTTTTTTATAATTGTATGCACTTTCTTTTACGTCATTAATTTCTTAACGGTTTAAACAGTCAAACTTTTAAATCTCTCATATGTGTAGAACGCCATCACGCTCTCATGTACATTTCAACTTTACAGACGCTTTTTCAAGTTATAAACTACTTGCCGTTATAATTCAAAAATGAGTACAACAGTAAAGTTATAATTTGTAAAGACACTAATCTATTAGCGCCTGAAGATGATTTGACAGTTCAAATCGAAAGTACTTGCAAAAAAGTAAAAAGAATGGAACAAGAAACCCATGGATCATATTTACATCAATTTGATCGAAACATTAGATGGACAATTCGGAAAATTGAAAAAAAAATCGCATCAAAAAAACCATTCCGTGTTATTTAATAATGTTTGCCTAAATATATATATATATATATATATATATATATATATATATATATATATATATATATGTGTGTGTGTGTGTGTGTGTGTGTTTGTGTGTGTTCAGGCTAGAAATTAGCGATGTACACTATATAGAGTGCGTCAAGCCTTCTCGTACAAAGCGGTATACTAATTGAATGAATTGTGTGTTTTTTGATCGATCATGACTTTAGATTGCACTGAATAAGCGATAGTCAGACGATCTGAACACAGTTTTGCTTTGTTACTACCTGCATTCGATAAGTAGTCTGCGAATTTTGAGTGCAAAAGTGTGAATATTTACAAACCCATAGCCAAGAGATTTAATCATCTTATCTGTTCATTCTTGAGAAAATTGCTCATATATGTTTCATTCATCATCCTCTTTTTATTTTTTTTCAAATTAGTTAATCAGTTCATTTCTTTTATTTTAAAAATATTTCATTAGGTTATTTCTATTTCAGTTGGCATTTTCTATTTAACTAGATCAAGGAAAACAATACTCATTTAATAACATTTGTATTATATATTGACTGTTATATTGTGTTATATGCAATATTAATTAATTTTATTCATTTATTCTATAATTATTTTAATGTATTTATTTATTTTAATTTTTTGATCTATTGTATTACTTAATCTGTCTTTATTGGCATGGCTATGTTTTTTCGAATGTTTGCGGGTCTATGTGCTAGCCTGTCAGCGATTGCACTATAGATGTGATATTCATTTAAAATTTAACATATGAATTCATGGTTTTAGCGAACATATATATATATATATATATATATATATATATATATATATATATATATATATATTGGTTTATATTTTCTCGCCTGTTTCATTTTACTTCAGCCAAAGTTCTTATAAATCATGAGCCCCTTCCCTGGTGCTAGCACTTGATCTCTATATGAGATACATAGATATTCGAGCGTTCCATTTTAAAGCGTTTAGTTTGTAAAGAAGTTAAGAACATTACATTTTCTCCCCCTAATTGACCAGTTGATTATGCATATATTTCTTTTGGTCTCTTGGTCGTACTCGATTCGAGGACAAAATTATTCTGGTCTGGTGGTGTATCAAGCAAAGTACTGTTACTTGAGGTAAAATCACAAGGAGAACGTGAGCAATTCCTCGCATAGACGTGTAACAAAACCGATTACATATTATTTGGGCTTCGAATATTATGTTATTTTGAATATTTGGTCATGGTATACTTGTAAGGCGAGGTATCGTCATGTCAGGTTTTCCTGACAGACCCTTTAACAGACAGACCGAAGACACTCAAGGTTGGTTGCTGGCAGGTAATTTATGTGTGTGTGTGTCACAACAGAATTTGTCTATTTAATTATTGTTTTTATTATTCTTTCAATGTGTCTAATAATCTTTTTAATTTCACAATCAACACGAGTAATAGATGATCAATATGTAGAACGAGTACTTTTGAGTCTTCGTCCAGTCAATAAATGAAATGCTGGAAAAAAGAAAATACCTAATCAAGAGTAACCGAAAACGGTGTACAATTGTGGTATAATCGTGTGCATGGGACAATATGTGGTCCTATCTTTCCGTTGGGAGTTAACCTTGGTGTGCCTGCGCATTGAGGAGGTCTCTGGAAGAGTCCACTATTCTAACACGGCACTACCAGCTCTTGAAGGTTGCAAAATAGTCACATTCCTTTTCATCAAGGAGTAAATACCGTCAGTTTATTTAAGGGGGTGACCCACATTAATTCTCTCCTTTAGTATATCGACTGAAAATTGAACAATGTGTCATAAGGAAGCGAACCATATTTTTTTCATTAAAATATATAACAATAATTTATTTATTCTGAAAAACATGGTGTATGAACGATAAACACCAACTCTCGAATTATCCCTTGCGGTGAGAAAAACAAGAGAAAAAGGGATGAAACAAGACTGCACATGAAAAAGAAACAGACAACTAGAAAGAAAGAGAACAAACAGTTACAATTTGCATTGTATTAACATCAACAAGCTTCGCCGTCATCGGCCTAAAACATTTAGCCCGGCACATGTCAATCTACTGTTGGTTGACACGAACAATCATCTGGATACAGCTTGGTGATTCATAAACTTATAAATAAATGCTTGCCCTCAAAGCTGACTGGCGAGCTGTTAAGATAGTCTTGCCTATCTATTAGGACAACTCAGGCACAATAGTGGCTTTTAATGTTGTTTAACACTTCAATAAAAGGACAGGCGATATTTATACCACATGATATATCGTTTACAGTAATCGACGAACAGGTGATAGTTCAGGATTAGAATCTTAAAATATATTTTCTGGGAGAGCAATAGAATTAGCATCTTGGAATAAATGATGTTAATTATTATTCGTAGCTGGGTATTAATACAAATTACAAAAGAAAGATCCGGAATTGACACATTACATTTGGTTGTTCGTCTAAGGGCGAAACGGTTGGTCAAACAGTACCGGAGTTTTTGGATTTAATAAATAAATATAAATAAATAAAACAATGAATAAGAACTTGATCACTTTAATTTAGCTTTGTTGTATTTATTTATATATGCTCTGTATTTTAATGTAAGCAAGTGTTGAGCTTTTACCTTGAAAGGTTGTGACTATAACTAATAATAAGTATATGCACAAATATATATTTTTTCACATCTGTCTTTTAGTCACTCTCTCTCTCTCTCTCTCTCTCTATATATATATATATATATATATATATATATATATATATATATATATATATATATAAAAAGAAGTGTACTGAAAGCGAACTTTTAGGAGAGGTAAAACCTATTGTGAAGAGTATACAGCTCAATATCCAGGATAGAGCAGGTAGATATGAAGAAGAATGGAAAGGAATTAGAGAAGCAAAAGCCAAATCAAAATTCAATTCAATTGGTCAGAGCAAGGTATATTCCGCAAAAAGGCAATTTATTCAAGTTAAATTTTCCTTAAGCCAGGCTTTTCAAAGATCAAAATCTTATCATAAGAGGAAGTCGGTGGTATAGATAAGTTGGCAATGGCCAAGATTTAAAATTTGAAAAAAAGAAATAAAAGTTGTATATATATATATTAATCAACAGTTTCGCTGTACCACCTCACTTTATTTCGGCTATAAAAATATTAAGATTAATCGGTCTAGACATCAGAATCAGTCAGTAATATTGCAGCGTAGGCCCACGCAGCATTATATTTGCCAGGCTATCATGGATAAGATTTTTGTTTGTCTTCAGAAACATTATGTAGCATTATTAGAATTCTTAATATATCGAAATGAGTAAGATGACATGCTGGAAAAAAACCGGGGAACCTGTCGCTTTTGGTGTCGCTTATATAAATCGGGATTAGTGATTCATGTATAAATCATGAGAGGTGACATTCCCAGAGGATTGTCTTAAACGGAATTCGACATTTAGATTCTTCAAGACATTTCACCATGCGACACACAGGATATAGTCCATCTATCATAACTTCGAATGACTGCGATTACGATTCCTTTGGGGAAAGCTGATAAGCAAAGCAATGTCTTATAAAATGGAACAACAGAACAGCAGTGACGCGAATGACGACACAGAACATGTTTTCTTTATTTGATAAGGTAAATCCCTATATATATATATATATATATATATATATATATATATATATATATATATATGTATATATATATATATATATATATATATATATATGTATATTTATATATATATATACATATATATATATATATATGTATATATATATATATACATATATATATAAATATATATGCATATATATATGTATGTATATATATGTATGTATATATATATATATACATATTTATATATATATATATACATACAATGTATTGCTCTATTCAATATATTGAGCTTTATATTATAACGATAGATTATTATTAAACGATAATTCAATCATATTTAATTTAATTAAACATTTAAGTATATATGCACATGTATATGTATATATATATATATATATATATATATATATATATATATATATATATATATATATATATAACTTCTTATTGTAAAGTGCTCGTAATTTGCAACCGAAATATAATTATACCAGAAATCAAAGAAAGTGTATAGCATAGGGTTTCATTTCGAACGCAATCTGGGTCTAAGCGTACACGACCTAATCCCCAAGTCGTCTGGGCACCGTATAAACTGATATCATAAGTGTCTTAGATTTCTAGCATTTAATTTCAGTAATAAATTACGGAACTTAAGAATAGCGGATGTCTTTTCTATCACACTGTATACTACTAAAAGTGTCATTCTTTCTTGCTTGATATATATATATATATATATATATATATATATATATATATATATATATATATATATATATATATTATAAATATAACCGACAACTCGTGTCTGGATATTTTTGTATGAATCCCTTACATTGCCTACGTTTAATATCCACATTTAAAACTCAACTCCTGAAAAAACTATTTTCATTTTCGGTTTACGGAAGTGTTTTAAAGTGGCCCTAATTCTAAAAATTACATTTTAATAAGTGCGTTTCATCTACGATTGAACTAAACATTTTTCTATTTGATTTACTTCATTGTGAACATTTTCAACGCTGCCTTCACGAAACCCAATTTTCCATCTTTAAATCTCCATTCACTGAACATCTTATCAACGGACATTCACCAACTGGACATATTCCATATTATTTTACACACTTTTACGTACTTCCCCCTATCCCTCTACCCCAATATCTCAAAGTACAAGTAACGACCTCCCTAGATCTTACTCCTCATCTTCACCGAGTAATCTTGAACCCTATACAATTGGCAGTAATACCCCGGTTGTTCTAGGCCCTACCCCACCACCCCAGGCTAATATAGTATCAGATCCACCCTCTCAAACAGTTACCAATGACCCTAATTATTCAAATGCAAATTCTGCACCTTGCAAAATTCACACATACATATGTCTTAGCGCTTTCCCAATTAAGATAAGAATCTCAAACCACATACACTCATTTAAATTAAATAACAATAAGCCTAGTACCTCGCTTTCTAAATTAATTAGAAACCTTAAAAGCAATAATACTCCCTACTCATTACATTGGTCCATCTTGAAAAAATCTACATCATACACCCCAGGATCTTAACACTGCAGCCTTTGCACTCTGGAAACTTACGCAATAGCCACAGCCAATAAATCATTAAATACTATTAACTCTAAAAACGAATTGATTTCTCATTGCAGGCACACACGTAAATACAAATATGCTAACTTCTTGGCCCCTCCAGACACTCCCCACCTCCCCATATCTTATAATTTTTGTACTTACTATTTACCTATCTCTGGTTGCCCCTATACCAATCCCTCTGATGTGGACATTTAACCTATCCTTTAAAATACGTATCTAATGCTGAATTGCTTTGCTACTAGACTTATACCTCGCGATGTCGCTGATGTTGATACTGATTTGGCATTCCCTATATTTTTTTCGGTGTTACACCCTATCCACCGTCGTCTTCTCCAATTGCGTTTTCTCCAATTGCATTGCCCTATATAGACCTCATTCCTATTTACCCTATCTTTACCTCTTGTTTAGGCTTCCATTCCGTTTTAACCTCGAATATTTTTTCTTTTTATACTTGTGTACATGCGTACCTTTAGTGGGTGTTCTGAGAATTCAGGTGCATGTATTGATGCTGATGAGTATGTGAGTAATTGCCTTTTATGTATGTGTATATATATATGTAGTTTTCTGGGGTCTCAGGTGCATGTATTGATACTGCGCTTGTGCATGTAAGCGGTTTTTGCTGTGCAGGTGTACGGAGGACGCGTGGGTGTGTGTGTCCTTTGTACATTTGTGTATATATATACATATATATATGTATATGTATATGCATGTGTGTATGTATGTATGTGTTGGGTTTTTTAGCATGTGCATTTTTTGTGTGCGTATATGCGGCTTTGTTCACGTGGTTTTTACATGTGCTTTATTCACAATTCATGTCAGATTACGGTGGATGTCCAATGATGTAATGAACAATAGTTCACCACCGCGAGCGGGTGGAGACAGCATTACAACTATATACCTATACACCCCCATCTTTAAATCCTATTATCTATTCTTTATTTTTCACTATTTATTTTTTATTTTTTTATTTTTTATTTTTTATATTTGTTATTTTTTATTTTATAATTTTTATTTTTTATTTATTTTTTATTTATTATTCGTTAGTCTAAGTGGTTTTACATCTGCTTAACACCCCCATCTCTCTATTTTTAACCACCTACATTGTCGATTTATTCATAGATTGACAATTGATTAAAAAACCCTAAGCACCCCTTTAACCTCTTAAAGAAATGTACTCAGACCTTAAGAATTATAATAAGACAGACAATTCCCATTTCTTGTTAAAATAAAAAATGAGGCTTAACCTTATTAGTTTACTCCTCCTCCCTTTTACCCCCATATAAAAACCCTGCCACTATATCCTTTCCCCTTTCCAAAATTATCTTAACTTAATCTTCCTTTAAAAGACAGTTTTCATTTCTTATCTGTATTTAATCTACTTACACTCCCCCTTAGGAATATAACCTCACTGAGTTGACCAAACATTTGGTATTTCTGTATGCGGCCACCTTGGAACTTATTTTTTTATTACTTTTCATCCTTAATGTTGTCTTCTGCCCCCTTTTTTCTGCCTAAATATCATTTTGATTTGAATCCCTTAACCACCCCCCACCTGTTAGATTACACTCTATTTTCGGTCGTTTTTCTTTTTCTTTCTCTTTTTCTTTTTCCTTTTTCTTTTTTTTCTTCTTTTCTTCTTTTCCTTTTTCTTTTATTCTTCCTCTTCCTTTCTTTTTCTCTTCCTTTTACTTTATGCTATCCCACAATTCCTAAGTAATTTTAATACATTGCGACGATTCGTTTTTGATTTCATTGAGACTTTTGTCGTTGTTTTTTGCCTTGGAATACGCTTAACTGAAAACAGGAAGAATATTGTTTTCCTTGACATGGCCATTTTTATTTGATCCCTCTCCGAGGACAACAGACCTGAGTGGAATCGTCGTCGTTGGATTTTTATGCAGATTCCTCTGGATTTACCAATATTTCTGAGCCCCACTTTTTTATTTTTTTTTTATTTCGTTATTGGTGATTCCCATGCCCGTTTGAACTTCAAAATTTAAAAAAAAAACTCTTTCAAATTTGGAACTTTGACAGTCCTATCCTGTCAACTAATCAATCATAATTTTTCCTCTGATGATAAGATTTTAATCTTTGAAAAGCCTGGTTTAAGGAATGAAAGAGAAAAAATAAATGTATTTTATTAAGTAAACTGCTCCTTGTTTTGAACAACTGAAGATATCGATTTGCTTCTATTTGCAGGTCTTCTTAATTTTCTTTGACGTACCATATTTTTGCTCTATCTAGTATATTGAGCTTTCCTTATTTAACAATAGGTCCAACTCTCTAAAAGTTTACTTTTTAGTTATAATTTACACATATATATATATATATATATATATATATATATATATATATATATATATATATATATATATATATATATATATAGGAATTATTATATTTAAGATGGTAATTAACGAACGGGTTCAATTATCTATATGTTTGAAGTATTCAATTTGTTAACCATATTTGTTTTTTTAATATAAATATATTTTAGCTATACATTTGTAATAACACATTCATATATGTATATATGAATAGGTCTCTACCCATCCACGTGGCGTAACTTCTCGAATAATTTTCAGCGACTATCAATGCTCTACGGAGCTAGTTGATAAGATGTTTTCTTTTATATAATATTGGTGTTCTTTTTTCTATTTTATTCCATCTACAGCATTGATATGTATATATTTGAAAATAAAATGAAAGAAACATATATATTAGCACAATTAAATTTAATTATGTCATATTGAGAAATGTTAGATTTTATCATTTATATTCGAGAGGTTTCATCGGGAATTAATCAGTATTGAAAATATTTTTAATTTGAAAACATATATATGGAAGTATTTATTTTGTAAGATAGGGCAAGGAAAGATGATATTGTTATGAAATTATGAAGATGAAACGAAAATAGTTATATAAAACTATGTTTGTTTTAATGTAGCCGAAAATACATTTAATCATTTCTCTACGGATTAGAATTTGAGCTAAGCTAAATATATATTCCGTTATACAAACACATTAACAAAAAATAATGGGAAAATCACTCAGCAATACATAATTTAAAAAGAACACTAAAATATAACACAATCAACCAGGTAACCACGCAAATAACTCAATCTTGACTTTAGAAACTCAAAATTTGTGTACACTTCGACGTAAATGGATACACGTAAACGTTGACTAAACACTACGTATGTGTCTAACAGCAGAACTAACAAAGGATATACACACTCTCATTCATCCGTAATATATAGCCCAACACAACACTAGCGGGATACAACACAAAAGTCGCGATCAAACATCAGTACAAATCTCGAAATGTAGACATGAAAACATATACCTATTATCTAATTTAGCCATTATAAAATTATACAAGAATTAAATACAAACACAAAACAACCAGATAATTAAAAAAAAATCAAGCACAAAACCAATAATATCACCCCCAAAACAGTTTGAATAATGATGACAATATTATTCAGACAAATAAACAAAACAAGATTACAAAACTAAATTTAAATCACGCGAAACCATCATACCGTAAAAAAAACATATTAGCAATTCATTTCGTTCTAACAATAGTTACTTCGCAACATCCTCAGAACGTACATAATACTTGTGCATACCAGTCATATACGGATGTACAACATACATAAAAATAAAATATATCAGTTAAAATATAAAGTACGGCAACTAAAACCGAACAATTGTTCTGATACTAGACTTTTCTGTTTCCGATCATCCCAGAATAAATCATTTTTGATTGAGGACAATTTTATTTTTGTCCTAATAGAGATTCCCGTTTTTGTGGAGCTGTCTTTCCCCACGCCTCCATTTTTCTAACTATGACACGCGGGAACATAAACAGGAACTTGCACGTACAACTGCGGAGACATAAGCATGCGGACAAGTACGTCTCGCTAAATTGAAGAATACATGTTCAGTAGCAGAAATATAAACATTGTGCCCACTTAACAAGACACACATATGTAGAGAAAAAAGCATAAGACACAATCCCACGCACGCTACACTGAATATAACAGGCCACACATGTCCATCAACCGACAAAAATGAGAAACAGCTTTGATTTCGCCTAACCTTGACATTCGGTTTGAATTTTCAAGAATTAGACAACTTGTGATGTACTTATTGATAGAGCGAATAAGGCAATTACATGCACACACCCCCACACACACACATATATATATATATATATATATATATATATATATATTAATTGAATAACATAATAAAATAAGAAATTAATTTCAAAAAAGATGTCAAAGAAATTTTTAAAAACTTTATGACGTTGATGAACTGTATAAGATTTTTTAAAAGTGTGTTTTTAGTTTACATAGTTGTGGTTTCATATACTTTTATATATTTTTTATATATTTTATATAGTTTCAAAGCTTAATTTTATTACCTGCAGTAAGGTCATTGCGGTAATGGTCCTCTGAGGAGAAGACTTTCTTTGAAGACTCATGATTTAAGGACGAAATATCACTCCTTGTTTTTGAACTTTAATAAAATTGGATTAATTTCTCATTTTATTATGTCATTCAATTAATATTATTGCTCTATACTCTATATTGAGCTTTATTTTTATCCTAATAGTCTACTGGTCAAATATGTGTTTTATATATTTAAAGTATTATCTTACTCTCTCTCTCTCTCTCTCTCTCTCTCTCTCTCTCTCTCTCTATATATATATATATATATATATATATATATATATATATATATATATATATATATATATGTGTGTGTCTATATGTGTGTACGTATATAAATAGCCAGCTGTTGAGCGCACTGACGGTGAGATTAAAACTGCAAAACATATAAAAAAGAACCACTTAAGCTATCAAATATACTGAGCATGCTTATCCATCGCCTAGCTCAAACAAACTTACAGTACCGTCCAAAATTAAGTAACAAAAATTAAATCTTCTGAATCTAAACAAAAAGTATATATTAATTTTTGTGAATATTTCACTTAATATATACATTATGTTATGGGAATTTTTACAGAAATTTTCAGATTAATTAAAATAATATTTTTAAAGTTATCCACCATTTTACAGATTTTAAGTGTCCAAAATTTAGGAACAACATATCATTTTTAACTAAATACCATTAAAAATACAAAATAGATTTAATATTTGGTAGTTCCACCTTTCTTTTACATACCTGCTGCGCATCCACACCTGCAGGATTTCACTAAATCTTGACATTGGGCTACAGTTATCTTGGCCCATGATGTTTTCCGGATTGTTTTCCATAACATTCTGTCCTAGAGTCTTCCATAAGTTTTCTATAGGTTTTATTCAGAACTCTGATCAGGCCAGTGCATTACCTCTACTTCTTGATCAGCTAGATAATTCATGACTAGGTTTGCCTTATGGCACGGAATATTTAGCTGCATAAAAAAGGCTTTTCGATAGCAGAATTGTGCAACACTGGCAAAACATGCTGTTCTAAAACATTATTGTCTACAGTGGCATTTACTCTAGTATTTAAGCGTACAAGTGGTGATGTACCCTGCCATGATATCATGCCAAAAACCATCACGATACCTCCACCAAATTTAACAGGTTTTTTTCATGCAGCTAGGATCCTAACTTTCGCCTTTTCCTCTTACAAATTGTTTTCCATCACTGCCAAATACATTGAATTTCGATTCGTCACTGAAATAAACTTTTTACCAATTTTCTTCTGACCATATTACATGCGTTTTCGCGAACGCCAATCAAGCTGATTCGTTGTTTTTTTTAATAATTAGCGGCTTTTTTCGAGGAGATCTTGCAAAAAGACTTATTTCGTGCAACCATAGTTTGTCGTGAAACATTCGTGACACCTTCCATTTGTTTAGAAATTTTGCCAGCTGTAAAGGAAACGGTCTTTTCACACTAGGCGTTGTATAACTCTTTTGCCGTTGTCTTTCTTGGTCTACCAGGTTTCTTTGTCTTACTTAACCTTCCAGTGTCATTGTAAAGTTCATGAACTCGGTTTACAACACTTTTCGAACGTTTCACACGTTAACCTAGTGTTTGAAATTTGAAACAGTTATTTTTCCTTAATATTCCTTAATGTTGGACACTTGAAATATATAAAATGTTTAACTTTAATAATATTATTTTGATTCATCTGAAAATCTCGGTAAAAGCCCAACTACATAATTTACATATTTAGTGACATTTTAAAAAATATTAAAATATAATTTATTTGAGATTAGGAATACTATATTTTTGTTCCTTAATTTTAGACGGATCTGTATATATATATATATATATATATATATATACATATATATATATATATATATATATATATATATATATATATATATATATATATATATGTATATATATATATGTGTGTGTGTGTGTAGATTAGAAATTATCCTTTTAACTCATTCTACATCAATTAACTTTTTGGACAAGTCATGTCCCCACACACACCGCGGTCATACTATATAGTTCGTAAATATCATTGGACTCTATCCCACATCAATGTTATTACGAAATGTAATTCCACTTAATGGCATTTAAATTCAGTTCTAGTCTAGTCAGGCGTATCATTATTTTGTATGAATTGAACAGCAATTAGTCTGTGACGAACCATCCCAACTTTTAAAATTATTTTTATTACGAAATTAAATTGCACTGTAATATTATTTGGTTATTTCCTACGCAAAGCCGCCATTTCATTATTTTGTAAAAAATCTAAAGTAACTCACGCCTGTCAAACATTAAATAAAACTCAGACACATAATTTAGCAATGCATACAAGTCTGTCAGTGTTTTTCAGCTCGCAAATACCTTTTATCTAATAATGTCATCCTTATAAAGCCTTAATATTTCGGCAAAATAGAGAATTACCGACCGTTTCAAGTAAATTTAATTTTTTGATTTACGATTCATGATGTTATGAATCTTCTCAGGAAACAGCGGGAGACGGGTAATATATATATATATATATATATATATATATATATATATATATATATATATATATATATATATATATATATATTTGTTTGTACATATATATATATATTTATACATATATATATTTATACATATATATATACATATGTATATTTATATATATGTGTATATATATATTTAATATATATATATATATATATATATATATATATATATATATATATATATATATATATATATATATATAAAGAAAATTGATAACATTTTTGAAACACCCAAGTATCTAAATATTAATATTACATTTTGATAAATCAAACCATGATGTTATTTTTTTAGGTTAAGATCTCGATTAATACCTCTTTCTCAGAAGCAGCACGTTCTCTTTTTTATTTTATTTTCCTGGTACCAACCCCGGAGGGTTTAATCTAGCGTAGAGTCAGAAAATACGTCAAGTGTTTTGAGACGATAGTTTAAACTTAAATCAGGTTGATTTCTTTGCGCTGGTATATACTTGACTGTGTTAACACATGTGAGTGACAGTAAAACACATATAGAGCTATGTGTGAACTTACTTAGTTTTCATGTTTTGACAAGCTATTGGAGCCGAGTTAATTCAGAAAGTGTTGCTTTACGCGAGGTGGAAATCGTTATTTGCCCAACAGATTCTCCAATTTAGTACGCACAAAAGAAAACCAGTTAAGAAAGTATTATGTGTGTTATTATTAACAGTAGCAGTAGTAGTAGTACTACAATTACTACTACTACTACTACTACTAATAATAATAATAATAATAATTAATGTATAATTAATATATATATATATATATATATATATATATATATTAATTTTTTAACCGCTCTTCTATGCGTAATACTTAATACTTTCGCATGCACTTTATTGAGACAATATCGTCATATTACAAATAATTTTAAAAAATGTATTCAATATTTCAATTATTTATGTTCTTGTTATAAATTATCTCCTTTGTAACAAACTTTTTTTCAAATTCAGGAAGTAATTAATCCTTGAGTGAATCATCCCCAAGAAAGGCTTATCGATAAAACGCTCTCACACGTCTTTCAACTCGATTTTTTTCCCATATTCAACACATATCTGAGAGGCGCTCGATGTGCATGCGTTCATATATTTCCATAATGTATTTGCGACTCAACAGCATTCGCGATCATATCGCTATACTTTCGGAATATTGGGCTAAAGGGAAATTACCATATAAAATGGCTTCCCTCTTTGTCAGCCTGGCCTTTTGATGTGGGCCTTTCAATGCACTAAAAAATAACTTTAATTATTAGCATTGTGTGTTCGATCATGATGTGCAATTTTCTTTAAATAGAGCTTTTCGCGGTGAACCTCTGGATCTAGTTGAATTAGCGAAATATGATAGCTCTCACAAGTTACAATTTCAAGCAACACCCTTATAAAAATAAGTGAGATGTTATACCTGAGAACCTTAGAAGAACAAGAATGTCTGTATGTGAATATTTTATATAGTAGTACAACGAATAAAAGGAATACATAATTGCGCAATATCACCAACAATATACTTTGGACGAGGCCAGGTGTTATGTATTGGGATAAAGATCAAGGAAACTAATAACAATGCAAAATACATTAGATTAAAAGGATGATATTATAAGTTATTTAAATAAGTAAACAAAAGATAGAATTGTGCCAAGTATTGAACACTGATTAGAATATATGGTATAACCAATAGACAAATGCAAAATACAAACAAAAGGTTGATTAGCGTTACAAAAATAAAAATATGGGGAAGAACAAACCGGTAAACTAAAATAGGAATAAATTAAAATAATATATCAAACAGCTGCATTGGGGATCTATACGAGTGGCCCAACCGAACTACATAAAATTTAAGATAGGAAACGCCTAGGCAAACAGAATAAAATATATGCATAAAGTGACGAAACAGTAAACAACATCATAAGTGAATGTAGCAAACTAGCATTAACGTAATATACATCGACATGATTGTGTCCGGAAAATAAACCGGTAAAATCGTTGCAAGAATCTGCACTTTGGACATGCTTACAAATTAAACGGATATAAACTGGAGCCAGTATTGGAAAATGAATACATACATTCTGTAGAAGTTGGAAATACAAACAGACACACTTATCACAGCAAAAAAAACTACCAGAGTAGATAAGAATAGTCCAATAATCTGACACACCTTCTCCCATCCCACAGTACGCGGGAAACAATATCGGTTGGTATCACACAAAAGTCTCCTTAAAAATAAACTAGAGAAATTGAAATTCAGGTTAGAATTGCATCCATACATACAGTTCACTAATAACATGGTTGGAATATGAAATAACGCCCTCGAGTGCTGAGGGCAATAAAAAACTGACACAGGCTAACCGCACATAAACAGAATATATATGCGTAAACACAACTAAAAATGTAGGAAGAATATTATACAGAACCAGAGAAACCGAAGCTACACACGTAAGTATGTACAGAAAACATCATAATCTCGCATACCTTCCAACACCGAAAATTAAATGTAGTGAAACCAACAGTAATTAGTGCAACATAAAATAAGTGGAACCAATATTGATTAGTGCAACATAAAAAGTAGTAGAACCAATTGTGATAAGTGCAACATAAAATTAGTGGAACCAATATTGATTAGTGTAACATGAAATGTTGTGGAAAAAAATTGATTAGTGCAACAGAAAATGTAGTGGAAGCAACGTTGATTAGTGCAACATAAAATTAGTGGAACCAATATTGATAAGTGCAACATAAAATTAGTGGAACCAACATTAATTAGTGCAACAAAAAATGTAGTGGAACCAATATTGATTAGTGCAACATAAAATTAGTGGAACCAATATTGATTAGTGCAACATAAAATGAAGTGGAACCAATATTGATTAGTGCAACATAAAATTGAGTAGAACCAATAGTGATTAGTGCAACATACAATATAGTGGAACCAATATTGATTAGTGCAACATAAAATTAGTGGAACCCATTTTGATAAGTGCAACATAAAATTAGTGGAACCAATATAGATTAGTGCAACATAAAATTAGTGGAACCAATATTGATTAGCGCAACATAAAATGTAGTGGAACCGATATTGATTAGTGCAACATAAAATTATTGGAACTAATATTGATAAGCGCAACATAAAATGTAGTGGAACAAATATGGAGTGTGCAACATAAAATGTAGTGGAACCAATATTGATTAGCGCAACATAAAATATAGTGGAACCAATATTTATTAGTGCAACATAACATGTAGTGGAACCAATATTGATTAGTGCAACAGAAAATGTAGTGGAACCAATATTGATTAGTGCAACATAAAATGTAGTGGAACCAATAGTAATTAGTGCAACATACAATTTAGTAGAACCAATAGTGATTAGTGCAACAGAAAAGGTAGTGGAACCAATATTGATTAGTGCAATATAAAATGTAGTGGAACCAATATTGATTAGTGCAACATAAAAATTATTAGAACCAATAGTGCAACATGAAATATAGTGGACCCAATATTGATTAGTGCAACAGAAAATGTAGTAGAACCGATATTTATTAGTGCAACAGAAAATGTAGTAGAACCGATATTGATTAGTGCAACAGAAAATGTAGTGGAACCAATATTGATTAGTGCAACATAACATTTAGTAGAACCAATAGGGATTAGTGCAACATAAAATATAGTGGAACCAATATTGATTAGTGCAACAGAAAATGTAGTGGAACCAATATAGATTAGTGCCACATAAAATGTAGTGGAACCAATATTGATTAGTGTTATATAAATATAGTGGACCAACATTGATTAGGACAACACAAATGTTGTGACACCAACAGTAATTAGTGCAACATAAAATGCAGTGGAACCCATATTGATCAGTGCAACATAAAGTGTAGTGGAACTAATATTGATTAGCGCAACATCAAATGGTCGTGAAGGTTATTAGAGAATGTGAACAACTAGGAAAGAAAGACCTCTACTAGAAAGGCACGCAAACTACTGAATTTTGGAAGAGATCTACTTTAACTCAAAGTCAAAAGAAATTCAATGTTTATGACTGTTAACGGAAATGACTGAATGATAAACAATTATCTCAAGAATGCAGTGATGTGCAAACGTGATTAAAAGAAGCCGAGTATACAATAAAGCTGGATGCACATATCCCTCAAACGCCACGCAGCTGTCTTTGCAAGTGAACGATCACTTGTAATGATTCGTCTGAGTATTGCTCCTGAGTAAGACCCAATAAAATAAAGTGGTGGGATCCTCCGAAGTCTTATTGTTATTTACTTGTTTAAGTAAGCAATCCGTCGTTTTCTGCTATGAGAAAATAGTAAACGCCTTATGAGTGTATCGAAAAAAATATTGTGAACAAAAAAAACGAAGTTTGCTGGAAATATGAGAGGGGTTGCTAAAACTCCGATTAAATGAAATGCCACCTGCATTTATGGCGATGCATCGTGCGAAAACTTTTTGTTAAAAAGAAATAAGAAAGCAAAAGTAAAATAAATGCACAACATTTGAACCTCTGAAATGCAAAAGCAGAAACGTATTTTGATCCTAAGAGAATTGTCCCAGTAGGATGGAGATCGTAAAAGAACCGTACAAGAAATAATAAAAGAACCAGATTTTCATCGAGAGGAATGATACATATAAACGGTATGAACACGCAAACATATAATTTTTCCAACCAACTGCGTTTCGCATGATGTTTTGATTTATTTCATTCTTTTTTCAATTTCATGGCTTCGAGTCGAGACGATTTCATCGGGTTTTATAATCCTTAGTAGTTTGCCCTTTTGCCTTATTTTCTTACGAAATATAGACATCTATTCGTTAAATAAATTCTTTATCTTTTTTCATATGAATGTATAAAATATAAATGGTGGGGAAACATATAAATAGAGAGAGTGAGTATAATATACAGACACGTAGAAATAGGTATTCGTCTTGCTGATTAAATTGTAAATTAGAGGAAATTAGATCAAGTAAAATGTCGTGTTCAAATATCACTTAACTATAAAACAAAATGGTATATTAACATTCATTACCGGCGAGTAAAATTTACTCGCGGACCTGTGGAAATTCCGCAATATTACATTTTCTTTGTAGTATATTGCTGCCGTGCTTAAAAGTATATTCATGCCATGGCCGTCTTGCGCGCATATGAGTCACGATATTATTGCACCCTTTTGTTCATACTGAAACATACTTATCTAAGTAGTAATGTAGTTTCTACAATATAACTTGCTATGGAGACGTCTATATCCAAAACCTCTGTGGGAGTCTGTGATATATTTCCGTTCCATGGAAGTCCGAGGATAACGGAGACCCCATGATATAATAGTACAATCTACTACACTATAATCATGACCAACTTGCGTAGAAAGTGTATTCTCGTTCAGGTTTGATGTTGGGAACAACATAGACACCAGATAACATTTTTAAAAATAAAGATGTTCCATTAAATCTGCGACAATCTCATTTTTAAAAGAAGGCTGGAGAATGATAATGTACGTACTAACATAAAATTGCGTTTTACTGGCAGGGATACCTGACGTTGCCGCAGTTAGAGTGTCTAATAGCGTTATATGCTACATCATATTAAAGAGAGTTCACGTAATCAGATACCTTGATGTCAGTTATACATCTTATCCTATGAAAGTGTCCGTAGCTCATGTAAGAGGAAGCTAGAGACCCAGCACTTCTTCTATTATTTTAAAATGAAAATTATACATGAGAATAGTCATATTTATGGTAAAATACCTAGTATGTCTTCGTTTTTAGGGACACACATGCACACAAACAGGGATATGTTTGGCTATGGTGTATATATGTATAGATAGACAGAGATATACCTATAGGATCGATAAAGAGAGAGAAAGAGAGAGAGAAAGAGAGAGAGAGAAAGATAGGCAAGGGAATACAGACAAACAGACAGACATACAGACAGACGGAGAAGAGTTATGTACTTAATATACCAAAAGTATTCATTGATATTTTATTTTCTTTAAACGAAAAAAAAATTCTTTGATTTTATATAATTTCATTTTTATTATCGGTTATTAGAATCGAAACTGCGCGTTCGATAGTTTGAGTCTGATACATTCCTAACTAAATACTCCATACATCTGTATAACATATTTTAAAATAACACTCATCAGAACATTCGGATACATGTATTTGAAGTTTTTTTGGGTGTCTCCCCAGTGATCACTTAGAGGTGAGGCATGTTGATATTCGAGCCATAGAGGGTAAGTAGAGATTTGGGGCCAATAACATTGTATTCCCACGGATAATGTTTTACATATGATATCAAATACATCAGAAAAGGACTTTTAGAACTTTTAAGTTCCCGGAGATAAAGAGGGCACTTAGAGATTTGTGACAACTTCAATTCTCATCCAAAGAAAAATGTATATATACAACTTAAATTTAATATAAATAGGATATATTTAAAGGTTTTGAGGGATTACGTCCCGATAAGCTACTTACTGAAATTGATGTTATACGTATAAGATTCTGCGTTGAAGAGAATCCAGAATCTCTACGTTACCTTCTATGTTGATAATATCTACGGGCCCATACTTCTAAGTGGCTCATGGGGGCAGAATATGGTTACTACTCTAAATACATATATCCTATTTTTCTTATATCATAATAAATGTCGGCGTAAGAAATGTATGTGTGTGTATTTATAAAAAAAATAGTGTAAATATATATAAATAGTTATATACTTTCTATTTATTTATTATTTTTAACGTATGATGATACAGAATGTCTTTTAAAAAAATATTTTTCGGTCGCTTCCTTCGACCTTCCTTAATGTAATAACTGGTGTCTGTGAACGTTGAGTGGTAGTAGCAGAAGACGGGTAATGTCAATAAGATGAAGAAATGTTGGCAAATGTCCACCCACACTGTCTTACATATTTTTTTGTCCCCCGATTTATAAAATCGAGGGACCAATGTTTTGAGGCATTTCCCTCTGTCCGTCCGTCCGGATTTTACTACACAACCATCAATTGAATTTCTCTGAAATTTTGCATGAAGTTGTAACTTTTGTCAGGTTCGAAAGTGACATTCTCCGATTTTTGAAAAAAAATCTGGTTAACCCCCCAGGGGGTCAAAAGGCCCCGAAATGGCAAAAAATGATATTTTTGCCCCATAACTTTTCATCCATCCATTTAATTTCTCTGAAACTTGGCCAAAATGTGGAGGCAATTGTTCCTAATAGAAAATACGTATCGCTGACCTTAGAAAAAAACTGGTTCGCCCCCAGGGTGTACAAAAGCCCCCAATATGGCAAAAAATGACCCTTTTCTCCCATAACGTTTGATCCATCCATTCAATTTTTCTGAAACTTGGCCAAAATGTAGAGGCAATTGTTTTGGATATGAAATGAGCATCCTTGACCTGAGAATAATTCTGGTTCGCGCTCCAAAGGGGTCAAAGGGGGTCAAAATGCCCCAAATTGCCCAAATGTATTGCATTTTACATTCGCTACATCGAGTACCATACAGAGGGGGACCACACACGCGCGGCTTGTTAAATTTTTTACCTAAAGAAATCAGCAACGTTGGTGGCGTTGTGGACATATGTTCTAAACTTAAGTGGATAGAGGCATACAATGTTAATATGTTGTCATGCTCGGGGTAGGTGGCGTGAGGTTAGAGTGGGTATATATATATATATATATATATATATATATATATATATATATATAATCTTTGTAATATAGCAGGAAAAATCCCAGCAGAGGGTTCGATTCATTGAGAATTAAAGGCAACAATTAAAAATTAAGAGCGTAATATCAATTTATTTTGGTACAGAGAAAATAGTACAACATTCGTAGCGTCGGTTTCAAGCCCAGAAGGACTTAGCCATCCGGCTCTAGTCAGATTCAGCAGTCATGACAACATAAGCTGAGGAGAGCCGGATAGCTAAGTCCTTATGTGCTTGAAACAAACGGTACGAATGTTGTACTAAGTTTTCTCTACCCAAATAAATAAATAAATAAATATATATATATATATATATATATATATATATATATATATATATATATATATATATATATATATATTCAACATGGTTTTTACCAGAGTGAAGATGAACTAGTACGCAATACTCTTCTGAAGGCCCCGTGTTCTGTAACTAGAGAGTCATAGTTGATATATTTTTTTTTACCCTGCGGTTATAGATTTTGCGATTGTGTCCTAATTCTTGTCTAATTAAATTTATTTGCTTGTTTGCATCGAGCTATTTTGTTATAACTGATTTTTTGTCATTAAACGAAATATATATATATATATATATATATATATATATATATATATATATATATATATATATAACATTATTAAAGCTCTAAGTGATTTTCGTTTTTAAATCGCCTTCGTATTCTGTGTGAACCAATCAAAACTAATTGATTCGGTGAAACGAAGCAAGATAATAGGGAAAATGTTGGAGTTGAGCGTCAAGAGGAAATGAATTGTTCGCCTCTGCGTTGAAATGAGAAAAAACTCACAGAAAAGGAGAAAATAAATAAATACATAAAGCAAATTAAAACTCATTTGAAATGGGGAAATGTACGAAGTAGGGGAGGGAGAGTAAACAAAAAAAGTAAATAAGAATTAAATAGGAAAGGAAAAATGAAGCCATCAAAACCAAATAAATAGTAAAACAACAAATGTGGAAGGCGACAAAAGTAACATTAAAAAACTAAAAGCAAATTCCCGTTTCAGCAATAATCACATAAAATAATACATTTTGATGAATAAATAAATACATAAATAGCAATAGGAACGTACATGAGTTTTGTCGTGACTATCTCTGGATATAACAGCTTTACTTTCTAACTATACAATAATTACTAGTTAACGAGTTCATTATCATAGGGTAATCTAAATAAATATATGCGATTTTCTTTTCATTTATCAATCCGATCAAAACGGCTTATGTTTTGTTAATCCATAATACAATACATAATTTTGAAATACTGTATATATAGTACTGACGAAATACCCTAACACAGCTACCTTGATGCCTAATTCTGACACCTATTTATTTAAACAATTTATTATGAATTAATGTTTGGTGTTATTTATTTGTAATTTCATTGTCCCATGTTCATTATATATGTATGCTATTGTTTTGTCGATATTTACAGTAATTAATAAAAGAGGGTTAATTAAACATCGACTAACACCTTTCCTAAAATACATGTTGATTAATTTTCTAAGTAATTTGAATGAACTAACATCGCACTAAAACGAAATATATACTGAAAAAGCATAAGAAATAAAAATGCATACAGAGGAGAGAAGGGGATTGATTGTTTGATTGCCTGTTCTTTTCCTGTTTCTCTCGCTCTCTTTCTCTCTCTCTCTCTTTTAGATGTGGGTTTTAATTATTTCAATTATACAAATTTGCCAGGCGATAGCGATCTAGGAAAGTCAGCTAGCATATAATAACATTGAAAACACTCATTCAGGAAATTGATATTTTGTTTTAGTTATGAAAGCTCCTAATAAATTACTATGAAGAAAAAGAGAAAGAAAGAGAGAGTAAATATATTTTAAAAGATTGCTAACACCAGTGGAAAAAAACGCCAGCTAAACAAACGTATAAAAATACCGAGTTTGATTAAAACATTGAAACATAAGTTTGTGCCTACCATTATCAATTGTGTTGTATTAAACGCTTCATATTACCTCCATCATAACCAACGATTCGTTGATATGTAATCCACTTATAATATAACGAGCACCTTCTCTGTCAGGATGTCTGTCTGTCTGTCCGTCCTGGGGAATTTTTGTAAACGTAATTTCAGAAATAAACAATAAATAATTTAAGCGCCGAGACTACGATTCGAACTCGCAACCTTGACGCTAACTGCCGAACGCGCTATCATCTGCTCCACGAAGCCAAGTGATATAAACGTCTTAATTTTAAATGATAAAGAATCCGTTTTTTTTTCAACTTCTTCCAGTTACAAATGGATGATCGTATAACTGTTCATTGGAATACATTGGGTCTGCGTTCGCACTCGATTGTTTTAGGGGGGGGGGGGGTCGCGAGGGGGGGGGGGAATTCCCCCCCCCCATTTTTTTTTCCATTTTTTTTCTTGGCGCGAAAAAAAAAAAATTTTGGCGCGAAAAAAAAAAAAATTTCCCGCCCCAAAAAAAAAAAATTTTTTTTCCGCCTAATAAAAAAAAAAAAAAAAAAAAAATTTTTTTTTCCTTTTTAAACAAAAAAAGTATTCGGAGACAAATTTTTTTCATTTCCTCTGTCTAACCACCCAAGAACGCGGCAGCCTAGCAAAAATAGACGACCGTTAGGGAGTCTATTTTCGCTAGTCCACTTATAATATAACGAGCACCTTCTCTGTCTGTCAGTCTGTCAGTCTGTCTGTCTGTCTGTCTGTCCGTCCTGGGGAATTTTTGTAAACAGAAGAGAGGGGGGGTCTCGTGTAATTAAGATTTAATTAATTAAGCTTTTCAAGTAGGCGTTCATAATATTTGTATACCTGTAGAATTAGGAAACTATTATTAATTAATTAAATTTACATTAGATAACATTAAATAACATTATTAGATTGGAGAAGAACGAAATTTCAAGACGAGGAAGCGATTAGAAGTGAAAACGTGGCAGGAATCATACTAAAATTAAGAGATTTCAACGGCCTTTTATACCCTTAATAAATGTCGTTTAGACATTAGACGGGCTTCCTCATTTACATAATACATTCCTTTTAACCTTCCATTAAATTCAGATTTACAAATATACACTTATAACTGCTATTATCAAGTTTCCATATGTATTCACAATACGTTCCGATAAGGTGATATTAAGAAAAATTATTAATACAATTAATTAAACCCATTTTCTTCATCAACCAGCGTGTTTTCTCAATCATACTTCCAATGGCGATTATTGTGAAAATTTCAAGTCTTTCTCGGCCTTTTGGCTAAGATCAAAGTGTAGTATCTGTTCCGATGAATACTGAACCACATAGACTGGTATTGTATTGGCCTTCGGGTCTCGACTGGTATTGTCTTGGCCTTCGGGTCTTCATTTACGCCGGTCTACGGGTCTGTCCTTTGCATTTCTAGGAGGTCCACCCTCCCAGGCTTCTCCTCCCCTCTTTAGTGACGTCATTGTGAGAGGATTTTTTTCACAGTTTTCATTCATTATTTACATTACGTTGATAAGAGAATGTTTTCTACTAAATGTTAAAAGTAAACAAGGCATATCCGAGCTATTAGTAAATCGGTGACCATTCAGGAAAACTAAATTGCTGACTCATACTTCCGGTTTATCCGGTAGTGACGTCATCGTGAGAGGATTTTTTCAGTTTTCATTCATTATTTACATTACGTTGTTAAGAGAATGTTTTTTACTATAAGTTAAAAGTAAACAAGGCATATCCGAGCCATTCATAAATCGGTGACCATTTAGGAAACCTAAATTGATGAATCATCTTTCCGGTCGGACCGGAAGTGACGTCATTTAGATAGGATCTTTACACATTATCAGTCTTTACATTCATTACGTTTATAAGCAAATGGGGTTTTATTGTAAATAGGAAGTTAAGCAACAAATATCTCGGCCATTACTAAATGGGTAACCGTTTTGGAAAAATAACAAAACTGGTTCTTTGATATGACGTAGGCGCCTTCAATAGCATATTTAAACATTAGTTCTTTGATATGACCGAGGCGCCTACTAATTTGGTTACATTATTTTAACTATGCATGGGGTAAAAAAATGTTTTTTCCTTTTTCTTTTTCTCACTTACAATATTACTATTCATGGGGAAGGGTAACAAAAAAAAATTTTTTTTTGGGGGGGCGGGTAAAAAAATTTTTTTTTTCTTTTTCTAACTGAAAATATTACTACTCATGGGGAAGGGTAACAAAATATTTTTTTTTTCGGGTGGGGGGGGGGGGTAAAATTTTTTTTTTTTTTTTTTCTTTTTCTAACTGAAAATATTACTACTCATGGGGAACGGTAACAAAAAAAAATTTTTTTTTGGTTGGGTGGGGGGGAAATTTTTTTTTTTTTTCTTTTTCTTACTGAAAATATTACTACTCATGGGGAAGGGTAACAAAAAAATCTTTTTTTTGGGTGGGGGATGGGGTAAAAAAATTTTTTTTTTTTCTTTTGCTAACCGAACATATTACTATTCATGGGGAAGGGTAACAAAAAAAAATTTTTTTTTTGGGGGGGGGGGGTAAAATTTTTTTTTTTTTTTTTTGAACTGAAAACATCCCAATTCATGGGGAAGGGTGACAAAAAATTTTTTTGGGGGGGGTGAGGGGGGGGGGGGTAAAAAATTTTTTTTTTCTTTTTCTTATTGAAAATATTACTACTCATGGGAAAGGGTAACAAAAAAAAATTGGGGGGGTGGGGGGGGGTAAAAAAAAATTTTTTTTCTCTTTTTCTAACTGAAAATATTACTATTCATGGGGAAGGGTAACAAAAAAAAAATTTGGGGGGGGGGAAATGTTTTTTTCCTTTTTCTAACTGAAAATATGACTATTCATGGGGAAAGGTAACTAAAAAAAATTTTTTTGGGGGGGGGGTAAAAAAATTTTTTATTTATTTTTTTTTTAACTTAAATACAATTCCTATTCATGGGGAAGGGTAAAACAAACAATTTTGGTGGGAGGGGGGTAAAAACTTTTTTTCTTTTTCTAACTGAAAATATTACTATTCATGGGGAAGGGTGACAAATATCTTTTCTTTTTTAGGGGTGGGGGGGGGGGGGTAAACATTTTTTCTTTTTTTTCTGTTTCTAACTGAAAATATAACTATTCATGGGAAAGAGTACAAAATAAAATTTAGGGGGGGGGTAGATATTATTTCTTTTTTTTCTCTTTTTCTAACTGAAAATATTACTATTACGGAGAAGGGCAAAAAATAAATTTGGGGGGGGGGCGACCTTTTTTTGAAACTGAAAATATTAGTATTCTTGGGGGAGGGTGAAAAAAACTTTTGTAGATAGTGGGTAAAAAAATGTTTCAAACATGTTTTATTTGTTTTTAAACTAAAAATATTCTTGATTAGAAACATAGAAAATCGATGTCTACCCACCCACGAAATATGACTGAGTCTCCATCGGTTTACTGGTAAGCGTTCATTTCCGACGCGGCAGCCTAGCAAAAATAGACGACCGTTAGGGAGGCTATTTTGGCTAGTCCACTTATAATATAACGAGCACTTCTCTGTCTGTCTGTCTGTCTGTCTGTCTGTCTGTCCGTCCTGGGGAATTTTTGTAAACAGAAGAGAGAGGGGAGGGGGGTCTCGAGTAATTAAGATTTAATTAATTAAGCTTTTCGAGTCAGCGTTCATAATATTTTTATACATGTAGAATTAGGAAACTTTTATTAATTAATTAAATTTACATTAGATAACTTTAAATAACCTTATTAGATTGGAGTAGAAAGAAATTTCAAGTCGAGGCGGCGATTAGAAGTGAAAACGTGGCAAGAATACAACTAAAATTAATAGATTTCAACGGCTATTTATACCCTTAATAAACGTCGTTTAGACATTAGACGGGCTTCCTCATTTACATAATACATTCCTTTTAACCTTCCATTAAATTCAGATTCACAAATATACACTTATAACTGCTATTATCAAGTTTCCATATGTATTCAAAATACGTTCCGATAAGGTGATATTAATAAAAATTATTAATACAATTAATTAAAGCCATTTTCTTCATCAACCAGCGTATTTTCTCAACCATACTTGCAATGGCGATTATTGTTAAAATTTCAAGTCTTTCTCGGCCTTTTGGCTAAGATCAAAGTGTAGTATCTGTTCCGATGAATACTGAACCACATAGACTGGTATTGTCTTGGCTTTCGGGTCTTCACTGGTATTGTCTTGGCCTTCGGGTCTTCATTTACGCCGGTCTACGAGTCTGTCCTTTGCATTTCTAGGAGGTCCACCCTCCCAGGCTTCTCCTCCCCTTAGTGACGTCATTGTGAGAATCCTTCTGGTTAATCCGGAAGTGACGTCATCGTGAGAGGATTTTTTCACAGTTTTCATTCATTATTTACATTACGTTGTTAAGAGAATGTTTTTTACTATAAATTACAAGTAAACAAGGCATATCCGGGTCTGTCCTTTGCATTTCTAGGAGGTCCACCCTCCCAGGCTTCTCCTCCCCTCTTTAGTGACGTCATTGTGAGAGGATTTTTTTCACAGTTTTCATTCATTATTTACATTACATTGTTAAGCGAATGTTTTCTACTAAATGTTAAAAGTAAACAAGGCATATCCGAGCTATTAGTAAATCGGTGACCATTCAGGAAATTAAATTGCTGACTCATACTTCCGGTTTATCCGGTAGTGACGTCATCGTGAGAGGATTTTTTCACAGTTTTCATTCATTATTTACATTACGTTGTACCGAGAATGTTTTTTACTATAAGTTAAAAGTAAACAAGGCATATCCGAGCCATTCATAAATCGGTGACCATTTAGGAAACCTAAATTGCTGAATCATCTTTCCGGTTGGACCGGAAGTGACGTCATTTTGAGAGGATCTTTTCACATTATCAGTCTTTACATTCATTACGTTTATAAGCAAAGGTGTTTTATTGTAAATAGGAAGTTAAGCAACAAATATCTCGGCCATTACTAAATGGGTAACCGTTTTGGAAAAATAACAAAACTGGTTCTTTGATATGACGTAGGCGCCTTCAATAGTGGGGGGGGGGTAAAAATTTTTTTTTTTTTCTTTTTCTAACTGAAAATATTACTACTCATGGGGAAGGGTAACAAAATTTTTTTTTTTTTCGGGTGGGGGGGTAAAAAATTTTTTTTTTTTTCTCTTTTTCTAACTGAAAATATTACTACTCATGGGGAAGGGTAACAAAAAAATTTTTTTTTTTGGGTGGGGGGGGTAAATTTTTTTTTTTTTTTTTTTTCTTACTGAAAATATTACTATTCATGGGGAAGGGTAACAAAAAATTTTTTTTTTTTCGGGTGGGGGGGGTAAAATTTTTTTTTTTTTTTTTTTTCTAACTGAAAATATTACTACTCATGGGGAAGGGTAACAAAAAAAATTTTTTTTTTGGGTGAGGGGGGGGAAAAATTTTTTTTTTTTTTTCTTTTTCTTACTGAAAATATTACTACTCATGGGGAAGGGTAACAAAAAAAATTTTTTTGGGAGGGGGGGTAAAATTTTTTTTTTTTTTTTTGAACTGAAAACATCCTAATTCATGGGGAAGGGTAACAAAATTTTTTTGGGGGGGTGAGGGGGGGTGAGTGGGGGGTTGAGGGGGGGGGGTAAAAAAATTTTTTTTTTTATTTTCTTTTTCTTACTGAAAATATTACTACTCATGGAGAAGGGTAACAAAAAAATTTTTTTTGGTGGGGTGGGGGGGGGGGGGTAAAAAAATTTTTTTTTTTTCTCTTTTTATAACTGAAAATATTACTATTCATCGTGAAGGGTAAAAAAAAAATTTTGGGTGGGGGGGGAAATGTTTTTTTCCTTTTTCTAACTGAAAATATTACTATTCATGGGGAAAGGTAACTAAAAAAATTTTTTTTGGGGGGGGGTAAAAAATTTATTTTTTATTTTTTTTTTGAACTTAAATACAATTCCTATTCATGGGGAAGGGTAAAATAAAAAATTTTGGTGGGAGGGGGGTAAAAACTTTTTTTCTTTTTCTAACTGAAAATATTACTATTCATGGGGAAGGGTGACAAATATCTGTTCTTTTTTTTGGGGTGGGGTTAAATTTTTTTTCTTTTTTTTCTGTTTCTAACTGAAAATATAACTTCATGGGGAAGAGTACAAAAAGAAATTTAGGGGGGGTAGATATTATTTCTTTTTTTTCTCTTTTTCTAACTGAAAATATTACTATTACGGATAAGGGCAAAAAATAAATTGGGGGGGGCGACCTTTTTTTTAAACTGAGAATATTAGTATTCTTGGGGGAGGGTGAAAAAAACTTTTGGAGAGAGTGGGTAAAAAAATGTTTTAAACATGTTTTATTTGTTTTTAAACTAAAAATATTCTTGGTTAGAAACATAGAAAATCGATGTCTACCCACCCACGAAATATGACTGAGTCTCCATCGGTTTACTGGTGAGCGTTCATTTCCGACGCGGCAGCCTAGCAAAAATAGACGACCGTAGGGAGGCTATTTTGGCTAGTCCACTTATAATATAACGAGCACCTTCTCTGTCAGGATGTCTGTCTGTCTGTCCGTCCTGGGGAATTTTTGTAAACAGAAGAGAGGGGGGGGGGGTCGAGTAATTAACATTTACTTAATTAAGCTTTTCAAGTCAGCGTTCATAATATTTGTATACCTGTAGAATTAGGAAACTATTGTTAATTAATTAAATTTACATTAGATAATTAGATAACATTAAATAACCTTAGTAGATTGGAGAAGAACGAAATTTCAGGTCGAGGCTGTGATTAGAAGTGAAAACGTGGCAAGAATAACACTAAAATTAATAGATTTCAACAGCCTTTTATACCCTTAATAAATGTCGTTTAGACATTAGACGGGCTTCCTCATTTACATAATACATTCCTTTTAACCTTCCATTAAATTCAGATTTACAAATATACACTTGTAACTGCTATTATCAAGTTTCCATATGTATTCACAACACGTTCCGATAAGGTGATATTAAGAAATATTATTAATACAATTGATTAAACCCATTTCTTAATCAACCAGCGTGTTTTCTCAACCATACTTCCAATGGCGATTATTGTTAAAATTTCAAGTCTTTCTCGGCCTTTTGGCTAAGATCAAAGTGTAGTATCTGTTCCGATGAATACTGAACCACATAGACTGGTATTGTATTGGCTTTCGGGTCTTCACTGCTATTGTCTTGGCCTTCGGGTCTTCATTTACGCCGGTCTACGGGTCTGTCCTTTGCATTTCTAGGAGGTCCACCCTCCCAGGCTTCTCCTCCCCTCTTTAGTGACGTCATTGTGAGAGGATTTTTTCCACAGTTTTCATTCATTATTTACATTACGTTGTTAAGAGAATGTTTTCTACTAAAAGTTAAAAGTAAACAAGGCATATCCGAGCTATTAGTAAATCGGTGACCATTCAGGAAAACTAAATTGCTGACTCATACTTCCGGTTTATCCGGTAGTGACGTCATCGTGAGAGGATTTTTTCACAGTTTTCATTCATTATTTACATTACGTTGTACCGAGAATGTTTTTTTACTATAAGTTAACAGTAAACAAGGCATATCCGAGCCATTCATAAATCGGTGACCATTTAGGAAACCTAAATTGCTGAATCATCTTTCCGGTTGGAACGGAAGTGACGTCATTTGAGAGGATCTTTTCACATTATCAGTCTTTACATTCATTACGTTTATAAGCAAAGGTGTTTTATTGTAAATAGGAAGTTAAGCAACAAATATCTCGGCCATTACTAAATGGGTAACCGTTTTGGAAAAATAACAAAACTGGTTCTTTGATATGACGTGGCGCCTTCAATAGCATATTTAAACATTAGTTCTTTGATATGACCGAGGCGCCTACTAATTTGGTTAAATGTTTTCTTTTTCTTTTTCTCACTTACAATATTACTATTCATGGGGAAGGGTAACAAAAAAAAAAATTTTTTTGGGGGGGGGGGGGGAATTTTTTTTTTTTTTTTTTTTTTTCAACTGAAAACATTCTAATTGATGGGGAAAGGTAACAAAATTTTTTTTTTTTTAGGTGGGGGGGGTAAAATTTTTTTTTTTTTTCTTTTTCTAACTGAAAATATTACTACTCATGGGGAAGGGTAACAAATTTTTTTTTTTTTCGGGTGGGGGGGGTAAAAAAAATTTTTTTCTTTTTCTTTTTCTAACTAAAAATATTACTACTCATGGGGAAGGGTAACAAAAAAAAAAATTTTTTGGGGTGGGATGGGAAAAATTTTTTTTTTTTTTTTCTTTTTCTTACTGAAAATATTACTACTCATGGGGAAGGGTAACAAAAAAAATTTTTTTTTTGGGTGGGGGGGGGGTAAAATTTTTTTTTTTTTTTCTTTTTCTAACTGAAAATATTACTACTCATGGGGAAGGGTAACAAAATTTTTTTTTTTTTCGGGTGGGGGGGGGGGTAAAAAAATTTTTTTCTTTTCTTTTTCTAACTGAAAATATAACTATTCATGGGGAAGAGTACAAATAGAAATTTAGGGGAGGGTAGATATTATTTCTTTTTTTTTTCTCTTTTTCTAACTGAAAATATTACTATTACGGATAAGAGCAAATAAAATTTGGGGGGGGGGACCTTTTTTTTAAACTGAAAATATTAGTATTCTTGGGGGAGGGTGAAAAACACTTTTGGAGAGAGTGGGTAAAAAAATGTTTTAAACATGTTTTATTTGTTTTTAAACTAAAAATATTCTTGGTTAGAAACATAGAAAATCGATGTCTACCCACCCACGAAATATGACTGAGTCTCCATCGGTTTACTGGTGAGCGTCTATTTCCGACGCGGCAGCCTAGCAAAAATAGACGACCGTAGGGAGGCTATTTTGGCTAGTCCACTTATAATATAACGAGCACTTCTCTGTCTGTCTGTCTGTCTGTCTGTCTGTCTGTCCGTCCTGGGGAATTTTTGTAAACAGAAGAGTTAGGGGAGGGGGGGTTCTCGAGTAATTAAGATTTAATTAATTAAGCTTTTCGAGTCAGCGTTCATAATATTCGTATACATGTAGAATTAGGAAACTATTATTAATTAATTTAATTTATTTACATTAGATAACATTAAATAACCTTATTAGATTGGAGTAGAACGAAATTTCAAGTCGAGGCTGCGATTAGAAGTGAACACGTGGCAAGAATACAACTAAAATTAAGAGATTTCAACAGCCTTTTATACCCTTAATAAACGTCGTTTAGACATTAGACGGGCTTCCTCATTTACATAATACATTCTTTTTAACCTTCCATTAAATTCAGATTTACAAATATACACTTATAACTGCGATTATCAAGTTTCCATATGTATTCACAATACGTTCCGATATGGTGATATTAATAAAAATTATTAATACAATTAATTAAACCCATTTTCTTCATCAACCAGGGTGTTTTCCCAACCATACTTCCAATGGCGATTATTGTTAAAATTTCAAGTCTTTCTCGGCCTTTTGGCTAAGATCAAAGTGTAGTATCTGTTCCGATGAATACTGAACCACATAGACTGGTATTGTCTTGGCTTTCGGGTCTTCACTGGTATTGTCTTGGCCTTCGGGTCTTCATTTACGCCGGTCTACGGGACTGTCTTGTGCAGTTCTAGGAGGTCCACCCTCCCAGGCTTCTCCTCCCCTCTTTAGTGACGTCATTGTGAGAGGATTTTTTTCACAGTTTTCATTCATTATTTACATTACATTGTTAAGCGAATGTTTTCTACTAAATGTTAAAAGTAAACAAGGCATATCCGAGCTATTAGTAAATCGGTGACCATTCAGGAAAACTAAATTGCTGACTCATACTTCCGGTTTATCCGATAGTGACGTCATCGTGAGAGGATTTTTTCACAGTTTTCATTCATTATTTACATTACGTTGTACCGAGAATGTTTTTTACTATAAGTTAAAAGTAAACAAGGCATATCCGAGCCATTCATAAATCGGTGACCATTTAGGAAACCTAAATTGCTGAATCATCTTTCCGGTTGGAACGGAAGTGACGTCATTTTGAGAGGATCTTTTCACATTATCAGTCTTTACATTCATTACGTGTTTTATGTGAATAGGAAGTTAAGCAACAAATATCTCGGCCATTACTAAATGGGTAACCGTTTTGGAAAAATAACAAAACTGGTTCTTTGATATGACGTAGGCGCCTTCAATAGCATATTTAAACATTAGTTCTTTGATATGACCGAGGCGCCTACTAAATTTTTTTTTGGGGGGGGGGGGGTAAAATTTTTTTTTTTTTCTTTTTCTAACTGAAAATATTACTACTCATGGGGAAGGGTAACAAATTTTTTTTTTTTTTCGGGTGGGGGGGGGGGGGGTTAAAAAAATTTTTTTTTTTTTCTTTTTCTAACTGAAAATATTACTACTCATGGGGAAGGGTAACAAAAAAATTTTTTTTTTTTGGGTGGGGGGGGGGGTAAAATTTTTTTTTTTTTTTTCTTTTTCTAACTGAAAATATTACTACTCATGGGGAAGGGTAACAAAAAAATTTTTTTTTTTTGGGTGGGGGGGGGTAAAAATTTTTTTTTTTTTTTTTCTTTTTCTAACTGAAAATATTACTACTCATGGGGAAGGGTAACAAAAAAAAAAAATTTGGGGGGTGGGGGAGGGGGTAAATTTTTTTTTTTTTTTTTCTTTTTCTTACTGAAAATATTACTACTCATGGGGAAGGGTAAAAAAAAAATTTTTTTTTTTGGGTGGGGGGGGGTAAAATTTTTTTTTTTTTTTTCTTTTTCTAACTGAAAATATTACTATTCATGGGGAAGGGTAACAAAAAAATTTTTTTTTTTGGGTGGGGGGGGGTAAAATTTTTTTTTTTTTTTTTCTTTTTCTAACTGAAAATATTACTAATCATGGGGAAGGGTAACAAAAAAAAAATTTGTTTGGGGTGGGGGGGGTAAAAAATTTTTTTTTTTTTCTTTTTCTAACTGAAAATATTACTACTCATGGGGAAGGGTAACAAAAAAAATTTTTTTTTTGGGTGGGATGGGGGAAAAAAAATTTTTTTTTTTCCCTTTTTCTTACTGAAAATATTACTACTCATGGGGAAGGGTAACAAAAAAAAAATTTTTTTGGGGTGGGGGGGGGTAAAATTTTTTTTTTTTTTTTTTCTTTTTCTAACTGAAAATATTACTATTCATGGGGAAGGGTAACAAAAAAAATTTTTTTTTGGGGAAGGGTAAAATTTTTTTATTTTTTTTTTTGAACTGAAAACATCCCAATCCATGGGGAAGGGTAACAAAAAATTTTTGGGGGGGGGGGTGAGGGGGGGGGAAATTTTTTTTTTTTTTTTTGTTCTTTTTCTTACTGAAAATTTTACTACTCATGGGGAAGGGTAACAAAAAAAATTTTGGTGGGGGATGGGGGGGGTAAAAAAAAAATTTTTTTCTCTTTTTCTAACTGAAAATATTACTATTACGGATAAGGGCAAAAAATAAATTTGGGGGAGGGCGACCTTTTTCTTAAACTGAAAATATTAGTATTCTTGGGGGAGGGTGAAAAAAACTTTTAGAGAGAGTGGGTAAAAAAATGTTTTAAACATGTTTTATTTGTTTTTAAACTAAAAATATTCTTGGTTAGAAACATAGAAAATCGATGTCTACCCACCCACGAAATATGACTGAGTCTCCATCGGTTTACTGGTGAGCATTCATTTCCGACGCGGCAGCCTAGCAAAAATAGACGACCGTAGGGAGGCTATTTTGGCTAGTCCACTTATAATATAACGAGCACTTCTCTGTCTGTCTGTCAGTCTGTCTGTCTGTCTGTCTGTCTGTCTGTCCGTCCTGGGGAATTTTTGTAAACAGAAGAGAGGGGGGGGGTCTCGGGTAATTAAGATTTATTTAATGAAGCTTTTCAAGTAGGCGTTCATAATATTTGTACACCTGTAGAATTAGGAAACTATTATTAATTAATTAAATTTACATTAGATAACTTTAAATAACCTTATTAGATTAGAGTAGAAAGAAATTTCAAGTCGCGGCGGCGATTAGAAGTGAAAACGTGGCAAGAATAATACTAAAATTAATAGATTTCAACGGCCTTTTATACCCTTAGTAAACGTCGTTTAGACATTAGACGGGCTTCCTCATTTACATAATACATTCCTTTTAACCTTCCATTAAATTCAGATTTACAAATATACACTTATAACTGCTATTATCAAGTTTCCATATGTATTCACAATACGTTCCAGTAAGGTGATATTAATAAAACTTATTAATAAAATTAATTAAAGCCATTTTCTCATTTTCTCAGCGTGTTTTCTCAACCATACTTGCAATCGCGATTATTGTGAAAATTTCAAGTCTTTCTCGGCCTTTTGGCTAAGATCAAAGTGTAGTATCTGTTCCGATGAATACTGAACCACATAGACTGGTATTGTCTTGGCTTTCGGGTCTTCACTGCTATTGTCTTGGCGTTCGGGTCTTCATTTACGCCGGTCTACGGGTCTGTCCTTTGCAGTTCTTGGAGGTCCACCCTCCCAGGCTTCTCCTCCCCTTAGTGACGTCATTGTGAGAATCCTTCTGGTTAATCCGGAAGTGACGTCATCGTGAGAGGATTTTTTCACAGTTTTCATTCATTATTTACATTACGTTGTTAAGAGAATGTTTTTTACTATAAATTACAAGTAAACAAGGCATATCCGGGTCTGTCCTTTGCATTTCTAGGAGGTCCACCCTCCCAGACTTCTCCTCCCCTTTTTAGTGACGTCATTGTGAGAGGATTTTTTTCACAGTTTTCATTCATTATTTACATTACATTGTTAAGCGAATGTTTTCTACTAAATGTTAAAAGTAAACAAGGCATATCCGAGCTATTAGTAAATCGGTGACCATTCAGGAAAACTAAATTGCTGACTCATACTTCCGGTTTATCCGGTAGTGACGTCATCGTGAGAGGATTTTTTCACAGTTTTCATTCATTATTTACATTACGTTGTACCGAGAATGTTTTTTACTATAAGTTAAAAGTAAACAAGGCATATCCGAGCCATTCATAAATCGGTGACCATTTAGGAAACCTAAATTGCTGAATCATCTTTCCGGTTGGACCGGAAGTGACGTCATTTTGAGAGGATCTTTTCACATTATCAGTCTTTACATTCATTACGTTTATAAGCAAAGGTGTTTTATTGTAAATAGGAAGTTAAGCAACAAATATCTCGGCCATTACTAAATGGGTAACCGTTTTGGAAAAATAACAAAACTGGTTCTTTGATATGACGTAGGCGCCTTCAATAGCATATTTAAACATTAGTTCTTTGATATGACCGAGGCGCCTACTAAATTTTTTTTTTTGGGGGGGGGTAAAATTTTTTTTTTTTTTCTTTTTCTAACTGAAAATATTACTACTCATGGGGAAGGGTAACAAATTTTTTTTTTTTTCGGGTGAGGGGGGGGGTAAAAAATTTTTTTTTTTTTTTCTTTTTCTAACTGAAAATATTACTACTCATGGGGAAGGGTAACAAAAAAAATTTTTTTTTTTGGGTGGGAGGGGGTAAAAATTTTTTTTTTTTTTTTCTTTTTCTTACTGAAAATATTACTACTCATGGGGAAGGGTAACAAAAATTTTTTTTTTTTTGGGGTGGGGGGGGTAAAAATTTTTTTTTTTTTTTTCTTTTTCTAACTGAAAATATTACTACTCATGGGGAAGGGTAACAAAAAAAAATTTTTTTTGGGTGGGGGGGGGAAATTTTTTTTTTTTTTTTTTTTTTCTTACTGAAAATATTACTACTCATGGGGAAGGGTAACAAAAAAAATTATTTTTTTTGGGTGGGGGAGGGGGTAAAATTTTTTTTTTTTTTTTCTAACTGAAAATATTACTATTCATGGGGAAATTTTTTTTGGGGGGGATGGGTAAAAATTTTTTTTTTTTCTGAACTGAAAACATCCCAATTCATGGGGAAGGGTAACAAAAAAAAAATTTTTTTTGGGGTGGGGGGGGTTAAAAAATTTTTTGTTTGTTCTTTTTCTTACTGAAAATATTACTACTCATGGGGAAGGGTAACAAAAAAAAATTTTTGGGGGGGGGGTAAAATTTTTTTATTTTTTTCTCTTTTTCTAACTGAAAATATTACTATTCATGGGGAAGGGTAACAAAAAAAAAAATTTGGGGGGGGGAATGTTTTTATTCCTTTTTCTAACTGAAAATATTACTATTCATGGGGAAAGGTAACTAAAAAAAATTTTTTTGGGGGGGGGGGTAAAAAATGTTTTTATTTATTTATTTTTTTTTAAACTGAAAATGTTAGTATTCTTGGGGGAGGGTGAAAAAAACTTTTGGAGAGAGTGGGTAAAAAAATGTTTTAAAAATGTTTTATTTGTTTTTAAACTAAAAATATTCTTGGTTAGAAACAAAGAAAATCGATGTCTACCCACCCACGAAATATGACTGAGTCTCCATCGGTTTACTGGTGAGCGTTCATTTCCGACGCGGCAGCCTAGCAAAAATAGACGACCGTAGGGAGGCTATTTTGGCTAGTCCACTTATAATATAACGAGGACCTTCTCTGTCTGTCTGTCAGTCTGTCTGTCTGTCTGTCTGTCTGTCCGTCCTGGGGAATTTTTGTAAACAGAAGAGAGGGGGTCTCGGGTAATTAAGATTTATTTAATGAAGCTTTTCAAGTAGGCGTTCATAATATTTGTACACCTGTAGAATTAGGAAACTATTATTAATTAATTAAATTTACATTAGATAACTTTAAATAACCTTATTAGATTAGAGTAGAAAGAAATTTCAAGTCGCGGCGGCGATTAGAAGTGAAAACGTGGCAAGAATAATACTAAAATTAATAGATTTCAACGGCCTTTTATACCCTTAGTAAACGTCGTTTAGACATTAGACGGGCTTCCTCATTTACATAATACATTCCTTTTAACCTTCCATTAAATTCAGATTTACAAATATACACTTATAACTGCTATTATCAAGTTTCCATATGTATTCACAATACGTTCCAGTAAGGTGATATTAATAAAACTTATTAATAAAATTAATTAAAGCCATTTTCTCATTTTCTCAGCGTGTTTTCTCAACCATACTTGCAATCGCGATTATTGTTAAAATTTCAAGTCTTTCTCGGCCTTTTGGCTAAGATCAAAGTGTAGTATCTGTTCCGATGAATACTGAACCACATAGACTGGTATTGTCTTGGCTTTCGGGTCTTCACTGCTATTGTCTTGGCCTTCGGGTCTTCATTTACGCCGGTCTACGGGTCTGTCCTTTGCAGTTCTTGGAGGTCCACCCTCCCAGGCTTCTCCTCCCCTTAGTGACGTCATTGTGAGAATCCTTCTGGTTAATCCGGAAGTGACGTCATCGTGAGAGGATTTTTTCACAGTTTTCATTCATTATTTACATTACGTTGTTAAGAGAATGTTTTTTACTATAAATTACAAGTAAACAAGGCATATCCGGGTCTGTCCTTTGCATTTCTAGGAGGTCCACCCTCCCAGGCTTCTCCTCCCCTTTTTAGTGACGTCATTGTGAGAGGATTTTTTTCACAGTTTTCATTCATTATTTACATTACATTGTTAAGCGAATGTTTTCTACTAAATGTTAAAAGTAAACAAGGCATATCCGAGCTATTAGTAAATCGGTGACCATTCAGGAAAACTAAATTGCTGACTCATACTTCCGGTTTATCCGGTAGTGACGTCATCGTGAGAGGATTTTTTCACAGTTTTCATTCATTATTTACATTACGTTGTACCGAGAATGTTTTTTACTATAAGTTAAAAGTAAACAAGGCATATCCGAGCCATTCATAAATCGGTGACCATTTAGGAAACCTAAATTGCTGAATCATCTTTCCGGTTGGACCGGAAGTGACGTCATTTTGAGAGGATCTTTTCACATTATCAGTCTTTACATTCATTACGTTTATAAGCAAAGGTGTTTTATTGTAAATAGGAAGTTAAGCAACAAATATCTCGGCCATTACTAAATGGGTAACCGTTTTGGAAAAATAACAAAACTGGTTCTTTGATATGACGTAGGCGCCTTCAATAGCATATTTAAACATTAGTTCTTTGATATGACCGAGGCGCCTACTAAATTTTTTTTTTTTGGGGGGGGGTAAAATTTTTTTTTTTTTCTTTTTCTAACTGAAAATATTACTACTCATGGGGAAGGGTAACAAATTTTTTTTTTTTTCGGGTGAGGGGGGGGGGGTAAAAAATTTTTTTTTTTTTTCTTTTTCTAACTGAAAATATTACTACTCATGGGGAAGGGTAACAAAAAAAATTTTTTTTTTTGGGTGGGAGGGGGTAAAAATTTTTTTTTTTTTTTCTTTTTCTTACTGAAAATATTACTACTCATGGGGAAGGGTAACAAAAATTTTTTTTTTTTTGGGGTGGGGGGGGTAAAAATTTTTTTTTTTTTTTCTTTTTCTAACTGAAAATATTACTACTCATGGGGAAGGGTAACAAAAAAAAATTTTTTTTGGGTGGGGGGGGGAAATTTTTTTTTTTTTTTTTTTTTTTCTTACTGAAAATATTACTACTCATGGGGAAGGGTAACAAAAAAAATTATTTTTTTGGGGTGGGGGGGGGGGGTAAAATTTTTTTTTTTTTTTTTCTAACTGAAAATATTACTATTCATGGGGAAATTTTTTTTGGGGGGGATGGGTAAAATTTTTTTTTTTTTCTGAACTGAAAACATCCCAATTCATGGGGAAGGGTAACAAAAAAAAATTTTTTTTGGGGTGGGGGGGGTTAAAAAATTTTTTTTTTGTTCTTTTTCTTACTGAAAATATTACTACTCATGGGGAAGGGTAACAAAAAAAAATTTTTTTGGGGGGGGGTAAAATTTTTTTATTTTTTTCTCTTTTTCTAACTGAAAATATTACTATTCATGGGGAAGGGTAACAAAAAAAAAAATTGGGGGGGGGGGAATGTTTTTATTCCTTTTTCTAACTGAAAATATTACTATTCATGGGGAAAGGTAACTAAAAAAAATTTTTTTTTGGGGGGGGGTAAAAAATGTTTTTATTTATTTATTTTTTTTTAAACTGAAAATGTTAGTATTCTTGGGGGAGGGTGAAAAAAACTTTTGGAGAGAGTGGGTAAAAAAATGTTTTAAAAATGTTTTATTTGTTTTTAAACTAAAAATATTCTTGGTTAGAAACAAAGAAAATTGATGTCTACCCACCCAAGAAATATGACTGAGTCTCCATCGGTTTACTGGTGAGCGTTCATTTCCGACGCGGCAGCCTAGCAAAAATAGACGACCGTAGGGAGTCTATTTTGGCTAGTCCACTTATAATATAACGAGCACTTCTCTGTCTGTCTGTCTGTCTGTCTGTCCGTCCTGGGGAATTTTTGTAAACAGAAGAGAGGGGGGGTCTCGAGTAATTAAGATTTAATTAATTAAGCTTTTCGAGTCAGCGTTCATAATATTCGTATACATGTAGAATTAGGAAACTATTATTAATTAATTAAATTTACATTAGATAACATTAAATAACATTATTAGATGGGAGAAGAACGAAATTTCAAGTCGAGGCTGCGATTAGAAGTGAAAACGTGGCAAGAATACAACTAAAATTAATAGATTTCAACAGCCTTTTATACCCTTAATAAACGTCGTTTAGACATTAGACGGGCTTCCTCATTTACATAATACATTCTTTTTAACCTTCCATTAAATTCAAATTTACAAATATACACTTGTAACTGCTATTATCAAGTTTCCATATGTATTCACAATACGTTCCGATAAGGTGATATTAATAAAAATAATTAATACAATTAATTAAAGCCATTTTCTTCATCAACCAGCGTATTTTCTCAACCATACTTCCAATGGCGATTATTGTTAAAATTTCAAGTCTTTCTCGGCCTTTTGGCTACGATCAAAGTGTAGTATCTGTTCCGATGAATACTGAACCACATAGACTGGTATTGTATTGGCTTTCGGGTCTTCACTGCTATTGTCTTGGCCTTCGGGTCTTCATTTACGCCGGTCTACGGGACTGTCCTTTGCATTTCTAGGAGGTCCACCCTCCCAGGCTTCTCCTCCCCTCTTTAGTGACGTCATTGTGAGAGGATTTTTTTCACAGTTTTCATTCATTATTTACATTACGTTGTTAAGAGAATGTTTTCTACTAAAAGTTAAAAGTAAACAAGGCATATCCGAGCTATTAGTAAATCGGTGACCATTCAGGAAAACTAAATTGCTGACTCATACTTCCGGTTTATCCGGTAGTGACGTCATCGTGAGAGGATTTTTTCAGTTTTCATTCATTATTTACATTACGTTGTTAAGAGAATGTTTTTTACTATAAATTACAAGTAAATAAGGCATATACGAGCCATTAGTAAATCGATGACCATTTTGGAAAACTAAATTGCTGACTCATCTTTCCGGTTAGACAGGAAGTGACGTCATTTTGAGAGGATCTTTTCACATTATCAGTATTTACATTCATTACGTTTATAAGCAAAGGGGTTTTATAGTAAATAGGAAGTTAAGCAACAAATATCTCGGCCATTACTAAATGGGTAACCGTTTTGGAAAAATAACAAAACTGGTTCTTTGATATGACGTAGGCGCCTTCAATAGCATATTTAAACATTAGTTCTTTGATATGACCGAGGCGCCTACTAATTTGGTTACATTATTACTATTCATGGGGAAGGGTAACAAAAAAAAAAAATTTTTTTTTGCGGGGGGGGTAAAATTTTTTTTTTTTTTTTTCAACTGAAAACATTCCAATTCATGGGGAAGGGTAACAAAAATTTTTTTTTTTTTCGGGTGGGGGGGGGTGGGTAAAATTTTTTTTTTTTTTCTTTTTCTAACTGAAAATATTACTACTCATGGGGAAGGGTAACAAAATTTATTTTTTTTCCGGGTGGGGGGGGGGGGTAAAATTTTTTTTTTTTTTTTCTAACTGAAAATATTACTACTCATGGGGAAGGGTAACAAAAAAATTTTTTTTTTTGGGTGGGGGGGGAAAATTTTTTTTTTTTTTTCTTTTTTCTTACTGAAAATATTACTACTCATGGGGAAGGGTAACAAAAAAAATTTTGGGGGGGGGTGTGGGGGGGTAAAAATTTTTTTTTTTTTTTTCTTTTTCTAACTGAAAATATTACTATTCATGGGGAAGGGTAACAAAAAAAAATTTTTTTTGGGGGGGGGTAAAATTTTTTTGTTTTTTTTCTGAACTGAAAACATCCCAATCCATGGGAAAGGGTAAAAAAAAAAATTGGGGGGGGGGTGAGGGGGGGGGGGTAAATTTTTTTTTTTTTTTTTTTCTTTTTCTTACTGAAAATATTACTACTCATGGGGAAGGGTAACAAAAAAATTTTTGGGGTGGGAGTAAAAATTTTTTATTTTTTTTCTCGTTTTCTAACTGAAAATATTACTATTCATGGGGAAGGGTAACAAAAAAACATTTTTGGGGGGGGGAGGGGGGGAAATGTTTTTTTCCTTTTTCTAACTGAAAATATTACTATTCATGGGGAAGGTAACTAAAAAAAATTTTTTTTGGGGGGGGGTAAAAAATTTCTTTCTTTATTTTTTTTTTTAACTTAAATACAATTCCTATTCATAGGGGAAGGGTAGATATTATTTCTTTTTTTTTCTCTTTTTTTAACTGAAAATATAACTATTACGGAGAAGGGCAAAAAATAAATTTGGGGGGGGGCGACCTTTTTTTTAAACTGAAAATATTAGTATTCTAGGGGGAGGGTGAAAAAAACTTTTAGAGAGAGTGGGTAAAAAAATGTTTTAAACATGTTTTATTTGTTTTTAAACTAAAAATATTCTTGGTTAGAAACATAGAAAATTTTTTTTGGGTGGGGGGGGAAATTTTTTTTTTTTTTTTTTTTTTTCTTACTGAAAATATTACTACTCATGGGGAAGGGTAACAAAAAAAATTATTTTTTTTGGGTGGGGGGGGGGTAAAATTTTTTTTTTTTTTTTTCTAACTGAAAATATTACTATTCATGGGGAAATTTTTTTTGGGGGGGATGGGTAAAATTTTTTTTTTTTTCTGAACTGAAAACATCCCAATTCATGGGGAAGGGTAACAAAAAAAAATTTTTTGGGGGGTGGGGGGGGTTAAAAAATTTTTTTTTTGTTCTTTTTCTTACTGAAAATATTACTACTCATGGGGAAGGGTAACAAAAAAAAATTTTTTGGGGGGGGGTAAAATTTTTTTATTTTTTTCTCTTTTTCTAACTGAAAATATTACTATTCATGGGGAAGGGTAACAAAAAAAAAAATTGGGGGGGGGGGAATGTTTTTATTCCTTTTTCTAACTGAAAATATTACTATTCATGGGGAAAGGTAACTAAAAAAAATTTTTTTTTGGGGGGGGGTAAAAAATGTTTTTATTTATTTATTTTTTTTTAAACTGAAAATGTTAGTATTCTTGGGGGAGGGTGAAAAAAACTTTTGGAGAGAGTGGGTAAAAAAATGTTTTAAAAATGTTTTATTTGTTTTTAAACTAAAAATATTCTTGGTTAGAAACAAAGAAAATTGATGTCTACCCACCCAAGAAATATGACTGAGTCTCCATCGGTTTACTGGTGAGCGTTCATTTCCGACGCGGCAGCCTAGCAAAAATAGACGACCGTAGGGAGTCTATTTTGGCTAGTCCACTTATAATATAACGAGCACTTCTCTGTCTGTCTGTCTGTCTGTCTGTCCGTCCTGGGGAATTTTTGTAAACAGAAGAGAGGGGGGGTCTCGAGTAATTAAGATTTAATTAATTAAGCTTTTCGAGTCAGCGTTCATAATATTCGTATACATGTAGAATTAGGAAACTATTATTAATTAATTAAATTTACATTAGATAACATTAAATAACATTATTAGATGGGAGAAGAACGAAATTTCAAGTCGAGGCTGCGATTAGAAGTGAAAACGTGGCAAGAATACAACTAAAATTAATAGATTTCAACAGCCTTTTATACCCTTAATAAACGTCGTTTAGACATTAGACGGGCTTCCTCATTTACATAATACATTCTTTTTAACCTTCCATTAAATTCAAATTTACAAATATACACTTGTAACTGCTATTATCAAGTTTCCATATGTATTCACAATACGTTCCGATAAGGTGATATTAATAAAAATAATTAATACAATTAATTAAAGCCATTTTCTTCATCAACCAGCGTATTTTCTCAACCATACTTCCAATGGCGATTATTGTTAAAATTTCAAGTCTTTCTCGGCCTTTTGGCTACGATCAAAGTGTAGTATCTGTTCCGATGAATACTGAACCACATAGACTGGTATTGTATTGGCTTTCGGGTCTTCACTGCTATTGTCTTGGCCTTCGGGTCTTCATTTACGCCGGTCTACGGGACTGTCCTTTGCATTTCTAGGAGGTCCACCCTCCCAGGCTTCTCCTCCCCTCTTTAGTGACGTCATTGTGAGAGGATTTTTTTCACAGTTTTCATTCATTATTTACATTACGTTGTTAAGAGAATGTTTTCTACTAAAAGTTAAAAGTAAACAAGGCATATCCGAGCTATTAGTAAATCGGTGACCATTCAGGAAAACTAAATTGCTGACTCATACTTCCGGTTTATCCGGTAGTGACGTCATCGTGAGAGGATTTTTTCAGTTTTCATTCATTATTTACATTACGTTGTTAAGAGAATGTTTTTTACTATAAATTACAAGTAAATAAGGCATATACGAGCCATTAGTAAATCGATGACCATTTTGGAAAACTAAATTGCTGACTCATCTTTCCGGTTAGACAGGAAGTGACGTCATTTTGAGAGGATCTTTTCACATTATCAGTATTTACATTCATTACGTTTATAAGCAAAGGGGTTTTATAGTAAATAGGAAGTTAAGCAACAAATATCTCGGCCATTACTAAATGGGTAACCGTTTTGGAAAAATAACAAAACTGGTTCTTTGATATGACGTAGGCGCCTTCAATAGCATATTTAAACATTAGTTCTTTGATATGACCGAGGCGCCTACTAATTTGGTTACATTATTACTATTCATGGGGAAGGGTAACAAAAAAAAAAAATTTTTTTTTGGGGGGGGGGGTAAAATTTTTTTTTTTTTTTTTCAACTGAAAACATTCCAATTCATGGGGAAGGGTAACAAAAATTTTTTTTTTTTTCGGGTGGGGGGGGGTGGGTAAAATTTTTTTTTTTTTTCTTTTTCTAACTGAAAATATTACTACTCATGGGGAAGGGTAACAAAATTTATTTTTTTTCCGGGTGGGGGGGGGGGGTAAAATTTTTTTTTTTTTTTTCTAACTGAAAATATTACTACTCATGGGGAAGGGTAACAAAAAAATTTTTTTTTTTGGGTGGGGGGGGAAAATTTTTTTTTTTTTTTCTTTTTTCTTACTGAAAATATTACTACTCATGGGGAAGGGTAACAAAAAAAATTTTGGGGGGGGGTGTGGGGGGGTAAAAATTTTTTTTTTTTTTTTCTTTTTCTAACTGAAAATATTACTATTCATGGGGAAGGGTAACAAAAAAAAATTTTTTTTTGGGGGGGGTAAAATTTTTTTGTTTTTTTTCTGAACTGAAAACATCCCAATCCATGGGAAAGGGTAAAAAAAAAAATTGGGGGGGGGGTGAGGGGGGGGGGGGTAAATTTTTTTTTTTTTTTTTTTCTTTTTCTTACTGAAAATATTACTACTCATGGGGAAGGGTAACAAAAAAATTTTTGGGGTGGGAGTAAAAATTTTTTATTTTTTTTCTCGTTTTCTAACTGAAAATATTACTATTCATGGGGAAGGGTAACAAAAAAACATTTTGGGGGGGGGAGGGGGGGAAATGTTTTTTTCCTTTTTCTAACTGAAAATATTACTATTCATGGGGAAGGTAACTAAAAAAAATTTTTTTTGGGGGGGGGTAAAAAATTTCTTTCTTTATTTTTTTTTTTAACTTAAATACAATTCCTATTCATAGGGGAAGGGTAGATATTATTTCTTTTTTTTTCTCTTTTTTTAATTGAAAATATAACTATTACGGAGAAGGGCAAAAAATAAATTTGGGGGGGGGCGACCTTTTTTTTAAACTGAAAATATTAGTATTCTAGGGGGAGGGTGAAAAAAACTTTTAGAGAGAGTGGGTAAAAAAATGTTTTAAACATGTTTTATTTGTTTTTAAACTAAAAATATTCTTGGTTAGAAACATAGAAAATTTTTTTTGGGTGGGGGGGGAAATTTTTTTTTTTTTTTTTTTTTTTCTTACTGAAAATATTACTACTCATGGGGAAGGGTAACAAAAAAAATTATTTTTTTTGGGTGGGGGGGGGGTAAAATTTTTTTTTTTTTTTTTCTAACTGAAAATATTACTATTCATGGGGAAATTTTTTTTGGGGGGGATGGGTAAAATTTTTTTTTTTTTCTGAACTGAAAACATCCCAATTCATGGGGAAGGGTAACAAAAAAAAATTTTTTTGGGGGTGGGGGGGGTTAAAAAAATTTTTTTTTGTTCTTTTTCTTACTGAAAATATTACTACTCATGGGGAAGGGTAACAAAAAAAAATTTTTTGGGGGGGGGTAAAATTTTTTTATTTTTTTCTCTTTTTCTAACTGAAAATATTACTATTCATGGGGAAGGGTAACAAAAAAAAAAATTGGGGGGGGGGAATGTTTTTATTCCTTTTTCTAACTGAAAATATTACTATTCATGGGGAAAGGTAACTAAAAAAAATTTTTTTTTGGGGGGGGGTAAAAAATGTTTTTATTTATTTATTTTTTTTTAAACTGAAAATGTTAGTATTCTTGGGGGAGGGTGAAAAAAACTTTTGGAGAGAGTGGGTAAAAAAATGTTTTAAAAATGTTTTATTTGTTTTTAAACTAAAAATATTCTTGGTTAGAAACAAAGAAAATTGATGTCTACCCACCCAAGAAATATGACTGAGTCTCCATCGGTTTACTGGTGAGCGTTCATTTCCGACGCGGCAGCCTAGCAAAAATAGACGACCGTAGGGAGGCTATTTTGGCTAGTCCACTTATAATATAACGAGCACTTCTCTGTCTGTCTGTCAGTCTGTCTGTCTGTCTGTCTGTCTGTCCGTCCTGGGGAATTTTTGTAAACAGAAGAGAGGGGGGGGTCTCGGGTAATTAAGATTTATTTAATGAAGCTTTTCAAGTAGGCGTTCATAATATTTGTACACCTGTAGAATTAGGAAACTATTATTAATTAATTAAATTTACATTAGATAACTTTAAATAACCTTATTAGATTAGAGTAGAAAGAAATTTCAAGTCGCGGCGGCGATTAGAAGTGAAAACGTGGCAAGAATAATACTAAAATTAATAGATTTCAACGGCCTTTTATACCCTTAGTAAACGTCGTTTAGACATTAGACGGGCTTCCTCATTTACATAATACATTCCTTTTAACCTTCCATTAAATTCAGATTTACAAATATACACTTATAACTGCTATTATCAAGTTTCCATATGTATTCACAAAACGTTCCAGTAAGGTGATATTAATAAAACTTATTAATAAAATTAATTAAAGCCATTTTCTCATTTTCTCAGCGTGTTTTCTCAACCATACTTGCAATCGCGATTATTGTTAAAATTTCAAGTCTTTCTCGGCCTTTTGGCTAAGATCAAAGTGTAGTATCTGTTCCGATGAATACTGAACCACATAGACTGGTATTGTCTTGGCTTTCGGGTCTTCACTGCTATTGTCTTGGCCTTCGGGTCTTCATTTACGCCGGTCTACGGGTCTGTCCTTTGCAGTTCTTGGAGGTCCACCCTCCCAGGCTTCTCCTCCCCTTAGTGACGTCATTGTGAGAATCCTTCTGGTTAATCCGGAAGTGACGTCATCGTGAGAGGATTTTTTCACAGTTTTCATTCATTATTTACATTACGTTGTTAAGAGAATGTTTTTTACTATAAATTACAAGTAAACAAGGCATATCCGGGTCTGTCCTTTGCATTTCTAGGAGGTCCACCCTCCCAGGCTTCTCCTCCCCTTTTTAGTGACGTCATTGTGAGAGGATTTTTTTCACAGTTTTCATTCATTATTTACATTACATTGTTAAGCGAATGTTTTCTACTAAATGTTAAAAGTAAACAAGGCATATCCGAGCTATTAGTAAATCGGTGACCATTCAGGAAAACTAAATTGCTGACTCATACTTCCGGTTTATCCGGTAGTGACGTCATCGTGAGAGGATTTTTTCACAGTTTTCATTCATTATTTACATTACGTTGTACCGAGAATGTTTTTTACTATAAGTTAAAAGTAAACAAGGCATATCCGAGCCATTCATAAATCGGTGACCATTTAGGAAACCTAAATTGCTGAATCATCTTTCCGGTTGGACCGGAAGTGACGTCATTTTGAGAGGATCTTTTCACATTATCAGTCTTTACATTCATTACGTTTATAAGCAAAGGTGTTTTATTGTAAATAGGAAGTTAAGCAACAAATATCTCGGCCATTACTAAATGGGTAACCGTTTTGGAAAAATAACAAAACTGGTTCTTTGATATGACGTAGGCGCCTTCAATAGCATATTTAAACATTAGTTCTTTGATATGACCGAGGCGCCTACTAAATTTTTTTTTTTGGGGGGGGGGTAAAATTTTTTTTTTTTTCTTTTTCTAACTGAAAATATTACTACTCATGGGGAAGGGTAACAAATTTTTTTTTTTTTCGGGTGAGGGGGGGGGGGGTAAAAAATTTTTTTTTTTTTTCTTTTTCTAACTGAAAATATTACTACTCATGGGGAAGGGTAACAAAAAAAATTTTTTTTTTTGGGTGGGAGGGGGTAAAAATTTTTTTTTTTTTTTTCTTTTTCTTACTGAAAATATTACTACTCATGGGGAAGGGTAACAAAAATTTTTTTTTTTTTGGGGTGGGGGGGGTAAAAATTTTTTTTTTTTTTTCTTTTTCTAACTGAAAATATTACTACTCATGGGGAAGGGTAACAAAAAAAAATTTTTTTTGGGTGGGGGGGGAAATTTTTTTTTTTTTTTTTTTTTTTCTTACTGAAAATATTACTACTCATGGGGAAGGGTAACAAAAAAAATTATTTTTTTGGGGTGGGGGGGGGGGGTAAAATTTTTTTTTTTTTTTTTCTAACTGAAAATATTACTATTCATGGGGAAATTTTTTTGGGGGGGGATGGGTAAAATTTTTTTTTTTTTCTGAACTGAAAACATCCCAATTCATGGGGAAGGGTAACAAAAAAAAATTTTTTTTGGGGTGGGGGGGGTTAAAAAATTTTTTTTTTGTTCTTTTTCTTACTGAAAATATTACTACTCATGGGGAAGGGTAACAAAAAAAAATTTTTTGGGGGGGGGGTAAAATTTTTTTATTTTTTTCTCTTTTTCTAACTGAAAATATTACTATTCATGGGGAAGGGTAACAAAAAAAAAAATTGGGGGGGGGGGAATGTTTTTATTCCTTTTTCTAACTGAAAATATTACTATTCATGGGGAAAGGTAACTAAAAAAAATTTTTTTTTGGGGGGGGGTAAAAAATGTTTTTATTTATTTATTTTTTTTTAAACTGAAAATGTTAGTATTCTTGGGGGAGGGTGAAAAAAACTTTTGGAGAGAGTGGGTAAAAAAATGTTTTAAAAATGTTTTATTTGTTTTTAAACTAAAAATATTCTTGGTTAGAAACAAAGAAAATTGATGTCTACCCACCCAAGAAATATGACTGAGTCTCCATCGGTTTACTGGTGAGCGTTCATTTCCGACGCGGCAGCCTAGCAAAAATAGACGACCGTAGGGAGTCTATTTTGGCTAGTCCACTTATAATATAACGAGCACTTCTCTGTCTGTCTGTCAGTCTGTCTGTCTGTCTGTCTGTCTGTCCGTCCTGGGGAATTTTTGTAAACAGAAGAGAGGGGGGGGTCTCGGGTAATTAAGATTTATTTAATGAAGCTTTTCAAGTAGGCGTTCATAATATTTGTACACCTGTAGAATTAGGAAACTATTATTAATTAATTAAATTTACATTAGATAACTTTAAATAACCTTATTAGATTAGAGTAGAAAGAAATTTCAAGTCGCGGCGGCGATTAGAAGTGAAAACGTGGCAAGAATAATACTAAAATTAATAGATTTCAACGGCCTTTTATACCCTTAGTAAACGTCGTTTAGACATTAGACGGGCTTCCTCATTTACATAATACATTCCTTTTAACCTTCCATTAAATTCAGATTTACAAATATACACTTATAACTGCTATTATCAAGTTTCCATATGTATTCACAAAACGTTCCAGTAAGGTGATATTAATAAAACTTATTAATAAAATTAATTAAAGCCATTTTCTCATTTTCTCAGCGTGTTTTCTCAACCATACTTGCAATCGCGATTATTGTTAAAATTTCAAGTCTTTCTCGGCCTTTTGGCTAAGATCAAAGTGTAGTATCTGTTCCGATGAATACTGAACCACATAGACTGGTATTGTCTTGGCTTTCGGGTCTTCACTGCTATTGTCTTGGCCTTCGGGTCTTCATTTACGCCGGTCTACGGGTCTGTCCTTTGCAGTTCTTGGAGGTCCACCCTCCCAGGCTTCTCCTCCCCTTAGTGACGTCATTGTGAGAATCCTTCTGGTTAATCCGGAAGTGACGTCATCGTGAGAGGATTTTTTCACAGTTTTCATTCATTATTTACATTACGTTGTTAAGAGAATGTTTTTTACTATAAATTACAAGTAAACAAGGCATATCCGGGTCTGTCCTTTGCATTTCTAGGAGGTCCACCCTCCCAGGCTTCTCCTCCCCTTTTTAGTGACGTCATTGTGAGAGGATTTTTTTCACAGTTTTCATTCATTATTTACATTACATTGTTAAGCGAATGTTTTCTACTAAATGTTAAAAGTAAACAAGGCATATCCGAGCTATTAGTAAATCGGTGACCATTCAGGAAAACTAAATTGCTGACTCATACTTCCGGTTTATCCGGTAGTGACGTCATCGTGAGAGGATTTTTTCACAGTTTTCATTCATTATTTACATTACGTTGTACCGAGAATGTTTTTTACTATAAGTTAAAAGTAAACAAGGCATATCCGAGCCATTCATAAATCGGTGACCATTTAGGAAACCTAAATTGCTGAATCATCTTTCCGGTTGGACCGGAAGTGACGTCATTTTGAGAGGATCTTTTCACATTATCAGTCTTTACATTCATTACGTTTATAAGCAAAGGTGTTTTATTGTAAATAGGAAGTTAAGCAACAAATATCTCGGCCATTACTAAATGGGTAACCGTTTTGGAAAAATAACAAAACTGGTTCTTTGATATGACGTAGGCGCCTTCAATAGCATATTTAAACATTAGTTCTTTGATATGACCGAGGCGCCTACTAAATTTTTTTTTTTGGGGGGGGGGTAAAATTTTTTTTTTTTTCTTTTTCTAACTGAAAATATTACTACTCATGGGGAAGGGTAACAAATTTTTTTTTTTTTCGGGTGGGGGGGGGGTAAAAAATTTTTTTTTTTTTTCTTTTTCTAACTGAAAATATTACTACTCATGGGGAAGGGTAACAAAAAAAATTTTTTTTTTTGGGTGGGAGGGGGTAAAAATTTTTTTTTTTTTTTTCTTTTTCTTACTGAAAATATTACTACTCATGGGGAAGGGTAACAAAAATTTTTTTTTTTTTGGGGTGGGGGGGGTAAAAATTTTTTTTTTTTTTTCTTTTTCTAACTGAAAATATTACTACTCATGGGGAAGGGTAACAAAAAAAAATTTTTTTTGGGTGGGGGGGGAAATTTTTTTTTTTTTTTTTTTTTTTCTTACTGAAAATATTACTACTCATGGGGAAGGGTAACAAAAAAAATTATTTTTTTGGGGTGGGGGGGGGGGGGTAAAATTTTTTTTTTTTTTTTTCTAACTGAAAATATTACTATTCATGGGGAAATTTTTTTTGGGGGGGATGGGTAAAATTTTTTTTTTTTTCTGAACTGAAAACATCCCAATTCATGGGGAAGGGTAACAAAAAAAAATTTTTTTTGGGGTGGGGGGGGTTAAAAAATTTTTTTTTTGTTCTTTTTCTTACTGAAAATATTACTACTCATGGGGAAGGGTAACAAAAAAAAATTTTTTTGGGGGGGGGTAAAATTTTTTTATTTTTTTCTCTTTTTCTAACTGAAAATATTACTATTCATGGGGAAGGGTAACAAAAAAAAAAATTGGGGGGGGGGGAATGTTTTTATTCCTTTTTCTAACTGAAAATATTACTATTCATGGGGAAAGGTAACTAAAAAAAATTTTTTTTTGGGGGGGGGTAAAAAATGTTTTTATTTATTTATTTTTTTTTAAACTGAAAATGTTAGTATTCTTGGGGGAGGGTGAAAAAAACTTTTGGAGAGAGTGGGTAAAAAAATGTTTTAAAAATGTTTTATTTGTTTTTAAACTAAAAATATTCTTGGTTAGAAACAAAGAAAATTGATGTCTACCCACCCAAGAAATATGACTGAGTCTCCATCGGTTTACTGGTGAGCGTTCATTTCCGACGCGGCAGCCTAGCAAAAATAGACGACCGTAGGGAGTCTATTTTGGCTAGTCCACTTATAATATAACGAGCACTTTCTCTGTCTGTCTGTCTGTCTGTCTGTCTGTCTGTCCGTCCTGGGGAATTTTTGTAAACAGAAGAAGGGGGGGGTCTAGGGTAATTAACATTTACTTAATTAAGCTTTTCAAGTCAGCGTTCATAATATTTGTATACCTGTAGAATTAGGAAACTATTATTAATTAATTAAATTTACATAAGATAACATTAAATAACCTTAGTAGATTAGAGAAGAACGAAATTTCAAGACGAGGCTGCGATTAGAAGTGAAAACGTGGCAAGAATACAACTAAAATTAATAGATTTCAACGGCGTTTTATACCCTTAGTAAACGTCGTTTAGACATTAGACGGGCTTCCTCATTTACATAATACATTCCTTTTAACCTTCCATTAAATTCAGATTTACAAATATACACTTGTAACTGCTATTATCAAGTTTCCATATGTATTCACAATACGTTCCGATAAGGTGATATTAAAAAATATTATTAATACAATTGATTAAACCCATTTTCTTCATCAACCAGCGTGTTTTCTCAACCATACTTCCAATGGCGATTATTGTGAAAATTTCAAGTCTTTCTCGGCCTTTTGGCTAAGATCAAAGTGTAGTATCTGTTCCGATGAATACTGAACCACATAGACTGGTATTGTCTTGGCTTTCGGGTCTTCACTGCTATTGTCTTGGCCTTCGGGTCTTCATTTACGCCGGTCTACGGGTCTGTCCTTTGCATTTCTAGGAGGTCCACCCTCCCAGGCTTCTCCTCCCCTCTTTAGTGACGTCATTGTGAGAGGATTTTTTCCACAGTTTTCATTCATTATTTACATTACGTTGTTAAGAGAATGTTTTCTACTAAAAGTTAAAAGTAAACAAGGCATATCCGAGCTATTAGTAAATCGGTGACCATTCAGGAAAACTAAATTGCTGACTCATACTTCCGGTTTATCCGGTAGTGACGTCATCGTGAGAGGATTTTTTCACAGTTTTCATTCATTATTTACATTACGTTGTACCGAGAATGTTTTTTACTATAAGTTAAAAGTAAACAAGGCATATACGAGCCATTCATAAATCGGTGACCATTTAGGAAACCTAAATTGCTGAATCATCTTTCCGGTTGGACCGGAAATGACGTCATTTTGAGAGGATCTTTTCACATTATCAGTCTTTACATTCGTAAGCAAAGGGGTTTAATTGTAAATAGGAAGTTAAGCAACAAATATCTCGGCCATTACTAAATGGGTAACCGTTTTGGAAAAATAACAAAACTGGTTCTTTGATATGACGTAGGCGCCTTCAATAGCATATTTAAACATTAGTTCTTTGATATGACCGAGGCGCCTACTAAATTTTTTTTGGGGGGGGGGGGGGTAAATTTTTTTGCTTTTTGTTTTTCTAACTGAAAATATTACTACTCATGGGGAAGGGTAACAAATTTTTTTTTTTTTTTTCTTTTTCTAACTGAAAATATTACTACTCATGGGGAAGGGTAACAAAAAAAAATTTTTTTTTGGGTGGGGGGGGAAAATTTTTTTTTTTTTTTTCTTTTTCTTACTGAAAATATTACTACTCATGGGGAAGGGTAACAAAAAAAAAATTTTTTTTTGGGTGGGGGGGGGTAAAAATTTTTTTTTTTTTTTTCTTTTTCTAACTGAAAATATTACTATTCATGGGGAAGGGTAACAAAAAAAATTTTTTTTTTGGGTGGGGGGGGGGGTAAAATTTTTTTTTTTTTTTTTCTTTTTCTAACTGAAAATATTACTATTCATGGGGAAGGGTAACAAAAAAAAATTTTTTTTTGGGGGGGGGTAAAAATTTTTTTTTTTTTTCTTTTTCTTACTGAAAATATTACTACTCATGGGGAAGGGTAACAAAAAAAATTTTTTTTTTGGGTGGGGGGGGAAAAATTTTTTTTTTTTCTTTTTCTTACAGAAAATATTACTACTCATGGGGAAGGGTAACAAAAAAAAAATTGGTGGGGGGGGAATGTTTTTTTTCCTTTTTCTAACTGAAAATATTACTATTCATGGGGAAAGGTAACTAAAAAAAAATTTTTTTGGGGGGGGGTAAAAAATTTTTTTATTTTTATTTTTTTTTTAACTTAAATACAATTCCTATTCATGGGGAAGGGTAAAATAAAAAATTTTTTTCTTTTTCTAACTGCAAATATTACTATTAATGGGGAAGGGTGACAGATATCTTTTCTTTTTTTTTGGGTTAAAATTTTTTTCTTTTTTTTCTGTTTCTAACTGAAAATATAACTATTCATCGGGAAGAGTACAAAAAGAAAATTAGGGGGGGGGGGTAGATATTTCTTTTTTTTCTCTTTTTCTAACTGAAAATATTACTATTACGGAGAAGGACAAAAAATAAATTGGGGGGGGGGGCGACCTTATTTTTAAACTGAAAATGTTAGTATTCTTGGGGGAGGGTGAAAAAAACATTTGGAGAGAGTGGGTAAAAAAATGTTTTAAACATGTTTCATTTGTTTTTAAACTAAAAATATTCTTGGTTAGAAACATAGAAAATCGATGTCTACCCACCCACGAAATATGACTGAGTCTCCATCGGTTTACTGGTGAGCGTTCATTTCCGACGCGGCAGCCTAGCAAAAATAGACGACCGTAGGGAGGCTATTTTGGCTAGTCCACTTATAATATAACGAGCACTTCTCTGTCAGGATGTCTGTCTGTCTGTCCGTCCTGGGGAATTTTTGTAAACAGAAGAGAGGGGGGGTCGAGTCAGCGTTCATAATATTTGTATACATGTAGAATTAGGAAACTTTTGTTATTAATTAATTAAATTTACATTAGATAACATTAAATAACCTTGGTAGATTAGAGAAGAACGAAATTTCAAGTCGAGACTGTGATTAGAAGTGAAAACGTGGCAAGAATACAACTAAAATTAATAGATTTCAACGGCCTTTTATACCCTTAGTAAACGTCGTTTAGACATTAGACGGGCTTCCTCATTTACATAATACATTCCTTTTAACCTTCCATTAAATTCAGATTTACAAATATACACTTATAACTGCTATTATCAAGTTTCCATATGTATTCACAATACGTTCCGATAAGGTGATATTAATAAAAATTATTCATACAATTAATTAAAGCCATTTTCTTCCTCAACCAGCGTGTTTTCTCAACCATACTTCCAATGGCGATTATTGTGAAAATTTCAAGTCTTTCTCGGCCTTTTGGCTAAGATCAAAGTGTAGTATCTGTTCCGATGAATACTGAACCAAATAGACTGGTATTGTCTTGGCTTTCGGGTCTTCACTGCTATTGTCTTGGCCTTCGGGTCTTCATTTACGCCGGTCTACAGGACTGTCCTGTGCAGTTCTAGGAGGTCCACCCTCCCAGGCTTCGCCTCCCCTCTTTAGTGACGTCATTGTGAGAGGATTTTTTTCAGTTTTCATTCATTATTTACATTACGTTGTTAAGAGAATGTTTTCTACTAAATGTTAAAAGTAAACAAGGCATATCCGAGCTATTAGTAAATCGGTGACCATTCAGGAAAACTAAATTGTGACTCATACTTCCGGTTTATCCGGTAGTGACGTCATCGTGAGAGGATTTTTTCACAGTTTTCATTCATTATTTACATTACGTTGTTAAGAGAATGTTTTCTACTATAAGTTAAAAGTAAACAAGGCATATCCGAGCCATTCATAAATCGGTGACCATTTAGGAAACCTAAATTGCTCCATCATCTTTCCGGTTGGACCGGAAGTGACGTCTTTTTGAGAGGATCTTTTCACATTATCAGTCTTTACATTCATTACGTTTATAAGCAAAGGTGTTTTATTGTAAATAGGATATTAAGCAACAAATATCTCGGCCATTACTAAATGGGTAACCTTTTTTGAAAAATAACAAAACTGGTTCTTTGATATGACGTAGGCGCTTTCAATAGCATATTTAAACATTAGTTCTTTGATATGACCGAGGCGCCTACTAATTTGGTTACATTATTTTAACTATGCATGGGGTAAAAAAATGTTTTACTATAAGTTAAAAGTAAACAAGGCATATCCGAGCCATTCATAAATCGGTGACCATTTAGGAAACCTAAATTGCTCCATCATCTTTCCGGTTGGACCGGAAGTGACGTCTTTTTGAGAGGATCTTTTCACATTATCAGTCTTTACATTCATTACGTTTATAAGCAAAGGTGTTTTATTGTAAATAGGATATTAAGCAACAAATATCTCGGCCATTACTAAATGGGTAACCTTTTTTGAAAAATAACAAAACTGGTTCTTTGATATGACGTAGGCGCTTTCAATAGCATATTTAAACATTAGTTCTTTGATATGACCGAGGCGCCTACTAATTTGGTTACATTATTTTAACTATGCATGGGGTAAAAAAATGTTTTTTTCTTTTTCTTTTTCTCACTCACAATATTACTATTCATGGGGAAGGGTAACAAAAAAAAATTTTTTGGGGGGGGGGTAAAATTTTTTTTTTTTCTTTTCAACTGAAAACATTCCAATTCATGGGGAAGGGTAACAAAAAAAATTTTTTTTCGGGTGGGGGGGGTAAAAATTTTTTTTTTTTTTGCTTTTTCTAACTGAAAATATTACTACTCATGGGGAAGGGTAACAAAAAAAATTTTTTTTTGGGGTGGGGGGGGGGAATTTTTTTTTTTTTTTTTTCTTCTTACTGAAAATATTACTACTCATGGGGAAGGGTAATAAAAAAATTTTTTTTTTTTGGGTGGGGGGGGGGGGTAAAAAAAAATTTTTTTTTTTTCTAACTGAAAATATTACTACTCATGGGGAAGGGTAACAAAAAAATTTTTTTTTTTGGGTGGGGGGGGGGGAATTTTTTTTTTTTTTTTCTTTTACTTACTGAAAATATTACTACTCATGGGGAAGGGTAACAAAAAAAAATTTGGGGGGGTAACAAGTTTCGGAAGTGACGTCATTTTGAGAGGATATCCCAGCCAGTAGACTCATCTTTCCGGAAGTGACGTCATCGTGAGAGGATTGTTACACATTATCATTATCTATATTCGTTACATTGATAAGACAAGGTATTTTATTGTAAATTGAAGTTAAGCAACAAATATCTCGGCCATTAATAAATGGGTAACCATTTCGGAAGAATAACAAAATTGGTTCTTTCATATGACGTAGGCGCCTTCAATAACATATTTAAACATGAGTTCTTTGATATGACCGAGGCGACTCCTAATTTTTTTTTTAAACTCTCCATGGGGGTGGGGGGGGGGTTAAATAATTTTTTTTAGTGTGGTGGGGGTTAAAAAAATTTTTTTTTTTTCTTTTTCCAACTAAAAATATTACTATTCATGGGAATTGGTAATAAAAAGTTTTTTTTTGGGGGGGGATTTTTTCATTTTTTTTTTTTTCTAACTGAAAATATTACTATTCATGGGGAAGGGTAGAAAAAAATTTAGGTGGGGGGTGGTAAAAAAATTTTTTTTTTTCCTTGAACCAAGATGAGAATAGTAGTTCGAATACTCCAAATTTTCAATCCTCATCTAAAAAGTTTCACAATCACTTTCTAACGTTGAATGCTATAACGTAGACAGTTTCGACACCCTCTTTCATTGCAGATATTAATAAAATATATTTTTAACATTGTCATATTAAAGTGCTTAGTGAAAATTAAAAATGTTAAGAATTAATTTTTTAAAGGGTTCACATTTTTATTTATACGCGCCTACTAATGTAAACATCTTCGTATACATCTTATAATATAACAAGATGAGAATAGTAGTCCGAATAATTTAAAAACATAAAAATTAACCTGAACCCGGTCAAATTTTACATCGTTCGAAACGTTGGGAATACAAAAACCAAGATGAGAGTAGTAGTCTGAATAATCCAAATTACCAATCCTTATCTAAAAAGTTTCAGAATCAATTTCTAACGTTGAATGCTATAACGTAAAAAAAAATTTAAATTTTAAAATTTTAAAAATTAATTTCTTAACAAATTCAAACCTTCATTAATACGCGCGTAATTTGTGTCACGTGACAATGAACATGTACAGATATATGCGATGACGACTTTTCATTAAATATTGATTCTTCAACGATCAACAAGTGATTTTTCTTTACTTGAATACAATTTCAAGGTTTTTAACCTGAAGAAAATAATAGCAGAGTCGTATGTTTATTCCAACCTCAATATTTAAAAAAAAAAATTTCAATGAGATTTTGTCTTCTAAGACGGGTGATTTGAACTAAACAAAAAGAAAAAACTTTATTTCAATATTTTAATAAGAATTTCCAAATCTAAAAAAGTGTTTGAATTTCACTGAACTGTAAGTATTATCATTGTTGTTTACATTTAATTGCTTATTCTATTTGATTTTCACACTCGGTTTGTATTAAATTTATTAATTTAGTCTTGAATTGTATCTTACCCACCGAAATAAAATTCAAATCCACTCTAAACAAGTAAAAAGGGACAACCACTTCCAGGCTATTGTAACTTTTTAGGACAGTAACCAATTCGTTTATGTGATATCAAACTTTTAATCTGGTTATGATAATAATTTACTGATCAAACAATAACGTAAAAAGTAAATTTAACGTTCCGTCTCCAACAAATCAGAATCTTTCACCTGTGTTATTAAGAAAAAGTCAATATATTGTGTTGCTTCTACATAATTTGAACCAAACTTTTTTTTAAACACTAAATCACGGGTTTAGGTTTATTTCAGCAAAAGTCATTTGGGTTCGGTTCAAATTCTGTAGAAGCACCAGATTTGAGGCACATTCTGTACAGGATACGTTATTACTATGAACAATGTGAAAGTGTAACATATTTAAACAATTTTAAGAAAAAAATAATTTTAAAAATCAGTTTACATTTATTATCTGTTATATTGTTTATTACTTTATGATTGTATTAATTACAAAAAGCATTGCACTCTAAATAATTTACGTGACTAACATAGGAATTAAAGTGATTCATCCAATTTTTTTTTTTGCGCAGCTACAAATAGTTCAAAATAAGTTTGTAAGGTAAATAAAACAAAAACATTTCATTGATTTCTTCGTTAAAAAATAGAAATTCCTTTCATTCAATTCGACGATATATATTTGATTTTTTCCCCCTTTTTTATTTAAAATACAACCTTACTTTATATATATATATATATATATATATATATACACTCATGACGATTGATAATTTAAAAAATTGATTTATTAGAACTGCCAAATTTAACAAAAATTAAATCTTATGATTTTTCCACATAATTTGATACGTGAATCATCTAATTTGCTTCGACTTCACCTACATTAAGTTCAGATTCACTTAATTATACATAAATCTCATAAAAGCATTTGCCAATTTATGATATATTTAACAATTTAGCGAAAATTTCATTAATTTTTTAATTAATCCATCATAATATAAATAAAAAAATATCTAGAACAACTTTTCCAGGCCAGTTTGGTCAAAATTTGTTGATCTCCCTTACGAACACCTGTCCAATCAAGCAGATTTGAGCTTAATGTAGTACAAAATTATTACTATATTTAATAGTAAAAGCATAAGTAAAATTTGACTCTTGATTTTTCTTTTAGACAAACAAGGTTCACCACCTTTGCCGCCTGTGCCTCCTTTGCTGCCTGCCACTCTTGCCACCTACGGAATATGTGTAGTATCATTGATCAGCATTGTTGACAAAATAACTATAAAATAATTAAATAAATAGGTTTAAATGTTTCTGAAGAAACCCTATTTTTGAAGTCAAATAAATATTTTCAATAATTATCTTAGCTTTAAAAGTTTAGTGCCACGTGCAGAGTCGCCCTCAGAGTCAGTTTCCCTCATAAATAGTGGTGCTACAGCTGCAGTCAACCTCTGAAACAGCTAATTGCCCTCAGAAGCAGTAGTGCAACAACCACAGTTGTTTATTCTGTACCCAGGTGAAATATTGTCTTGCACAAGCAATATCGCTGATCCAAGACCCTGGGTATTATAGTTTGACCTGTGTATTTATTTTTCTTGGATGTAAATAAGATTAAAAGCAGAATTAAAACTTTTTTTAAATTAATAATTTTTCAATAAGAATGGACCCCATCATCAAATTCCTTAGAACTTTTTCATCTCTTAAACATAATTCACGTGAATTTGTTTTCCCTGTGGACCGCCAAGATGCTGATATTGTCCAATCAAATACCGAATGGTACAATACCATATTAGTGAGCCATTTCTTAAAAAAAATAGAGACACAATTGGAACTTCCAAATAAAATTTTCATGGCCTTCACCCCTTCAGTTCTTATGGAAAATTCCATTGGTCCTAATGAATGTGCATCTGTCGCATCATTATGCACTGGCGATCATTTTGTTACTTTCAGATTTTCTTATTTGGAATCATTGCCTGTGATTGAGCTTGCAGATTCATTACTAAGTTCAAAGGTTAACTTTTTTGATAAAATTGTCTTTTATCTAAATGATGCTTTAAGGGACAATGAGCACACATTCGGAATCTTAAATGCATTTAAAACATTTTCCGATAAAAGCAATTTTATTTTTAGATGTAGGGTATTAAATGTGCAGCAGCAGCCTAACAGTAATGATTGTGGGTTGCATTCAATTTTAAATGCTATAATATTTGCCTTAAATTCAGACCCAACCAAATTTCGCTTTTCAACTCATGTTTCCAATGGGGCTACTGTTCTACGGGAATATCTTAGAGCGTGCTATAATTTTAATGAAATTTTTGAGCCTGACTTTCTCATATATAATGATAATTCAAATCCTATTCTTTTTGATGAGATTTTTGTTTACAACCCTGTTAGTAAAACTATTTCTACACTAAATAAAACTGGGCTAGCTGTACATCAATCAAATCCAATGATTATTAATTTTAAAAATTACAATTATGTCCAAACAGGAACCTGTCATTCTAAAAAGGCAGAAAAAATTAAAGTGCAAACTGTTTATGACCCCATTATTAGTGTGGACGACACTAAAAGCCCTAAAATACCTAAAACAAATCACAAATTGTTTGCAAATTCTGTGGAAGTTTTGCCAGCTGCAATAGTTTCGCATCAGGTAGAAACTTTGCTGCTGCCTCTTAAATCTGCAAAAGATTCTAAAGGCAAATCAAATTACTTCTTAGACCCAGTTTTAGTAGCAGAATATATGGCTCATCATAAATGCACTGAAGCTTCTGCCAAAAAAGGTTTGCGAAGGCACGCACAAAAATGCAATGAAAGCGCATTTCAGAAGCAAACGAGATTAGAGAAACAAAGAATGCAAAAAAAGCTATCTAGGCAGTCCGAGTCAGGGGAGCAAACATATAAAAGAATGCAAAAAGACCGTAAGCATAAAGATGCGACACGACAATCTGAGATCCTTGAGGAAACAAATCTTCGCTTAAAAAATGATAGGGAGCTTAAAGAAGCAACACGCAATTCGGAGATTCCTGAAGATAGGAATCTTCGCTTGAAAAAGAATAGGGAGCTTAAAGAAGCAACACACAAATCGGAGATTCTAGAAGAGAGGAATCTTCGCTTGAAAAAGAATAGGGAGCTTAAAAAAGCAACACGCAAATCTGAGACTCTTGAGGAAAGGAAGCTCAGATTGAACCAGGACAGGGTTGGTCACTCTGAGACCTACTACAATAGGACTTTTAAATTAGACCCAAAATACTTTAGAATTGCCTTCAAGCCCTTAGATGAAGTGGACTATGACTCCGAGATAATCCACCTCAAATATAAGGACGATCCATGTAAGCACTGCGGAGCATACAAATTGCCTTTAGAGCCACCTGGATTGTGTTGCATGAATGGCAAGGTTAAGATACCTGAATTCGAACGGCCAGGAGATGAAATACAAAGTTTGTATGAGGGCAATGATGAATATGCAAAAATGTTTGCTAAATTTGCAAGGGTCCTGAATGCCGGATTTGCCTTCAGTCATATGCACTGTACTGAACTCCCTATCGGTGAAGTGAAACCGAGCATGAAAGTTCATGGATTTTGCTATCAAACATTGGCGCCACTTGAGCCACAGGCAGGCACAAGACCGAGATATGCTCAGGTGCACATATTTGATAAGGTATCCCAGAAACTTGAGAGGGAGAAATTTAAATTCGCACATCGGTATAGTGCAATTCTGAACTATATCCAGGCCATCTTCAGTGATTTCATTCTGGATCAGAATATTCTGTCAAAAACATTCAAAACGGGATACGAAATGCTTGAACAGATGCCCGAATATAGGCTGGTGTTGGGGGATTGTCTGCCTGCCAACAGAACTCATCTACTCCCGACTGTGTCCGAAATAGCTGGGCTCTACCTTGAAAAGGATATCAAGGAGCTCGGCAGGGTCATTTTAGTTCGAAAAAGGGCTGGTGAAGAAGGATATGTCCGTGTTGACTTCCTAAGCCCTTTTTATGAACCTCTTGGATACCCTCTTATTTTTAATTTTGGGCAGAAAGGTTGGAGCCGCTGGCACCATTTACTTAAAACTGGCCACAAAGAAACTTTGATGCAGTATCTTAAGTATCTTTTCATGGTCCGAGACGATTTTTTCAACCCTCTGATATTGAGCGGTAATCTATTGCACCAGTATGCAATAGACATGAAAATGCGTCTGGATTATTTAAATTTCCAGTACCAAGTAAAGCACCAAGAAAAGATTAAGGGGTCGCATAGGTTAGAATCAGTTACCACCTTGAATGATTGCAAAAATCCTGCAGAGGTTGGAGTCGGTATCGTTCTTTCGGAATCGACTCCAGGGACTCCTAAGTGGTACAAAAAACTATACCGAGATTCAATGGCATTGGTCAGAGAATTTGGATGTCCAGACCTCTTTGTAACCATGACCTGCAATCCTAAATTACCTGAAATACAAGAAATGGCCCGCAACCGCAAGGATAATCCTGATAAATATAGGCCTGACCTTATATGCAGGAGTTTCATGGAACGGGTGAGGCTTCTTTTCAATGTGAACATAAAAAAAAGAGGAATTTTTGGTAAATGTGTGGCCTACAGTTACAAAATAGAATTCCAGAAAAGAGGCCTCCCACATGTTCACGGTTTGATTTGGTTGGCGCAGGCTGATAAGATTTTGTCCGCAGAGGATGTCGATCGCCTGATTAGCGCTGAAATCCCAGTAGGTGATTCCAAAAACCAGAAGCTGGCCTATGAGTTTGTCACTTCTAAAATGATTCACGGTCCTTGCGGTATGATAAATCCCAGATGTCCTTGCATGAAGCCCTCTAAAAGGATCAAAAACACAACATCTTGCTCTAAGATGTTTCCAAAGAATTTTAATAATGTAACAAATTTCAACGCGGCAAACTATCCTAATTACAGGCGTAGAACACCCAATAATAATGGTGGACAGGGCGAAATTTGTCAAGCAGGTAAAAAGAAGTGTGTAGTAACCAGCAGGGACGTGGTTCCACACAATCTCTACCTAGGAATAATATTTCAGTCCCACATTAACCTGGAAGTTGTAAGTTCGGTCAGCGTTTTCCAATATATATTTAAGTATATTCTGAAGGGTTCTGATCACATAAATTACGAACTTGAAAAGGTCACAGATGACAAGGGGAACCCTGTGAATGATCAAGAAAAGGATGAAGTTAAGATATACCTCAACGGTAGGTATATGTCCAGTGTTGAGGCGATATGGTCGATACTCTGCCTGAGCCAATACGGGATGTACCCCTCAGTCGTCAAACTGGATATCCACCTTGAAGGTCAACAAAAAGTTTTTTATGATCCTAATTCAGGTAAGCCCAACCTGAAAACCATGGAAAGACTAGCCAAGACGAAATTGACAGAATTTTTCACTCTAAATAGAGAAGACAAAAAAGCAAACAATTTCTTGTATTTGGATATTCCAAAATTTTATGCCTGGATGGTCCAAGAAAGGTTTTGGAAGCGTCGAGTATTGGGCGAGAATGATCCTGAGTTCAGCATGCCCCGGGGTGATCAGATATCCCGCATGCCCAACATTCTTCCCAATTCGGGTGGAGATCAAGAAACCTTCGCTCTTTACCTTTTACTTTTAAAAATAAAAGGGCCGAAATGCTACACTGATCTTAGAACGGTGGGCGATCAAGTTTTTCCAACCTTCAAAGAGGCTGCAGTCTTCCTCCAGATTATGGAGGCTGATAACGAAATCAGCTTGGTTTTGCATGATGCTCAGATTTCGATGAGCTCGCGTGAGATGCGGAGGATGTTTGCCATGCTTATCCACTTTTGGAAGCCGAGTGACGCCCTATTGTTGTGGAATGACCACAGAGACAGTATGTCACATGACTTAGCCCGTACAGAGCCCGACACTGATATGGATATCATATACAACAGGGCGCTGCATCGGGTTTATGTTTACTTAATAAGTTATGGCACAAAAATGGATAGTTGCAACCTTCCACGGACAAACGAGGGGGTAGGTGTGCTGGAGAATGAGAGAATTGGGATTGTCTATGAGAGCATAGAAAGCTTGGAGTCAATTTTAGCTGTCGAAAACTCCCTAAATGCTAATCAGCGAGCGCTCTATGACTCTGTATTGGATTCTGTGAGGCAGAAGGCGGGTAAAAACTTTTTTGTGGACGCACCCGGTGGCACTGGCAAGACTTACCTCATGAATGCGATAGTACGAAAGCTTGCCAGTCAGGGTTACAAGGTGACTGCTTGCGCCTCATCTGGCATTGCAGCACTCCTGCTCACAGGCGGGACCACCTTGCACTCAAGGATGAAGCTGCCTTTATATCCTGAAGATAAAACGGCGCTTACTATTCAAAAGGGATCTAAACTCGCTAAAGAGCTTGCAGAACTCGACCTGATTATTTGGGACGAGGCCCCCATGTTCAGTAGGTACCTGATGGAGTTTCTGGATAAAACTCTAAGATTCGTACGTGGAGGGGTTAATCCATCAGAGAAAACCTTCGGTGGTATCACCATGCTGCTCTCTGGTGATTGGCGACAAGTTCTCCCCGTCGTTCCGAATGGAGACCGATCTCAAATTGTTGCCTCAACATTAAAAAAACACCCATCATGGAATACTTTCAACATTTTTAGGTTGAATACAAACATGAGGGTGAATGGTGTTGATCAGGCATCAATAGATTTCAAAGCTCTACTCCTCAGGATTGGTGATGGTGTCGCCAATCTAAAACAAGACAATCGTAGAACCAACGACTTCGTAGTTCCACCCGAATTTTTGATGACAGGTGACACGCCTGACCCATTGATAGATAGGATATATCCTAATGTGTCAGATCAGTTGGCCGAGAATGATTACGTGAATTGGGTGACAGATCGCGCTATCATTACTCCTACGAATAGGGAGGTCGCCGAAATTAATCAAAAGGTCCTTGACAGATTGCCTGGTAGAGAAATAGTGATTCATTCGTTTGATCGTAACAATGAACAAACTGACCGAAAGTATAATGTTCCAGTAGATACATTGAACGCGATAGTCCTCCCTGGAATGCCAGATCACCTTTTGAAACTAAAATTAGGTGCTCCGGTTATTCTACTAAGAAACATATGTCCTGCCGAGGGACATTGCAACGGTACTCGATACGTTGTAAAAAATATCCACCCGCGAATACTAGAACTCGAAGTAGCAGTAGGCCCTCGGAAGGGACAATTGTTTCATTTGCCAAGAATTGAACTTCACAGCGAAGAAGGGAGGGTTCCATTCGATTTTTACCGGAAACAGTTTCCTGTGAAATTATCGTTTGCAATGACCTCCAACAAATCACAAGGGCAAACCATTAACCATGTTGGTATAAGCTGCCTGAACGATTTCTTTTCACATGGCCAGTTCTATGTTGCAATTAGCAGAGCAACTAATCCGGCAAACGTTACAATTTTAGTTCCTGAAAACCAAGAAGGTGTAGTTAAAAATGTTGTATACCCAGAAGTTTTTAGAAACTAAGATGTGTAACTATTCATTGTTTAAGCCGAACTGATGAGTCCTAAAGAGGAAAAAATAAATTACATTTTACAAAATTAAGGTAACAAAATATATTCCTCAACCAGCAATTTCTTTTCATCAAATTACCCATTCTCTAAATGGCATTGAGTAGCAGCAAGCAGCCCACACCATCAAGTTTTTCCTCCTGGATTGACAAGAATTCCTATCAGAACAAAGTTGCGAAACAAAAATAGGAAATTTTAATGGTAACATTCTTAAATATCTCACTACAAAACAATGTTAATCTTTTTCTATTTACACGGTTGAAATTTTTGAATTTACATGGATTTTTTTAATTATTGCCAATAACATTTACTTGTGACTTTTTCCCTGTTTAAATAAAGTTTTTGTCTTTTTCAGTTTTGACTGGAGTAGCATCAAGCAGCCCGTAAGATCAAAACTTTCACCCGATTTGACAAAAATCCCTTTCAGAACAGTTTCGAAACAAAAATAGGAAATTTTAATGGTAACATTCTTAAATATTTCACTACAAAACAATGTTAATCTTTTTCTATTTACACGGTTGAACTTTTTGAATTTACATGGATTTTTTAAATTATTGCCAATAACATTTACTTGTGACTTTTTCCCTGTTTAAATAAAGTTTTTGTCTTTTTCAGTTTTGACTGGAGTAGCATCAAGCAGCCCGTAAGATCAAAACTTTCACCCGATTTGACAAAAATCCCTTTCAGAACAGTTTCGAAACAAAAATAGAAAATTTTAATGGTAACATTCTTAAATATTTCACTACAAAACAATGTTAATCTTTTTCTATTTACACGGTTGAACTTTTTGAATTTACATGGATTTTTTTAATTATTGCCAATAACATTTACTTGTGACTTTTTCCCTGTTTAAATAAAGTTTTTGTCTTTTTCAGTTTTGACTGGAGTAGCATCAAGCAGCCCGTAAGATCAAAACTTTCACCCGATTTGACAAAAATCCCTTTCAGAACAGTTTCGAAACAAAAATAGGAAATTTTAATGGTAACATTCTTAAATATCTCACTACAAAACAATGTTAATCTTTTTCTATTTACACGGTTGAAATTTTTGAATTTACATGGATTTTTTTAATTATTGCCAATAACATTTACTTGTGACTTTTTCCCTGTTAAAATAAAGTTTTTGTCTTTTTCAGTTTTCAATGGAGTAGCATCAATCATCTCACTACATCAAGCCTTTAATCCTAGATGACATCCCTATCTGAGAAGTGTATTCAAATGAGTATAGTATTTCTTTAGAGTAAGCTTGTTATCTATTTGAATACTAAATGTTTTTTTTTTCTTTTTCAGTTTGGAATTAACAGAAATTAAGACACCACAAGGACTTTTGAACCGAGTACAAGAACATCCCAATTCAAGCAACGTTTTTAATAGGGTAGAGAGATTATTCATGGTAAGTTTCTTATCTATTTTATGAAAAAAAAACAAAAAACAATACTTTACATTATACAACCTGCTTTTTCTGTTTCTATTTACACTTCAGGATGCATTACATTGTTTCATGTTCTTTAGGTGATACTCTTTCGTCATATGATTGTTTTCTTTCATTTTTGAATACAAATAATTGTTTTAATAAATACTTCACTTTTTTCTTTCTTTTTCAGTTTGGATTTGATTAACATAAAGTCAGACTTCACCAAATTATAAAGGGATTCCCAGAAATTCAGCCTCCCCAAGACTTTTTGCATGGATTCTCATTTAGATTGTGATTTCTGTTTACATTTTTTTTTTATCTAAAGTTTCCTTTTACTTTATCCTGTAATCTAAATTTTTTCATCCCCAATAAATAAATAAAACCAAAAAAGCCAAGATGTTCTTCTCTTATTTTCGTTCACATGACTAAAATAGGAACATTATTTTTAATAGAATAGTTTATGAAAATAATCTAAAAATCCCACTTTTATTTGAGGTTATTTCCTATTTCAGTCATGTAAATCATTGAGAGTTAAATACAATTCACGATTACTCATAATCAACTTATTTGTTTTTTTACTTACAACATATTTGAGTCAAAAACAATACAATACATTAGAAACCCTAAGTTGTGTCAAGTTTTATCAAACACCAAAATGAACATTAGATTGGAAAAATATAGTCGCCATTTAAACAAGCTGATAACTAAGGCAGATCGAAAAATCAAGTTTAAAAACATGTATTTTTGAACTAGAATTTTATGATAAGAAGTTATTGTTCTTCCTCAGCTAGCATATTTCTTCATTTTTATAAAGATTGCGACTATATATTTCCGCATATTTCTTTATTTAAGCGTTTCACGATGGAGAATGAAACTTGGCATAACTTATGTTTTTAATGTTAGCGAAATAAAGAAATGCAAATTTTTTTTTCCCACATATTAGAATATGTGGAAAAAAAAAATTAACATCCAAAAAATTTTTTTTTAACTAAAAAATATTTTTGGGGGTCAAGGGTAAAAAAATAAATGGGTCCGAAACAAAGAAAATCAATGTCTGATCACCCAGGAAATATGACTGCCCCAGTCACATTTCTTTTTGGTTTACGAGTGAGCGTTCATTTCTGATGCGGCAGGCTAGAAAAAATATACAACAGTAGGAAGTATATTTATAGTGGTCCCCTACAATATAGCTGCTTCTGAGTATAGCGACCCCCTGAAATATCGGTGCTTCTGCAGTATAGTGGTCCCCTGAAATATTGGTGCTTCTACAGTATGGCAGTCCCCTAAAATATCGGTGTTTCCACAGTATGGCACTCACCTGAAATGTGTGCTTCTGCAGTATAGCAGTCCCCAGAAATAACAGTGTTTCTGCTGTATAGTGGTCCCCAGAAACAGGTGCTTCCAGAGTATAGCAGTTCCCTTAAATATCAGTTCTTATCCAGTAAAGCTACCCTCTACAGTTTAGGTGCTTCTACAATATGACGGTCCCCTAAAATATTTGTTCTGCAGTATAGCGGTCCAAGAAATATTGGTGCTTCTACAGTATGGCCGCTCTCTGAGATATCGGTCTTCTGCAGTATACTGGTCCCCTGAACTATTTGTGCTTCGACAGTATGGTGGTCCTCTAAAATGTTGGTGCTGGCGTTCCATCGGTTTACAGGTGAGTGTTTATTTGTGATGTGGCAGCCTACCAAAAATAGACGACCGTAGTTACGTTGTTAAGACAAGGTGTTTTGTTGTTAAGTTTAAAGTTAAGCAACAAATATCTCGGCCATTACTAAATGGGTAACCGTTTTGGAAAAATAACAAAACTGGTTGTTTGATATGACGTAGGCGCTTTCAATAGCATATTTAAACATTAGTTCTTTGATATGACCGAGGCACCTACTAATTTGTTTACATTTTTTTAACTATGAATTGGGGAGGGTAAAAATTTTTTTTTTTCTCTTTCTTTTTCTAACTGAAAATATTACTATTCATGGGAAGGGTAACAAAAAAAAAATTGGGGGGGGGGGATTTTTTTTTTTTTTTACTGAAAACATTACTATTAATGGGAAAGGGTAAAAACAAATTTTTTTGGTGGGGGAGTAAAATATATATTTTTTTTTTTTCTAACTGAAAATATTACTATTTATGGGGAAGAGTACAAAAACAAATTTAAGGGGGAGGGTAGACATTTTTTCTCTTTTTTTTTCTCTTTTTCTAACTGAAAATATTACTATTACGGAGAAGGGCAAAAATTAAATTTGGGGGGGCCAACTTTGGGAGAGGGTGAAAATAACTTTTGGAGGGAGTGGGTAAAAAATGTTTTAAAAATGTTTTATTTGTTTTTAAACTAAAAAATATTCTTGGTTAGAAAGTATTACTACTCATGGGGAAGGGTAACAAAAAAATTTTTTTTGGGGGGTGGGGGAGGGTATAAAAAATTTTTTTTTTTCTTCTCTTTTTCTAACTGAAAATATTTATATTAATGGGGAAGGGTAACAAAAAAAAAATTTGGGGGGGGGGGGAAATGTTTTTTTCCTTTTTCTAACTGAAAATATTACTATTCATGGGGAAAGGTAACTAAAAAAAATTTTGGGGGGGGGGTAAAAAATTTTTTTATTTATTTTTTTTTTAACTTAAATACAATTCCTATTCATGGGGAAGGGTAAAATAAAAAATTTTGGTGGGAGGGGGGTAAAAACTTTTATTCTTTTTCTAACTGAAAATATAACTATTCATGGGGAAGAGTACAAAAAGAAATTTAGGGGGGGGGTAGATATTATTTCTTTTTTTTTCTCTTTTTCTAACTGAAAATATTACTATTACGGATAAGAGCAAATAAAATTTGGGGGGGGGGCGACCTTTTTTTAAACTGAAAATATTAGTATTCTTGGGGGACGGTGAAAAAAACTTTTGGAGAGAGTGGGTAAAAAAATGTTTTAAACATGTTTTATTTGTTTTTAAACTAAAAATATTCTTGATTAGAAACATAGAAAATCGATGTCTACCCACCCACGAAATATGACTGAGTCTCCATCGGTTTACTGGTGAGCGTTCATTTCCGACGCGGCAGCCTAGCAAAAATAGACGACCGTAGGGAGGCTATTTTGGCTCTCTGTCAGGATGTCTGTCTGTCTGTCTGTCCGTCCTGGGGAATTTTTGTAAACAGAAGAGAGGGGGGGGTCTCGGGTAATTAAGATTTAATTAATTAAGCTTTTCAAGTAGGCGTTCATAATATTTGTATACATGTAGAATTAGGAAACTATTATTAATTAATTAAATTTACATTAGACAACATTAAATAACATTATTAGGTGGGAGAAGAACGAAATTTCAAGTCGAGGCTGCGATTAGAAGTGTAAACGTGGCAAGAATCATACTAAAACCAATAGATTTCAACGGCTATTTATACCCTTAATAAACGTCGTTTAGACATTAGACGGGCTTCCTCATTTACATAATACATTCCTTTTAACCTTCCATTAAATTCAGATTTACAAATATACACTTATAACTGCTATTATCAAGTTTACATATGTATTCACAATACGTTCCGATAAGGTGATATTAATAAAAATGATTAATACAATTAATTAAACCCATTTTCTTCATCAACCAGCGTGTTTTCTCAACCATACTTCCAATGGCGATTATTGTTAAAATTTCAAGTCTTTCTCGGCCTTTTGGCTAAGATCAAAGTGTAGTATCTGTTCCGATGAATACTGAACCACATAGACTGGTATTCTCTTGGCTTTCGGGTCTTCACTGCTATTGTCTTGGCCTTCGGGTCTTCATTTACGCCGGTCTACGGGTCTGTCCTTTGCAGTTCTAGGAGGTCCACCCTCCCAGGCTTCTCCTCCCCTTAGTGATGTCATTGTGAGAATCCTTCTGGTTAATCCGGAAGTGACGTCATCGTGAGAGGATTTTTTCACAGTTTTCATTCATTATTTACATTACGTTGTTAAGAGAATGTTTTTTACTATAAATTACAAGTAAACAAGGCATATCCGGGTCTGTCCTTTGCATTTCTAGGAGGTCCACCCTCCCAGGCTTCTCCTCCCCTCTTTAGTGACGTCATTGTGAGAGGATTTTTTTCACAGTTTTCATTCATTATTTACATTACATTGTTAAGCGAATGTTTTCTACTAAATGTTAAAAGTAAACAAGGCATATCCGAGCTATTAGTAAATCGGTGACCATTCAGGAAAACTAAATTGCTGACTCATACTTCCGGTTTATCCGGTAGTGACGTCATCGTGAGAGGATTTTTTCACAGTTTTCATTCATTATTTACATTACGTTGTTAAGAGAATGTTTTTTACTATAAATTACAAGTAAACAAGGCATATACGAGCCATTAGTAAATCGATGACCATTTTGGAAAACTAAATTGCTGACTCATCTTTCCGGTTAGACAGGAAGTGACGTCATTTTGAGAGGATCTTTTCATATTATCAGTCTTTACATTCATTACGTTTATAAGCAAAGGGGTTTTATTGTAAATAGGAAGTTAAGCAACAAATATCTCGGCCATTACTAAATGGGTAACCGTTTTGGAAAAATAACAAAACTGGTTCTTTGATATGACGTAGGCGCCTTCAATAGCATATTTAAACATTAGTTCTTTGATATGACCGAGGCGCCTACTAATTTGGTTACATTATTACTATTCATGGGGAAGGGTAACAAAAAAAAAATTTTTTTTGGGGGGGGGTAAAAATTTTTTTTTTTTTTTTCAACTGAAAACATTCCAATTCATGGGGAAGGGTAACAAAATTTTTTTTTTTTTTGGGTGGGGGGGGGGGAAATTTTTTTTTTTTTTTTCTTTTTCTTACTGAAAACATTACTACGCATGGGGAAGGGTAACAAAAAAAATTTTTCTTTTGGGTGGGGGGGGTAAAAATTTTCTTTTTTTTTTTCTTTTCCTAACTGAAAATGTTACTATTCATGGGGAAGGGTAACAATAAAAAATTTTTTTTTGGGGGGGGGGTAAAATTTTTTTTTTTTTTTGAACTGAAAACATCCCAATTCATGGGGAAGGGTAATAAAAAACTTTTTTTGAGGGGGGGTGAGGGGGGGGTAAATTTTTTTTTTTTTTTTTTTTTTTTCTTACTGAAAATATGACTACTCATGGGGAAGGGTAACAAAAAAAAATTTTTTTGGGGGGGGGTACAAAAATTTTTTTTTTTTCTCTTTTTCTAACTGAAAATATTACTATTCATGGGAAAGGGTAACAAAAAAAAATTTGGGGGGGGGGAGGGGGGAAATGTTTTTTTCCTTTTTCTAACTGAAAATATTACTATTCATGGGGAAAGGTAACTAAAAAAAATTTTTTAGGGGGGGGTAAAAATTTATTTTTTTTTTTTTTTTTTTTAATTAAATACAATTCCTATTCATGGGGAAGGGTAAAATAAAAAAATTTGGTGTACGGGGGGTAAAAACTTTTCTTTTATTTCTTTTTCTAACTGAAAATATTACTATTCATGGGGAAGGGTGACAAATATCTTTTCTTTTTTTTGGGTGGGAGGGTTAAAAAATTTTTATTTTTTTCTGTTTCTAACTGAAAATATAACTATTCATGGGGAAGAGTACAAAAAGAAATTTAGGGGGGGTAGATATTATTTCTTTTTCTTTCTCTTTTTCTAACTGAAAATATTACTATTACGGATAAGGGCAAAAAATAAATTTGGGGGGGCGACCTTTTTTTTAAACTGAAAATATTAGTATTCTTGGGGGAGGGTGAAAAAAACTTTTAGATGGAGTGGGTAAACAAATGTTTTAAACATGTTTTATTTGTTTTTAAACTAAAAATATTCTTGGTTAGAAATATAGAAAATCGATGTCTACCCACCCACGAAATATGACTGAGTCTCCATCGGTTTACTGGTGAGCGTTCATTTCCGACGCGGCAGCCTAGCAAAAATAGACGACCGTTAGGGAGGCTATTTTGGCTAGTCCACTTATAATATAACGAGCACTTCTCTGTCTGTCTGTCAGTCTGTCTGTCTGTCCGTCCTGGGGAATTTTTGTAAACAGAAGAGAGGGGGGGGTCTCGGGTAATTAAGATTTATTTAATGAAGCTTTTCAAGTAGGCGTTCATAATATTTGTACACCTGTAGAATTAGGAAACTATTATTAATTAATTAAATTTACATTAGATAACTTTAAATAACCTTATTAGATTAGAGTAGAAAGAAATTTCAAGTCGCGGCGGCGATTAGAAGTGAAAACGTGGCAAGAATAATACTAAAATTAATAGATTTCAACGGCCTTTTATACCCTTAGTAAACGTCGTTTAGACATTAGACGGGCTTCCTCATTTACATAATACATTCCTTTTAACCTTCCATTAAATTCAGATTTACAAATATACACTTATAACTGCTATTATCAAGTTTCCATATGTATTCACAATACGTTCCAGTAAGGTGATATTAATAAAACTTATTAATAAAATTAATTAAAGCCATTTTCTCATTTTCTCAGCGTGTTTTCTCAACCATACTTGCAATCGCGATTATTGTTAAAATTTCAAGTCTTTCTCGGCCTTTTGGCTAAGATCAAAGTGTAGTATCTGTTCCGATGAATACTGAACCACATAGACTGGTATTGTCTTGGCTTTCGGGTCTTCACTGCTATTGTCTTGGCCTTCGGGTCTTCATTTACGCCGGTCTACGGGTCTGTCCTTTGCAGTTCTTGGAGGTCCACCCTCCCAGGCTTCTCCTCCCCTTAGTGACGTCATTGTGAGAATCCTTCTGGTTAATCCGGAAGTGACGTCATCGTGAGAGGATTTTTTCACAGTTTTCATTCATTATTTACATTACGTTGTTAAGAGAATGTTTTTTACTATAAATTACAAGTAAACAAGGCATATCCGGGTCTGTCCTTTGCATTTCTAGGAGGTCCACCCTCCCAGGCTTCTCCTCCCCTTTTTAGTGACGTCATTGTGAGAGGATTTTTTTCACAGTTTTCATTCATTATTTACATTACATTGTTAAGCGAATGTTTTCTACTAAATGTTAAAAGTAAACAAGGCATATCCGAGCTATTAGTAAATCGGTGACCATTCAGGAAAACTAAATTGCTGACTCATACTTCCGGTTTATCCGGTAGTGACGTCATCGTGAGAGGATTTTTTCACAGTTTTCATTCATTATTTACATTACGTTGTACCGAGAATGTTTTTTACTATAAGTTAAAAGTAAACAAGGCATATCCGAGCCATTCATAAATCGGTGACCATTTAGGAAACCTAAATTGCTGAATCATCTTTCCGGTTGGACCGGAAGTGACGTCATTTTGAGAGGATCTTTTCACATTATCAGTCTTTACATTCATTACGTTTATAAGCAAAGGTGTTTTATTGTAAATAGGAAGTTAAGCAACAAATATCTCGGCCATTACTAAATGGGTAACCGTTTTGGAAAAATAACAAAACTGGTTCTTTGATATGACGTAGGCGCCTTCAATAGCATATTTAAACATTAGTTCTTTGATATGACCGAGGCGCCTACTAAATTTTTTTTGGGGGGGGGGGGGGGTAAAATTTTTTTTTTTTTCTTTTTCTAACTGAAAATATTACTACTCATGGGAAAGGGTAACAAATTTTTTTTTTTTTCGGGTGAGGGGGGGGGGTAAAAAATTTTTTTTTTTTTTCTTTTTCTAACTGAAAATATTACTACTCATGGGGAAGGGTAACAAAAAAAATTTTTTTTTTTGGGTGGGAGGGGGTAAAAATTTTTTTTTTTTTTTTCTTTTTCTTACTGAAAATATTACTACTCATGGGGAAGGGTAACAAAAATTTTTTTTTTTTGGGGGTGGGGGGGGGGGTAAAAAATTTTTTTTTTTTTTTCTTTTTCTAACTGAAAATATTACTACTCATGGGGAAGGGTAACAAAAAAAATTTTTTTTGGGTGGGGGGGGGAAATTTTTTTTTTTTTTTTTTTTTTTCTTACTGAAAATATTACTACTCATGGGGAAGGGTAACAAAAAAAATTATTTTTTTTGGGTGGGGGGGGGGTAAAATTTTTTTTTTTTTTTTTCTAACTGAAAATATTACTATTCATGGGGAAATTTTTTTTGGGGGGGATGGGTAAATTTTTTTTTTTTTTCTGAACTGAAAACATCCCAATTCATGGGGAAGGGTAACAAAAAAAAATTTTTTTTGGGGTGGGGGGGGTTAAAAAATTTTTTTTTTGTTCTTTTTCTTACTGAAAATATTACTACTCATGGGGAAGGGTAACAAAAAAAAAAATTTGGGGGGGAATGTTTTTATTCCTTTTTCTAACTGAAAATATTACTATTCATGGGGAAAGGTAACTAAAAAAAATTTTTTTGGGGGGGGGGGTAAAAAATGTTTTTATTTATTTATTTTTTTTTAAACTGAAAATGTTAGTATTCTTGGGGGAGGGTGAAAAAAACTTTTGGAGAGAGTGGGTAAAAAAATGTTTTAAAAATGTTTTATTTGTTTTTAAACTAAAAATATTCTTGGTTAGAAACAAAGAAAATTGATGTCTACCCACCCAAGAAATATGACTGAGTCTCCATCGGTTTACTGGTGAGCGTTCATTTCCGACGCGGCAGCCTAGCAAAAATAGACGACCGTAGGGAGGCTATTTTGGCTAGTCCACTTATAATATAACGAGCACTTCTCTGTCAGGATGTCTGTCTGTCTGTCCGTCCTGGGGAATTGTTGTAAACAGAAGAGAGGGGGGGTCTCGGGTAATTAAGATTTAATTAATTAAGCTTTTCCAGTCAGCGTTCATAATATTTTTATACATGTAGAATTAGGAAACTTTTATTAATTAATTAAATTTACATTAGATAACTTTGAATAACCTTATTAGATTGGAGTAGAACGAAATTTCAAGTCGAGGCGGTGATTAGAAGTGAAAACGTGGCAAGAATACAACTAAAATTAATAGATTTCAACGGCCTTTTATACCCTTAGTAAACGTCGTTTAGACATTAGACGGGCTTCCTCATTTACATAATACATTCCTTTTAACCTTCCATTAAATTCAGATTTACAAATATACACTTGTAACTGCTATTATCAAGTTTCCATATGTATTCACAATACGTTCCGATAAGGTGATATTAAGAAATATTATTAATACAATTGATTAAACCCATTTTCTTCATCAACCAGCGTGTTTTCTCAACCATACTTCCAATGGCGATTATTGTGAAAATTTCAAGTCTTTCTCGGCCTTTTGGCTAAGATCAAAGTGTAGTATCTGTTCCGATGAATACTGAACCACATAGACTGGTATTGTATTGGCTTTCGGCTCTTCACTGCTATTGTCTTGGCCTTCGGGTCTTCATTTACGCCGGTCTAGGAGTCTGTCCTTTGCATTTCTAGGAGGTCCACCCTCCCAGGCTTCTCCTCCCCTCTTTAGTGACGTCATTGTGAGAGGATTTTTTCCACAGTTTTCATTCATTATTTACATTACGTTGTTAAGAGAATGTTTTCTACTAAAAGTTAAAAGTAAACAAGGCATATTCGAGCTATTAGTAAATCGGTGACCATTCAGGAAAACTAAATTGCTGACTCATACTTCCGGTTTATCCGGTAGTGACGTCATCGTGAGAGGATTTTTTCACAGTTTTCATTCATTATTTACATTACGTTGTTAAGAGAATGTTTTTTACTATAAATTACAAGTAAACAAGGCATATACGAGCCATTAGTAAATCGATGACCATTTTGGAAAACTAAATTGCTGACTCATCTTTCCGGTTAGACAGGAAGTGACGTCATTTTGAGAGGATCTTTTCACATTATCAGTCTTTACATTCATTACGTTTATAAGCAAAGGGGTTTTATTGTAAATAGGAAGTTAAGCAACAAATATCTCGGCCATTACTAAATGGGTAACCGTTTTGGAAAAATAACAAAACTGGTTCTTTGATATGACGTAGGCGCCTTCAATAGCATATTTAAACATTAGTTCTTTGATATGACCGAGGCGCCTACTAATTTGGTTACATTATTACTATTCATGGGGAAGGGTAACAAAAAAAAAATTTTTTTTGGGGGGGGGGGGTAAAATTTTTTTTTTTTTTTTTTCAACTGAAAACATTCCAATTCATGGGGAAGGGTAACAAAAATTTTTTTTTTTTTCGGGTGGGAGGGGGTGGGTAAAATTTTTTTTTTTTTTTTCTTTTTCTAACTGAAAATATTACTACTCATGGGGAAGGGTAACAACATTTTTTTTTTTTCCGGGTGGGGGGGGGGTAAAATTTTTTTTTTTTTTTTCTTTTTCTAACTGAATATATAACTACTCATGGGGAAGGGTAACAAAAAAATTTTTTTTTTTGGGTGGGGGGGGGAAAATTTTTTTTTTTTTTTTTTTTTTCTTACTAAAAATATTACTACTCATGGGGAAGGGTAACAAAAAAGATTTTTTTTTGGGGTGGGGGGGGTAAAAATTTTTTTTTTTTTTTTTCTTTTTCTAACTGAAAATATTACTATTCATGGGGAAGGGTAACAAAAAAAAAATTTTTTTTTGGGGGGGGGGTAAATTTTTTTTTTTTTTTTTTGAACTGAAAACATCCCAATCCATGGGGAAGGGTAACAAAAAAATTTTAGGGGGGGTGAGGGGGGGGGGGTAAATTTTTTTTTTTTTCTTTTTCTTACTGAAAATATTACTACTCATGGGGAAGGGTAACAAAAAAAATTTTGGGGTGGGGGGTGGGGGGGGTAAAATTTTTCTTTTTTTTTCTCTTTTTCTAACTGAAAATATTACTATTCATGGGGAAGGGTAACAAAAAAACATTTTGGGGGGGAGGGGGGAAATGTTTTTTTCCTTTTTCTAACTGAAAATATTACTATTCATGGGGAAGGTAACTAAAAAAATTATTTTTGGGGGGGGGGTAAAAAATTTCTTTATTTATTTTTTTTTTTAACTTAAATACAATTCCTATTCATAGGGGAAGGGTAGATATTATTTCTTTTTTTTTCTCTTTTTTTAACTGAAAATATAACTATTACGGATAAGGGCAAAAAATAAATTTGGGGGGCGACCTTTTTTTTAAACTGAAAATATTAGTATTCTTGGGGGAGGGTGAAAAAAACTTTTGGAGAGAGTGGGTAAAAAAATGTTTTAAACATGTTTTATTTGTTTTTAAACTAAAAATATTCTTGGTTAGAAACATAGAAAATCGATGTCTACCCACCCACGAAATATGACTGAGTCTCCATCGGTTTACTGGTGAGCGTTCATTTCCGACGCGGCAGCCTAGCAAAAATAGACGACCGTAGGGAGGCTATTTTGGCTAGTCCACTTATAATATAACGAGCACTTCTCTGTCAGGATGTCTGTCTGTCTGTCTGTCCGTCCTGAGGAATTTTTGTAAACGTAATTTCAGAAATAATAAACAATAAATAATTTAAGCGCCGAGACTACGATTCGAACTCGCAACCTTGACGTTAACTGCCGAACGCGCTACCATCTGCCCCACAGAGACAAGTGATATAATCGTCTTAATTTTAAATGATAAAGAATCCGTTTTTTTCCAACTTCTTCCAGTTACAAATGGATGATCGTATAACTGTTCATTGGAAATACATTGTGTCTGCGTTCGCACTCGATTGTTTTAAGGGGGGGGAGAATTCCCCCCCCCCCAATTTTTTTTTCTCCATATTTTTTTTTTTTTGGCGCGAAAAAAAAAAATTTTGGCGCGAAAAAAAAAAAACATTTCCCGCCAAAAAAAAAAAATTTTTTTTTCCGCCTAATAAAAAAAAAAAAAAAAAAAATTTTTTTTTCCTTTTTAAACAAAAAAAGTATTCGGAGACAAATTTTTTTCATTTCCAAGAACGCGGCAGCCTAGCAAAAATAGACGACCGTTAGGGAGTCTATTTTCGCTAGTCCACTTATAATATAACGAGCACCTTCTCTGTCAGGATGTCTGTCTGTCTGTCCGTCCTGGGGAATTTTTGTAAACAGAAGAGACGAGTAATTAAGATTTAATTAATTAAGCTTTCCAAGTAGGCGTTCATAATATTTGTATACTTGTAGAATTAGGAAACTATTATTATTTAATTAAATTTACATTAGATAACTTTAAATAACCTTATTAGATTGGAGTAGAACGAAATTTCAAGTCGAGGCGGCGATTAGAAGTGAAAACGTGGCAAGAATACAACTATAATTAGTAGATTTCAACAGCCTTTTATACCCTTAATAAACGTCGTTTAGACATTAGACGGGCTTCCTCATTTACATAATACATTCCTTTTAACCTTCCATTAAATTCAGATTTACAAATATACACTTATAACTGCTATTATCAAGTTTCCATATGTATTCACAATACGTTCCGATAAGGTGATATTAAGAAATATTATTAATACAATTGATTAAACCCATTTTCTTCATCAACCAGCGTGTTTTCTCAACCATACTTCCAATGGCGATTATTGTTAAAATTTCAAGTCTTTCTCGGCCTTTTGGCTAAGATCAAAGTGTAGTATCTGTTCCGATGAATACTGAACCACATAGACTGGTATTGTCTTGGCTTGCGGGTCTTCACTGGTATTGTCTTGGCCTTCGGGTCTTCATTTACGCCGGTCTACGGGACTGTCCTTTGCAGTTCTAGGAGGTCCACCCTCCCAGGCTTCTCCTCCCCTTAGTGACGTCATTGTGAGAATCCTTCTGGTTAATCCGGAAGTGACGTCATCGTGAGAGGATTTTTTCACAGTTTTCATTCATTATTTACATTACGTTGTTAAGAGAATGTTTTTTACTATAAATTACAAGTAAACAAGGCATATCCGGGTCTGTCCTTTGCATTTCTAGGAGGTCCACCTCCCAGGCTTCTCCTCCCCTCTTTAGTGACGTCATTGTGAGAGGATTTTTTCCACAGTTTTCATTCATTATTTACATTACGTTGTTAAGAGAATGTTTTCTACTAAAAGTTAAAAGTAAACAAGGCATATCCGAGCTATTAGTAAATCGGTGACCATTCAGGAAAACTAAATTGCTGACTCATACTTCCGGTTTATCCGGTAGTGACGTCATCGTGAAAGGATTTTTTCACAGTTTTCATTCATTATTTACATTACGTTGTACCGAGAATGTTTTTTACTATAAGTTAAAAGTAAACAAGGCATATACGAGCCATTCATAAATCGGTGACCATTTAGGAAACCTAAATTGCTGAATCATCTTTCCGGTTGGACCGGAAATGACGTCATTTTGAGAGGATCTTTTCACATTATCAGTCTTTACATTCGTAAGCAAAGGGGTTTAATTGTAAATAGGAAGTTAAGCAACAAATATCTCGGCCATTACTAAATGGGTAACCGTTTTGGAAAAATAACAAAACTGGTTCTTTGATATGACGTAGGCGCCTTCAATAGCATATTTAAACATTAGTTCTTTGATATGACCGAGGCGCCTACTAAATTTTTTTTTTTGGGGGGGGGGTAAAATTTTTTTTTTTTTCTTTTTTTTTCTAACTGAAAATATTACTACTCATGGGGAAGGGTAACAAAAATTTTTTTTTTTTTGGGTGGGGGGGGTAAAAAAAATTTTTTTTTTTTTCTTTTTCTAACTGAAAATATTACTACTCATGGGGAAGGGTAACAAAAAATTTTTTTTTTTTTGGGTGGGGGGGTAAAAATTTTTTCTTTTTTTTTTCTTTTTCTAACTGAAAATATTACTACTCATGGGGAAGGGTAACAAAAAAAATTTTTTTTTTTGGTTGGGTGGGGGGTAAAAAATTTTTTTTTTTTTTTTCTTTTTCTAACTGAAAATATTACTACTCATGGGGAAGGGTAACAAAAAAAAATTTTTTTTTGGGTGGGGGGGGGAAAATTTTTTTTTTTTTTTCTTTTTCTTACTGAAAATATTACTACTCATGGGGAAGGGTAACAAAAAAAAATTTTTTTTTTGGGGTGGGGGGGGTAAAAATTTTTTTTTTTTTTCTTTTTCTAACTGAAAATATTACTATTCATGGGGAAGGGTAACAAAAAAAAATTTTTTTTTGGGTGGGGGGGGGTAAAATTTTTTTTTTTTTTTTCTTTTTCTAACTGAAAATATTACTATTCATGGGGAAGGGTAACAAAAAAAAATTGGGGGGGGGGGAATGTTTTTTTTCCTTTTTTGGGTGGGGGGGGGGTAAAAAAAATTTTGGGGGGGGGGGTATAAAATTTTTTTATTTTTTATTTTTTTTTTAACTTAAATACAATTCCTATTCATGGAGAAGGGTAAAATAAAAAAATTTTTTCTTTTTCTAACTGCAAATATTACTATTCATGGGGAAGGGTGACAGATATCTTTTCTTTTTTTTTGGGTTAAAATTTTTTTCTTTTTTTTCTGTTTCTAACTGAAAATATAACTATTCATCGGGAAGAGTACAAAAAGAAATTTAGGGGGGGGGTAGATATTTCTTTTTTTTCTCTTTTTCTAACTGAAAATATTACTATTACGGATAAGGGCAAAAAATAAATTGGGGGGGGGCGATCTTTTTTTTAAACTGAAAATATTAGTATTCTTGGGGGAGGGTAAAAAAAACTTTTGGAGGGAGTGGGTAAAAAATGTTTTAAACATGTTTTATTTGTCTGTCCGTCCTGGGGAATTTTTGTAAACAGAAGAGAGGGGGGGAATCTCGGGTAATTAAGATTTAATTAATTAAGCTTTTCAAGTAGGCGTTCATAATATTTGTATACCTGTAGAATTAGGAAACTATTATTAATTAATTAAATTTACATTAGATAACATTAAATAACATTATTAGATTGGAGAAGAACGAAATTTCAAGACGAGGAAGCGATTAGAAGTGAAAACGTGGCAAGAATCATACTAAAATTAATAGATTTCAACGGCCTTTTATACCCTTAATAAATGTCGTTTAGACATTAGACGGGCTTCCTCATTTACATAATACATTCCTTTTAACCTTCCATTAAATTCAGATTTACAAATATACACTTATAACTGCTATTATCAAGTTTCCATATGTATTCACAATACGTTCCGATAAGGGGATATTAATAAAAATTATTAATACTATAAATTACAGCCATTTTCTTCATCAACCAGCGTGTTTTCCCAACCATACTTCCAATGGCGATTATTGTTAAAATTTCAAGTCTTTCTCGGCCTTTTGGCTAAGATCAAAGTGTAGTATCTGTTCCGATGAATACTGAACCACATAGACTGGTATTGTCTTGGCTTTCGGGTCTTCACTGGTATTGTCTTGGCCTTCGGGTCTTCATTTACGCCGGTCTACGAGTCTGTCCTTTGCATTTCTAGGAGGTCCACCCTCCCAGGCTTCTCCTCCCCTCTTTAGTGACGTCATTGTGAGAGGATTTTTTTCACAGTTTTCATTCATTATTTACATTACATTGTTAAGAGAATGTTTTTTACTAAATGTTAAAAGTAAACAAGGCATATCCGAGCTATTAGTAAATCGGTGACCATTCAGGAAAACTAAATTGCTGACTCATACTTCCGGTTTATCCGGTAGTGACGTCATCGTGAGAGGATTTTTTCACAGTTTTCATTCATTATTTACATTACGTTGTTAAGAGAATGTTTTTTTACTATAAATTACAAGTAAACAAGGAATATACGAGCCATTAGTAAATCGATGACCATTTAGGAAAAGTAAATTGCTGAATCATCTTTCCGGTTAGAGCGGAAGTGACGTCATTTTGAGAGGATCTTTTCACATTATCAGTCTTTACATTCATCACGTTTATAAGCAAAGGTGTTTTATTGTAAATAGGAAGTTAAGCAACAAATATCTCGGCCATTACTAAATGGGTAACCGTTTTGGAAAAATAACAAAACTGGTTCTTTGATATGACGTAGGCGCCTTCAATAGCATATTTAAACATTAGTTCTTTGATATGACCGAGGCGCCTACTAATTTGGTTACATTATTTTAACTATGCATGGGGGAGGGTAAAAAAATGTTTTTTCCTTTTTCTTTTTCTCACTTACAATATTACTATTCATGGGGAAGGGTAACAAAAAAAAATTTGTTTTTGGGTGGGTGGGGGGGAAATTTTTTTTTTTTTTCTTTTTCTTACTGAAAATATTACTACTCATGGGGAAGGGTAACAAAAAAATTTTTTGGTGTGGGGGGGTAAAAATTTTTTTTTTTTTTTCTTTTTCTAACTGAAAATATTACTATTCATGGGGAAAGGTAACTAAACAAAATTTTTTTTTGGGGGGGGTGTAAAAATTTTTTTTCTTTTTTTTCTGTTTCTAACTGAAAATATAACTATTCATGGGGAAGAGTACAAAAAGAAATTTAGGGGGGGGTAGATATTTCTTTTTTTTTCTCTTTTTCTAACTGAAAATATTACTATTACGGATAAGAGCAAATAAAATTTGGGGGGGCGACCTTATTTTTAAACTGAAAATATTAGTATTCTTGGGGGAGGGTGAAAAAAACTTTTGGAGAGAGTGGGTAAAAAATGTTTTAAACATGTTTTATTTGTTTTTAAACTAAAAATATTCTTGGTTAGAAACATAGAAAATCGACGTCTACCCACCCACGAAATATGACTGAGTCTCTATCGGTTTACTGGTGAGCGTTCATTTCCGACGCGGCAGCCTAGCAAAAATAGACGACCGTTAGGGAGTCTATTTTCGCTAGTCCACTTATAATATAACGAGCACTTCTCTGTCAGGATGTCTGTCTGTCTGTCCGTCCTGGGGAATTTTTGTAAACAGAAGAGAGGGGGGGGGTCTCGGGTAATTAAGATTTAATTAATTAAGCTTTTCAAGTAGGCGTTCATTATATTTATATACATGTAGAATTAGGAAACTATTATTAATTAATTAAATTTACATTAGGTAACATTAAATAACATTATTAGATTGGAGAAGAACGAAATTTCAAGACGAGGAAGCGATTAGAAGTGAAAACGTGGCAAGAATCATACTAAAATTAATAGATTTCAACGGCCTTTTATACCCTTAATAAATGTCGTTTAGACATTAGACGGGCTTCCTCATTTACATAATACATTCCTTTTAACCTTCCATTAAATTCAGATTTACAAATATACACTTATAACTGCTATTATCAAGTTTCCATATGTATTCACAATACGTTCCGATAAGGGGATATTAATAAAAATTATTAATACTATTAATTACAGCCATTTTCTTCATCAACCAGCGTGTTTTCCCAACCATACTTCCAATGGCGATTATTGTTAAAATTTCAAGTCTTTCTCGGCCTTTTGGCTAAGATCAAAGTGTAGTATCTGTTCCGATGAATACTGAACCACATAGACTGGTATTGTCTTGGCTTTCGGGTCTTCACTGCTATTGTCTTGGCCTTCGGGTCTTCATTTACGCCGGTCTACGAGTCTGTCCTTTGCATTTCTAGGAGGTCCACCCTCCCAGGCTTCTCCTCCCCTCTTTAGTGACGTCATTGTGAGAGGATTTTTTTCACAGTTTTCATTCATTATTTACATTACATTGTTAAGAGAATGTTTTTTACTAAATGTTAAAAGTAAACAAGGCACATCCGAGCTATTAGTAAATCGGTGACCATTCAGGAAAACTAAATTGCTGACTCATACTTCCGGTTTATCCGGTAGTGACGTCATCGTGAGAGGATTTTTTCACAGTTTTCATTCATTATTTACATTACGTTGTACCGAGAATGTTTTTTACTATAAGTTAAAAGTAAACAAGGCATATCCGCGCCATTCATAAATCGATGACCATTTAGGAAACCTAAATTGCTGAATCATCTTTCCGGTTGGACCGGAAGTGACGTCATTTTGAGAGGATCTTTTCACATTATCAGTCTTTACATTCATTACGTTTATAAGCGAAGGTATTTTATTGTAAATAGGAAGTTAAGCAACAAATATCTCGGCCATTACTAAATGGGTAACCGTTTTGGAAAAATAACAAAACTGGTTCTTTGATATGACGTAGGCGCCTTCAATAGCATATTTAAACATTAGTTCTTTGATATGACCGAGGCGCCTACTAATTTGGTTACATTATTACTATTCATGGGGAAGGGTAACAAAAAAAAAAAATTTTTGGTGGGGGGGGGTAAAATTTTTTTTTTTTTTTTTCAACTGAAAACATTCCAATTCATGGGGAAGGGTAACAAAAAATGTTTTTTTCGGGTGGGGGGGGGTGGGTAAAAATTTTTTTTTTTTTTTCTTTTTCTAACTGAAAATATTACTACTCATGGGGAAGGGTAACAAAATTTTTTTTTTTTCCGGGTGGGGGGTTAAATATTTTTTTTTTTTTTTCTTTTTCTAACTGAAAATATTACTACTCATGGGGAAGGGTAACAAAAAAAAAATTGTTTTTGGGTGGGGGAGGAAAATTTGTTTTTTTTTTTTCTTTTTTCTTACTGAAAATATTACTACTCATGGAGAAGGGTAACAAAAAAAATTTTTTTTTGGGGTGGGGGGGTAAAATTTTTTTTTTTTTTTTTTTCAAACTGAAAATATTACTATTCATGGGGAAGGGTAACAAAAAAAATTTTTTTTGGTAGCCGGGGTAAAATTTTTTTTTTTTTTTTTTTGAACTGAAAACATCCCAATTCATGGGGAAGGGTAACAAAATTTTTTTTTGGGGGGGGGGAGGGGGGGGCTAAAAATTTTTTTTTTTTTTCTTTTTTTTATTGAAAATATTACTACTCATGGGGAAGGGTAACAAAAAAAAATTTTGGGAGGGGTGGGGGCGGGGTAAAAATATTTTTTTTTTTCTATTTTTCTAACTGAAAATATTACTATTCATGGGGAAGGGTAACAAAAAAAAATTTTTTTTGGGGGGGGGGAAATGTTTTTTTCCTTTCTCTAACTGAAAATATTACTATTCATGGGGAAAGGAAACTAAAAAAAAATTTTTTTGGTGGGGGGGGGGGGTAATAAAATTTTTTATTTAATTTTTTTTTAAACTTAAATACAATTCCTATTCATGGGGAAGGGTAAAATAAAAAATTTTGGTGGGAGGGGGGTAAAAACTTTTTTTCTTTTTCTAACTGAAAATATTACTATTCATGGGGAAGGGTGACAAATATCTTTTCTTTTTTTGGGGTGGGGGGGTAAAAAATTTTTTCTTTTTTTTCTGTTTCTAACTGAAAATATAACTATTCATGGGGAAGAGTACAAATAGAAATTTAGGGGGGGTAGATATTATTTCTTTTTTTTTCTCTTTTTCTAACTGAAAATATTCCTATTACGGAGAAGGGCAAAAAATAAATTTTTTTTGGGGGGGGGGGGCGACCTTTTTTTGAAACTGAAAATATTAGTATTCTTGGGGGAGGATGAAAAAAACTTTTGGAGAGAGTGGGTAAAAAATGTTTTAAACATGTTTTATTTGTTTTGAAACTAAAAATATTCTTGGTTAGAAACATAGAAAATCGATGTCTACCCACCCGGTTTACTGGTGAGCGTTCATTTCCGACGCGGCAGCCTAGCAAAAATAGACGACCGTAGGGAGGCTATTTTGGCTAGTCCACTTATAATATAACGAGCACTTCTCTGTCAGGATGTCTGTCTGTCTGTCCGTCCTGGGAAATTTTTGTAAACAGAAGAGAGGGGGGGGTCTCGGGTAATTAAGATTTAATTAATTAAGCTTTTCAAGTAGGCGTTCATAATATTTGTATACATGTAGAATTAGGAAACTATTATTAATTAATTAAATTTACATTAGATAACATTAAATAACATTATTAGATTGGAGAAGAACGAAATTTCAAGACGAGGAAGCGATTAGAAGTGAAAACGTGGCAAGAATCATACTAAAATTAATAGATTTCAACGGCCTTTTATACCCTTAATAAATGTCGTTTAGACATTAGACGGGCTTCCTCATTTACATAATACATTCCTTTTAACCTTCCATTAAATTCAGATTTACAAATATACACTTATAACTGCTATTATCAAGTTTCCATATGTATTCACAATACGTTCCGATAAGGGGATATTAATAAAAATTATTAATACTATTAATTACAGCCATTTTCTTCATCAACCAGCGTGTTTTCCCAACCATACTTCCAATGGCGATTATTGTTAAAATTTCAAGTCTTTCTCGGCCTTTTGGCTAAGATCAAAGTGTAGTATCTGTTCCGATGAATACTGAACCACATAGACTGGTATTGTCTTGGCTTTCGGGTCTTCACTGCTTATTGTCTTGGCCTTCGGGTCTTCATTTACGCCGGTCTACGAGTCTGTCCTTTTCATTTCTAGGAGGTCCACCCTCCCAGGCTTCTCCTCCCCTCTTTAGTGACGTCATTGCGAGAGGATTTTTTTCACAGTTTTCATTCATTATTTACATTACATTGTTAAGAGAATGTTTTCTACTAAATGTTAAAAGTAAACAAGGCATATCCGAGCTATTAGTAAATCGGTGACCATTCAGGAAAACTAAATTGCTGACTCATACTTCCGGTTTATCCGGTAGTGACGTCATCGTGAGAGGATTTTTTCACAGTTTTCATTCATTATTTACATTACGTTGTACCGAGAATGTTTTTTACTATAAGTTAAAAGTAAACAAGGCATATCCGAGCCATTCATAAATCGGTGACCATTTAGGAAACCTAAATTGCTGAATCATCTTTCCGGTTGGACCGGAAGTGACGTCATTTTGAGAGGATCTTTTCACATTATCAGTCTTTACATTCATTACGTTTATAAGCAAAGGTGTTTTATTTAAAATAGGAAGTTAAGCAACAAATATCTCGGCCATTACTTAATGGGTAACCGTTTTGGAAAAATAACAAAACTGGTTCTTTGATATGACGTAGGCGCCTTCAATAGCATATTTAAACATTAGTTCCTTGATATGACCGAGGCGCCTACTAATTTGATTACATTATTTTAACTATGCATAGGGGAGCGTTAAAAAATGTTTTCTTTTTCTTTTTCTCACTTACAATATTACTATTCATGGGGAAGGGTAACAAAAAAAAATTTTTTACCCCCCCCCCACAAAATTTTTTTTTTTTTTTTTTTTTTTCAACTGAAAACATTCTAATTGATGGGGAAGGGTAACAAATTTTTTTTTTTTTGGTGGGGGGGGGGGTAAAAATTTTTTTTTTTTTTCTTTTTCTAACTGAAAATATTACTACTCATGGGGAAGGGTAACAAAATTTTTTTTTTCGGGTGGGGAGGTAAAAAATTTTTTTTTTTTTCTTTTTCTAACTGAAAATATTACTACTCATGGGGAAGGGTAACAAAAAAAATTTTTTTTTGGGGTGGGGGGGGGGGAAAATTTTTTTTTTTTTTTTTCTTTTTCTTACTGAAAATATTACTACTCATGGGGAAGGGTAACAAAAAAAATTTTTTTTTGGGTTGGGGATGGGGGGTAAAAATTTTTTTTTTTTTTTTTCTTTTTCTAACTCAAAATATTACTATTCATGGGGAAGGGTAACAAAAAATTTTTTTTGGGGGGGGGGGTAAAATTTTTTTTTTTTTTTTTTGAACTGAAAACATCCCAATTCATGGGGAAGGGTAACAAAAAATTTTTTGGGGGGGGGTGAGGGGGGGGGTAACATTTTTTTTTTTTTTTTTTTTTCTTACTGAAAATATTACTACTCATGGGGAAGGGTAACAAAAAAATTTTGGGGGTGGTGGGGTGGGGGGAAATTTTTTTGTATTTTTCTCTTTTTCTAACTGAAAATATTACTATTCATGGGGAAGTGTAACAAAAAAAAATTTGGGGGGGGAGTGGGGAAAATGTTTTTTTCCTTTTTCTAACTGAAAATATTACTATTCATGGGGAAAGGTAACTAAATAAAATTTTTTTGGGGGGGGGGGAATTTTTTTATTTATTTATTTTTTTAACTTAAATACAATTCCTATTCATGGGGAAGGGTAAAATAAAAAATTTTGGTGGGAGGGGGGTAAAAACTTTTTTTCTTTTTCTAAGTGAAAATATTACTATTCATGGGGCAGGGTGACAAATATCTTTTCTGTTTTTTCGGGTGGGGGGGTAAAAATTTTTTTCTTTTTTCCTGTTTCTAACTGAAAATATAACTATTCATGGGGAAGAGTACAAAAAGACATTTAGGGTGGGGGGGTAGATATTATTTTTTTTTTCTCTTTTTCTAACTGAAAATATTACTATTACGGATAAGGGCAAAAAATAAATTTGGGGGGCGGGGGCGACCTTTTTTTTAAACTGAAAATATTAGTATTCTTGGGGGAGGGTGAAAAAAACTTTTGGAGAGAGTGGGTAAAAAAATGTTTTAAAAATGTTTTATTTGTTTTTAAACTAAAAATATTCTTGGTTAGAAACATAGAAAATCGATGTCTACCCACCCACGAAATATGACTGAGTCTCCATCGGTTTACTGGTGAGCGTTCATTTCCGACGCGGCAGCCTAGCAAAAATAGACGACCGTAGGGAGGCTATTTTGGCTAGTCCACTTATAATATAACGAGCACTTCTCTGTCTGTCTGTCAGTCTGTCTGTCTGTCTGTCTGTCTGTCTGTCTGTCCGTCCTGGGGAATTTTTGTAAACAGAAGGGGAGATAATTACTATTTAATTAATTTCAAAGTCGGAAACATAAACAAATACATTGGGCCACATATTAAAGACTAAATAAACAATAAATAATTTTCGGCGTCAACGTCGCGATTCGAACTCGCAACCTTGACGCTAACAGCCAAACGCGCTACCATCTGAGCTAAAGGAACACAGTTGAAAATTCTTTCTTAATTCAAATACTTGAACAAATCGCCTTTTTTTTCCACATCTCTCATTTAGCAATAAATGATCGTATAGTAAATGGTTCTTTTTATGCTTTGGGGTCTGCGTCCGCGCTCGATCTGTTCTTCCAGAATACGATTGGGTCTGCGTTCGCGCTCGATCTGTTCTTCCAGAATACGATTGGGTCTGCGTTCGCTCTCGATTTTTTCACGGGGGGGGGGGGGAGATTTTTTTTTTCATTTTTTTTTTTTGGCGAGAAAAAAAAAAAAATTTTGGCGCGAAAAAAAAAAAAAATTTCCCGCAAAAAAAAAAAAAAAAATTTTCCGCTTAATAAAGAAAAAAAAAAAAAAATTTTTTTTTCCTTTTTAAACAAAAAAAGTATTCGGACACAATTTTTTTTCATTTCTTTTGTCTAACCACCCAAGAACGCGGCAGCCTAGCAAAAATAGACGACCGTTAGGGAGTCTATTTTCGCTAGTCTATTTACTTATTATATAACGAAGTGCTTCTTTATCACGATTTCTGTCCGCCAAGGTTCGAGAATTTTCGCAAACGTAAGAAATACCTTAACCACTATATAATACATAAATAAATATTAAAATAAACATGACGCCGAGTGCAGGATTCGAACTCGCTACTCAGAATTCTTCAGTCACAATACCTGTATTCAGCGTACCACTGCAACAATTGAGCTAAACTGCCGAAAATATTGAAAGCGTTCTTATTACGACAATTGTTAAAACAAAACACGATCTTTTGTTTTTGCTTTTCGGTTTTTAATGTTGCTATTAATTAATAAATTGGAAAATTAATATTAGTTAGAAGTAACTAATATTTAAAAAATAAACTATACTTTCTTCTTACAAATTCTTATATTGTGAGATTGTGACGAGATTTAGAAGAAATCTAACCATTTGTATTAGTTGATAGCTTAGAAAAGAATCACCATTTAATTGAAAGGCAGCTGGGCATTTATAACGACAGTTCACAGAACGAAAAAGGGGGCAAAACACAAGAAGGCAACAAATAAATGTTATGCAAGGCAAGCCTTGATAAGTTTATTTGTGTTGAAACTTATTTATATTAGTATTTTTGTTTAAAACACACCTGGTATCCATCTGTGCATTTAGAACGAAGAAGCAATGGATGTTAATGCGCCCAGCACGGTGGTTCTTTATAATTAGTGAGAAATCGAATAATAAACAAAATAGTGTCAGAAACACATTCAATAAATGTCATCAATCGTGGGAAAGTGTAATGTTCTACCAGAAGTTTGCTTAATATTTGATTTTTTGAGCGATTATCGAAACTCTGAAATTTCAATGGACAACAGTTTTGTTTAGAACAACAACATTCTTTTGTAACATTTATTTGTTGCCTATTTGTTTTTGATACGTTATTCGTTCTGCCAGCGGTTGTTATACCAGCGTTTCTTTTGAAATATAGAGAAGTACACGAGTAGCTGTAGAAAGTGGAAGACCCCTAATAAAGAATAGAAGCCCTTCCCCCAATCAACCCAAAAGAGACTCCCTTAAAAAGGGGCAAAGTTTACAGGTAGTCGCTAACAAATCGAAGGGTTTCCAGAAAAGAATACCCCCTAACCCAGAACGCCAATAAAAAGTGTAAGGCGCCCCCTAAAAACGGGCGAATTGTACGAGTAGCTGAAAGAAAAAGGAAGGATCGCCAAGAAACACTTGTATGTTTAATAAAAATAAGTTCTATGAAATGACGGGAATCTTTAAAACTATTAAATGGTATACATTTACATAAAAGTATTGAATATAGCATAGCCCTGGCCTCACACTATTGAGCTATTATAATTACTTTATGTTGCAATACAAAGAATTCTAAATATAAATCTAAAGAAATACACACACAGATATACATATATACATACATATATATATATATATATATATATATATATATATATATTTATATATAGGTTAAAAATAGATTAATAGGTTGTATCAGGACAAACAAAAGTGTTGTATGATATCCAGACTTGTTACAGTGTCAACAAATATTTTACATTTTAAGGAAAATAAACTATTTTTTATTTATTTAGGAATTTTCTATGAAGACAGATTATTCAGCCATCTTGAACTTAACTTTATGTGTTATTTCTGTAGATATACCTTAAAGTTACTATCAGACTTCTAGCTAGGATCAAAATAAGTGCACTATTTACTCCTAAAATCAATCCTACTTATTTTGCTCCCACTTAACACCCATTCCTACTTAGAGATTATTTTGAAAATAGCATTAATAACAACATCAGTATCCATTTTAAATACTAAACAATTATTCTATAAAAACTGAAATGATTGGAGATGTAAATGACTTTTGTCATATATCCACATATAGCGTGTTACCATCGTTCCCTTCGAACCCTCTTGTTTATCTGCTTAGCACCAACCGAACACTATGATATTAGCATATAAACGCTGCTCAATGACGAGGCCTTCTTAACAAAGATCGTGGTCCTGCGCTATTAAACAAACGGTTACAAATACTAGCAAATATATGCTCCCTCCAGTCGCATATTTTTGCTAGTTGGAAGCAGAAAAGATACTACACTACCTCTACACCTCTAATAAAAAAGGAGGTAATGTCTGGGAAGATGGTATCATGACAACAGAACATATACTACATTTCCACCACACTATAAAAAAGAAGGAGATTATACCTGGGAGACTGATATCATGACAACAGAACAGATACAACACTATACACACATCTCAACAAAAAAGGTAATGTTTGGAAGGATGGTATCATGACTACAGAACAGATACTACACTACCTCAACATCTCTCAAAAATGAGGAGGTAATGACTTGGAGGATTTTAACATGACAACAGAACAAATACAAAATTACCATTACACCTTTCAACAAAAAGAGCGTAATGCATGGAATGATATCATTGACAACAGAATAGATACTACACTACCTCTACATTTATCAAAAAATGAGGACGTAATGCCTGGGAGAATGATATCATGACAACAGAACAAATACTACACTACATCTACACCTCTCAAAAAAGGAGGAAGTGATGCCTGGGAGAATGGTAACATGACAACCGAACATATACTACACTATCGCCACATCTGTCAGAAAAAGGAGGAGGCAATGTCTAAGAGGATGGTATCATGACGACAGAACAACTATTACACCACCTCACTTCCTCTAAAAAAGGAAGAAGTAATGCCTGGGAGGATAGTATCATGACAACAGAGCACATACTACGCTATACTATGCCCTCGACTTGAGCATTTAAATATAGTACATTAGTCTGAAATAGTATATTCTATACTGTTTCATAATAAGTACAATAGTCTTAAAGTGTATAGGTGTGGCTTCAGACAGGCAAATACATAATCTCCATTAGTAATAGATATGAAAAGTCGAATTCTGATCCAGTAGCTCCGGCAGAACTCGAGCTCGTAGTCCATGCATGTAATAACTACACCGCGTCACTTCCATATGTATATATATATATATATATATATATATATATATATATATATATATATATATATGTATATATGTGTGTGTGTCTGTGTGTGTGCGTGTTGCATTCCCTCTTTGTTTTCATAGTTACCTTATTTATCGTTTTTTCTTCGTCTTCTCTTTTCTCTCAGTATTTACTGTTTCGTGTCGCATATTTTATTTTAATTTCCATAAAAATGAAAAATTACATTTTTGTTTTTGAAATATGTTTTTCTCTTTCGTCTTCCTTCCTATTCTGATTTGATTCCTAAAATATATATTTTTTTAATATTCCTCGAAGAATTCTGCACGAAAGATAATTTTGTTTTTCTATTTCAGTCATTTGATGTTTTCATACAGATTTTTTTTCATTTATTATTATTTTTTTACGTTCGCTTCGCTGAATACAGATATATACTTTCAAGGTTGTTTTAATTAGGACGGAAATACAAACGTCTTAACAAACACACAGATACGCGCACACATGCACTACATAAATATATATATATATATATATATATATATATATATATATATATATATATATATATATATATATATATATGAAGCAATCCAACAAAAGATATAAGCGTCAACTAATATCTTATAATTAGTGAAACATCCGGATTGAACTTTTTGTATTATTTTGATTGATTTATTTATCATTAACATTGAATATGGACACATTTCGCGACTGGATAACTTTGCCGGCCCCTTCAATTTCACGTATTTGGACTGCTGTTTGTATCTTGGAGTAATGTCCTTCCTGATTATGCTTCTCAACTTGTATGACCTGGATGGACTGTATGGATTCAACAAAAGTATGTTTTTGGATTGATATGTTTGATGTTATGTATTGTTATATATTTGTGTATATAATTTTATATATTTTCAAAGCGTAATTTTATTGCCTGTAGTAGTATAACTGCGGTAATGGTCCTCTGAAGAGAAGAATTATCTTTGAAAACTCACGAGCTAAGGACTTAAGGATGCTTTGCATAGACTTTGAATTCTAATAAAATTTGATTGACACCTTAGTTTATTACTTCATTTTATATTATAATATTAATATATATATATATATATATATATATATATATATATATATATATATATATATATAGCAAATGTATGGTCCCTCCGGTCCCATAATTATACTAACTTGGGAGTATGGTATAATGATAAACGCACATATACTACACTGTTTCGAAAAGAAGGGGTTAATCATGTATTATCACGAAAGAACATTACCGCTGTATTAAAGAGGACGAGTTGATACATGGTGATACCATACTAGCAGAATTGATGCAACACTACGCCCATAAAATAGACGCTAATAACGGGACGATGGTATTGTGAACAACGAACGTCCTCTATACGTGTACCACTTTCTGAAAAATAGAGGCAATGTTTCGAAGAAATGTATCATGGTGAATGTGAAGATACTACACTACCACCCAAAGGAAGAGATACAACTTGGGAAGAGTCAACCATACCCCCGACACACAAATAGAATTGCAGGTGTTTATGCTTAAGAGGATGCACGAACGGGCAAATACTACACTACAACGGAAAGGATGAAGTGATACCTGGTAGGATGGTATCATTAGAACAGAAGAAGTACTACACTCTACCTCCAAAATACAGGAAGTAATACCTGGTGGATCCTCACACTAAAAAAGTTAATGCGTTCGAGTATGGTATCAGGGCAGCAGAAAATATACTACACTCCATCTTCTAAAAAGATGAAGATAATATCATGGCAGAAAAACAGATACTATATTGCCTCCATACACACAAGGAGGATGTACTACTTAATAGGATTACACCACTTTCTTAAAATGGAGGAGGTAATTACTAAGAAACTGTTGTATGACAACAGACCCGATGCTACACTACCCTCCCTTATTAAGATATAATACAATAATACATCAAATAGGGAATGTTCATTGGTTTTCAAAACATTATTTTTCATGGTTCCCTGGCGTTTTGGCATGATCATAATGTAGTATCTCTTTTCATTACTTCGGCGTTTTTCTATCGCCAAAACCATTTCTAATATATAAAAGAATATGAGAAAGGAAGGATGAAGCTAATCCGACGTAATGGGAAAGGAAAAAGGAAAACCAAAAAAGGATGTTTTTTTCATATATTCATCAACGTTTCGTCTTTATTTGTAAGACTTCCTCAGGTTGATGATTTAAAATAAAATTTATGCAAGTGCGTGAAAATATTGGGTTGACATGATGGGTTGATGAGAAAAAGTAGTAGCTACTACTGGGTGCGCAGGCCCGGGTCCGGGCTTAGTGAAGTCAGTAGCATGGAATGTAATTAATGAGGATTGTTCTGAGTGAAAACGTGGAGGGGTGGGGTGAACGGAAATAATGTGGATGGCTGTTAGTGAAGAAGTGGAGAGGTGGGGAAAAGAGGAGGGGAGGGGGGCTCTTTGATTTTGGTGTGTGGGTAATGTCATTGTTTTAGAAAAGGTTTGAAAAAATGAAGGTGGTTTTGCTTTTTCATTTCCGATAAAAGAATATGAATGTGAAAATTACAATCAACGAAAATATTGCGTATATATAACATAATATCAAAACACAAATTACAAATATGTGTTAGATATAATTAATTTATCTGAATTTGGACAACATTTTCTACAGTTAGTGATTCAACTAGACAATATTTATATAGTATTTAATATTGCCTGAAATCTATGAAAAATCACTTTCATATTCTGATTCATTTTCTGCCCTTTCTTTTAAAATTTATTGTGATTTTCGTATCCTGCCTCCACGTATTACGTATAAATTTCGCAAAAACAACTTGCACATTAAATTATTCGTTGATTTCGCTATTCATCCAAAAATATCTACACCATAAATAATTATAAGTGAACAGGAACTTATATCCTTAATATAGATACATTTAATATGCGCGTTTACCGGTGAAAATAATATTTCAAAACTTGCGAAACCAATGTAAATGCGTTTAAAATTGAATCGAAACAGTCAAATGAAAATATTGTTGATAGTAAAACGAACGAAAATTACATTACGAATTTTATCAGGGCAGGCAAATAACATATTATTTTAAAAGAAACCATGGAAGACCAACGAAAATGTTATTTCAAAATTACACTTGCGAGACCAACTAAAATGCTATTTCAAACTTGTGGCTCACAAACCAATGAAAATGAAAATGTTAAAACATAATCATGATAGCCAACTGTAACGTGTATTACAAGCTTAAGTGTGGCATACAAACAAAAGTATATTACGAATGTAATTATAACATACCTATCAATAAGGAGATAGGGAGTAGACATTGGGTTTACTTTATTCAGCTTCGTAACTTTTGCTTCTTATTTCCTCCTTTAGTCCACACATTCCATGACCGATGTTTCCGACAAAGGTGAAGTATTGCAGTTTTCTGGGTAATAAATCTTTCCAACCTAACACTAACCTCTAGCTAGTTTTTGATCTAGAAGTAGTATTTATTTAGCTCCTTATATTAGGTGGCTTCATGCCTTGTCTGGGGTGATTTTCATAAAGAAAAATGCTATTTAATACTTACACTAAAACAAATTCTATTTCGAAGTTAAGCGTTAGAGACCAATGAAAAAGGTTTTTCATACGCACGTGTGCCACATCAAACTTATTATGAAATATGTACGCGTGACAGACCAACGACCAACGATTTCACGCTTAAGTATTACAAATTTATCGACGAGCAGAACATGTTATGAAGATTTATTTGAATTGTTTAAATTTGATTAATATACTATTTCAAATAGGAGCGTGACCGATTGTTTAATAATTATTTCCATCGTCAGTTGTTAAACACACCATATTTTCGCGAGGGAAATTGTGTTTTTGTATTTCATTGTTGTTATTCACACCAAAACAAGGCATATTGCCTATGATGCATAAGGGACTAGTGTAATAGGGGTCATATTTATAGGGGGAAATCTGGGTGAGGAGTTGAGCAGTAAGATATTTGCTCGCGTTACATTTGAATTTCGGCATTTTGGTACGATCGGGGAAACGGGGTGCAGTTAGGTAATCTTAAGTGAAAGCAACCTGAAGAGTATAAACTCGTCCGGTATCTAGGGAGGTGGTTTATAGTTGTCTGGGTCGGATGCATTTAGGGTGAGGAGGTGCAAGTGCAGTAAGTTAATGTGAGCACATTCCGTGAAAGTACTTGTTACATCAGCGCAGATGCAAAACTGCGGCAGCGCACCACATATATATTCAAGCTGCACATTTGCCGACGGAAATTCTATTTCAAGTAGCATGATCGACCAACTCAGCATACCTCAATCGAAATCCTTGAACGTATCCAATAAATACATGCAATATATAAATGCATTCCATAAGACAGGGGTTTATTGCTTTTCAATTTCACCTCGTATATTTCAGAATATTTGTGTTGAATTCTCTGTTCCCTAATGAATATTTTTGCCACCGCAATTACTTCTATTTGGGTAAAGCCACGCGTTTCTTAGGCAAGGAATTATAAAATATAAATACATTCCATGAAAAATGCCAGTATACTGAAATCATATGCCCTTAATAGGGTTAAGATGAAAATTCATATACACTAAATGTACAAAAACAAGGAAATTCCCAAATCTTTACACTTTTATTGTCATTAAGGGTATGCGAGCACAACAGGGCTACGTATTTTACTGGTAGGAATTCTTCTTCACGTACCGCACACACTTCAATCACTCATGCATAGAGATTTATACTGTAGTGATGTGATAATTAAATGGTTTGGTTGATATGTAGTCATAACCTTAATGACAATAAAAGTGTACACATTTGTGAATTTCCTTTCTTTTGTACATTTAGTGTATATGAATTTTTTATCTTAACCCTATTAAGGGCATATGATTTCTGTATACTGGGATTTTTCATACAATGTCACTACTTTTGTAAAGGCTATGCCTCAAACCATGCTTTCTCATGAGGTTTTTTAGAATTTTCTGGAAAAGTAAAATATATAGTAAAGTGAAATTAAAATGCCATCAACTAGATCTTAGAACCTCTATCTCCGCCAGAAATCAGCTGAATCCATCAAATAGTTGATGAGATACAGGGTGGCACATACGTACGTACACACATATACATGATTTCATGATTGAACTTTCTGGATCCCTGGGTTGCCTTGACAAATTATGCTGAAATTCTACACACTTATAGAACCTATCAATTAAAAAGTGTGTGCTAAGTTTGAAATAATTTGGTTTATTGGTTCTTGAGTAATGATTGATCAAAGAAATGAGATTTCAAGCATAGGCCATTCGTGTCGTCTATTAAAAGATAGAGCGCTCTCGAGCCTCCCTTGATTAAACAACTAAGCAATTTAAAAACCAATATCGCGTCGCCATATGTTTGTTAATACTACCTTAACAATTATTCGATGAATATAATCAGTATTCCATTGTTTTCTTTATCTAAATAGGCGCATACGTAGTCGACTATATTGTAAAGAAAGCTATTCGGTTATATCATGTGTTTTTACAGTATTTACACCTACAAGTTATATAAATGAACTACATTAATAAAAAAGAGATGATTGTGAAAAAAAAAGAATTTTATTCAGAATGAGTTTCAAACAATCGAACCAATCAATTTTTGAGAATTGTTCATAGAAAATATTATTTAGATATTTTTTAGTAATATTTGTTTTCATTGTAATCAAAGTAACGGAAACCAACCACATAGCATCACACTCGAATAGAATAACCTTTTTATGTATATGGTGGTGCTTCTATTAATAACATATGATATAAAATTAGATCAATTCATTTTTAATAGGTATGTAAATAATATGAATATTAGGTAGGCGCATAATAGCGTGTACATAAAATGGTGGATCCAGTTGAAGCGCTAATTTTGATTGAGAAAAGAGTTAAACACAAGATATCTACAACCACAAAAATAAAACATTGATGAACTTCCTTTTCGATCGTCAGTTTTCATTTCATGAAGCGCACAGTAAGCTTATAGGAACACAATCAGTCAAATGATGTATTTTACTAAAAATGATAGAAACACATTTTTCCTGGAGTACATGTCCCAATTCATACACTTAATTGAATGAACCTTGCATACGCATTCACATACGGTTTATAGTAACTCGAGTCAATATACCGAGTCTCTGATATATATATATATATATATATATATATATATATATATATATATATATATATATATATATATATATATATATATGGGACATGAGAAAGGAAAAACTAAAAAATAAGTTTTTATGTGTTCATCAACGTTTCGTCTTTATTTGTAAGACTTCTTCGGGATGATAATGTAAAGAAAAAGGTCATGCAAGTACGTGGACATATAGGGTTCACATGGTGGGTTGAATGAATGATTTCCAATAGTGGCTACTATTTCCTCCATTCAACCCACCATGTCAACCCTATATGTCCACGTACTTGCATGACATTTTTCTTTATATTATCATCCTGAAGAAGTCTTACAAATAAATTCATTTCTCATATGTATATATATATATATATATATATATATATATATATATATATATATATATATATATATATATATATATATATATATATATATATATATATATATATATATATTATTTGTTTTGTTTATTATCTGTGTACGTATACGTTTCATCCTTTATAATCGCGACTCATCAGCATAGAGATATGACTATTCACTACTGGTCATGCGAATCGAAACCTCGGATTTCGAGTGTTTTGCAACTCAAATCCCGACGTATAGAAGCACCCGGCCAACGCTGAATAGCGAATAAACAGTGATTATGTTAACACTTTATCCGGCGGTTTGACGTCATAAGAGCGTTCTACTTAATGAAAGGGACGATGCACATATAGCTAGCGACGTTATACTGTGTTAATACTACATTACAGTGCTCATCTAGACGCGTGTTCTAAGAGCTAGAAATAATACATATTTGTTTTGTTTATCATCTATTATATGTACGTATACGTTTCGTCCTTTATAATCAGTTCTCATCAGCATATATATATATATATATATTACTATTCACTACTGGTCATGCGATTGGAAACCTCTGATTCCGAGTTAAGATTAATATTGGTATATATATATATATATATATATATATATATATATATATATATATATATAGAGATAGATTTAGTGAAGACCGGGGTTGTTCCAATAAAAAAAACAAGCTGTTTTTTTTGGGGGGGGGGGGGGATTTATTCATCATTGTGCCGGCCGACGTGAAAGTGTATTATCGCACATTGTTCCGGTTTTTTGGGTTTTTTAAATGTATTTGGGACCGATTATTTGCTTGTTGGCTTGGTGGAAGAAATAATGCACGAGCTTATTTTTTAAGACTTTTTCTAGGACTTTCTTTTTTTATCGTTGTTCTTCCTTGTTTTTTAATTTTAACTTTTATTTTTATTTTTTCCTCTTCTCTTAAGTGACCTGAACTATTGCAACGCCACATTGTGTATTGTCGGCAGTTGAAACCCGTATTCCAGACATTTAATTTCCCTGATTATCTGCCAAGCAAGTACCTGCTTGGTAGTGAAACACGTGTAAGAAAACACATTTAATTTGAATAAATAATATTTGTAAGAAAAAATATCTTTAATGGTGATCATTGGTGTCCTGAAAGGAATGTTTTGGTAAGCCTTCATAAAATCACATATGTATGTATATATATATATATATATATATATATATATATATATATATATATATATATATATATATATATGTATATATATATATATATATTTAGGCAGCAAGTCATTATCTAAGCAAGCGTTGTTGAACATCACGGAACTTTCGCGTTTGTATATTTTCCTCGTGAGGTTCTCAAACCGTCGATCCATCTTTCTGGTTTCAGGTGGCAATCCGTATAGTACTTCGCCGATAGTTTTTAATTCGGCAATTTTCTCGAGCGCTTTCGACTTTCGTAGTCGTCTTCAGGATTAGGGAATTGTTTGTTTTTTTAAATTTAAATAAGAAGACTAGAGTTAGTGTTTTATAGTTATAGCTACGGCCGAATGAAAGAGAGAAGAGGGTGTGTGGTTGAGTTCATTTTATTATATATATATATATATATATATATATATATATATATATATATAATTTTAGGTGAATAATATTAAAATATTTTTACCTACACACACCAGCATTTCGAGCATTCGCTCTCATCAGTGTAGGGAATGATAATCTCAGACGGGTGCAAGGTTCGAACCCCTGCTACAGAATATACCTACACTCCACAAGCAAGCGCCATAACCATACGACATCACCACGTCAAGAAGGGAATGTAAGCTCTATTTATTCGAGGAGCGGCATACCAAGAAATACTGACTAGAGATTCAACGAACGTTGTCAGAATATGCCTCATAGCTACATGTTAGTCTGTTTTTAACTTCCTCTAACAGGGCTCAACGTTAATCTTATTGAAGCGGGTTATAACAATATTAATTTTAACTAAATAATTTTAAATTATTTTTCCATACATACGCCATATATATATATATATATATATATATATATATATATATATATATATATATATATATATATATATATATATATGAGAAAGGAAGGATGAAGGTAATCCGACGTAACGGGAAATGAAAAAGGAAAAACCAAAAAGGATGTTTTTTATGTATTCATCAACGTTTCGTCTTTATTTGTAACACTTCTTCAGGATGATAATATTAAGAAAAATGGCATGCAAGTACGTGAACATATTGGGTTGACATGATAGGTTGATGGGAAGAAGTAGTAGCCACTACTTGAAGCAGTACGACCGAGGTCCGGGTTTGCTGGGGTCAGTCGCGTGGAATGACCTAAATGTGGATGGTTCTGAGTGAAAAAAGTGGAGGGGTGGGGGTGAGCAGGGATAATGTGGATGGTTGTAAGTGAAAAAGTGGAGGGGTGGGGGTGAGCGGGAATAATGTGGATGGCAGTGAGTGAAGAATTGGAGAAGTGGAGAAAGAAGGGGGCAATGTTTGACCAGGTGGCTATTCAAGAATGTGAGGAATGAGTATGTCGGAATGTTTGGGTTCTGTGGGGAATGAAGATGTGTGTGTGGAGGAGGTGTATGCGGAGAAGTTGAAGTTGGGGGAAAAAGAGGAGGGGGAGGCCCGGTGATCTCTGCATACACCCCCAAACACATCTTCATTCATCAGGAACCCAAACCTTCCAACCTACTCATCCCTCACACTATTGACATATATATACTCTGATTTTTTTTAACATAGTTCACTCCAAACAAGGCAGGCTGCCGCTGTAGACGTAAGGGGCTACTGAGAACAAAGTAAAGGTGAGAAGGTTGGGGGGTTGGTCAACATAAACTGGGATCTGCGCAGCGAGATGTCTGTTTACATTAATTTTAAATGTCTGCATGTCAGTACTGTCGGGGACACAGGGGGCAGGGAGGATGTTCCAGAAGCTAGCAGCACGAGAAAAAAAGCTACTTGAGTAGAAGGTTCTCCGGTATCTGGGGACTTCCACAGTGAATGGATCGGATTTAGTTGATTGTCGAGTTGGTCTAGTGAATTTACGTCGAGGGGGCACCAGAGTAGCCAATTCATCGGAGCATAATCCATTGAAGTATTTGTAAAACAAGTACAAGGAAGTTACATTGCGGCGATGGGACAGGGACTGGAGCTTGGTTGACAGTGAGGGATCTGTTAGCTTGGCGACTCTTTATCCAACCTTGTCAACGAAGGAGAGAGTAGTAGATGATGCACCAGCCTAGATGTGGCAACACTACTCCATGCATGGGCGGATGGTGGCTTTGTAGAGATAGAGGATAATGTCACGTGTGAGGAGTTTACTAGCTCGGTAGAGGGAGCCAACCGTCGCTGCGCAGCCTTGGCAATGTCTTCAATGTATTTATTCCAATTTATGTTACTTGTGAAGGTTAGGCCGAGGAGTTTGAATAATGAACTCTCAGGTAGGGTGTTATTTGCCATGGCAATCGGCGGTTGAAGAGGTTGTTGTAGTTATTGAAGGACACGAGCTTTGTCTTTGCGGCATTAAAAGTTACCAACCATTTATGACCCCAATCCACTACAGCATGAAGGTCATTTTCTAAGGATTAAGACATTGCCTCGGCTATGATCGCGTTTGTTTTGCCAACATGGCGAGAGTAAAGCGTGGTGTCGTCAGCAAATAAATTAATCTCAGACTCTATGTCATCAGGGAGATCGTTTATAAAGATCAGGAACAACAAAGGTCCAAGGATAGATCCCTCAGGTACACCAGCATTTATGTCATGCTGCTTAGATGAACGGCCATCGAGGACAACCTGGATTTGTGTTCTTGTTAGGCATGATCTAATTATATCAAGTAAAACCGTATGAGCGTATTTTCAGGAGAAGCCATTTATGCCATACTTTTAAAAGGCCTTGGATATATCAAGCGCTACTGTCCTAGCTTCACCTGCCTTGTCGAGTGTATGATACGTGCGTTCTGATTTGACCGTTAGGATGTCTGCAGTAGATCGTGCTTGTCTAAATCCATACTGGCGGTCAGAAAGAAGTTTAGCATTAACTAAGTGCCATACTATCGCTAGATTGATTAAGGATTCAAAGATGTTAGCAAATATCGGCAGTAGACTGATTGGGCGGTAGTTCTGAGGATCGGTTCTATTCCCAGAATTCTTGTAGACTGGTACTACAGAAGCAATTTTCCATCTATCGGGGGAGCAAAATTCAGCTAGGCATTTATTGTGGAGTTTTGAGAGGACGGGGCCCAGTTGAGCAGAGCATTTCTTTATTACTATTACATGTATAAGATCAGGCTCACAAGTTTTGGAGGTGTCAAGGTTTTTATGATATCTCTGACCTGGGATGGGGTGATGACCAGGTTATCAAGTGTGGCTTCGGTCCGCAATAGGAATTTGGGGAGGAGGTGTTTGTTTTAGTTTAATATGGAGTTAGAAGCGAAACGCTGGGCAAGTAGTTCAGCTTTATCAGTGGCCGTGCAAACGACATCATTGTGATTTGACAGTGGGGGAATCGTTAATTGACCATTGTGTAGTGAATCTACACTATTATAGATTTTCCAGAAATCACGAGTACCTAGTTTCTGTGACTTTATGCGTTTTTTTGTTAACTAATTATACCATCTCATTGCTTCGCCTATCACGGCCTTGCAATTATTTATTGACTCTATTAACTTATCTCTATTAGTAGCTGACTTATGGCGGCCGAATTCACGGAATGCTTGTTCCCTCTCAGCAATGACAGCTGCACATTCCGAGGTGAACCATTGGAGAGAGTGGGGCTTGCTTAAGAATGTTTGCATGGGGACATAGGCTTCAATGTCTGCTTTGACCAATTCAGTTGATTCATTTGCACACTAGTCGGCAGGGGGTTAGAAGGTTTCCCTCCATGGGGCGTCACTGATTTGATCTCTGATTGACTCAAAATCAGCCTACATCGTTGTTTAGAGCAACGGTTCATCAGATTTTGGACAACTTTTTAGGGTGATATGTATCATTAGCACAATGTTATCAGCATTCCCAGGTGGGCTATGAGCTTTCGTCAGGGTTCATTATGAGAAAGACGTGTTGATGAGCGTTCTATTCTGTAAGACTAATTTAGTGAGAAAGGGGGTGTCATAAGATATTAAGACAGGCTCCTCCACTGTATTTTAAATCAATTTCCTTTATAGTTCGCTTCACCCACAGAGAGTAAGCGACTATGAATTAGTTATGTAACAAGAAATATCACTGCACGCAACGTCGGCATTCGCGGGTTTATCTTCCGATCAATAGAGGGTCGCACCAACTTTTAGAATGTGCGTAAAGACAAGGACATGGCACGTCTCTACAGCTTGACGTAAAATCACTCGACTGATAAAAAGTGAGGAACCATTGTATATTCAACTCAGCAGAAGTACCCTGCACACAAAGTATTTTCATTGCATGATGTATTAATAAGACAGCGTTAAAAAATAAACAAACTCAAAGTAAAATTGTTCGTGAATATATCATTGTTGCAGCCCTCTCTTAAATGCATTATTTCTATGCTTCAATTTTTACATAAATAGTTTCACGGGTTATTGAATTGAGGGATACTTTAATATTAAAAGGGGCCTTTCGGTCGTCTTTTTTACTTTCAGAATTAATGGATCAATGGAGGCGCGAGAGCGCTCTACCCCTTAATAGACTTCAAAAACGGCCTATGCTAGAAATATAATTTCTTTGATCAATCATAACTCAAAATCTAATAAACAAATTAGTTAAAACTTTACACAAAATTCTTTTTTGATAAGTTCTATAAGTGTGTAGAATTTCAGCATCCTTAGTACAGGCAACCCAGATATCCAGAAAGGTCAAGCATGATTGTGTGTTATCTGTGTACAGGCCACCCGTGTACATCCGTGTATGGGCTACCCTGTATCTCATCAACTATTTGATGGATTCAGCTGATTTTCGGCAGAGATAGAGGGTCTAGGGTATAGTTGATGGCATCTTAATTTCAGCTTACCATGTACCTTAGTCTTCTAGAAAAGTTAAAAATGACCATTGTATTGATGCATAGCCTTGACAAAAGTAGTGATATTCCATGATAAATGCCAGTATACTGAAATCATGTGCCCTTAATAGGGTTAGGATGAACATTCATATACAATAAATGTACAAAAGCAAAGAAATTCCCAAATTGTTACACTTTTATTGTCATTAAGGGTATGCGAGCACAACAGGGCTATGTATTTAACTGGTTGGAATTTCTCTTCAGCACACCTCACACATTTCATCCACTCATGCATAGAGATTTATACTGTAGTTATGTGATAATGAAAAGGTTTGGTTGATATGTAGTCATACCCTTAATTAATGACAATAAAAGTGTACACATTTGGGAATTTCCTTGCTTTTGTACATTTAGTGTATATGAATTTTCATCTTAACCCTATTAAGGGCATATGATTTCAGTATACTGGCATTTCCCATGGAATTATATATGTATCTCGATGTATCTTACTGTAGTAAGCTTTTGCATATAGCGTAACGATAAGAACGTCCGCATGTTATCAAAATGTGACAGAAGGTATGCGTTGAAGCGAAACACTTTGTATGTTAGTGTTTATATATGGTTCTCACCTTCGTTGGTTAAACAAGTTCGCATGGAATATCTTCCATGAAAATTAGATATAATGCATTAAAATGCGCATGATAACATGAGAGACAGGTTTTTTGATTTTGTATCAAAACATCAAGTAACGCCTTGGTGGTCCTCCTGCGATCGCCACTACTTTTATAAGATGAACATACATTTAACATATATGTTCGTTGATGTTGGGTAGATTTAGAAATATTAACGAAAAAAAGTATTTAATTTTTATCATATAAAATTTCATATACAGGACCCTGGAGACACAGTAGATATCTTGTATAATCAGAATTTACATAATATACACAACAATTAATTTGATCCTTTCCAGGATGTGGTAGAAAAACAAATGCGTGTATTATTTTATATGTTTAATATATTAATCAAACTAATTGCAATGTTTGCCAAATGTGTCGCCTGAGTTAGGAAGAGGGTCATTCTTTCCTAGTGTGTAAACCAGAATTCTCTCGAGATAACAATTACTGGAGTCATGTAAATATCTAAAAACATCAATTTTCGGTCGATTTCCAGCAAAAGTTAAAACTAACAAATGTTTGATATTATCACAAAATTATAATTTTCATTCATGAATTGACATTTAAGTTGTCTAGGAAATAAAAGATATTTTTTTCCGAAACATCTGGCAACGTTAGATCTCTCTGTTCATAATCATATAACTAAGTGTAAATGAAATAAGAAAATAAAGAGAAACATGAAATAACGGGCGAGCGAGATAACACCATGACGAAATATCGAACAACCGACCAGCGGAACACAGGCATTGTCAAAAATATGATTCATTCACGATTAACATCGAAGAATATAAAAAAATAATTACGTACGACTCGTTATGTGGCGATGTGAAACTCTCTTCTCTATACAACACGTCAGCTGTAAACTTATCACGATAAATATGTATTGCATTAGTGCTGCTTGATTTATTCTCATGAAAATACTTCTTAGGTCAATATAACATCTTTACCCGCAACTGTCTGTCTATCATCGAATCCATTGTTAGATTCTTTCACATACAAGACATTAGCCTCGAAAATAAAAGAAGATGGTATTTGAATGCAGCCTTGCAAAAGAAATGCCTTTCCACATAATCCATTCGGATTTGTGCCAAACAACTGCATTAAACTACGTAAGATTTCGAGTCTGCTTCAGCAGCGACTGGGACGCCCGCTGATGAATAGAGGTCGTCATCTCGTGAATTGCATTCAATTGGTTTCATATCTGGCGGGAAACTGCATGTTGTTATCGGCGATTTTACATCAGATAGAAGACAGGTTTGCAATTGAAAGAAACGATGCGGATAGATGAACGCTTTTGGAAAAGAAGATGAAAAGAGGCATACAAGATTAATGTTGTGCATTTGTTATACTTTTAATGATAGATATATAATAAAACAGGAAATAGAACTACTTTTTGATTTGTGAAAGTTATTAAAGCGCATGAATACAGTACGACCCTTTCTCTGCTAGGTTTAGATCAAGATGGGGGCCAAAGGTTTGAGAGCCACCAACCACTAAAGTATAAGTCTTCAATTGTTTTCCCTTCCAATTTACAATACGCAACTTCTCTAACAATTGTCGATACGTATACATTTAAATAGGCTAACTGAATAGTTGTTACGGAAAAATGCTCGCAATTATATACAATATCTTTATGGGACATTAATAAACATTAAAGTGTTATGAGTATTTTCATGCAAACATATCAACCCAAACCTAATATAACTATCCAGAAATCCATTTTTATTAACACTTTCGACTTTTTATAACAACTATTTTCCAGCCCTAATCTAAGTCGCATTTTCTTAAATCATCATGGGTGTTAACTGCATTTGGTAGTGAGGCCTAATTTCGGGACTAAATTCTAGTGTGTTTATTTAATGTGACTCCATAGTGAATCCCTACCCGTAGGGTTGGTATTTGGCAGGGTATTATCATCTATATGTTACATCAAATCCAGTGTTTACAGGATATTTATATACAAAATATACGTCAACACAAAATAATCTACGGAGTATTTATACAGTAAACAAAAACTAATATCAGTTATACATATATGAAGTTATTAAGAATTTGAAGCATAAGACCGTGTACCAACATTACTAAAATTGTAATAAAATAAACCTAAAAATGTTGACATGCCATGAAATATAAAAGATAACAACACACTAGATATTAATTTGAAAGTTTATTATTAGTTATGATGATTATAACTATTATTTTTCATTATTATTACTCGTAGTTTCGTAACCCCCCGAACGACACAGCCAGTAGCAACGTTCCCTATCTGGTTCAAGACATGACAGTACTACGTTGATTACAATAAATCGCAAAAAAAATTGTTAAATACCCCGAAATATATTGGGAATATTCTTGAGATTAAATAAGAATTGACTAATTCTACTATGGCCAAATGGTTTTTATAATCTGTATGCGGAAAAATATCAGGTGCCCGTTGTTTATAAGAGATAAAGTATTGCTTGTGTACTACTATTACTACTACTTATACGGTAATAAAGTTATTTACGATAAATCAAATCGTACAATTATGAAAACGAAGCGGAGCTTCTGAGTATTAGCGAGGCCGAAATATAGATAAGCAGGATTAATGTAAAGTATATGTTTTGCCCTCGGTCAGTTTAGTAAGATAATATTTACTTTAGCTCTCAATCCGGAGCACACTTTTTAAGGAGATGAATTTAAAGCCCTAGAACATCGTTCAAGCTTCAAACAGAGTCAGTATTTGAAACTGAAATATATTAACTCCAAGACAATATATAAATACGAACCGAGGAAACAAGTCCCGGAAAAAATGATCGGATAGTATAATGGGAAACAAGAAGGCTATACATGTTAAATAGTAAATATTATCGTTCAAGCAGTTCACAAAGTAAATATAACAGTCAGAAAACTTAGCAAATACATAAAATCTGCCAGAGAACTAATGAGGACACTGTACATGGAAAAAACAACTTTTTAATAGAATAATAGTAGGATCATTTGGATTAGTTTGAAAAGAGAAAAACAGAGTAAAAGCAGGAGAAATAAGAAGCAAAGTGAGGATTGATATCATAGAGGGCACAGTAGTGATGATACCAAATGCAATATTAAGAATCACTTCTCAGTAGAGTAACTAACTAACATAAGCAAATAACAGCGACCAATCACATACAAAGTGCATTAAGATAACGCTTCATTATAACGAACGGTACATACGAGAAAAATTACACGAAACCAACTTAAATGAAGCAACCTGAGTACATAAGGAAACCATCTAATGATTTGACTCCCCTTCCAAAAGAATATGCGTTGGCTCAAGCGTCGGTAGGTGTAACCGAATGGGCTGATGAATGGTCGTTGAGGACCTAAATAACGTAGATGGGGAATACCTCCTTAACTATAAGTACATGCAGAGTACTGGAATCTGGTAGTAGCTTACTCTTATTCAGATTCAGGAGAACTGGCTGATATCAGTGATAAATATGTGTGTAAATGCTGTTGCCAGAACGCTTAGTGATTTGCAGTGATTTCTGAAAAAGCGGGTAGTGGCGGACATCCGAGGAGGTTTGTTTTCAATCAGAAACCAGACGGAAACGACCTGGTGGTCTAAGTGAGAGATTACTGATGTGATCTGAACCTGTCCCCATATCAGTACCTAAATTCGCAGAGGTAGTCAAATATTTTGTTACCACTGAAAATTGAAGCAGAGTTTCTGAGAGAATAGGAAGACCAACCCGGTATACCACATTGATATCTTACATAGAAAGTCATGGAGTTTACTAGAAGCTAGTTATCATTCTGATAAAAAAACTCAATGTGTTATATAAGTGAATATTCAGTCGTACAGTCATAATAACTACTGAGCATACATGAGAAATAGTGAGACGTGTCATACTAAATACTGAGCATACTTGAGAAATAGTGAGACGTGTCATACTAAATACTGAGCATACTTGAGAAATAGTGAGACGTGTAATATTAAATACGGAGCATACTTGAGAAATAGTGAGACATGTCATACTAAATACTGAGCATACTTTAGAAATAGTGAGACGTGTCATACTAAATACTGAGCATACTTGAGAAATAGTGAGACGTGGCATACTAAATACTGAGCATACTTGAGAAATAGTAAGACGTGTCATAATAACTACTGAGCATACTTGAGAAATAGTAAGACATGTCACTCTTATATCACATAATGAGTTTTAACACTGATTGAGTTTTGGTAATGACTTGTGTAAGACTCGAATTTAGTAAGAAATAATCGCTACAATTCATGACTCCCTAAGTATCATGAAAAATATTCCGAATATGTTTCAGTATTTAGTATTTAATGAAAAGAGAAGAATGCTTCGAGCTCTTCTTTAAGTAAGCTTATTAAAAATAATATAAAATGCTGGAGCTATGCGTACTATATTTAGATGTGACGAACAATCTCTCTTAACAAGTCCTGGCTGTCTCTTTGTCTGTCACCCTTAATTTTGATATAAAACTGTTATCGTAATAGCATTGTCATTGTGAACACTCACCTGAAATTAAAGCTGTAAGGTCGGAGTTACGGTATACAAAGGGGGGTAATTAGATGCTTTCACGTAACACTCTAAGAGAGTATCGCCGACGATCGGTCGTTTGTTCAGAACGCTAGTAGGAATGTTATGCCATATTTTAAAATAGTATTTAATGAGTGTTTCTATTGATTTGGCACGTTTAATTTTGCAGTTATATCGATGAATGTGTTTCATTTGTTCAGATGTAGCAACGCATACATATGTCCGTAGATTCCTGCGTTGTTCTGTAAACGCGTCTTATTTAGATGCTCAATGTCCATTGGTCGGTCTTCTCCGCCTAAATGTAATAACAAATATTATCCGGCTGTAATGTGCAGATTGAATAGACGCATCTTCAAAATATCTGTCCTGGTTTGTTGTACTTTAAATAAATCAACATTTGAAATAAAAAGCAAAATGCATATATTAAATATGATTTATTTGGACGGCATAATCCGTCCTTTACTGATGACAGATGTTCTTGAGCAAGAACGAACGTCCACAAAATCGATATTTATATAACAAATAGTAAAAAATGAAAAAAGTAATTATTATATTGATCTCAAGCTCATGTCAAATACAGAGTATATATATACATATATATATATATATATATATATATATATATATATATATATATATATATATATATATATATACATGTAAATACATATATATGTATATATATATATATGGGTATATATATATATGTATATACACACATATATATGAATGTATATATACATATATAAATATATATATATATATATATATATATATATATGGATATATATATATATGCACACCTATATATATATATATATGTATATATTACTGCAGATAGGTATATATATATATATATATATATATATATATATATATATATATGTGTGTGTGTGGGGGGGTGTATTACCAAATAATTCGTGAATTGAGAGCGTCGTTTACACAAGCTATAAAACAAGCAATGACGATGTGACGAGTATATTTTTGTATTTAAAATAAAAACGTACGGATCGACACTCTTAGACTTTCAATAATACCAAATAATTCGCGAATTAAAAGCGGTGTTTACAAGAGGCAGACGCGACAGCAACAGAAAGTGTTTCTAATAACACATTTCAAAAGAGTGGAGTTTTTCATTGACTGTTTAACTGCAGAAACATGACTGGCTCGTATTTCGAAAAACGGAAACACTCGCGAATGCTGTCCATATATTCATTGCTATTTAGAAGACCCATATACACGCATAGGCTTGAAGCACACGTGAGTAATATGTATGTGTGTAGGTGTCGCGTGCACGGCGATTTTGAAAAAATGTATTTAACGTGTATATATGTGTGTGTATGTGTATGCTCTAGGTCTGGTGTTTGGACATGTGTTAAAAGAAAAATAATTGTCCTAGTGGAAAAAGGACTTTTTCACATGCAAAACAGCCACGTGCACATCGCAAATACTTCTGCGCATTAAACCATTACAATTAATTTAAGTAACACACTATCACATGTTGTAGTGTCGGCATATGATGGAGCTGTGTGGAGTCAAGAAAGATGGATCATACAGAGTAAGGAGAGCGCAATCGATAATTTTACTGGAAGGGCATGGAGAATCAGGAAACTCAAATTCTATTGAAAACCAACAGTAGTTATCAGATAACAAAAGTGTAAACGTCTGCTCCTAGAATGCAAGCTGATTTACAACACTTATCGAAAGAAGCCGAGAATACTAGAAATCTTTGGAAAATTGCTGTCACCCAGATACCATAGAATACTACTTGTTGTTGTCACTGATAACGACTCTTGCGAGACTTCCTAGTGAGTAAATAATAAGAATAATAATAATAATAATAATAATAATAATAATAAGAAGAAGAAGAAGAAGAAGAAGAAGAAGAAGATGAAGAAGAAGAAGAAGAAGAAGAAGAACAAGAAAAAGAAGAAGAAGAAGAAGAAGAAGATGAAGGAGAAGAAGACAAATACGAAGAAGAAGTACAAGAACAAGAACAAGAACAAGAATAGAAAAAAGAAGAAAAAGAAAGAACACAAAAGGAAGAAGAACACGAACTAGAATAAGAATAGAAGAAGGAAAAGAAGAAGACGAGAAGAAGGGGTAGTAGAATGAATGCTCCTCTACATTAAACACAAACAGAACTAAGCTATAGTCACTGATTTCATATGTAATACGAAAAAAGGTAATTTAAACGAACCGTGTAAAACGAACGATTCCAGACAACTACAGACTGGTAACCTTCATGCGGACATGTACAATGATTTTAACATCACAACTTTTCTTTAGGTCTACCAGTCTTATAATATGAGGGACAATAACCGAATGACATACCGTCTATAAAATATAGAAGAACGTACAAACAAGAAATATACCATAAATATGACATGGCTGTATTATAAGAATATTTAGGGCACAATTTTATGGATAATTGTTGTAAACCCGTGCAAGGGGTCACAAAGAAATACACCACAAATAGTGACAGGATTAAAATATAACAATGGGTTTATCATAAAGCAATACAGAACGCCACTAATGTGGTAGGAGATGAACGGGTTCATAACATGCGGTAAAACATGGTATGAAAGTCTCTCCTGAGTCTCTGCAACCAGTGGTATTTATTATACTTGGTTGATACAATCAGTTCTCCAATAGGGGTGATTTGTACCCCACAACAATAATTAAATGACTAAATGTGTAAACTTACTAACAAATAAGCCAAGTTCATGGAGACAACAATAAAAAGACGAGACTGTAGTTGACATCATGGTTAAAGAAGAGATAAAGACAAAGAAGCATGCCCTACTGAAATTCATTATACGATTCTTATGATACCAATTTATATATCTATGAAATGTTTAGTAGGATGCATATTTATACGGACCAAGGAAGAGCTGAATCACTAAATTACTTTAACACTATGGATGACGTAAAATTGCAAGAAAACCATCAAAGAAATACAAACACAAATAAATGCATCAAGTATAGTTTATGTGTAAGGTATGTGTATTGCTTAAGATGTGTGCATTACTTGTGATCATGTGCATTACTTATGATCATGTGTATTACTTATGATATATGTATTACTTATGATGATGAGGACCGAACTGGAAATCAGAAAAGGTTTAAAGCTATCAAACTGAGAAATTAGAATATCATTTTACGAACTAATAATTATAAAAAATATGGACTTCTTGAAACGAATGCAATCAAATTGGCAGTGATGAATAAAATAACAAACACAATGATTTAAAGAACCAAAAAACCTCTTGAAATGAAACTGCGTTGTATAAATCTAAAACAGATGGACCAAATATATTGACACTTACATAAAGTATAATTCTGAAAACTCTTCATAAACTGTATACAAGAAGAATTCAGCAACCTTTGCTATAGAATAAGAAACTATTGACTTTGAACAAACAACTACATCCGAATAATTATGTTAACTGAATTTATATAAAAAGTAAAGAAGCGCAATGATGACTGACCTGTATTATAGATTGCGTAAACTACACAAATAAAGTATTATTGAAAAACAAAACACACAATAGAGCAGGCTGGTGACCGCCAGCCAAATATCAGGCGGAGGAACAATGAAGCTATAAAAGACAAATGGAATATAAAACAACTTTGAATGATATTTAAAAGACTGACTAAATAAACCACACCTAAAAAGAAACAAGACAATGTCTCAAAAAGAATTGTTGAAAAATAAAACGGAATCACTATTGAAAGATCCACATAACATACCGAATAGAATACATTAGATAAAAGATAAAAATAAAAGAGATACTTAGCAAAAGCAAATGTAGGAGCTCTGGATCGAGGAAATAACAAACTCTATCATTCTTGCATGGATCAATTTAGACCAACACGAATATAAACACCGACATAAATCAGAAAGGAAGTAGATCGTGACCTGTGAATATGAATGTATGTTGGACGCACTTATGAATGTTACAAACACAACAGGTTATATTATTATAAAGTAAAAAGCATGAATATAATGAGGTACTCGAACACTAACAGACAATAAATGCAAGCGATCAAAACATGATTACAGTTAAATACAATGGAAACCTCTGAAGATTTCACCGACAAAACTGATAATTGAATGAAGTGAATGCGGTACAAAATCCAGGTAACAAGATCGAACTTTACAGAGTACTCCAAGGACTTTGGAACATGGACATAATACAATACCAATAATTGAAGTAACTTTAACAACAGGGACACAGACATCTTTTTTTTCTCTCTCGCCCCTTATCGTGTTATATTGATTGAACTACGATATACCATTTCTAAATATCTGTGTTGGAATTGAAAGTAAAAGCGATTCTCTATTAAAACCCAATTAACATACGAGTGTCTGCACAAAGTACAAACACGTATGTAAATAAGATGGCAAATCAACCACTATCGTAACTATGTATTCATATATATATATATATATATATATATATATATATATATATATATGTATGTATATATATTCTTTTGTATGACAATAAGAATAATAATTATGATATAGAAGAAAAGATAGTTATTATTTTAAGTTATGTAAGGAGAATCTCTTAACACAGACTCGCATATGACTCGAATATGTGCCCTTAAAAAGGAATCACTGAACGACCGATCACTTTAATTGTCATCTTTTGGTGACAGGACAATCACACACTATATATATATATATATATATATATATATATATATATATATATATATATATATATATATATATATTTATCAATAAACGTACATACTGTTTCGCCGTATCACAGCTATTCATTGTTACTAGTACCTCTACTTAGCCAGGAATCAAACTTTCAATCAGCTAGTTTATAGTCGTTTACTCTATCAATTAGGCCAACAATAGAAGAGCTTTATATAAAACCTGCCTGCCGCTTTACCGTGCAGATTTTGTTATTTACAAAGAGCTTTGCATTACGCTAATATACAACAGTGTTATACCCAAGAGGGGGGCTATATAGTCATAATATATATATATATATATATATATATATATATATATATATATATATATATATATATATGACGACAATCAGCATTAATTAATGCTTCATATGTTTGTCACATTTACTATGTAACTTTTAGATTATCTCAAAATTAGTTTAATAGTCTTGCACGAATTATTCCATTAACGAAGAATGATTATCCAAAGCAGATTTTTCGAGGACATTTGGTTGCCTATAATACTACATATCAACCAAACCATTTCATTATCACATCACTACAGTATACATCTCTATGCATGAGTTGATGAAGTGTATGAGGTGCGCTGAAGAAAAATTCCTACCAGTAAAATAAATTTCTTGCATACGCTTAATTACAAGTGTAAAAATTTGGGAATGTCCTTGCTTTTGTACATTTAGTGTATATGAATTTTCATCTTAACCCTATTATGGGCGCATGATTTCAGTATACTGGCATTTATCATGGAATAATATGTAGACCTATTTAATGCCATATAAATACTTTCTTATATAGATTTTAAACCTCACATTTCAATTATCCTAAAGATTAAAATATAATTAGCCAAAAGAACATAAATTTGCAGGAATATTTGATAAATAGCAAAACACATATTAGCTTCCACGAGAAAAAAAACTGATTGGAGCATTAAAATGTATACGGAATGAGGGGGGGGGGATGTCGACAGATTGTGCGACGCATCAGTAAGAGACAAACAAAGAACTCCAGTGCGGATTAATGCTGAAAAAAAATGATTATGACGATGTTTGCGCTGATGATGTTTATGATTATCATAAGATTGATGATGATTATGATGATAATGCTTATGGTTATGATAAACTGACGGACATATGTCTCTCATGTCAAGATAGAATAAAATAAAGGAGTGTGCGTGTTTGTCGAAAGAAAACAAAAATAGATGTGACGAGGATGGCCGGATTTACATTTCTATTGTTATTCAACACAGAAAAAAAAACTTGACCCGTTTGAAAAAAAATAATGTATGAATTATTGAATATTCGTTTTGCGTTCTTTTAACCATCCATATTACGATTAGGCCGCGGTCGCTTCATTCTGTAATTACTCATTTGACATCCGAGCTTATATGTGTCCGACTTAAGCTCATTTAAAATATAAAATGCATATTTTATAAGCTTTATAAATAAAACATCAACGCTTAAATAAGAATATTTTAAAACAAAGTCAGTGAGTACAACCTATCATATATTTTATGGTTTCTTTATGTTTTTTTAGGTTCTGCTAAAGTCATAATGTATGCTGTGGAAATACTCATACACTCTGTAGACCAGCTACCACAGCAGATACATATCTTATTTTACAATGATTATTCGGTTGTTCAAAAAACATAGCCGAGTTTTTAATGATTGTTTCCTTCACTTCCATACATTCGAATCTACTCAGAAAGACACGCACACACACACACACCCCACACACACACATATATATGTATATATATATATATATATATATATATATATATATATATATATATATATATATATATATTATATATATATATATATATATATATATATATCATTGTATCAATCTGAAGTTTAAAGTTCAACCCATATGTCTCAAACCTTTATTTCACGATAAATATTCGGTTGTTCAACAAAAATAGCCGGGTTTTAAATGACTGTTTTCTTGACTTCCATACCAACACTAATCTATACAGAAACACACGCGCGCACACACAAATAACTATATATCTATCTCATTCGATATATATATATATATATATATATATATATACATATATATATAATATATAAATATATATATATATATATATATATATATACATATATGCATTGTTCCTTTCATTAAGTAGAACGCTCTTATGATGTCAAGCCGCCACATAAAGTGTTTACATTATCACCGTTTAGTCGCAGATCAACGTTGGCTGAGTGGTTTGGGCGTCGAGAGTTGAGTTGCAAAATACTCGTAATCTTGGGGTTCAAAAACCGCATGACTAGTATTGAATAATCATATTCCTATGCTGATGAGTCCCGACTATTAAAAAGAACGAAACGTATACGTACATAGATAATAAACAATAACAAATATCATATATATATATATGTATATATATATATATATATATATATATATATATATATAAATAATAAGTGTCAAAAGAAAGCCCTTACAATGCAAGATAGATTTTTTTTACTGTTATCTTATATATTTCGGAGAAACACTCCATTTTCAAAGATATATATATATTTTTTTTAAATAAACAAAATATAGTTTTGTTTATCGAAGAAACGTCTTGTTGGTCTGACGTATTTATCCGCTCTCTGGTGGAATTCGCGGTCGTAGGTAGAAAGAACTAAAGCATCGGGCATGCTGGGAGTTAAATTCAAATTGTTCGTTCTTTTTATTAAGCATTGATGATAGGTAATAAGCTTAAAAAAAGAACGAAAAATTTGAATTTAACTCCCAGCATGCCCGATGCTTCAGATCTTTCTATTTACGACCGCGAATTCCACCAGAGAGCGGATAAATACGGCAGACCAACAAGACGTTTCTTCGATAAACAAAACTATATTTTGTTTATTTAAAAAAAAAAGATATCTTTGAAAATGGAGTGTTTCTCCGAAATATATAAGATAACAGTAAAAATTAAAAAAATATATATCTTGCATTGTAAGAGCTTTCTATTGACACTTATTACCTATCACCAATGCTTAAAAAAAATTTTTTTTTAAAGAACGAAAAATGTGGATATATATATATATATATGTATATATATCATCTTGAAATTAAAAGCTCAACGTACATGTAAAAAAATTATATTCAGTTACATGAATTAATGTCAGGTAATTATTTCAAAATAATTCATCCAGGATGCTTTAGATGTCACCAAGTAAACTGTATTAAGAGTACATTAGATGTGCACGAACCCACGCATTTAAAATGTCGGTTTAACTATTATTCTAATCATATTTCAAGTTTAAATTAATTATATACCTATACATTCTGGAGGTTTGTGGAAATTATTATCATAATTATATTATAGGTAACGGGGGCTTAATTCTAAAAAAATAAACTTTACTAGAGTATGACATTTATCTTGAAATTAAAAGCTCAACGTACATGTAAAAAAATTATATTCAGTTACATGAATTATTGTGAGGTAATTATTTCAAAATAATTAATCCAGGATGCTTTAGATGTCACTAAGTTATGTAATGTTAATGATTGTGCAATATTACTCGCTCTTTTATAGCATCGAAGTAAGTCCCAATAAACTTTATTAAGGGTAAATTAAGTACTAACCCACGCATTTAAAATGTCGGTTCAACTATTATTCTAATCATATTTCAAGTTTAAATTAATTATAAACCTATTAATTCTGTAGGTTTATTGAAACTATAATTATAATTATATTATAAGTAACGGGGGGTTAATTCTAAAAAATAAACTTTACTAGAGTATGATATTCAATTTTTATAAACAATTTTCGGAATATAAGCATGGTTTTTTATTTGTATTATTTGTATTATAGGGACAACTATTTTTACCTAGCATGTGTATTTCCGTACGTTTTGCCTGATGTAACCTCTACTTCGTATAATATTTAGGGGCATTTTTTTAAAACTCGTAAATTCGTATGTCGGACTTTAAAATGAATACAGAATTTCGAACTGAAAACTTTATTTAATTCATGAAACGCTGTGAGATTTTCATTCAGGATAACTATAGTATTTCGAATGATTTTAAATAATTTAAATTATACATCTTCATCTCAATAAAAAATTTTCAAACTTAATTTTTTTTTTGTTTCTAAGTACTTCAAAGTCGAGGTCGTCCTTGATCCATTGCAAATCTTAAAAGATCTCTACGTATAATGTATTGCAGTGAATTCAAGATGAAGGAAACACAATTATCAAGGTTTGTTTTAGCATAGGAGTCTAGCTATGAAATAATCTAATTTCAAAACTAAGAATAGAAATCGAAGATCAGAGAGCACAGACATGTGCCACTGATTTAATATACTAAAAACTGAATAGAAAATTTGATGAGTCAATTTTCCATTTTTTCTCTCTCTTGATTTTTACATCATTGGCTGTCTTCCAGCTCTATGAGCCAACTTTTGGATAATGCCTTATCTGGTAATTTTGAAGAATCCTTGAAAAAATGCCAACATCATGATCCCGATCGGGACACATTCCAAAATTTAATGACAATTCTTTATCCCTAATCATATCTTTAAAATAGAAAATAACGAACGGAGTGCTTTAATTCACATACAATAACATACACACAAGTGTAAACATACACCCACACACACGGACACACTTCTACTGAAACGAATACACATACTTACACCAATCATCACCAGTAAATAACGACAGAATATTGAATATGATCATAAGTTAATTTTATTGTATTCGTCTTTCTTCTTGTGTACATTTTCGCCTACATTATATATATATATATATATATATATATATATATATATATATATAATTATAGCTACACATATATGATGAAATTAAGTCGATAGTTCCCCTTTAACTCTAGCTACTATAGGCTGTAAACAAACACTATCATATTATAATCTGTTCACCAAAGCACTTACATCAATTCTTAATGCGTTTCTTTAAAAAATATGCGTCCATTTCGTTATCTTACTAACATGTTTCTGTTTTTTACAAAGAGGGTAGCAAACATTTTTACTCTCTTTAAATTATCAACTCCCACGTAACTCACATTGACTGTGTATTTCCCTGAAATCCATATTAAGTCAGCGTTGTTATTTCTATTTTATAAACTCTGACTTTAGCATAGATATTACACTCAATTCTGCAAACTAAGTTCATGGATTAGGATCAATGAATACATTCGTCAGACGAATTCTATGCACTACACAAACACACACACACACACACACACACACACACACATATATATATATATATATATATATATATATATATATATATATATATGATTCATATACGGATCTAATATGAAAGAATATGATTACAAATAACATGGAAATGTTAACAACTACAAACTAAAAATATAACATGGCATAAAAAGCAACATAATTATTGTGTTTCTTTTACTAAGCAAACATTTTTGAGCAAACGAGATATTACATTTTCATTACCTTTCCTAATCAGAGTTACATTATACAGAACAAGGAAAAGAAAGACGGGAGATAGAAATGAGTTAGAAATTGGAGGATGTGATCTATTTTCTGTAGATTGGATAGATATAGAAGTTTCGAAGATCTAGCTAATTTAATTTAATTTAAGAGAAGCATGGGCGGCAAATAAGGTTAGAGTAGGTCAGTAGATGATAACAGAATAGGAGAAATAAAGATGTTGGTCAATATGACATACTTATATATTTTGCTCATGAAAGATAAAAGGAACGGTAAAGTAAAATGTACAAAACAAATATTTTAGTGCAATATATATATATATATATATATATATATATATATATATATATAGTGAATGCTTTTTATTTAAACATGTACAAAGTCTGCTACACTGGCTTGTCGATGTATCGATCTACAGCTATCAAGAGCTGAGGTTTCATCAAGCAGAGGTTTTTTTTGTGATCCAATCCGGTCGGTGAAATCCAAGAAGGATGGAGTTAAGCTAAAAGAAGAAGATGAGACCTCAGCTCTTGATAGCTATAGATTGATAACACTGACATGCCAGTGTAGCAGACTTTGTACATGTTTAAATAAAAAGAATTTACAATACAGCTCTATATTTCTATTGAGCACTCTTTTATAAGCCCGGTTTGATTCCCTTTTGATGTCTCCCATTTGGATTTCTACCCTGTGGATGTTTACCCTACCAGGATTACTATGTATATATATATATATATATATATATATATATATATATATATATATATATATATATGTGTATGTAACAATAATCAATACATATATATATATATAGATATCATGAGAATTGTAAACAATTAAGTAATATAATTATTTAAAAAATCAGTAATGATCGAAATAAAATTCAATTACTATTTAATACAGTTTCTTAAAATTATATATATATATATATATATATATATATATATATATATATATATATATATATGGGAAGTGAGAACAGAAAAAACACAAGATGTTTTCTATATATTCATCAACGTTTCGTCATTATTTGTAAGACTTCCTCAAGATGATTATTTTAAGAGAAATGTTATGCAAGTACATCAAAATAATAGGTAGATATGATGGGTCGATGAGAAAAGTAGTAGGAAGTCTTACAAATAAAGATGAATATACAAAAATATCTCTTGGATTTTTCTTTTTCATTTCCCATTACGTCATCAGACCAAGGATTATGACTCCTTGGTCTGACGAGGTTTACTCTCTGCGAAGAGTGCAACCGAAACATGTATGCACATATGTAACCCATAATGTTTGTATAAATAAAAAAATGTATACTTATAAACAGCTCTACTGGTTATTGAGCACTTTTTATAAACACTTGACTGTCAACGGATTTACATCTACAGAAACTAATACAATACATGTACTATATATATATATATATATATATATATATATATATATATATATATATATATATATATAAAAGAAACAAAAATCACGTTAACAAAGAAGTATAATATATGGAATGCTAAATATTCATCTTATCTACTATTATGAGTTAATAACGATTAAAGGGAGATAATCCACGGTTATGTATTCGCCTTAGATCTGTATTTATCCAGTTTACAAAAAACATTGGAAACTAAAATTGGCAAGCACACATGTGTAAATATGTCTAATATTTATTCCATACCTGCTTCATAGTAATATAATTCAATCATATTTAAAGAGACCATTTATTTTAAAAGTATGCACACTTTTATGCACAGAATTAATAAAACTAAATAAATGCATAGTATATATTTAATCAATATCAATAAAATTATAATAATGAAATTGAAAATTGAAATTAAGAAATACATAGAAATGTTAAAAAAAACTACATAATTAAACTAATAATTATATCTTCCGATTTCATAAACCTAACTAAATAATGAGAAGAAATTCCCGCAATTTGTTATCTTAAAAATATATATGATAATAAAATGAAAATGAAAAAAAATTATAAAATACACATGGTAATAAAAAGTAAAAAATTAAAGTTAAAAAATAATAAAAAACATACAATTAAGTAAACATTATACGATGGATCAGTTTACATTAATAATGTTATACATTACATTTGCGTTCACGATAACATATTTTTAAATGGCATAAATACTGTTTAATAAAACACATATTTGAACTGTCTCTGTGTACAGTTGTCCTGTTTTCGGAGTGGCAGCCATCTTGAATGATTTAATTTCCATTTTACAAATTAACTTTTGTTTGCTTTTTAGGGAGGAGTAGGAGTATCGCGAAATTATTAAAATATGTTAAACTATCCCAGAGTGTATTAATATTTTAACTGTAAGTATCATATTAACTGATATTATATGTGAATGATCTATGAAAATAAATAGATAATTGTGAAGATGTATGCCCCAAATAATGTATTCGATCGTGTTTTTATTCATACTCTCTTTCACCATTCTCGTTTTCTACATCACTACATACATACACGTACACATATTTATATATATATATATATATATATATATATATATATATATATATATATATATATATGTATATATATATATATATATATACATATAAATGTATATGTATATATATATATGTATGTACATATATACATATATATATATATATATATATATATATATATATATATATATATATATATATATATATATATATATATATATATATATATATATATATATATAATTATCCAGGTAAAACATTCACAGGGTAGTAATCCAAAGAATTTCAACCGGGTTTCTAAAAAAGTGGTCAATATCAAATAGAGCTGTTATATTGTATATATTATCTTTTATATTAATATTTATTATTATTATTATTATTTTTTTTATGTTAACATTTTGATTCTTAACGGTCCCAACCACGTGCCTTTCAAAATTTGTAAATTTTAAATTTATTTTCTTTTTTCTCCATTTTATTCTTTCCAAATATGATCTAAGGTTAAGATCGGATTCTAACTCTCCCTGATGAGATTTCAGTTTATAATAGCTGTTGATCGATAACATCGACATGCCAGTGTCGCAGATTTTGTACAAGTATATGTAAAAAAAAATAATCATATATATATATATAGAGATTATAGACATTGAATCAGCTTACACTAATTATTTTATGGGTCTGTACTAATCGTACTACGTTCAAGGCTGAGTTTTTCGAATATAAATACAATTATCCAAAAACGACTCAAGATTAATAAATTCAGACTAGTACAATCATAAAAAAGATAAATATATATTTTTTAATGTTAAGGTCGTTGGCGGGTAAACTACTTTCATGTTACTCAAATATTATCATATAGTTTATGACTTAGATAATTTGACGTGTCACTGACATATTTACGTAATTAACACATATGCACATGAGAAATGATGCATCTACCTATTTACACATACCTTTCGTATCGATTATACATAAACACGAAGAGACATAACATATACTCATACACATAAGTATTAACAAAGTAACAAGCGATCCAGGTAAGATGTACATACACACACCTATCGTATATACATGTTAAAAATAACGTAAATATATCACCGGAATGAAATATTTAGATACACAACTTACAGTCACAGACAAAGTGCAATATATATTTTACTAGCACGGATACTTCTGAATTAACAAAGTCTATATGCATAAATCTGCATGATATAATTACAAAAACATGAGAAATATATCCTGATTATTTCAAATTGTACAAATTACTAAAATCTATGTTTACTCAATTAGTTCAACCTATAATTATTAGACCCATGAATTGAATACTTATTATTTAACAAAGCAAATAAAGTGATATATATATATATATATATATATATATATATATATATATATATATATATATATATATTTGTGTGTGTGTGTATTATAATGAAACAATACCAGGAGGAAATCCGGTTACGAGAGCTCAATGTGATAAACAGAGCAATAATAAAATAAAGTATAATAACACGAAATTACATAATCATCGATGCAATAATTTATTTCAACCTTGTAGTTTTTTCAAGCATCCGCTCCAGACAATTACATTTCTGAAACTTAAAGAAAAGAGTTACATTCACACTCGACAATTCAAATAAAATTGTAGAGAGAGGTGGTAACAACCCATCCAATACATATTTAGAGAGAGGGGGAAATTGAAGCATCTCTTATCCTTAAGTCTTACTTGAGAGGGGGAATTACAAAATTTATTACAGATACCGAAGGGGAGGGAGGAGGGGGGATCATGTTTTTAAAGGAATTGGGTCGTGTCAAAAATTAGCAGTATTAATTCTCATCATTGCTCAATGACACCTACTGACTAGGTATAACTGTATATTGCGAGTGGAAGGAAAAAAACTAAAAAAAGTAAATTCTGATACAATCTCACTCACACGCATACATAGGCAAGTATAAATACGTACACATCCTATACACATACATACATGACCCACCCGTACACAATCATATACAAGCATACACATGTACATATATATATCAAACACACACTTAGTTTGAACGATCGGCCACCCTTTTAAACTCGGTCAAATCACCTCAAAAAATACTGAATTATCAAGCCAGATTGGAAAAGTGAAAAGAAGACCGAAGAATCAAAAAAGAAAACGTTTAATTGCAAAAAATTTACAAGTTTAATTTGTATTAATTAATCCAATGTTGTCAATCTTCAGAGGGTTGAAGTATATCAAAATATTGGTGAATAGCGAAAAAAAGATGTCATGACAAAAACACCGGATGAATGTTGATTTCTGATTAAAAAAACCCTGAAATATATGAAAGCAAAACCTCATTCTGGAAAAAGTAACCACTTCAGCAAACACATAAACAAAACATTATAAAGAATTTATATATAGAAATGTGCGCGTGCGCGTGCAATTTTTTGTGTAGTGTGGTGTGTGTGAAAGGAGAGATTAGAAAGTACTCAAAGACTCGGGTTTTAATTGCATTTTTTTAGTTATTTTATTTTTCGATTTTAGATTTGTTCTCCACATTTAGTACGATTTTATCGAAACTGTTTTTAATCATATCCACACATACATACATACATACACACATACATACATACATACATGCACACATATATATATATACATAAATATATATATATATATAAATACACACACATATATATATATATATATATATATATATATATATATATATAAATAAAAATGATAACACGACGATCAAGGGCGACTAAATGCAATATTCTGCATATTCTTAACCGCTTAAAAGTGGACAAATTCTGAAGAGAAAACTGATCTATCGCCAGTAAAACAATAAGATATATATATATATATATATATATATATATATATATATATATATATATATAGTCTCGGAAGTTTCCTAACCATTACAACTATATAAAGAAAAAAAAAACATTTTAGTCCCAAGTCATTCGGTGGAAAATCACTTTAATAAGTAAATTTACTTTTACTAGATAAGTTGGTTTCTAAGAATTTACGCTAGTCTTAACATTATTTAAGGGGTCATCAGTTGTTTATATATATATATATATATATATGTATGTATATGTGTGTATATATATATATTTATTAGCTAAAAGCAATGTTACTTTTATTTTTCTTCCTGCTTAGCTAACTCTTTAAAAGAATGTCTTCACATTTCTACGAACAACTTCAAACAGCTAGCTGATTCATACCAGTTCATTAATACAGCCTTTTATGTCCATTAACTACTCTGGCGAACAATGCATTCAGTAATGTATCTTAATATTTTAGAGTAATGCTGTTTATCACCATTGTCTATCCTATATATTCTGATATATACATTATTAAGTTCATTCTCGTCATCCTACTATTCGATCAGAATCAGTTAACCAATTATTGTGTGATTTCTTATAGCTAACATCCTTGATATTTTTATAAGAAGTTGGGTTCAATGGTGCATAAGCTGTTTAAAACGTTTTTAATTTTATGTTAATAAATTTGTATTCTTCTGATCAATTGTATGTATATTTTCATATAAACATTTTACCGTTCGAAATAAACGTGAATGAAACGAGTAGTTGATTTAAAAAATACAACAATTAGCATCGAATTGGCTAAAATCAAAGTGTAGTATCTGTTCCGATGGATACTGCACCCCATACTGGTGTTGTCTTGGCCTTCGGGTCTTGATTTACGCCGGTCTATTGGTCTGCCCTATGCAGTTCTAGGAGGTCCACCCTCCCAGGCTTCGCCTCCCCTCTTTGGGGAGGAGTAAGTTTATTGCTTACTGCCTGAGGCGCCCCTTCCGTGGAATGCCGACGGGGCTGCCCAGGAAATCTTTAAACACCACTTTCCCGACCCGACATTGGGTCACATCTTACTTGTGGGAGTAAAATAAAAACTGGCCTTGTGCCTAACTCCTTGAGAGGAGTAAATCAACACTCGACAGTCTCGAAAACTGTATATGAATATTATATTTTGGGCATGTTTAAATTTTATCAGATGTGATTTTGCGATGAGGAATCAACTTCTGCAGATCTTCCCTAATTGGTCGCCCGATTTATAAAATCGGGGCACTTATGTTTTGAGGCATATCCGTCCGTCCGTCCGGATTTTTCTCCGCAACCATCCATTGAATTTCTCTGAAATTTTGCATGAAGTTGTAACTTTGGTCTGGTTAGAAAGTGAGCTTCTCTGATTTTTGAAAAAAATCTGGTTAGCCCCCAGGAGGCCAAAAGTCCCCGAAATGGCTAAAACTGACATTTTTTTGCCCCATAAATTTTCATCCATGCATTCAATTTCTCTGAAACTTGGCCAAGGTCAGGGTGTGAAAATCCCCCAAAATAGCAAAAAATTATTCTTTTCTCCTATAACGTTTGATCCATCCATTCAATTTTTCTGAAACTTGGCCAAAATGTAGAGGCAATTGTCCCGGATATAAAATGCGCATCCTTGACCTCAGAAAAATGCTGGTTCGCGCCACCAGGGGGTCAAAGGGGGGTCAAAAATGCCCCAAATTACCCAAATTTATTGCATTTTACATTCGCCACATAGAGTCACATACAGAGGGGGACCACGCACGCGCGGCTTGTTTCTAATGCCTAAGTATAACTTATCATAATTTAGTTCATACACGTTATTCAATACTGACCTAAATGTAACATATACAACATTATATTTGTACTAAACTAGGTATAACTACTCTTTTCTGCGTACATTTCTATGGCGTTACACATTACAACGCATTCAGTTTCTTAATCATGTAATTTCATTTTAACTTTTATTTATATATGTATGAAAAATAATATTTTAACATCTTACTCATATTTAATCCAATGTCACTAGTAATAATTGTACTGAATTTATCAGTACACAAGGTTATTATTCTCGGTACTTTACGCATCCGTTACGTCGGTGTTTTAGCAGTTGTTATGATGTATCTTGACAGAACATACGCATGTCTTAATTTCTAACAAATGCATCTAACTTCATAATCGTGGTTCAATAATAGCGTGCACTAGCGCTGAAATGTGTTGGTTATATGTGAGGGGATACTTTTCATTGATACATACATGGTAGAAGACGGTGCTGTATCTTTTAAAGAGGAAATATTATTGCAAAAATATGTCTTATATAACAGTAATCTACCTCAGTCCATAGTAAAGATGTTAAAGCTTATTTCACCACTGACATGTTACTGCTAGTATTTCTGAAACAATACTGCTGCAACGTAAATATCATTTTCGTCCGACGCTACATATATATGAAATGTGTGAATGTAAGATAAGAGACGGCAATATTTCTTTTATTGTATGAACGACAGGCCGGAATTCCATAAACGATTTTCATGTTACTATTTTTCTAAGGTATTTTTAAAATGCACCCCTGTGAATATTTGATATCTACACGTCATAATAGTTTACGAGCCATCACAAATGGCTGTAGTATATGTACGCTATTCAAGTCGGAATGTCTTTTATTGCCTCTGCTTAATAAAGATCTGCTGCTAAATATGTTCGTCAACAATTTGTCTTAGTGTATCCGGAACATATTCAGATTGAACACGTATTGTGTATGTCTTCAAATATATGTTATATGCTCACTATGTTGCTTATTATTGTTGCTTTTATAAACACGTTGTCAAGGTAATACATGGCAACATTAGTATCACCAAATCCAGTGTGCATAATTTGTGGAAAAATATTAAAATTCCAACCAAAACGCACGACGATTTAATCTCAATACATGTCTTGCGTATTAAGAGTCAACAATTTTGAGAAGTTTCCTACACTTCTACTTGGAGATCTGATTACTGTAAGTAAAAAATATGATATATAATATAATATATAAATATATAATAGGTGATTTTAGTAACTTGCTTGTAATGTATACTTAGAACGGTTTGTTACTTTTGGTACGCCGTCGAATGTCTACAGTCTAGAACCGTCAACGGTGCAAACAATGTCAATACGTTCTGTACGACACACGCAAACATTTAAATTTAAAGTTCGAATTGACTGTATAATTTCTTTTAAACTACTACATGTATTTACTTTTTATTAAATGGTAGAGAGTAAAATCGAATTTATTTTGTGAAAAATTATTTATTTATATAGTATACTTTTTATTAGAGCCGAAAATTACATTAAATATGATTTAAAAATCCGGAATCAACAAAACTCAGTCAGTATGAAGTGGAAAGTATTACAAATACTGCTAATATTTACTTGAATTTAGTTGTGGTATAATAATGTCGTGTGTATTTCGAATAGCGTGTTTGTATATCCCGAACCACACAAATATATTGTTGTAGTATTTATTCCGTTGTTTACTTCACTTACTTAAAATATTAAAGTAAACAAAAGCAAAGTATGAAATTTATATCGCTCTAGATGTATCTACGGCATTATTTTAAATATTATATGAAATTAGTTTACAAAATCAATGTTAATTTACCAGGCCAGTCACTTTTGGAACCATGATATTGTTGTAGATATATGTGTTTAGCTAGTATAACACTCAACACTTTAAACTATATGGCACTATCTTTTTTATATTGATTTTTTTCACAATATTATTAATACAAGTTAAATAGATTCATGAGTAATTGTGACATAACTTTCGGTTACATATAGACACACAGTCATCAGTATTATATGATACAATGCAATTATAAACAGATACCAACATGCTCGAACTTCTATAGATCACAGTCATAGAACATTGTGCATATTTGAATTTTCAGATGGTAGGGTGTGCCCATATGATTACTCTAACACCTCTTAATAATACTCTAAATAACAAATATATAACAAGCCGCGCGTGCGTGGTCCCCCTCTGTATGTGACTCGATGTGGCGAGTGTAAAATGCAATAAATGCGGGCAATTTCGGGCATTTTTGACCCCCCCTTGACCCCATGGATGCGCGAACCAGAATGTCTCTGAGGTAAAGGATGCTCATTTTATATCCAGAACAATTGCCTCTACAGTTTGGCCAAGTTTCAGAAAAATTGAATGGATGGATCAAACCTTATGCGAGAAAAGGGTCATTGTTTGCCATTTTAGGGGACTTTTGACCCCCTGGTGGCGCGAACCAGATTTTTTCCAAGGTCACCGATACTTATTTTCTATTAGGAACAATTGCCCCACATTGTGTCCAAGTTTAAGAGAAATTGAATGGATGGATGAAAAGTTATGGGGCAAAAATGTCATTTTTTGCCATTTTGGGGCCTTTTGACCCCCTGAGGGTTTAATCAGATTTTTTTCAGAATGTTTCTGAGGTCAAGGATGCTCATTTTATATCTAGGACAATTGCCTCTACATTTTGGCCAAGTTTCAGTAAAATTGAATGGATGGATCGAACCTTATGGGAGAAAAGGGTAATTTTTGTCATTTTAGGGGGATTTTGACCCCCTGGGGGCGCGAACCAGATTGTTTACAAGGTCAGCGATAGGTATTTTCTATTAGGAACACTTGCCTCCACATCGTGGCCAAATTCCAGAGAAATTGAATGGATGGATGAAAAGTTATGGGGCAAAAAATGTCATTTTTTTGCCATTTCGGGGCATGTTGACCCCCTGGGGGGCTAACCAGATGTTTTTCAAAAATCGGAGAATGTCACTTTCTAACCTGGCAAAAGTTACAACTTCATGCAAAATTTCAGAAAATTTCAATGGATGGTTGCGGAGAAAAGTCCGGACGGACGGACGGACGGACGGACGGACAGCGGACGGACAAACGGAAAGCCTCAAAACATAGGTCTCCGATTTTATAAATCGGGGGACCAATAATTGGTGTCTAATGCTTATTTGTCTAAATTAAATAAAAACAGAGGTATCTAATTTTTCACGAAATGCTTCTACACGCGTTTTACTCTATTATCCTAAAAGTAAATTAAACTAAATGAAGCCCACATTACGGTCCCTTGAAGTTAGCAGCTTTTTCACAAAATACATATGTTGTTAATGAGCTTAGAATTTAATAATATGCATACAAATATATAAACACATAAATATACTTAACTGTATAAACATAGATATACATATTACTTAATGTTTAGAATCCTCATTCAAATTTTGAATAAAATTCGTAAAATGATATTGACTCTAGAAAATGTCTAAAATGGATTATCAAAGTTAAAGGGGTCTTATGAAGCAATTGCAATTAAGAGAATATTGCTTAATTGGTGTCTAATTTTATGGAAATCCAGATTTTAAATATGACAACTTTTAAATAAGAGGTGTTTCCCGTACTAAGCTCCTTCGAACAGGCTTTAAAATACTTAGAAAAAATATAATTTTTTAGAATAGTTATTTATTCATTTTTAATATCTACTGTAAACATTTAACACATATCAGAGATATCTGAATTCTAATGAAGAGTTTGAACATATTTTTTACTCCATTTGTACAAAAATAGATTTAAAAATATACCCCACATCATCTTACTTCACGCCTACAGAAGTATCTGAATTTTGGGGAAAAGCTTGAACTTCCCCATCGCCTTTTTTATAAAAGGTAATAAAACCAATAATAACCAACATTACCCGCCTATCCGTTTTACAGCTGTGTTCCAACAAATTATGTACTAATACTTTAAGACATCTACAACTTTATATAAATAGAGCTATGCCATCATAAATGACATGCATAGCGAGGTTTGTTACAATCCGCCCCAAAAGGTCTGAGATTATATAAGTAAAACACTGATAGATACACATTAGTATACGTGTTGGTTTATTTATCTTTTATAAGACATCAAATAATACCATTAAATAAAGTATTTAGTTGGATAAATTTGTTATCTAGACATGATTTGATGTTTCTATTTGTATTTTCTCCAATAAATAATTGAGATTTGTTTACATATATTTGTGTTTTAGTTTGAGTTTTGTATTTACGTCAAGGTATCGTCGAGCCAGCCAGATCTGCTAATATAATCGGATTGTAAATAAAAACAAACGAAAGCAGAGAAATAAGTCTTCGTTTCATTTATTATTGCATTTCAAATGTTTTCTTTATTTCTGTTTTATAGCTTTTTTGTTTTGTAATCGATGCTTTGCTAGTGTCTGGGCCGGGATTCTAAGTCCATTCCCGATAACAAATTCGAAACTAATATATACGCTAGACTGTGCATAACCTCCTCTACGGCATGCCTGTTATGTACTTGTGAGATTGGATCATGTAAGCCCGGGAAGACTCTCATTCGTCATTGTCTCTTGTTAATAGTATACCCAGTCTAGAAACGTGCTACGCCCTGGAGCAGTGTATATAATATCTCTCTCGCTCGTTAACTATCGTTCTCTCTCTCTCTCTCTCTCTCTCTCTCTACATATATATATATATATATATATATATATATATATATATATGTGTATATATATATATATACACATCTCTCTCTACGTATATATATATATATATATATATATATATATATATATATAGCACTGAACATAAAACGGAAGTGTACATATTTTAAAAGATATTGACGATATTGAGATAGAAAGCAAAGGAGATTGAAACACATGATGATTGAAATATTGAATAAAGATGAAGATGAAGTAAATAAATAAATTGAAGAAGGAACAATCATTTTGTACAGAGAAAATAAATGAAAGAGAAAAGACGAGTAACAGTAAACTGTAAGTGAAATAACAATTTAAAACGGAGCAATACGGTGAATTAATTAATAAGTAAATGTGTAAGGATAATAGAAAAATGGATTGATTTATAATAGATGGAAAGATAATTTTGATGAAGGAATAAGAGGGAGAGAAGGAAGATATGTGAAAAAAAAAGATAGAAACTGTAAATATGTTACAAAAAGAGATTAAGCTACCAGGAGAAACATTATAAAATAAGTATATTAACAAAACAAATCGAGAAACCCCGGTGAAACAGTAGAAAGGAAATGAATCAACGAAGCATAAATAATAGAAGGTAAATACGTAAAAGAAAACGGAAGGAAAAGAAGGATGCAAGTTTTATTTTTAATGCGAAAGAAAGAGGAAGAAGAAAAGATGAAAATATGAAAATTAAATCAGGAACGATAACAACGCAAATAAACAAACATCCAAAACAAAAGTAAAGAAATTAATCAAATTTGAAGAAAAATTAATAAATCGATAAAGAAGTAGGAGGTAGATGGAGATGTTGAATAAAAAGATGATGACTAAAGATGCGACAAATAAGAAGCAAAATGTAAAGAAGAAAGAGGAGACTGACAAATCAGAAAAAAGTTAATGAGGAAACATGAGGTTAAGTAAAAGAAGATTGGGAGAGGAAAACAAAGTACATGAGTAAATAAAAGAGAATAAATAACAGATAAAACAGAAGGAAAATGATTCAGAAACGGAGTAAGAAGAGAAATGGATATAGGAAAAGAAACAAATATGACAAAAAAGAGAATATGAAATAAAAGGATGAGAACAATAAGAAGTGAAAAAAGAACCATAAGTAGTTGGTGAAGAAACAAGAGAAGAAGAAGAAGAAGAAGAAGAAGAAGAAGAAGAGAAAAAAGAAGAAGAAGATGAAGAAGAATAATAAAAAGAAGAAGAAGAAGAAGAAGAAGAAGAAGAAAAAGAAGAAGAAATAGAAGAAGACAAAGAAGAGATAATGCATGATAGACGAGGGGAGAAAAAAAAGAATGAGTGACATTTCTATGATGAATAAGAGGAAGCCGATCGATGTAAAGAGAAAGAGAGAGAAAATGAAGAATATGGAAAGAAAGAGATCGAATAATCATGACAGAGGGAAGGGGTCAAAGTATATAGAAAAAGGGATGGACGTAAGTAGATGGAATAAGAAGAAGAAGAAGAAGAAGAAGAAGAAGAAGAAGAAATAAAAAAAAGACAAAGAAGAGATAATGCATGATAGACGAGGGGAGAAAAAAGGATGAGTGACATTACTATGATGAAACAGATAGTTAATCTGACTAACATAAGAAACAACGAAAATAAAAACGCGGATAAAACAGAAAGAACATGGTTCAGAGAAGAAAAAACGAGAGAAATGGATATAGAAAAAGAAACAAAGATGACAAAAAAGAGAACATAAACTAAAAAGATAAGAACAAAAGAATCATACGTAGTTGATGAAAAAACAAGAGAAGAAGAAGAAGAAAGAATGCATGAGAGACGAAGAGAGAAGAAAAAGGATGAGTGAAATGTCTATGAAGAAACAGATGGTTAATCTCACTAACATCGAAAACTATAAAAATAATTCAAATTACAGAAGGACGAGACGAGTTGTGTAGATAGTACTAAAAGTAGTGGCATAGATACATGAACAGAAATGTAGCCGTGTGGTAATTATTGGGGAGAAGTTGTAAATACGTCATAGTATTGACAGAAAAAATAGGTAATAAAATTATGATAATGAAAAGATAAAAGGTGTATTTTACATTTCTGTAATCTGAAACATCCCAGTGGCGTTTGAAAGAACGATGCTTACGCAAATCATATTAAAAGATAGCTAAAATATAAGCTGTAAATTAAGAAGCACTTTCTTTTGAATACTCCAGTGAAATAACATCATGTTATTAATTAGCATGCACTACTTATCCATCATAAACGTACTGCGATATCATAGTTGTATGAACCAAATATATTTGCCCATTTTCCACAAAAGTACATACGAGATACACTCAACTAAATGTACACGTTTTCTGATTAAAATGTCAAAACATTTTTCAAGTACGTGCTATCGCTTTTTAATAAAAAAAATGTCAAACTACTAATGTTAGTTCAATGGATAGATCATTCGAATCGTTGGTTCATTTTATAATTTGTTTTATTTGGACATTTTATAAACAAAGAGTCGGTAAACGAAACTTTTATCTTGCCCATAGATAAGGTTCTGACAAATATAATCAACCAGGGGCACAGTGGACGTGTGAGTAGTGTTATCAGAACTCGTAAATTAGGGATCTAAACCGAATCCAGTGGTTTGTCATACTTAAGAAGAAGATAAATTAGAATTTATATATCTGTATTATTAAAAAAAACACTGTGTATCTTGTAAGTTTTTTGTCTTCTACTTAACCTGCTGCTTTGTATCGGTTCACATTGGATGACGGCATTAAAGCTGCTAAATCACACTTGATATTGGATTAACTTTATAATATTTTCATGAAAAATACTTGCTGTGTATCTTCTTAAAACCTCACATTATTACCATCCCACATGGACAGGATGCAGACATAATTACTAACTGAAAAGGTTCATCACTGTCTGTTAAGACGTAGACTATGTTGCATTGCAGCACTGTTGCATCTATTTGCTTGTTTTACATGTACTTTTATAGACTGTGCTCCGATGAACTTACTGCAACATATTTCCGACCCACTCGACTAGCATATAAAATTCAACGCCTTCACTGTCGAGGTCTTGAGATAGGGGAAGAGTGTCTTATTTTCGTCAGATCCCTTATACTTATAATTACCTTCCTGATCGCTGTTTCCCCAGCATTACCAACATGTGGAAATTTAATTGTAATGTATACCAAACATTTTGCTGCTAAACTTCTGACCCATTCCCAACGCCTTCAAAGCTAGCCTCTATCACAATAGCCCTTACGCTTTATTTGCAATATGCTTTGTTTGGACCGAACAACTTTTTTGGAAAAGGGCAACAAACTTAGACCGAAAATTGTGGTTTAATTTTCTCTGGGTGTGTACGCTATAAAATATTTCCCCTGATTCTTACATTTTATTTTTCTGGTTTTATTTTCGTCACGATGTATATCATGTTTGCTACCATTAATAGTTTGTGACGTGGTCCTTATCTTCTTCATCATTAGAATCCGATGTTATAACTGTCTGGGTGTTATCAAATACATTCTGCACAATGCAATCCCTCTAAAAAAGACGCGACTGTTCTGTTGTGCAATGATTTGTATATCAGATACAGAGAAACCTTTGTTAGCTAAAATATCCAGATCTCTGTTTTTAAGCTGTGTAAATGAGAGTTAAAACGGTGGTGTAACATGGTGTCTATACTATCAGTAATCATCTCTTCCAATACATAACTATATGGGGTAGTAACTAGCAAAATTACGAACTATCAATGACGGGTCTTTACGTGACAAGATAACATGAAT